>CM032453.1:152456740-152476740 GCA_019049505.1 Pachyrhynchus sulphureomaculatus
GCGGGGATAAGGCGGAGCCTTGTGGGACTCCGGCCCTTATACTCTTTACCTCGGACAGGGATTGTTCGACACGGACTTGGAAAGTCCTATCGGAGAGGAATGATTCAACCAGAGTTGTTAGGTGAGAAGGGTAGCCAAAACGGATAAGCTTAAGGATTAAGCCTTCGTGCCAGACTTTATCGAATGCTTTGGAGATGTCAAGGAAAACAGCGCCAACCCGGAAACCACGGTTGAAACCGCTGGAGATGCACTGTGCCAGTTTTGTGGCGTGATGAGTGGTACCATGCTTTGGTTGAAAGCCGAAGGAACGAGAAAAAGAAACAACAAAGGTATAACTAAATCAAGATGAGGGTTATGGAGTGAAGCGGGAGGCAATATACGTGTATACGCGCGAAACACGATGGAATCTACGGTCGTACGATGGATACTGATGCGTACGGTGACGTCATCGAGGTGGTGACGAACGTTTCTGTCGATCACGACAGGCGAGGATGCGAACCGTGGACGGTAGGTGGATGCGCGTCGATTGGGTAGGCCCGAATGTTTCTGGAGATCATATCCTCAGTTTGAGTGGGTTACCTACAGATTTGCAAATCAGACAGGTTAGTTAACAATTTTTATAGTAAGATCTAAACATTAAATTCAGTTTTAGATTCTAATTGTATAGGAACTTTTATATTAAAATGGAGTGTGTTAGGAAATCCATGTTTTATAGTTTCATTCGAGACATCGCTTTTTCAAGAGCCCTAATGTTGCTAACAAAGAACACCGTTCCTTAACATGTGTTGATGATTGATTGGTTCCTTGGCAAAATTAATTTCACAATGCTCGTTTCGAAAATTAACGTTTCTACGAGTACAATCTTAACAAAATTAAAAATAAAACGTTTAATTAAAGAAATACCTAATCTCTTCTTCGGTCTTAATTCCACAACGTCCTAATTCTTTTTTATCCATCTTGTCCCCGTCAGATGCCGTTTTGATATAGAGAAGAATGCGATTCGAATCCGGACATTTTGTCTTGGAAACTTCGCACTCGAATCGACGCTTTTGTTCCTTTGTCATTTCCAGCAGGAGCTGAGCTTCGGAATTAATCTTTTTTACCATCTTGCTTATACAACTTTCTTGAAATAAATATTTATTATTTTCTCGACTAGTCATACACGATAAAAATTACTCTGTACTTTCCATTTTTTAAGCAACTTTTGCCTTGATGGATTTACATACAGCTGGAATTTTCAAAATTACGATTTTTTTTACAGATTTTTATTTTCTATACTTCTAAGAATTATTCAAAATTTTTTTTAAGAAAATTCCATTCCATTACAAAGTTATGGCATTAAATGTGACCTGGCGTCGGATTGGGAGCGCTGCCTGATTTCAGACACTCTACAATATTACCCAGTCAATTTTTAATATTTTTTAACTTTTTTTTTAATCTTAACAATTACTCTTTCTGCAAAATGTAGAGAGGTTTTTTTTAATTTTTCTAATAGACAATTATTTATAAATAATTACACATACATTTTTTGGCCAAACCTTGCACGCTAAAGTTTGAAACACCGTAATATTTTATTTTTGAAAAAATATGGAATGGATTATGGTTTTTGTGAGGTTAAAAAATGGTCCAAATGGACCAGAATTATCTAGTTTTGGATTATTAAATACTGGGATCGATTTCTAAGAGTTTCTTTATAGCCAAGTCCTGAACAAAGTGTAAAGAAATCAGTAATTCCATATTTCCAACTATATGGGGGAAATTTTGGTTCTGAAGGATTCTGGCGATCTCTAGTACAATCTAAAATGGTATGAAAGTGTCTGTCAATCAGTGACGGCCTCATTCAATAATATTCTATTATTATTTTACCAATGTCGACATATAAAATTCACACGTAAAGTAGCCTAGAATTTAAAAAAATTGCGTTTTTTACACTTTTTATCGGATGTATTCCGACACAATGACTCAGCAATCTCGGTGTTGCATAAAGGCCATGTGACATTCAAAATTATTATTATTATTGGGTCTAGCACACGTGCTACAGGGAAGTCGCTAAACCGATCCAGGAGTGGTATGTGTGCGAAAAAAGCGATTCACGTTGTTCTTAAATCGCTGTAAATTGTACTCGGTGGAAAACACAGCCCTGGGCAAATTATTCCAAAGGAATGATGTTCTCCATATAAAAGACTGCTTGAAAAGCGTTGTACGCGGAGTAACAAGCTGAACCTCCTACGGATGTGAAGTATTAGCGCGACGTGTATTTCTAACATGCACCGCTCTGGGAAGAATTAAGCGGGCTACATCCTTCGAACACTTTCCATGAAAATACTTGTGGAACAGACTCAAGTCGCCAATCGTTCTTCAATGTTCCAGCGAATCAAGGCCGCCGGTCAGTTCCGGGTCTCCAATCAGACGAACAGCTCTTCTCTGAACAGAATCCAACAAATGCAGTGTGTGTTTGGGAGCGGAGCCCCAAACATGGGAGCAGTATTCCATAGTTGGTCGAATTTGAGCTTTGTAAAGAATTAACAGATGTTGTGGAGTGTAAAGCTTTCTGGTTCGAAATAATATTCCCAACTTTTGAGAAGCTCTCCTGCCTATGCCTGCAACATGTTCACGCCAGGACATATTTGCTCCCAAATTAACGCCCAACAAATTGATTGACGATGCTAGGGGAATGGAATGCCCCGACATGACTATGTCGGGTTCAGCAACGTTAACTTTTTTAGAAAAAACTGCCGCCTGGGTTTTTGTAGCGTTAAATTCCACTTAGTTACTGTCACCCCAAGTTAGAATTTCTTCCAGGTCTTTGTTAAGTTGAACGACCTCCTGCTGTCTATGTGTCAAAGTGAATGAAGAGATAAACGTACTGTCATCTGCAAAGCTATAGATTGAATTCTCGGTCTTTTCCAGCAGATCGTTAATGTAAATGAGAAAGAGAGTAGGAGACAATATGGAGCCTTGGGGAACACTGGCGTTGATAGTGAAGGTGTTAGAAAGAAATCCGTCTACCGCCACTCGTAAAAAACGTTCTCTGAGGAAACATGAGAGCCACAAACAGAACTTTTCAGACATACCATAAGAGCGTAGCTTAGCCAACAGTCCATCGAGCCAAACACGGTCGAATGCCTTGGATATGTCAAGAGCAACCGCTCGAGATTCTCCAAAGTATTCAATTGCGTTTTTCTAAACATGTGTTACATAAGTCACAAGATCTCCTGTTGGTCTATGTTTACGAAAGCCATATTGGTGATCACTAATAATGTTGAATTCTTCAAGATGTTTTAGAAGATGCTGATTGATAACCGTTTCCATGACTTTCGATATTATTGAAAGCAGTGCGACTGGTCGGTAGTTATTTGACAAGATCTTCTTGCCTTTTTTAGGTATCGGCTGAACTGTGACACACTTCTAGCAGGAAGGAAATGTTCCCTTTCTGTAGAATAGGTTGAAAAGTCTACAGAAAACTGGTGTTAGCTCCATCGCACAGTTTTTGAGGACTAATGCAGGTATTCCGTCAGCGCCAGAGGCCTTTTTGGTGTCTAGCTTCATTAAGATACGCTTTATGATACACTGTCTGAAGCCAACATCGGACATCCTTGACTGCAATATGGGAATAGTAGGTAGTGGGATAAAATTAGATGTAATAACCTAAAGTTTGTGACCAACCCGAGCCCTGGAATTGCTTTCTATTTTTGGTCAGAGAAGGTGTCCGAATTTAAAAAGAATACCCATATAAACACTTATATACATAAATATATATATATATATATATATATATATATATATATATATATATATATATATATATACACCAATGTTTTTTGTATGCATGAAAGCATGTAACTAAACTTGAACACAACCCAGGGCACAAAAAATTGATTGTTCTCCGTCAACATAGATTTTCTAGAACCTAACGAAGCTATGAAATCTCTGCTGTAAAGTTATACTTTTACGATCACCTCCCGCGGAGAATTACTGATTTACCTGTCAGTAGGTTTAAGTGGAAAAAAATGTTATCGTCATTGGGTCCTTATGATCACAATAAATATATGAGTGCTGAATTACCCTGATTTTCGATATTTATATCTTTATATATTTTATTTGTATCTTTATTATTGTATTATTGTTAGTATTGTGTATTTTATCTATATTATTGTCGTGTGTTATAATTTTTTATAGTACTTAGTATGTTTTAGTGGTTTAAACTTAAGTCGCGTTTAAGTTAAGTTTTGGAAAAGAGTGTATGTGACGATACAAAAGCCATATGCGTATTTTGAGATTTTGGCATATACTAGTAACTAGGCAATTAAAAAATGTATTATTATTATTATCTAAAAGAGGATAAAAGAAGGGCACGCGACAAATCCTGTGGCTTCGACCCACACAAGCTGTCACGCGGTGTGGTCCGGAAATGATAATCACGCCTCACGTCCGTTCAGTTAGTGACCATCGAACAAATTCATCTGCCTGAGCAATCTGAGAAAACCAAGTTTATCTGCCCCCTGCATCTTTGTAAATCATTATTACATTATCAATTAGTGAATCAGCCGAGGCACAGCAAGCTGGTATCGTCTTATGGTTCTTCAGCAACGTGTTCTTAATTCCTCCTAAATCTCCGATGACGAAGACCACCATTGTTACTAAATGTTCAGGGAACAAAACGCGAAGTTCGTAGTTTAAATCTTTATACTTAGAACGTTTTTCCTCCTCTTTGATTGCTATGTTGGTTTCTGCAGGCGCCGAAGTCTCAGTTACATATATTTTCTTTGTTGTTTTATCCAGAAGTACTGTATTAGGTTTGTTAGCTGGCAAACGCCTTGTAATCGAAAAAGCAAAATTCCAGTAAATGTGGCATCCATCATTTTCTACAACCGACTCGATCCTTTCCTCAAGACACCGTACAAATGTCTAAGATGGTAATATAAGACCCGCAACGCTGCATGACGCTGCATGATGACGACTGATATATGTAAGATGATTAAAGTGAATATGACACGCTGAAAGTAAATGCACCAGTGATTCTGGTTTTTTGGTGCATGCTCTACACTTAATGTCTAGTTCGGTAAATCGACTATAGGGTATTAATCACACCATACTGACAAGTTAGTAAAAATCTCTCGGTCTCTGACTTACGACTGTAGAAAACTAAATGTCAGTTTTTTGCACAGTGAATCGATGTTCCTACAAACACTCCATGTCGGCGTTTTTCTGTGTGCTATCTATAAAACTGTTATTGTTTTTGCTGTTTTAATGTTTGCTTTAAGTCTAGGTGGTTCTAAATATAGAATGTGAATCTCGACATTTTGTTGTTCGATGACGTCACTAAAATTTGCTGCCAGACCAAGTTTTTCTGTTGCATCTTCAGCAACTCCAAATAGAAAGGCTCCTACTTCTCTCTGTTCATGTTCGCTAAGCAATTTCCAGAGGGAATCAGAACCATTTGCTGTGTTACGCGCTGGTCCTATGACGTTTCGATTATGCAGACACTCTAAGCTCATAAATCCTCTTCCACCTTGATGATGTGAAAGGTATATTCGCGAAACAGAGGACCGAAGAAAGAAAGACCTTTATTCATGTGCATGATTTTTCGTGCACTAGCATCTCGCAGTTTTTTCGTCCACGTGACTACTCCTCCTGCTGACTATTCTTATTATTTTTTATTATTATAACCAATTAATCGAATAATAAATTTCTGTGTCAATAGTGGCGCTGGTACCGAGTGATTGCAAACCATATGCACTGTTTTTTTAATAAAATTAACGATTAGATTTTTGTTCTTTTATCTGTGGATAGAAAAGTAGTTATCTATAAATTTTTTATCATAGTCATTAGTTATCCTAATCAACTTTTGTATTTAGTTTTAAATTCTAAGTTGATAAAGTAACTAAAATCTATTTACTTTCACTGAATATGCAAAATATATTTGTGTGTTTAAAAATTTACTTTAAGGTGTCTTTTTCATATTTTAAAATCATTCCTCTATCGTACCAAAATACCAATTTGCTGTTTACATTTTCAAGCAGACGTAAAAGCATTACGAGGCATAAGTTGGGCTACAAAAAGCAGAATTTATCTTTCTTTCTTATTTCTCTTATTTACGAATTTTATTCGTAAATACAAACTTATTAGTGTAATAACTTACCTTTTTTATAAGGAAATTATAGTAAAGGACGACATATTTTTCTATATTTCTCTACTGTATCGTTCGTACAATTTTTTCACTCATTTTTCAGCATTAATTAGTCACTATTAGAAGGTGAAGGAATTGAGAGGAAAAGACAAGAAAAAACAAGAAACAATTCTGAGAAATAGAAGTAATGAAATTCTACTGGATATTAAGGACAAGACAAAGACATGGGAGCAATACATAGAACAACTTTTCAATGGACATGGATCAGAAAACTTACAGTTGAACAGGGATAATGAGATAGGGCCAGAAATAACAAGAAGATAAGTTATTCACGCTATACAACTGCAGCTGTATAATTTATTAATCGACTGGTAATCTTACTGAACAAGATCTGGCTAAAGTCGACATCCCAATTCTTAAAAAGAGAAAATTATCCATAGCAGAATATATCGAAAATGTAAAGCAGAAAAAAATAAGATACAGTTCGGATTCCGAAAAGGCATGGGTACACGGGGAGCTTTATTTTCATTAAACGTACTGGTCCAGCGTTGTAAAGATACGAATGTATATGTGCATGCATGTTTCATAGATTACAATAAAGCTTTCAACTGTGTGATCCACGAGAAATTAATAAAAATTCTAGAAACAAAAAATATAGATCTAAATATTATTAAAAATCTGTACGGGAATCAATTAGTGGAAGTTAAAATTGAGCTAGAAAAGTCCAAAAGCATAAAAATAACCCAAGGTGTAAGGCAGGGATACATCTTCAGTAGCCCTAAACACAAAGGCTCCTACTTCTCTCTGTTCATGTCGCAAAGCAATTTCCGGAGGAAATCAGAACTCTGCTGTCTTACGCACTGGTCCCATAATGTTTCGATTATGCAGAAACTCTAAGCTCATAAATCCTCTTCCACCTTGATGATGTGAAAGGTATATTCGCGAAATAGATGACCGAAGAAAGAAATGTGCATGATTGTTCGTGCACTAGCATCTCGCAGTCCTTTCGCCCACGTGACTACTCCTCCTGCTGACTATTCTTTTTATTTTTATTATTATGTGACCAATTAATGGACTAATAAATTTCTATGTTAATAGTGGCGCTGCTACCGAGTGACTGCAAACTATATGCACTGTTTTTTGTATAAAATTAACGATTAGATTTTTGTTCTATTATCTATGAATAGAAAAGTGCTTATCTATAAATTTTTCATCATAATCATTAGTTATCCCAGTCAACTCTTGTATTTAGTTTTAAATTTTAAGTTGGAAAAGTAACTAAAATCCATTTAGTTTCACTGAATATACAAAATATGTTTGTGTGTTTAAAAATTTACTTTAAGGTGTCTTTTTCATATTTTAAAATCATTCCCCTATCGCACCAAAATACCAATTTGCTGTTTACATTTTCAAGCAGACGTAAAAGCATTACGAGGCATAAGTTCGACTGCAAAAAGCACAATTTATCTTTCTTTCTTATTTCTCTTATTTGCAAATTTTATTCGTAAATACAAACTTATGAGTGTAATAACTTACCTTTTTTATAAGGAAATTATAGTAAAGGGCGCCATATTTTTCTATATTTCTCTACTGTATCGTTCGTACAATTTTTTCACTCATTTTTTCAGCATTAATTAGTCACTATTTGAAGGTGAAGGAATTGGGAGGAAAAGACAAGAAAAAACAAGAAACAATTCTGAGAAATGAAAGTAATGAAATTATACTGAATATTAAGGACAAAATAAAGACATGGGAACAATACATAGAACAAATTTTCAATCAGATCAATTGGATAGTGCCTACAGAAGAGCTAACGAAAAACAACTAGCCAGAATGCAGAAGTACGTATTTTCTTTTCTAATATAACACATATTACGAATTTTTTTTCAAATTCTCCTCAGCGGGTTGAAATATTAAATGAAGTTGTACGCTGCCATATTCCAAGAACTTCTACGACACGGTGGTTTTTTAGAAGTAGAGCTATAAATGTTATTTTTCAAAACAGAGAAGCACTTATCGAATGTATGGAGAAAATAGAAAATACATCGAAACAATCTACCACAATTAATCAAGCCTCTGCAATCCGTAGAATGTTATACGATGCACAATTTGTATTCTGGCTAAGATTTTTTCATAAAATTATGCCACACGCCGACATCCTATACAACAGTTTGCAAATTCGACTTCTGATCCTGCACAGGTAGCCACAGCAATTAATATATTTGAAAAATGTATATTCCTTCTTTAATTAAAGATGTAGTTCATTTTCAGAATAAAAGACGTAAGGAAGATTCTTATTTAACGAAAATAGTTGCAGCAAAAGAAGTATGTGATTATATATTAATTTAATTTAAGGAAATGTTTTCATTTAATAGTCATCTAAGTGGTTCGCTTCTGTTTATGTCTTCTAAGTTCTCGGAGTTTGAAAATAAATTCCCAACGCACTATTTAAATGATATAGTTCAGGCATATCCATTTTTGGACAAAATTAGATTACAAACTGAATTTGAACTTATTTATAAACGGCCAGATTTTAGAAATTTGCCAGGAGGGGTGCATTGTTTGAGATTTATACGTTGCGGAAAATAATTTACAAAATGTATTTTCCGCAACGTACACTTTACTGCAGCTAATTATTACCATTCCGATGACAACTGCTGAGGCTGTAAGAAATTTCTCCACTTTAAAAAGAATTAAGTCGTTTTTGAGAAGTATCATGAATGAAGAAAGACTTTCAGAAAAGAAAATGATAAAAGATATTAATGATTTTAATCAATTAGTGATTGACAAAACTGCAAATTTAAAAAGTCGCCGTATAGACTTTTCGTTTAAGCATTGTGTTTAAAATGTTCAGCGTAGAGTTAGATGTCGTTGTTGAATTTTGCTATATTTCTAATATGGACTGCATATTCTTTCGTCAAGTGTTGTATATTATTTATGTTCACGTTTATACATATATGTCAATACACCGCGCCCATTTACCTGTTATATTTGCACCTTCTGTATTGGTAAGTGATTTTATATTTGATATTATGTTTAACCTATTGATATTTAGCATTCTCAATTAATATTAGATAAAGTATTTTCATTTCTGACCATGGACCTTAGAAAATTTTAAAATGTCTTCTAGGTATGAATAGATATATGAAATGTAAAATTAAGTAGGTATCTGGAAATCGTGTTTCCACGCTCTTATTGGCATAATGCTACATACAACCCAGCCTTGTGAGGTATTTGAACCTCCACCAAATTCCATCACGAGCCCACTACATCTATAACTTAAGCTAAGGGTAGAGCTCATGACCTCATCTGCCCCTAGGGATGTAGAAACTCCCTTAGAAACAAATTATTTTTTATTGGAGGTTTTTTCTGTGGAAAATCATCACGCTTCGTTTATCGATTTTTAAATGGCGTTAAAGTTTTGAAGATTTTGCAGTATGAAAGGGGAATCTCCCCCACCCATCATCAATTTTTAAATTAGGTATAAATTTTTAAAGCACCACTGTATGAAAGTGTGCTTTTTGTGAAAAATCTTCACATCTGGTCATCGATTTTTAGTATTCTATATTGGGAAGAGCCTAAACTAAGAGTTCCGGTACAAGAATGATTTTTTTATGAAGGGGCCTCACCTTGTTTGTTGAATAGAGCTTCTCGATTTTCAATTGAGGCCCCTCCCTACATAAGCAGCTTCGCCTTTAAGGTTCTCGTTTTTCTAAAAGAAACTCTTTTGTATCCCATATACTTACCTGGCTACGTCTTGCATGACCTATGAATTTTAGAAGCGAAAATATTAACTGATATAATTTATCAGAAATATACGGCGTGTTTTAATTGAAATAACAGAGTTTGTCTGTACTAAAATGTAATTTTCGTTCTATACAATTAAGTGTAGCATCTCGAAAAATCATATCTTGATACTCTTTTCCATTACATAGCAATTTATCAATAAAAATTAGTCAAGCTAGTCTCCCCGTGTCATATTTTACCTCCGTACCCCCTTTTATTCGATCATTCTCTTATTCAGCCTTTATTTCATTTTAATTTCACAGAATAAAAAAAATCAACTTATCGCCTGAATAATCTATTTTTGCATCCCTGATTATATTTTAAAACATCCCTGTGACAATCGTCGCTTTTGAGAGGTCAGCAAACCGCAAAAAGTTCAGTGAAATTTGCTTTCAGTCGCCAAGCTGAGCGAGCACACTATTAAATTATTTAGGAAAGTTAGCATAACAGAATTCCAAATGACACAGTTCCCTAGAAGGTACGCTGTTTATATAATTCACTTGCGCTTTATAGACAAGGCGAAATCAGCGCCATCGTTGGAAAAAATTTTCTAATTGAATTTTTTTTCATAACCTTCTCCAGGAGATGCCCCTGAAAGAGGATCAACATGTTGCCGGGCGGTAACCTGGTCCGAATTTGTTTAAACAAATTTTTTTTAAACAAAGTCCAAAAATTGAAATTTCCCCCGGAACAAGTTTTTTTAGGTAAATTGGACCATTTTGAACAAAAAATGTCTCTTGTGAATTTTCTCTAAAATGCGCCGTTTTCGAGATATTGGCGATTTTAGGTGCGAGAAAACGCGAAAATGGCCACTTTCACCTCCCAATATTGGGGTCAAAAATTAAAATTTTCAATGTTGCCAAGTGTCCAAATTAAAGTTTGAGATCTCTTCTACAAATTACCGTAGGAAATATTGCAATATCTTTATTTTTAAACATTGTTTTTTAACAGTTAACAAATTGCGTTCGAGCGCCCGCGGCCGCATCGAAACTGTATACATAGATATATACGCAACGCCCGTACGTAGGCGCGCGGAACTGTATACGCGCTGCAACTCGCTGTAACGTGAAGTATCATGCAAAAGTTCAAACATGCTATTGCTTAAATAAGAGTCGGACACTTTAATAGTTTATTCATTTCTTTTCCGCCCTTACAAGTATGTACATGTGTAATTATGTCTTTTTCTATTAAACGAATTAAATGTGATCATAAGTGCATTTTCTGTGGTAAGTGTGATGATGTTGTACAACAACCAAATTTTGAATCATTTCAAAAAATTCAACAAGCAGCTAATCGTCGGAAAGATGACATAAGTACAAAATTTAACGATTTATATAATCCAAGTAGCAGTGAACAAACTTTTTCTTCGCACAGAAAGTGTTATGTTAAGTTGTATACTCATGTGTGGGTGTAATTTAAATATTTGCGAAAATTCTATTAAATATATATAAGTATATTTCATAAAAATTGTTTTAATTCTTCTACCATCCTAATCGAATATTGAATTTTTATTTATATTCATTTGTTATAATAATTAAATTTGATATAACAATTACTCTTTAATAAATAAATATTTTTTACATACTTTTCAAATATATTAATTTTAATAAGAAATCAAGAAACAAAGCTTTATAGAGCATCGCAGTGCGTATACAGTTCCGTGCGCCTACGTACGGGCGTTGCGTATATATCTATGTATACAGTTTCGATGCAGCCGCGGGCGCTCGAACGCAATTTGTTAACTGTTAAAAAACAATGTTTAAAAATAAAGATATTGCAATATTTCCTACGGTAATTTGTAGAAGAGATCTCAAACTTTAATTTGGACACTTGGCAACATTGAAAATTTTAATTTTTGACCCCAATATTGGGAGGTGAAAGTGGCCATTTTCGCGTTTTCTCGCACCTAAAATCGCCGATATCTCGAAAACGGCGCATTTTAGAGAAAATTCACAAGAGACATTTTTTGTTCAAAATGGTCCAATTTACCTAAAAAAATTTCAATTTTTGGACTTTGTTTAAAAAAAAATTGTTTAAACAAATTCGGACCAGGTTACCGCCCGGCAACATGTTGATCCTCTTTCAGGGGCATCTCCTGGAGAAGGTTATGAAAAAAAATTCAATTAGAAAATTTTTTCCAACGATGGCGCCGATTTCGCCTTGTCTATTAATGTGTTAGGACTATTCGCAAAATTTTTAAAATATATCTTATATTTCAATAAAAAAAAAATATATAAATCCTAAACGTCATATCACAGATAATATTTTAGGTGAGCAGGTGATCATTTATTCCTACTAATAATAAATTTATTTATGGTGTGTGTGAATTAATTTTGAGGGATTTTTCGGTAAAAATATCGCTGTATTGTAAAAAAAATTACAAATTGATTACACAGGTCAACATTTGATCTAAAAAAAAACACTCGGAGCGGTATGGTCCTTATGGGGTTTTTGGGGTCGCTGATTACGATGAGCGGGTTGGTTAACCTTCATCACATCGGATTCAAGGTCATTTGAAGGTCAAATAGAGAAAAAAAACCGTAGGAAAAATCTGAAAAATTTCATGCGTATGTTTTTGAGGTCCCTGAGTCCGAATCCGTAGTTTGTTTGACCTTACGCCTTTTCTCAGAGGTCATTTGAAGGTCAAATAGAGAGAAAATCGTGGAAAAAATCTGAAAAAATTCATCTATCCACTAGGGGGGCCGGTACCGCCCCCATTGGGAACCTATGTACTAGATAATTAGAATCTTGGATAAATTAATCCAGGGCGGAATAATAACATTTTAAAATTCATTTTTACACCTTTTATATAGGCCATACTTAGCAGAATAACTGCATTTAATCTTCAGTAAAAAACCCGGTCAAGTGCAAGTTGAACTTGCGCAATTAGTGTTTCGTACGTTGATTGCTTTTCAAATAAAGAATTTTGTTACCGAGGTATAAAATGATCAGTGACTTCACAAGACACACCCCAAATGAGTTTTCAACAAAGTTTGTTTCCAATCTTTACTGAAATCTGATGACCTTGAAATTTTTGTTTTTTTTATATACCAGATAAATTATTAAAGGTAATGCACTCGTGATAATTTTCGTTCAATCTACGTGGAGAATATTTCAGAATTTTTTCAAAATTTTTTGATAAGTACTTTTCGAGATAAGGCGGGTGGACAGTGATTTTTCGCGATTTTTTAAAAATAATACAAAGAAAAGTGCGCGCAAGTATTACATTATATATATATATATATATATATATATATATATATATATATATATATATATATATATATGTATATATATATATTTTACTCGTGTTTTCACAAGCTTTCATTTGACACCACACTCGATTACCTAGTAAAAAAATTTTTCACTTCCGATTTCACCCCCCAAAACTAACCCCTTAAGTCAAAATTTAACTTTTAAAACTACATGGCTCTGATGAGGCCATCAATTCCTATATTATTACCAAATTTCAACTTTCTATGACAAATAATTTCGGAGAAAATCGGGTGTGACAGACGGACAGACACCGAAGTGATCTTATAAGTTTTCCGTACGGAACACTAAAAATATGTTGGATTTAGCCTTTACGTTTTCAAAAGGAATTTATCTTTCTTTCTGAGACATAAATACACCAGACGTAATAAATCTACTATACAAGTAATTTACCTTCGTTTTTCAAAAATGAACTGTTCAGTTCCCATTGCAAATTGTGCAGAATATTCTCGATGACGTTCAACTCTATAATTCGATGTCGGCTCGCTGCGTGGTGCCTCGAAATTCGCCTTATTTCGTTTTCAAGCTGCGCTTTTTCCATTTGAATACCGAGCAAATAATTACAATTTATTCTCTCCTCGACTGGCATCGAATAAACTTGCTCCACTGAAATATTATCATTCGTTTTTTATGATAAATAGCAAAATAGTTGAATATTTTTGCATTTTTAAATGTTTTCTTTTCTATGTTAGAGATGTGTTTTCACAGAATGGAAATTACAAAAAGATAATAGGAACATGTTATTTTAAGTTATCTACCTAACTAGGAAGGAGAACTTACCGAGTTTAAAAAAAATATTTTTCAACATAATATACGAGGCTGGTTTGAAAAGTCCGTGCAAAGTCCGAGAGATGGCACCATCGGCGCGTATCGAGGTCATGTTTAGTTAGTAGCATCTCTTGAATGAACGCACACCAAGTTTCAGCCATATTGGTCTATTTCTTTGTGTTTGGCATTCGTGTGAATCAAGGAAGTCGAGTGATTTTCAAGAAATGGACGAAAAAGAATTTCGTGTGGTGATTAAACATTATTTTATGAAAGGCAAAACGCCTCAGGAGACTAAAGAGAAGCTTGATAAACATTATGGTGACTCTGCACCTTCGATTAGAACAGTTTATAAGTGGTTTCAAAATTTTCGGACTGGCCATATGGGCACAAGTGATGCTGAACGTTCTGGACGGCCTGTGGAGGCTACGACTCCAGAAATCATTGATCAAATCCATGATATGGTGATGGATGACAGAAGAGTTAACGTGCGTGAGATTGCTAGTGCTGTGGGCATCTCGACTGAACGGGTACATAATATTTTGCATAAACATTTGGACATGAGAAAGCTATCCGCAAGATGGGTGCCGCGATTGCTCACGCTTGACCAAAAACGGAATCGTTCCAGAAGAATCCGGAGGACTTTAAGCGTCGTTTCGTCACGGTGGATGAAACATGGATACATTACTATACTCCTGAGATCAAACAACAATCTAAACAATGGGTGACCAAGGGGGAATCTGCACCAAAAAAGGCGAAGACCGTTCCTTCGGCCGGAAAGGTTATGGCGACTGTCTTTTGGGATTCGCAAGGGATAATCCTCATCGACTATCTGGAAAAGGGTAAAACTATTACAGGTGAATATTATTCATCGTTATTGGACCGTTTGAAAACCGAGCTGCAAGAAAAACGCCCGCGATTAGCCCACAAGAAAGTCCTTTTCCATCACGACAACGCACCAGCACACACCTCAGCAGTTGTGGTCGCAAAATTAATGCAAATAGGATTCCAACTCGTTTCACATCCCCCCTATTCTTCAGACTTGGCTCCCTCGGACTACTATTTGTTCCCCAATTTGAAGAAATGGCTGGCGGGACAAAGATTTTATTCAAACGAGGAGGTGATTGCAGACACTAATGGATATTTTGCAGACTTGGACAAATTCTATTATTCGGAAGGGATCAACAAACTAGAACATCGTTGGACGAAGTGTATAAGCCTAAAAGGAGACTATGTCGAAAAATAAAAAAGGTTTATCCCAAACACATAAGTAGTTTTTATCTTTGCACGGACTTTTCAAACCAGCCTCGTATAGGTAAATAAACAGCAATGGAATAACATTCTGCAAATAAAGGATCCTAATCTAGCCACAAATTATTGCATTGAAATGTTACAAACAGCCCAAAATAAAGCTACCCACAAAAGAAAAAAAAAATGGTAATAAATATGCGCCAAGGAAAAAATGGATAACCCGATGTATCATGATAACTTGTTCAACCAAGGAAACATTGTATAATTTATGGAAAAAAAACCAACACAGGAAAGTTTTAAAACTGATTACAAAAATTACGTCATTGAATAGAGTAATTAAACGAGCAAAACTTAACTATGAATCGGCTATGGTTCAAGATGTTCATAGTAACATTAAATTACTATGGAAATATATACAACGAAAAATTAGGCCCAATGTAAAAACAAACCCAAATGAAATATCGTTTATTATGGATATTGATGTATAGATTGAAACCCCAAAAGAAATAGCAAATCTTTTCAATTCTTATTTCTGTAATGTAGGCAGCAATTTAGTTAAAAATATTGAAAAACCGCAGTGAGCGTCACTTAACTTACCAAAAATGAATAGAAACTCAATTTATATCAAATTAACAGACCCTCATGAAATCCGAGCAATTATAAATCAGTTAAAAGAAAAATGTGGAGGAGTCGATGGAATACATATAAAAATTATTAAGAGTATTGCTGATAAGATTATTGAACCTTTAAGTCATATTTTTAATTTAAGCATTAATACATCTGTTTGGCCAAACGCATTAAAAACTGCAGAGGTAGAACCTATTTATAAAGCTGGTGTAAAACATAATCCAATAAATTATAGACCTATCTCTTTAATATCTAAGATAGCTAAAATTTTCGAAAAAATCATACACTCTCGCTTATACAACTTTATTAAGAAAAACAAATTAATATCAGAACACCATTATGGTTTTGTTAAGGGTAAAGGAACTAAAGATGCTTTAAATTTCTTGAGTAATACAATTTATAATAATTTAGACCTAAATATTCGAATAATTGTAACATTTTTGGACTTAGCTAAAGCTTTTGACACAGTGAACCATGAAATTCTTTTAAAAAAACTATATCATTACGCTATTAGAGGTATGGCTCATGACTTAATTAGAAGTTATTTAAATAGTAGGATACAATCTGTCAAAATAGCAAGTACTGTCAGTGCCCCTAAACAAATCACATGTGGAGTCCCACAAGGAACGATCCTTGGTTCTCTATTATTTATTTTATACATAAATGTCATGCTTCAAATTTTGGAAAAGCAGTATGTGATGTCATATGCGGACGATACAACCATTATAAGCACTGAAGAAAATTGGGATAAAACCCAAAATAAAATGAATGATCTTTTAAAAACAGTAAGCATATGGTTAGCATTAAATCAGTTATCTTTGAATATTTCAAAAACAGTCTTCATGACTTTTGATGTGTATCGTAATAGCATTCCGAATAATTATTAATAATATATTATTATAAACTATTAATATAAATCATAGTAGAGTAAAAAGGGTTGAATTCAATAAATATTTGGGCATTGTGTTTGATTGCCATATGAGATGGGATAAGCATTTTTTTTTTTTTTTATGGGTCCAGCACACGTGCTACAGGGAAGTCCCTAAAGCGCTACAGGAGCGACACGTGTGCGGAGATAGCGATTCACGTTGTTCTTGAATCGGTGTAGATTGTACTCGATGGGAAACACAGTCCTGGGTAAACCATTCCAAAGGTATGATGTTCTCCATATAAAAGACTGCTTGAAAAGCGTTGTACGAGGAGTAACAAGCTGAACCTCATACGGATGTGAAGCATCAGCGCAACGTGTACTTCTAATATGCACCACTCTGGGAGGAATTAAACGGGCCACATCTTTCGAACACTTTCCATGAAAGTACTTGTAGAATAGGCTCAAGTCGCCAACCGTTCTTCGATGTTCCAGCGAATCAAGGCCGTCGGTCAGTTCCGGGTGTCCAATCAGACGAACAGCTCTTCTCTGGGTAGAATCCAACAAATGCAGTGTATGTTTGGGAGCGGAGCTCCAAACATGGGAGCAGTATTCTATAGTTGGTCGAATTTGAGCTTTGTAAAGAATCAACAGTTGTTGTGGAGTGTAAAGCTTTCTGGTTCGAAACAATATTCCCAATTTTTGAGAAGCTCTTCTTGCTATGCCTGCAACATGTTCATGCCAGGACATATTTGCTCCCAAATTAACGCCTAACAGATTGAGTGACGATGTTAGAGGGATGGAGTGCCCCGACATAACTATGTCGGGTTCTGCAACGTTAACTTTTTTAGAAAAAACTGCCGCCTGGGTTTTTGTAGCGTTAAATTCCACTTGGTTACTGTCACCCCAAGATAGAATTTCTTCCAGGTCTTTGTTAAGTTGAATGACTTCCTGCTGTCTGCGGATATTCGTCTGAGTAGTCGATGTCCGAGCGTTCAAAGTGAATGAAGAGATAAGTGTACTGTCATCTGCAAAGCTGTAGATTGGATTCTCGGTCTTTTCCAGCAGATCGTTAATGTAAATGAGGAAGAGAGTAGGAGACAGTATGGAACCTTGGGGCACACCGGCGTTGATATTGAAGGTGTTAGAAAGGAATCCGTCAACTGCCACTCGTAAAGAACGCTCTCTGAGGAAACATGAAAGCCACAAACAGAACTTTTCAGACATACCATAAGAACGTAGCTTAGCCAACAGCCCATCGTGCCAAACACGGTCAAATGCCTTGGATATGTCAAGAGCAACCGCTCGAGATTCTCCAAAGTGTTCAATTGCGTTGTTCCAAACATGTGTTACATAAGTCAGAAGATCTCCTGTTGATCTATTTTTACAAAAGCCATATTGGTGATCACTAATAATGTTGAATCCTTCAAGATATTTTAGAAGATGCTGATTGATAGCCCTTTCCATGACTTTCGATATTATTGAGAGTAGTGCGATTGGTCGGTAGTTATTTGGCAAGGTCTTCTTGCCTTTTTTAGGTATCGGCTGAACTGTGGCACATTTCCAGCAGGAAGGAAATATTCCCTTTCTGTAGGATAGGTTGAAAAGTCTACAGAAAACTGGTGTTAGTTCCCTCGCACAGTTCTTGAGAACTATGGCAGGTATTCCGTCAGCGCCTGAAGCCTTTTTGGTGTCTAGCTTCATCAAAATACGTTTTATGATACGCTGTCTGAAGACAATATCGGGCATCCTTGACTGCACTATGGGAATAGTAGGTGGTGTTTTTCCTTGGAAATCGACAGTAGAATGTGAAGCAAAGAGTTCAGCCAACAAGTTCGCTTTCTCAACAGGTGTCGTTGCAATAGAATTATCTGGCCGTGTGAGTGGTGGTATGGTGGATTTGGTGAAATTTTGACTAACTGCATGTTGAGAATGTAGTGAAAAGAACGAAATATCTGCTATTTATATTTGCTAAATTATCAAGAATTATGTCGACGGGGACTCTATTAACGATTTATTATGCTCTTTTCGATAGCATTTGCTCTTAAGGAATGATTGCGTGGGGTGGAGCATATGATAATGTTGGGATTCTGTTGCAGAATTTGCAAAATAGGATCTTAAGGAAAAACTTAAAAAAACAAACTAATTATTCTGTCCCATTAAATATCTCACAGATATTTACATTGGAGTCATTGTTGATTTATTATGCAGATATGCGAAAGGAACACGCAGAATCTTATAGTAGAACTAGAAACAAAAACCTTTTATTGCCAAAGATAAATAAAAGAATAAAATTTAAGAGCAGTAAGATTACTGCTATGAAGGCGTTTAACAAACTGCCCGGAGAACTGAAAAATTTAAAATTAAGAGGTAAGTCTCTAAAAAGAAAGTTTAAGGGTTGGATTGGATCATGGGATATAAGCGTGGCCACAATATAATTAATGGAAAGTACGTTTTTTTTGTTGTTTTTTTTTTTGCGTTTTCTGAGTTTTTCTGTATCTACTGCCACTGTTGAGCAACCAATAAATTTTCATTTTTTATTTTATTTTTTTGTTAAATTTAAGTTTGTGTATTTTAGTATAGTTTAGTATAATTGTGTATAGTTCTTAAGGATTATTTGTCCACCAGTCCTATATTATAGGTATTACATATTTTGTATTGAATTGTAATAAGTCTGGTTCAAAATAAATAAATAAAAAAATAAATAAAATAACTATCGTCTATACAATTTTTTTTGTTACGGACATAGTACACGTGTTGCAGAGAAATCTCTAAAGCGCTACAGGAGCGATACGTGTGAAGAAAAAGCGATTCTTGTTGGTCCTGAATCACTGGGAAAGCCATTACAAAAGATGAGATTCTCTATATAAAAGACTGCTTGAAAAGTGTTGTACGAGGAGCGACAAGCTGAACCTCATATGGATATAAAGTATTAGTGCGACGTGTATTTCTAGCATGCGCCGCTCTGAGAGGAATTAAGCGGGCTTCATCCATCGTATACTTTTCATGAAAATACTTATAAAATAGACTTAAGACATAAATCGTTCTTCGATGTTCCAAGAAATCAAGGTTGTTGGTGAATTCTAGGTCTTCATTCAGGCGAACAGTTCGCTTCTGAATAAAGTCCAACAAATACAGTGTATATTTGGGAGCAGAGCCTCAAATATGAAAACAGTATTCCATCATTGATCGAATTTGAGCTTAATACAGAATGAGTAGCTGTTGTGAAGTGTAAATCTTTCTAGTTCGAAATAATATTCCCAGCTTTCGAGAAACTCTCTTTGCTATGTATACAACATG
>CM032453.1:152479240-152549240 GCA_019049505.1 Pachyrhynchus sulphureomaculatus
ATTATCGTACACCTGGGACATTCTTTGATAAAACTTTTAGTCTATGTCCCAGCGCAATACTCTAAATTGGTTTCACTCGTTGTTCGGAAGAAAAAAAATCGTAAAAACTGCAAATCGTAGCAAAATAAAATCCTTACATAATACTTAAATAAGCGACAGTAATTTGACAACCCAGCAGTTATTTGTATGACGCCATTTCGATGGATAGGTAGATAACTTAAAAAGTTCCCTCGCAATAATTTTTACAACTGCCATGAAAGTAAAATAGAGTTACCACCGTATGCTTTAGTATTCTTGTTTTTTAGTTCTTACCTACGATGATTTATTGATTGTAACAAACCTATAGCATTCCGTTCTTCTTCAACAGAAAGTACTCGATCACAGCATATTTTAAAACAATCCAATTTTCTGCCTAAACTTATAGTAGCACTCAGTAATTTATCAAACAGATCGACATTAAATGGATCCATAATAAACGCTCCAAACTCCGCTTTAAAATCGACATAACTTGTTGTTTCCTAAAGGTAAGGTTAATAATTGTGTTTTGAAAATTCATGAAGTAATACAGGGATTATTCAATAAGTAAACATACAAAGAATTATAAATGAATACGAGGGTGTTTTTTTGTTATTTATCTAGCTATGTAACGTAAAAAAATGTACATAACTACTGTCTACCCTAATAGTAAACAGGTACAGTCTGTCAAGTAAGAACGTGTCCGAGATAATTCATTTTTGGTAGATGCGATTCTAGCGATTCGACAAAAAATCGGCAGAGGGAACATTTGTCTATGACGCATTTTACTAAAAGTATCAGTCAATTCCGAACTTTCGTCGAAATCAGACCAAACAGAGGGGTGACAGATGCCAACTTCATAGTCAGAAAAGTGAGAGAAAAATTTCTAAGAGAAGCAGGAGAAGTACACCTATGTTTCATAGACCTGGAAAAGGCTTTTGATAGAATAGACAGAGAAGACATCTGGAGGACCTTGAAGGATAGAGGAATTGATGAAAAAACAATAAATGGAATAAAATGTCTATATAGACAAACAACAAATTACGTGAGAGTAAGACATGAAATGTCAGAGAGTGTCGAAACATCTAAAGGCGTGAGACAGGGGTGTATACTGAGTCCACTGCTGTTCTCGGTAGTGATGGACGAGGCTATAAAAACTGCAAAAAGGCAAATAAAAAAATACTGGGTGGGGTTCTGGAACATGGAGAGAGTTGGAATAACGGAGATAACATACGCTGACGATATGGTACTGATCGCAAAAAAAAACGAGAAAAACTTCAACGAAAGCCTGAAAGTGTACAACGAAAGCTTGGAACGCATGAATATGAGCATAAATGTGAAAAAAACGAAGACAATGATCATAAGCAAGGAGAACAAAACGCATGAAATATATCTAAGAGAAGAAAAGATACAGCAGGTGGAGAGTTTCAAGTATTTGGGTGCAATGGTGACGAGGGATGGAGGAATGGATGGGGAGATTAGGGCGAGGACAGAGGCAGCGGGGAGACTCTTTAATAGTATCAAGAACACATTCCTAGGTAAAAAAGAAATATAAAAATCAACAAAACTACAAATCTTCAAAAGGGTGGCGACACCACTAATTACGTACGGATCTGAAGTGTGGACAACAACACAAATTCACAGAAGTAAGATACAAAGCATCGAAATGAGATTCCTCAGAAAGATTGAAGGAAGGGCAAGACTTGATAGGATTAGAAACGTTGATATACGAGAAACACTGGAAGTGAAGCCGATACAGGAGAAAATAGAAGAAAGTCAGTTGAGGTGGTTTGGACATATACAAAGAATGGGACAGGAAAGACTGGTAAGAAGAGTGTATGAAGCAAGAGAGAATAGAAAACGAAGTCGAGGAAGACCACGAAGAACATGGAGGGAGGAAGTAAGGGGAGCAATGGAGAAGAGGGGAGTGAGGTGGGAGGAGGCCACAAGGCTAGCCCGAAATAGAGAAGGATGGAGAGAAATATGGAAGACTTCAATCTAACCCAACCCACTCACACCAGCCTACACCGAGAGGTATCATGGCTAAGGATTAAGTAAGTAAGTAAGTAAGCCTTTGTTTTCACGGGACCCGAAATTGACGCTACGTCAAGGAGGCAAAATTAAGAAAATCGGGTTTGAATGTGTTCCATGAGACCATTCGACAGCATCTTCGTGCTCATGATGTCAAATTCCGAAGCGCGTTGAAGAAACGTTTGCAGAGAAAGCATTATGTTAGAGAAAGACGTAAAACAACTTGATTTTCAGGGTATAATGAATGTGGCAACGTAGCTTCTTACTTGCTTCCCACCGCATGCATCAACCTTGATACTTTTACATGATATACAATAAAAATTATTTTTTTAACACCTGAATTAATTCAGCCGATACTTGGTGGAAATCCATAACTAGAACTTTTGTATGAAGTAAAACACTACTTAAATTTGCACTAATTTTTTTATTTTTAACACCATGACATGTTTCGCTGTACGACAGCTTCTTCAGATGGTTTGTTACAAAATGAGGATAAAATTACTATAATAAATGGTTGATTCACAATTTATGGCAGGTAATAAATAAAAGACATTAGAAATAAATCAGCAGATATAATATTTACAAAAGCAGATAAAGGTAATTCAGTAGTAGCAATTGACAAAGCAGATTATATCCAAAGAACAATAGATTTCTTAAAGCCAGATAAATACCCAATTTTAAAATGTAACCCAACTGAAAGTTATCAGAAAATTATTAAATAAACGATCTCTAACTGTTAACACCTAAACTATATTCACTAATAAAACTTCACAAAACGAGTTGCCCTATAAAGCCAGTAGTAACTTTCGTGTCAGCCCCATCTTATAAACTATCAAAACGTCTTCTTCAAATACTTATAGACAACACGAAATTTAAAGCTAAATTTGCAATAAAAAATTCACAACAACTAGTTGAAAACATCAAACATTTGAAGTTATCTGACAATTCAAAATTAATCTCTTTCAATGTTCAAAATCTTTTTCCAAGCATACCAAGTAGGGAAACTATATTACTAATTTAAAAACTTCTTTCTGAAATCAATGTTAACCCAATAATAAAACAAAACATCTTAAATTACTTAAAGGTTTGCCTGGAACAAAATTATTTTGAATTTAATAACGACCTATACAGAAGCCTAGACGGTCTCATAATGGGCAATCCACTTAGTCCTCTTTTGGCAGAAATATTTATGAATAACAAATAAGCAAACACCCACTTTTTAAAAAATTTGTATATTGGCATAGATATGTTGATGATATCTTATGTTGTTTTACAGGAAGTCATAGACAATTTGTCACATTTCAAAATTTTTTGAATAATATACACAAAAATATTAAATTTACCTTTGAAGTTGAAATCAACAATAGCTTAAACTTCCTTGACCTAACAATAAAAAGACATAATACCAAACACAGTTTTTCTATTTACCATAAACCGTCACATACTGACATAATTATCCATAATACCTCATGTAATCCACCAAGTCTCAAAGTTGCAGTTTTCCATAATATGATTCACAGACTAATAAATATTCCTCTAAACCAAGACGATTATCAAAGAGTACTTAATATTATAAAACAATTAGCAGTAAATAATGACTATTCACCGTCCATAACAGATAATATTCTCAAGAAAAAACTTTACAAAAAAGCTATTAGTACAATTTTTCCGAATAATAAAAAACCTTATAAAAATGTAAAGTCAATAACGTACTATGGTAGATGCAGCACTAAATTAAATAGGTTCTTGAGAAAATTAAATATTAACACAGCATTTAAAACAAGCAACACACTTGGCAAATTTATAAAAAATAACAAAACTAAAACAGATAGAGACAATAGATCCGGAGTATACAAATTAAATTATGGAAATTGCTCAAAAACATATATAGGTCGAACAGGTAGAAGTTTTTTAAAAAGAATAAATCATACATCAATAATTTAATTAATTACCTAAAATCTTTAGAAATAAACAAATTGAAAAATTCAGATTCCTTAATAAATGAGCAATTAGACTTAAATATTTCACCATTACTAAATCTATTTTAATTCAATTACTTTATTACCTGCTATAAATTGTGAACCAACCATTTATTATAGTAATTTTACCCTCATTTTGTAACAAACTATCTGAAGAAGCTGTCGTACAGCGAAACATGTCATGGTGTTAAAAATAAAAAAAATAGTGGAAATTTAAGTAATATTTTACTTCATACAAAACTTCTAATAAAAATTATATATAATTAATTAATAGGATACTCTTTTTTTTATTAAAAGTATATCTATTATTAAGTATGATAAATGCGCGTACGAGGCACGCGTTTAATCTAGTATCTTTTAAAACAATGCCCGCGTCCGCGCGTGCAGTCTTCTTCAAGCTACGTTGCCACAGCGAAAATTCACTTCATAAAATACATGAAAAAGTAATATTTATCTAATATTTGTGCAACAAATAAAAGGTAAACTGCCTTCATATTTTAACAAACGATAGCAAAGTATTTTTTTATATAAATATACTTTTTTGTGACTTTTTACTTTCTAATGGAAATACGACAATAAAAATTCTAAAAAACGCATGCTTTAGATCAAAGAAAAAGTATGGATTCCTATCCTTTACATGTTAAATATCTAAAACTTTTACAATTAATTATGGCAATACGGAGTGGTAAACCATCTTTATATTGAAGCAGTGAATACATGATGCTAAAATCTATTATTTCTCAATAAATTTCAAGCAAAATTACTTTTAACAGTTACTAGTAAGAAATCTCTTAAATTTGCCTCAAGTTTTCACTTCTTCTTATTAATTATTACTTACACTGTAAAAGTTTGTGACTCGCCTCAAAAAACCCCGAAAAGCATACTATGTAAATTTAAACTGATGTAATATACCCGAGGAGCATACTAACCTGATTTTTAACAAATTCGCAAAGCTTGTTAACAATTTTCCTCAGCACAAATTCCTGATCTCTCAGCAAGTGGGATATTTTATAGTCAAGCCGACTCATGTGTTCGTGGAGCAGAGATAATTTTGTTTTGATACCGGCCTGCCTACAGAATTTATTTATCGCCAAATTTAAGGGTAAGCTCTCTTCTGATGCCTGCGGCGTGCACTATAATTTGATGGAAAATCGAAAGGTAAATGAGACAAAACGGGAAGGGAATTTCAAGCGGAAGTATTAAATAAAAATCTGTTTGAAAAATGTGGATGACGTGAGAAATATAGAAACACAGGTAATTATTTGTTCAATAGTTTCAGTAAAATGAAATTTCGTCCTGTGTATTCTACATTCTACACAGAAAAAAATAACTGGCCAAGTGCAAGTCGGACTTGGGCAATTAGTGTTTCATACGTTGATTGCTTTTAAAATAAAAAATTTTGTTACGGGGGTATAAAAAGATCAATGATTTCACTGGACAAACCCCAAATGAGTTTTCAACAAGGTTTTTTCCGATCTTTACTGAAAACTGATGACCTTGAACTTTTTTATATACCAGATAAATTACACTAGTTTACAAAAAAAATACTTATTTTTGTTCATCTAACGAAACATATATTTTTAAAAATAAGCTAAAAAAAAATTTTCAGATAAAACCGTTTCTGTTTCTCATCTACCCGCAGTAATTGTAATGATTTCTTTGTTTGATTCTGTAAACAACGAAGTGAAGTAAATACGAAAAATTGTTCTAATATGTCGTCTGGAATGTATAAAATTAATCCAAACCTTTTTTGCTACGTTTGTGGCAAAATTGTTCAGTTAACTCGAGACTGTCCTACAACAAGCTCTGCAAAACGTCTATTTACATTATTTTGGATTTCCGATATCACATTAAGTAAATACTGGGTTCCCAATGTGGTTTGTACAAACTGCAGACTGGTCCTCAACTACTGGTATTCAGGTAAAAACAGATCTTTGAACTTTGGTAAACCAATGATCTGGAGAAAGCCAACTAACCACGCAATCGACTGTTACTTTTGCTTGACTAAAACTTTTGATTTCAACTCGAAAAGCAAAGATAAAATAGAATATGCAGATGTTCCATTAGTGTCTAAGCCTGTACCTCATTCAAAGGATTTGCCAGATCTTACACCACCCGGCAGAAGTGACCAAACATGAAATGTCACAGCTACATCGAGCAGTATTCCACTGCACCAGAGCAGTGACAGTGAGCAGTCCAGCTCGGATAACTTTGTCGGCGATGAGGACAGTCCACATTTGATAATTCAATCTGAACTCAACCATCTTATAAGAGATTTGTCTAAAAGTGAATTACTTGCCTCAAGGTTGCAGCAATGAAAGTTGCTTGATCCTGACACAAGAGTTAGTACTTATCGCTCTAGCAGTAAGACCTATGGTGCTTTTTTTACAAAATAAAATGAATTTTGTTATTGTCATGATGTTAATGGACTGTTCGAAGAAATGAAACAACCATACAACCCAGAAGACTGGCGCTTTTTTATCGATTCCTCGAAGATAAGTCTCAAAGCTATTCTCTTGCGCAACGGAAATAAAAACCTTCTATCCAATAGGTCATGCAGTGAATTGTAAAGAAACCTATGAAACAATCTCCATATTAATTAAATTGATCAAATATGAATGTCACAATTGATATATCTCTGGTGACCTAAAAGTCATCGATATGCTTTTAGGTTTGCAAGGCAGTACTGTTGCTTCTTGTGCTTATGGGATTCGAAGGCAAGGAAGGATTACTATAAAAAGAAATTTTGGCCTATTAGAATCGAATATATTCCAGATAAAATGAACATTAAAAATACATATTTGGTTAACCCAAAAAGAATTATATTACCACCGCTTCACATTAAGTTAGGCTTAATAAAAAATTTTGTCAAAGCAAAGACAGGGCCAGCGCTTCTGTACTTATGCAGTGTATTCACGAATCCTTCGGAGGCTAAACTAAACGAAGGAATATTTATAGGCCCTCAAATCAGAAAAATTTTGGATGATGAAACATTTGAGAGCCATTTGACGGACGTTGAAAAGGCTGCCTGAAATTCCTTCAAACTTGTCATTCAAAATTTTTTAGGTAATAGAAAAAATGGCAATTATCAAGAGATCTTGCAAATTTATTGCAGAATTACGAACTGATGGGTGTGAATATGTCCCTCAAAATTCATTTTTTGCATTCCCATCTGGATTTGTTTCCGGAAAACCTTGGAACTATGAGTGATGAGCATGGCGAGCGGTTTCATCAGGATCTAAAATTATTTGAGCAAAATTATCAAGATTTTTGGGACCAGAACATGCTAGGAGACTACTATTGGTCTGTTGTATTCATTTAGCCAATATTTCGGTCCTAGGTTGGGACCTTCATCAGGGCACAAACTGAAAAAGAGATAACGAGGCAACCAATAAGGAAAGTTGGGCATGGAAAATTATTATTGTTAAGTTTAATTTTTAATTATTAATTTGTCAGTGCCTTGTCAAACTTGTCATTTCTCTTTTCAGATCGCAGGCGGTTAATTAATTTTGATTTTTCAGCATCCAAGGTTTCTAATAGCATCCTTGCTGTAAATGCCATATTTTTAAATAAATATGTTAGTGAATAGTGGCTGTTTTATTTCAGTGTTGGTCTTTTTTGTGACAATTGTTATTTATGGACATTCTTGTTAGATTAATTCGGCCACTGCATGTGAGTCGCTTGCAATTTTTATTTTGGTACTTCTTCATAACAATAATAATAATAATAAGGTACATTTCTTTATAACAACAATACTTTTAGACAACAATAAGAATTTATCAATAATTATAAGATTAAAATTAAAATTACAAATTAAAAATTAATAATTAAAAATTAAACTTAACAATAATAATTTTCCATGCCCAACTCTCCTTATTGGTTGCTTCGTTATCTCTTTTTCAGTTTGTGCCCTGATGAAGGTCCCAACCTAGGACCGAAATATTGGCTAAATGAATATAGTGTGAACATCTGTTGTTGCCCAGTTGCCGAGTTCCCCAACTATTTTCTTATCTTAGGATTTTGTTAGATACGGCAACTTTTGCTTTCTCTCTCTTTATTATACATATATATATATATATATATATATATATATATATATATATATATATATATATATATATATACGAGGCTGGTTTGAAAAGTCCGTGCAAAGTCCGAGAGATGGCACCACCGGCGCGTATCGAGGTCATGTTTAGTTAGTAGCATCTCTTGAATGAACGCACACCAAGTTTCAGCCATATTGGTCTATTTCTTTGTGTTTGGCATTCGTGTGAATCAAGAAAGTCGAGTGATTTTCAAGAAATGGACGAAAAAGAATTTCGTGTGGTGATTAAACATTACTTAATGAAAGGCAAAACGCCTCAGAAAACTAAAGAGAAGCTTGATAAACATTATGGTGACTCTGCACCTTCGATTAGAACAGTTTATAAGTGGTTTCAAAATTTTCAAACTGACCATATGGGCACAAGTGACGCTGAACGTTCTGGACGGCCTGTGGAGGTTACGACTCCAGAAATCATTGATCAAATCCATGATATGGTGATGGATGACAGAAGAGTTAAGGTGCGTGAGATTGCTAGTGCTGTGGGCATCTCGACTGAACGGGTACATAATATTTTGCATAAACATTTGGACATGAGAAAGCTATCCGCAAGATGGGTGCCGCGATTGCTCACGCTTGACCAAAAAACGGAATCGTGTGAAGTGTTGCAAGGATGGTTTGCAGCTGTTCCAGAAGAATCCGGAGGACTTTAAGCAATGGGTTACCAAGGGGGAATCTGCACCAAAAAAGGCGAAGACCGTTCCTTCGGCCGGAAAGGTTATGGCGACTGTCTTTTGGGATTCGCAAGGGATAATCCTCATCGACTATCTGGAAAAGGGTAAAACTATTACAGGTGAATATTATTCATCGTTATTGGACCGTTTGAAAACCGAGCTGCAAGAAAAACGCCCGCGATTGGCCCACAAGAAAGTCCTTTTCCATCACGACAACGCACCAGCACACACCTCAGCAGTTGTGGTCGCAAAATTAATGGAAATAGGATTCCAACTCGTTTCACATCCCCCCCTATTCTCCAGACTTGGCTCCCTCGGACTACTATTTGTTCCCCAATTTGAAGACATGGCTGGCGGGACAAAGATTTTATTCAAACGAGGAGGTGATTGCAGACACTAATGGATATTTTGCAGACTTGGACAAATCCTATTATTCGCAAGAGATCAACAAACTAGAACATCTTTGGACGAAGTGTATAAGCCTAAAAGGAGACTATGTCGAAAAATAAAAAAGGTTTACCCCAAACACATAAGTAGTTTTTATTTTTGCACGGACTTTTCAAACCAGCCTCGTATATATATGTATATATATATATATATATATATATATATATATATATATATATATATATATATATATATATATATATATATATATATATATATATATATATATATATATATATATATATATATATATATATATATATATATATATATATATGTATATATATATATATATATATATATATATATATATATATATATATATATATATATATATTTATATATGTATATATATATATATATATATATATATATGTATATATATATATATATATATATATATATATATATATATATATATATATATATATATATATATATATCTATATATATATATTACTCATGTTTTCACAAGCTTTCATTTGACACCACACTCGATGACCTAGTAAAAATTTTTTTTTTCACTTCTGATTTCACCCCCGAAAACTAACCCCTTAAGTCAAAATTTAACTTTCAAAACTACATGGCTCTGATTAGGCCATCAATTCCTATATTATTACCAAATTTCAACTTTCTATGACAAATAGTTTCGGAGAAAATCGGGTGTGACAGACAGACAGACGGTCAGACAGACACCGAAGTCATCTTATAAGTGTTCCGTACCGAACACTAAAAAGAGCTTAAACTTATCATGTTTAATTGTTTATTCGTACTTTAAATGTTTTTTTGTAAAATAATTCTTATTAAATATCTTTGTTTTGACGACCTGAATATTTTTAAATATTTTTTCTAAGTTGAGGACACTTAAAATGAAAAAAACCTTGGAAACTTATCTACACCCACAAATTTTTCAAAATTTTTTGATTAGTACTTTTCAAGATAAGAGGACAGGGATTTTTCGCACTTTTTTTAAAAATAATACAAAGAAAAGGGTGCGCAAGAATTATATTACATATATTTTTGAACTCGTGTTTTTACAGACTTTCATTGGACTTGATAACCTAATAAAAAAATGTTTTTTTCACTTCCGATTTCAACCCCCCAAAACTAACCCCTTAAGTCAGAATTTAACTTTCAAAACTACACGGCTCTTATGAGACCATCAATTCCTATATTAATGCCAAATTTTAACTTTCTATGTCACATAGTTTCGGAAAAAAATCGGGTGCGACAGACAAACAGACGGACAGATAGACAGACAGATACCGAACTGATCTGTACGGAACACTAAAAACGGTCCATTACAAGTCGGATTTGCACAACTAGTGTTTTATACCAGGATTACTTATAAAATATCTTTTGTTCGATCTTTGCTTTTATATAGCAGTTTAATAAATATAAATAAATAAAATAAAAATAAATAAGAAATAAAAAAAAGCAGAGCTACTCAAAAGTTACGAATATTATTTCGAACCAGAAAGCTTTACACTCCACAACAACTGTTAATTCTTTACAAAGCCCAAATTCGACCAACTATGGAATACTGCTCCCATGTTTGGGGCTCCGCTCCCAAACATACACTGCATTTGTTGGATTCTGTTCAGAGAAGAGCTGTTCGTCTGATTGGAGACCCGAAACTGACCGGCGGCCTTGATTCGCTGGAACATCGAAGAACGGTTGGCGACTTGAGTCTGTTCTACAAGCATTTTCAGGGCAAGTGTTCGAAGGATGTAGCCCGCTTAATTCCTCCCAAAGGGGTGCATGTTAGAAATACACGTCCCGCTGGTGCTTCACATCCGTATGAAGTTCAGCTTGTTACTCCGCGTACAACGCTTTTCAAGCAGTCTTTTATATGGAGAACATCATCTCTTTGGAATAATTTGCCCAGCGCTGTGTTTCCCTCCGAGTACAATTTACAGCGATTCAAGAACAACGTGAATCGCTTTTTCCGCACACATGCCGCTCCTGGACCACTTTAGGGACTTCCCTGCAGCACGTGTGCTAGACCCATAAAAAAAAATTATCAAAGATAATGCACTCGTAATAATTTTCATTCAATAACCTTATGAGGAACATTCCAGAATTTGTTCGAAATTTTTTTTCTAGCATTCTTAGAGGGGGTAGCGGATAGCGATTTATGGAAATTTTTTTATAAATAATATAAAGGAAAGCTTGCACTAGTATTACATCGTATATAGTTTTGAACTCATGTTTTCACAAGCTTTCATTTGACACACCACTCGATGACCTTGGAAAAAAAAATTCACTTCCGATTTCACTCCCCGAAACTAAACCCTTAAGTCAAAATTTAACTTTCAAAACTATACGCCTGTGATTGGGCCTTCAATTCTTATATTTGTGACAAATTTCAACTTTCTATGTCAAGTAGTTTCGAAGAAAATCGGCTGTGACAGACAGACAGACACCGACATGATTCCATAAGTGTTCCGTTTTCCAATTTTGATACGGAAGACTAAAAACAAAAAGAGCGAGTCGTTAATTCCATAGAGAATACTGTGCATGACGGTTAATGTTTCCCGATGTTAGGGACACTAGTGGCTACAAACATAAACTACTATAAATATCTGTTTTACAAACTAATCAAAAGAAGCGATTAATTTAAAATGATTCACAGTACCCTGCAAAACTTAAATATTATGGAGTGAGTGATAATTTCCTAAAATCATATTTGGTATACAGAGGGCAGCTGGTGGAATGTGCATGGTCAACCAGCCTACCAATGTTCGCAGGTAGGACGCAAGAGTCAGTACTGGGGCCAAGCTTATTTGCGATATAGTATATATCAATGATTTGCCTCACTACCTCAATATTGGGATGACACCACACTGTAATAAATGCAATAAATGGTATGAAGCAAGCTAACTATCGTTTAATCTAGATAAAACTACTACATTAAACATGTCACTGTGTAAAGATTCAGAAAACAATTCTGTTAAGTTTTTTGGCCTTCAGACAGACTCGGGTTTCTCCTTCAAATGCCAAATTGCAAAACTAAGCTGAAAACCTTCGAGTGTAATTTATTTCCTCCGAAAAATAAAACATTACTCAATAATGGAAACTATGAGACTTTCTCCGTAGTCGACTAACCTATGCGATTTTATTATAGGAAAATTCAGCAGATTGGTCTATTATTTTTAAACCGTAAAAGATCGATAAGAGTCATCTCAAATATACGAGACTCCTTTTTAAAGTAAGTACAGTCTTGATATAGACTCTCGGAATTTAATCTACTTTCCTACATAATTTCCACCTGTATTAAAGCACTTGTATCGTAAAAGCAGCTTCTGTATTCCATCCTCATAGAAATCTGCTACCAGGTTTGCTGACCACCGCAGCACGGCCGTTTTGGGGTAGTCGTCGGTGTCGAATTACAGCACGTATTTCACAATCCACGGATTTTTAAATGGTCTGAGGCATTTTAAACACACTCAAACAAACGTAAACTCGGACGAATGCTTCCGTAATGGCATCTGTGGCTAGCCAATAAATGTAGGTACTTAGCGCGCAAGCGTGGAACGGCGACTGCACTCTGCAGCGACTATATTTCAAAACGGTACTTGCTTAAAAAATGTGCCTAGTATTACAAAGGTAATCCTGCGAGGAACATTTTGGATTGTATATTCACCAATGTATGTGGTATGTTAAAAATAATCTTGATTCCTTAACATGACATGGTGAGGTCTATGATTATGAAACAAGAAATAAGGATAAAATCGTCATACCCAAACACAGGATGACCATAACTCAAAAAAGCCTTGTTGTCTCTACTGTAAGATATTATAACTACCCACCTGATAAGGTTTAAAACCTGTCCCGTAATCAATTTAACTTCCATACCATAGACTGAGGGATTAGTTCCTATGAGTCTATGCAACTAATGAATTAATAATATCAATATGCCAGTACTCGTACCATCATAGTGACTATTTCGAGGCAACTTAGGTAAAGTTGTTGTTTCTTGTGCAATTTTTGAATATGTATTTTAAAGTAGAATTAGATGTATACAGCATATACAGTTTTCTGTACGTAATTAACGACTCTATTTTTGTTATTTTCTCTCTGCAGCAAGCGTTTGTGAGATCGACAAAGGGATAATACTGTGGCAACCTTTTTTAGGTTTTGTAAAAACAATGAGAGAAAAAAATCGTTTTATTGTTTCTCAAAATATTCGTCTTTAAGATTTATACACTTTTGCATGCCTTTGGACCAATTCTCGAAACATTTTCTCCACTCTGAAGTTGTTACCTCAAAAACATGGTTTTAGAAAGATTCATTTCGGTCAAATTATGCGGAATCCATCGGGAACAGAACATTTTCACTGTTAAATGTTCATGCACAATCGAATATACTGCAGTCTTCGATATGCCTAAGGATGCCACTATCTCACGGTAAGTCATGCCGAACCTCTTCAATCATGTTGTAGACAGCATCAAATATTTTTTGGAACAACGACCAATTTTTGTCGACCTTCATAAAATTCATCGCTGACGGACGAACGACCCTGAGGAAATTCTGCAAACCAATTAAAAGATCGAGGCATTGTTGTTGAGTTAGGCCTTTACTAAAATCGTAAAAAAATAATCCAACGAAAACCTTCATGTGAAATTTCACAAAACTGTTTTTTTACACACTCACTGTAAACAATCTACTCGGCCAATCAAATTTTACAACAATGGTAATGTCACATTTCTATAGCGCCATCAAGTGGTCGTTTGTAAAAACTTAAAAGACGGCCGCCGTATTTACTTACAGATTCTGATAGCTCTTCAATTTTACTCCGATTTAATTCCTTCTGGAGGTAAAACAACAACTGTGTCTTCTGATTTTGCAGTTGTTTCTTCAAATTGGCAATTGTTTGATTTTTATCATCCAAAACTGATAAAATAGACTCTCTAGGAGACTCGTACTGTCCACTGTTAGGAGTATTAGAAATGGACCTCTGTTGGGAAGAAAAAATACTAACAGATTTGTAAAAATAACAGAATTATAAACTAACTATATTAAAGAAGCAGTAATATAGCCAATAAAGGAGAATACAGAACAGGGAAGATCGAATTAAAAATACTACATGGTGTAGTTTGAAAATAACCGCACTGAATTTATGTTACTTTTTATTTTAAAACTTTGACATTAATGCTATAATCCTTTTTGACATATTTTCCTTCTCGATCTCTACACCACTCCATATGAATTTTCTGTTGTTGGAAGCAATGCTGCAGGTCGACTTCTGACAGGTTCATCATGACCTCCTCGCTTTTTTTTTCACTGCTTCGACTAACTCGTAACGAGTTCTTTTTACCACACTCTAACCTTTGAGAAACAAAAACAGTCGCATAGAGCAAGGTCAGGTAAGTAGGGTAGATACTTCGACACGGGGATTCCATGTTTCGCCAAAAACTCCTTGATTGCAAGAGCATTATGTGCTAGTACATTGTCTTGGTGAAGTATCCAACACAAATTCTTCCACAGAAGGGAAAAACCATGATTCATCATATGTTACCCTTTCTTAAAAATTTGGGCCAGATTCAATGTTTTTCAGGGTGTTAGACCAAATGGTTAGTCGAGTTTGCATTTGATCGGTAGAATGGATTTTCGGTACCAACTTTGAACACACTTTGCTCATGTTAAAACTGTAATGTAAAATTTGCTGAACACTTTCTTTGTCAATATTTGTTAACTCACTCACAGTTCTAATAGTCAGACATCGATTTTCTCTAATGATCTTAACGACTTTTTCAATCTTGTCGTCTTCTCTGCCCTCTTTGAATCGTTTCACCCACTAGAAAACTGGAGTTTGTGATAAACGATCATCACTATACACTTCCTGCGGCAAACTTTATATTTCTGTGGCTGACTTACCAAGTTTAACTACAAATTTCACGTTAACTAGTTGCTCAACATTGACACTAATCATTTTCCGACGCAAAGCAAATACACTATTCGATTTAAACGAGCGCTGCAACTGAATTGGAAATTGCACGGTCATCAAAATGGCGGAATAGGTAGAGGGGTATTCAAGCTCAACGCCCCACCATTGCCAACCTCGCGGCATAAATATTATCGGCGAAATTAAATTAGTTCGGTTATTTTCTAGTCACATCTCGTATGTTACGCTGAAAACGAAGTTTCAATATTATAATATGAAGGAAGAGGCACTTTTACAACAGAAATAAAATCCAAGATAAATAAAAACTATTATTAATGATCGACAACAAGATCTAATATGTCTGAAACATTTAACAAAGGGCGAAGATAAAATTATTACGAAGAATACGCTGAGAGATCGAATTAGAAGCAGTAAAGTCAGAAAAAAATTTAACGGAGAAAAATAAATAAATATACGCTAAAAAAAATTAAGAATAGAAGTCAGATATATATGATAACAGAATAATTACGGAACAAATAGCAACTAGGCAGAATAAATATACGTAGACCTCGTATAGCCCACTTGTCAGAGGCAAATTTTGACGAAAGATCTCATTAAATGTTAACATGGCTGCATTTTGGCATACAGGTAGTTTCTTGGACGGCTAAGCCTACAAAATCGAAAATAAAATGAAGAATTTATTTTCGATTTTTTAAAAAAATTATTTAAAAAAAATGGCTGGTTTAACCCCTTCAGTTATAGCGGGAATCATGCTTCCAACCTCATTTATGATTAAATTGACATTTCTGTATACCGTTAAATATTTTGAAATTGGCTATTAGGGGTTTTTCGGGGTGCTGATTAAGAATGATTTTCTAATATCAAGTATACTTTTAACTCTAACTAGAAAAAAGAAATTATCTGACTTTTTTGACCATTTCATACTGCTTTGAAAGTAAAATTGCCGGCGCACATACAGGTACTTGAACGATCTACGCGGCCAAAAGTCAAAAAATCAAAACACAAAATATTGCCAGGTAACCGACTACCAGAGACAGAGGACCCTTCCGAGAACAAGAGATAACCGCCTCCAACCCCACCCGTGCAGTCTTACCTGTTTTATGTTAGTCGGAATTCGATCCTGTTACCCCGTGTACGTTATCAGTTCTCGGCGCTCTTAAAAATCATAATTGTGAAAGTAGAATTTTATGTGTATAAGTTCTAAAGTAGTGGAAAAAGTGATGGATTCTCAAAGTACAGGTATGTAACTATGTTATTTCATAAAACTTTTATCATTTACTTATTTGTGAGTCAACGTAAGGGACGGTAAAGAAAGGTCTTTTCTACGAGCATTATTTTGTAAAAAAAATGTTTTACTGTCGTTTTCATACTTTCCTGCTAGATCCGGCTATAATTTTGATAATATTCTAAAGCTGGTAGTTTCAGTAAATAAAAAATCAAAAAACTGGCCCCGGATAAGTCCGGATAAGATACCTTTTGGGACTTTGAAAATTATGGTCACAATTGTGAGAAAAAATAGATTTTGATTTTATCAATTTTAACTTAACGATTCTTTGTGGTAGGTTCATTTGGTACATTGGGAATGAAGGTAGTGACCCGGAAATAGCCTACTACAAAAGGAAAAAAAAAGTGTTACCTGCCACCAGAAGCGTACAAGATAACTAGCACTAGTGCGGAAGCTCAATTACAGCCCTTGGTGGATCTTACTGTTACACCATTGTCCGACTACCTGGAAGAGGTATTGCAAACATTAAATGAACAAAAACGGAATACCCTAACGATGATTCATAAATGGGGTTGCGACGGATCACAACAATCCCAATACAAACAAAAGTTTGACAGTGATGCGGATTCGGATAGCAATATATTTCAAAATTGCTTCATGCCTAAAATTAGTGCGTGAAAAAAATAATGAAAAAACCGTGTGGGAGAATCTAGCTCTGTCTTCTCCGCGTTTTTGTCGACCAATAAGATTTCGTTTTATCAAAGAGAGTACTGATGTCTCAGAACCAGAAATTAACTACGTGAATAAATCAGTTGATTCTCTCATTCCTACTGAGGTTGATTTGAATGAAAAAAAGGTTATAGTCAAACACAAATTTATCATGACAATGGTGGATGGAAAAGTGTGTAATGCCGCCACTGGAACCACAGCAACAAGTCGGTGCTATATTTCTGGTGGAACCTCAAAGGATTTTAACCGATTGGATATAACAAAAGTAGTTAATCCCGAGGCAGTACAATTCGGTCTCTCAGTATTACATGCCAGGATAAGATCATCTGAGAGTGTCCTACATCTGGCTTATAAACTGCCAGTAAAAAAATATAGAGAAAGAAAAACAGAGGCTGAAAAGGAACTCGAGAAAGAGAGGAAACTTGAAATCCAGACCCGCTTTCGCAATGAAACCGGGTTATTGGTCGATATGCCAAAGGCAAATTTTGGAAACACCAATGATGGGAACACCAGTCGAAGATTTTTTAAAGACCCGAAATTAGCAGCAGAAATAACGGACCTTAGCTGTGACCTGTTATATAGGTTAAAAGTCATTTTGGAGACAATCACAAGCGGACATAAAGTCGACCCAGAAAAATATGACAAGTATGCATCAGAAACTGCTCGTCTATACAGTCCCTGGCCAAATTATTAGACACACTGCAAGATTTCATGTAAAATATTAATTACCGAGTGATATTGTACCGTTTTATTATTTTAAATTGATTTGTTTTTTATTTTTATATTATCCAATCAATTACCTATTTATTTGACATAAATAAAACAGCATTAATTTAAAAAAGCATAAGTTTATTAAGTTTTAAAGAAAAGTGAAATTAATGTTAGTAAAAGTCAATATTTAGTTGAGCCACCTTTAGCCGCTATCAAAACTTTAATTCTGCGCGGCATGCTATCAATGCAAGATTGTACTGTCTCCTGCATTTGAGGATGATGATTCCACATATGAATAATCTTTTCTAGGAGCTGGGTTTTGTTGGTAATCACATCTTTAGCCACTTCTCTTTTCATCAGCTCCCACACATTTTCAATGGGCTATTACCCGGCCAATCCAACAGAGGGATATTTTTTTCTGCCAAAAAAGCTTTAACAGACCGAGCAGTGTGGCAGGGAGCTCCATCTTTCATGAAAGTGAATAGTTCCCCATTTGGAAACCATTCTCTGAGCTGCGGAATCAACCGATTTTGTAATATTTCTTTGTACTGATCTTGCCTCATTATTCCTTTGACGACGTACAGACGTCCAGTGCCCTTGCCGCTGATGACTGACCAAATCATCACTTTGGTGGAATGTTTAACCGTCGGGACGACACAATCAGGATGAAACTTTTCTCCATGACGACGACGCACATACTGAGCTTTATTCTGCAAAATTTCGAATGTGCTTTCGTCACTGAAGCAGACCTGTCAAAAATAGGAAAAATATATAAACTTCCATGTTTATTTGCTTTATTTAACTGAAAATGATAATATTGTATCAATTATTGATTAAATTGCTGTATCTTACCGATCTCCAGAAGTCCACATCTTTGTCTTGCCATTGTTTGGCCCACTTCAGGCGCTTTGCTTTCATTGCAGCTGTTGACTTGGGCTTCCTGGCGGGGCGACAAGCCTTAAAATCTAATTCTTTCAATTTTCTTCGAACAGTGCGCTCAGAAGCATTTACGCTAGCATCCTGGAGTTGTGATTTTATTACCTTTGTGGTAGCAAATCTGTTTTCTACACAAATTTTCTTCAAACATCTCTCTGACCGTGGAGTGAAAATTGGTTTTCTACCGCATCTTTTCTTTCTTTTCGGGCTTAATTCCTTCTCTGACTCAATTTTCTTTTTTATGCGTCGTACACTAGCTTCAGAAACCTCCAATCTTCGTGATATTTCTCGGTTTGTAAATGTTTTCGCAATCACAAGGGCCTTCACTTCAGCTTTTTTTACGTGGTGAAAGATCGCCTTTTCTACCCATAATGAAAATAGTCCAATTACTTTTTTAAAACACTGCATACAAAATAAACTAAAAACTGAGTAGTATAAAACTGTTAAACAAACAATCATAGTCCATAAAGCCACAGAAATACGTCCGTACCTGACTCGATTCCGATCGCGACTGATACAGGTTTGTACTTATTTACGTTCATGTATCACTTTGTCAACACAGTGTAGCCCTATGTTAAAAATAAATACAAATATGTAGTCGTCTACAACAATTCTTTTAAATAAAAATCAATAATATTGTAGTTTAAATATACCATTATTGCATAAAAACTCTTAAGAAACATAAAATTACTAAAAAAAATACAGTGCGTCTAATAATTTGGCCAGGGACTGTATGTGAACCTTTACCTGTAGCATCCCATGACACCCACGATGCACAAGATACTTGTTCATGGCGCAGAGATAATAAAAAATGCTTTGTTACCAATTGGGCAGCTGTCTGAAGAAACCGCAGAGGCAAGGAATAAGCACTTTCGGTCTTACCGACAAGATTTTAATCGAAAGTTTTCACAAGAAAGCTGCAACAGGGACATTTTTAATCGTTTAGTTTTAAGTTCCGATCCTTTGTTAAGCAGTATAAAGCAGAATAAAGAGGATAAAGTCACATTCATTCCTACCAGAGACGCTAGAAATGCTCCTGCCTGGAAAGCCGAACCCACTGTGTTCTTCTGGAAGTGAAGATGAAAATACGTTTGTGGACGACAAAATATGATTTTTTATAGTGTATTTTTAACCCTCGGCGCAAAAGAGGGGTGTTATACGTTTAAATTTTACATTTATTTTGTAAATAAATGTTTTCATTTAAATTTTTTTTTTTTGTAAAATTAAGATTCGTTTTTTTTTATTTTTTATTACAAGTTAAGTAATTTTATGCAAAGTAACTGATTAATTTAACTTGGTAATATAATTTAGCATACAATAGAACCAAAAAATAATTTTGGCCGCGTAGATTGTTCAAATACCCCTATGTGCGGCGGCAAACAACAGCAGGCAAATTTTCATATTTTAAAACTCAATTTTTAAATAACACAGACAATGTAGTTATTTTCAATTATTTTTATATTGAAACTTAAAGTATAATTATAGTATATACACAAGGATTTTTTTCCAACACTATATTTTATGAAACATTTGAAATTTAATGTATGCCCGTTAAAATCATACAAATAAAAATTTCGTTTGAAGTTTTACAAATTATAAAGCAATAAAAATAAAAACTATTAGTATCATCGGAAAACTGAAAGTCTCCTCTTCAAAAGGCAGTCTTTTAATTTTTTTTACACTCCAAAAACAAGTAATATCGATTAATATTCAAGCGGTGCGCGTAGACTTTTAAATTAACCTGCTTGCGCTAAATTTTTTGAATCACCTAGCCCAATTTTTAATAAATTTTCAGGCTAATAAAAAAAACCTGGAAGTAGTAGGAAAACCTACTTTATCATCTTATTATTAGTTTTTTAAATATATTTTTTATTTTTCGAGATATTATCGAAAAACCGAATTTTTTATTTTATTTTGGATTTTGTGGGTTTAGCATACATCAAATTTTAGAAAGCTTTTTTTATCGTATTCTACGTCCAAAAAGCAACCTGTGTGCCAAAAAACAGCCTGTTAACATTTAATGAAAGCTCAAAACCCCTAGCGACTGGGCTAGTAAAAGAGATCCATAAAAGTATAATGCTATAAAAAACAGGCAAATTTACCTATACAAGAGTAGAAATTGTTAATATTGAGACGAAGATACTACCAATATAATGGCTGAACACTTATGTACTATAATTTTATTCTTACCGGAATTGTTGAACGTTCTGATATGAATTTAGGTACTTCTTGGATTATTTCTTCATCAGTAACTGTAATTTGGTTTGTTGCCAAAATTATTATGGGCGAAAACATGATAATTTTGTATGATGACTATTAAGAAAAAGTATTGTACATATAATGTCATTAAAAAAAAAATGTTTTGGCTAATTTTTAGTTTTCTTATCAAAGTCAAAAAACCTGTCACTTTACCGTCTTTTATAACCAACTGATTAATACAGTGAAGGAAATAATTTATCACGTCTAAATAGATAAACACAATTTAGTTTTTTTCGCACCTTTTAATTTAATAAAGAAATTTAATTATTAACGACCTAATTTACTAAAAAGTTTACTCTCCACTCTCATTTATTCATGTTGTTACACAAAATGTTAACAACCGTCAGGAATATCTAGGAATATAATAAAGTCCAACGTAGATAATCTCTTCTCTCTCTTCATATATACAGGGTGTTACGAAAATAGTTTAATATATTATAACTGGTGATTCTTTAGATCACATAGAACATTCACTACTTTTTTTCGTCAATCTGGACATATTTAAAGTTTGGTAAAAGTGCCATTTACTACCACTATCGGACGTCTCTAATTATCGTTGCCACATATAAATTTCTTCCTTCTTTTGATAAAAAATATTTTTATAAATTCTGGAGGTTCAAATTCAAAATACAAAAAACTGTTGTACATATATTAATAATAGTAATAATAATAGTAGTAGTTAATATTTAGTATATTCCTGTTACAACTAAATATGCATAAGAAGAATTTAAAGTAATAGTTTACTTCATTTTTGTTAAGTGTAACAAGTAATTTCTTATCGTTGAAAAAAATTACCTAGAAATATGACCATTGTACCCAAAACATATTTTTTATATTATATAATATATATTTCAACATATTAAACAGTTTATATATATATATATATATATATATATATATATATATATATATATATATATATACTCGTATATACGCCAAGCTTTCGAAAATTTTTTTCAGTTTCAAAGGTTCACAACCTAAATTATTAACATCAAAACTACTTACTACTATGTGGTGCTTTTTAGGACAATTTCTTTCAACAAAAATCCACATTGTTGTTAGTATTTATTAGGAAAAGATGAGAAAATTTCAACCAAAAATACTTTTAAAGAATATATAAAAATAGTTTACTCTATTTTTGTTTTATAGGATACGAACAATTGTGTGCTTCTAAGTTGATTTTATTTAAATTTTTTTGACATTCCTGTTGTTAAGGTCAGCATCTTTTTACCTTCTAGTAAAGTGGTGGTTGATTTATTCTAGGAAAAACCAAGACTTTGACGTTTGGTTTAATTTTTCAAAACTTTGTAAAAATTGTAAAAATTAGGTTATTTTTATAAAGATATGTCTGATACATTCTGTGAATTATCATTTTGCCAGTTGACCTGCAACAGATTAGAGAAAATTGAGCTTAAATCCTCAATGTATTAATAGTTTTAGGTTCAAGATGAATTTCCACCATTCCCCTAAAGATCCTATTTTGAAAATTCTTTCCTTACACATGTTTGGTTTCATTAAAATTAAATTCATGTAAAAAATTGCCTACTATGTGAAGCAAATGCACATGAGTTTTTTTTAAGTCTGCAATCGCTTTTGTGAGAAGTGATTCTGTCTTTTAGGACCCTTGATGTTTGTCCTATATATACTTTATCACACTGAGTGCAAGGAATGCTGTATACTTCTTCCGATACTTTTATAGTTTCATCCTTATCTTTTAAATTGATTGAATTGAATTATGCTGATGGAAAATTCTCGCACGCTATTACCGAACTTATCCGTATTTTTCTTCCATTGCGTTAGTTACAGAGATATGCCACTTTTAATATAATAAACGATATAACAACACACATACACACAGATATATATATATATATATATATATATATATATATATATATATATATATATATATATATATATATATGTATATATGTAAATATGAATATATATATATTTATATATATATATATATATATATATATATATATATATATATATATATATATATCATTGTAAAATGTATACTTGTATGTTGAAGTATAGCACGGAAACGAATAATTCAATTTTCATGCAGTTTTGTTTTACACCAGTTTCACGATTCTCAGCATCAAGTAAACGTATCTAGTCCGCTCTTGTACTAGTTGACAAGTCTATGTCCTCTTTAGACCAGCACGTCTACAACTCCTTGAGGTGCTGATCGACCAATTATACTTTCAAGTACAGGCAACAATATAGTAGGTACAACCTTAGGTTGTATTCCGAGTAGCCACAGCAGCAAACTCAAAATAATATACCCATATAATATTGATAATATGAACACCTTTTACTATAAAAATGTTTAATATTTAAGGTATTCTCTATCTACCATGGTATACTGCCGACGACATGTTTCCGATTTTACACAGCACAATTCTTCCTGACTTTATAATAATGAAATACATTTTACCAAGATTAAAAGTTTAAATATATTTTGACCAACATTAGAAAAATTTTATACGAGTTGTATATAAAAAAAGGACTTACATATGTTTAACACAGATTCTTAATTTAGTTAAAATAATAACCGTGGAAAGAGAAACATACAATTGTTCATTTATATAAAAAAGACAATTACAAAAAGTTGTTTTTGTATGTGTTAGAAGTATAAAATTTTAGTAATCGTTCCCTTCTGTCGAATAAAAACTTTTTAATAGGGTTGAACCTAATTATTTCAGAATAAGGTCTCATTAACAGCAGCTAATTGACTTTTTATACTAAAGGAGCTCTCAAGAATGCAAAGCAGCTGGCTTTACAAAATGAGAAGGCATGAAACTGCTTTAAAAGTACAGCGAGTTTTTGTGTAGGGCTTTTAGAAATATTGCTGTGAATTTCATAAATGTTTTCGTATGTGACGTGACTAGTAATAGGTTTGTAAATAGAGAACTGATTCGTGAATGCATGATGTATCATTATATAAGCGCTACCTGCTTTCAAAGCGTTGACTGTGTCAATCACTCTGTCGGTTCGAAAGCTGCTGTGTCAGCTTTCGATGGAGTAATAGGTATGCGTACTTTATACAATTCGTTGTATCCTACCATCGTGCTCCGTAACTTCTGGAATAAGTACCACTTGATACCCAAAAAAAAAATACCGTTCTCTTGTTTGTCAATCCTAGCCTGACTGACGAGCCGTGATACGGCGAGACGCGTCTCAGGATGGATTTGATAGACAAGAGAACAGCTAGTAAGCTGCTGGAATATGGACTTCTGTCTATTTTCAGTTTCTTTACAATAATTATATATATTCTTGAGGAAGGATTCCTCGAAAAAGCGCTACCTGCTTTCAAAGCGTTGACTGTGTCAACCACTCTGTCGGTTCGAGAGCTGCTGTGTCAGCTTTCGATGGAGTAATAGGTATGCGTACTTTATACAATTCGTTGTATCCTACCATCGTGCTCCGTAACTTCTGGGATAAGTACCACTTGATACCGTTCTCTTGTTTGTCAATCCTAGCCTGACTAACGAGCCGTGATACGGCGAAACGCGTCTCAGGATGGATTTGACAGACAAGAGAACAGCTAGTAAGCTGCTGGAATATGGAATTCTGTCTATTTTCCGTTGCTTTACAATAATTATATAAATTTCTGGTTGCTGAGTGTCATGTTTTTCTTGCTAATACGCTACACTTATCCACACTACACCAAACGATTTATGTTTGCACACAACGCGTATTTTACTAACCATGTTGGCATCATCAGGAATGATGTTTGACTAAATCTAAGATTAAAAACCAGACTAGCTTTCAGATGACCGACACAATTACCCGTCTGAAGGCATTCACTTTAACAGGTTGACTGCCGATCTATATTTTTGAGTTTGTGGTTGACGCCGGTAAGATTTTTCCAAATATTTTTATTTTATTGTGGTAAATATGAATTAAAATGAGTCTTGGATGTGTTTTTTTATGTTCACTCCGATCGGAGTAATCGGCATTGCAAGTGAAAATTTTTACTAGATGCCGAACACTCCGATCAGAGTGTCCAATTAAATAAGTAAAGAAATAATAAATCGAACTCATGAACTCAAAACATTTATTTCGAAATCATTTTTGTACATTTTTATGGTAATCCTCAAAGCAATTAAGGCAAAAACCTGGTTGTCCAGGGCACATTTTGCATTCATACACTGTTTGCTTTCTTATTTTATTTTTCCTGCATTCTTTGCATTCCTTTCTGCTTACCCGTTTTGTTTCTTTAGTTCCTTTTTTTTCACTAACAATTTTTTCTACTTTGCTAATGCTGTGGACATTTATTTGGCCTGGAGGAATTTGCGGCAAATTAGTAATTGGTCGTCTGGCTAGTAAATTTCTTATGACATCCAATCGGAAGTCATATAATCGTAACTGGTCAGACCGCGAATATTTATTGTACAAAAAATAGGCGTTTATCATGCTCATTTGCAGCACATGCATGAATAACTTTTTGTACCACCGAATGGTTTTACGGCTGCAAGGATAATATGCCATCATTTGATCCTGTCTATCTATACCGGACATAAAAGCATTATATCCAAGGATTGCGGAAGGTTTTTCAGATTCTTGATTTCTTTTGTTTTTAAAAATGCCCATTTCGCTTCCAAATTCTGTTGAAATGTATTGAACATTGCGTTTATCACGCCATTTTCCTCTCAGCTCTCAGCGTACCAGTGCAGTATTTTGTTGAAGTAATTTCCTAGCTAAATTAACACTATTGTAAAAATTGTCTAGATAAACAGCATGTCCCACACCCAATTTTTCCTCCAATAAATGTAAAACAATCTTTTCAGTATGTCCGTTTCCACCATAAACATCTGTCGCACCTTCGTAGACACGAAATTTCAAAATAAGTCCATTAGGCTCTGTCAGCATGTATAACTTCATACCATACTTATGACGCTTATTCTTGATATACTGTTTAAACTGGAGACGACCCCGATAAAGTACCATAGCTTCATCCAAAGACAACTCTCTTCCAGGATAGTAAATTTCTCCCATCTTGTTGTTAAGAAATCTGCCACAAATCTAATCTTTCCTAGCCGATCTGCCGGATCCATATCTGGAGATGTAAAATGCAAACACCTCAAGATAAGCAAAAATCTATTCCTTGACATATATTTTCTAAAAACAGGTAGATTAAATAGCGGATCAGTTTTCCAATAATCGTTAAGACGGCTCAAGGATATTGTGCCAGTGTGAAGTAACAGGGCCAAAAAAAATTTTAGTTCGTCAAGAGTAAGATCTTTAAAATTAGTAATACGTGATTTTGTACTTGTTTCTGGGCGCAGCAAAACCTCGACTGCGTAAGAGTTCGTTCGTTCTACAATAGTTTGTAAAAAATCATCATCAATGATCATTTCGAAAAAATCGATAGGTGCACCCTGTCCTGGAATTTGCACCAATAATTCCTGGGTTTTCTGGAACAAAATTTGTTTTAACGCACCTCTGTCGTTCCATTTTATCTCATCAAGGCTAGGAAGTGTTTGATGTGGCCGAATAGGGTCTATAAAATTCTCTTCTTCGGACTCGGAGCTTGAATTTACATCACTATCGTCTGTGTCTGGTACGTAATGTTCGTCACTACTACCTCCGCTTTCTTCCAATAGCTGCAATAATTCAGTGTCAGTTAGCTTCTTTTTCTTATCATATACCTTTTTTTCATCACTACAATGTCTTTTTTTAATACCAGAAGGCCCAGGTTGATTGTCCATATTGTACGGCAGATTACAACCAAACCAAAAGCAAATCCGCGGAACCACTTAAGCACCTGTTAGAACTTGCGTTTTTAAGCAACGCCACCACTAGAAACGCCGATGGAATACTAAAACGTTTCGTAAGAACGCATGTCGAACTCCGATCGGAGTAGACGGCGTTGGCGAAGAGACCCGACGCACTCCGATCGGAGTGGTCGGCAGTCAACCTGTTAAGAGCAACGGTTTTAAATAGTGCGACGAGCGCCAGCGACGACGCGCTGCCACTTAATGACATGCCTGACTAGTCCCAGTGTGAGCGCAATTAATGTCAACGGCTCGTATAGTCATAACTTTTTCCATATACGGTTTAGATGTTTATAAATTAAATAAAATGATATAATCAATGTAATAAATGAAGTGCTAAATTTGTTTTTATTTATATGTTAGAACTAACACATTATTTAGTTTAAAACAGATCTATAATTAAATTACATATGTACAACCATTGATATTTAGAGTTGATAGCAGAATTCTCTCATTGTAGATGCAAATACATGTTAGGGTGCGTCCAAAAAAAAAAAAAAGATTTCTTATGCATTTTACTGAATTTTGCTACCTGTTTTAAATTATTTTTAAGGATTCCCTTATTTTAGGCAGAACAGCACTGCTAAAAATAAAGTCACAAAATGTAATTGAGGGTTCATCGGTAGCATAGCCGTCCGAGCGTAACCTGCTTATAGTGTTTAATAAATAAAATTAAAGTTATAGAAATATAGGATTTATTACCAAAATTTTTTATTCTATAGATCTATGTATACACACAAATTCACAATTCACGTTATATATAGTTGTGGTCAAAATAATAGCAGTGGTTCAATAAAAATAACTAAAACTGTTGAAAGGTAACTGCAAAATTCCATTAAGGCAAAAAATATTTTATCGTTTAAAAACTTTCAACTGTGCTGAGGTTTCAACAAAAAATATGTATATAAAAATAAATATAAACAAAGTATTTACGTTTTTTGTAGCAGGAGATGAATTTTGCTTGGTCAAAATAATAGCAGTGTTTGCATAACACTGGTGTGTTTTCAAACCTAAATGGTTTTTGCTCCTTGTGTTCGATTAAATTGTCAAATTTAGAATAGTTTTGTGTCAGATCCATCAACACTTTTTCTGTTTTCAATCTATGGGAAGGAAGAAGCACTGTTCTCAAGAAAAACGTGAATTGATAAGAAAATTGCGTCGTGATGGAAAATCTTACATGCAGATTCAAAATATTTTGGAATGCTCAGCTAAAATGGTAGCAAACGCTACACCTGAAACTCGCGGTCGTAAACGCAAAACTACATCCAGACAGGACACACTTATAGTTCGAGCTTCAAAAGCAAACCCATTTGCTTCGTCAACACAACTTCAGGAGATTGTGGGAGTGGATGTAGCGATACGACGACGACTTAAAGAAGCAAAGTTACTAGCAAGAAGTCCGCGTAAGGTACCCTTGTTAAATAAAAGACACAGAAAGAGGCGATTAGAGTTCGCGAAGGAACATATTGAATGGCCTCTATTTAAATGGCCTAATATACTGTGGTCCGACGAAAGCAAAATTGTATTATTTGGAATTGTAGGCCGCAGAACATACGTTAGACGCCCTTTAGGAATCGCATATCCACCTCAGTACAGTTAAACATGGAGGTTCAAAAATAATGGTATGGGCATGTTTCTCCTACTTCGGAGTAGGGCCTATATTTTGGATTAAAAACATAATGACCGCCAGTGTTTATGTTGAAATTTTACACGACATTATGTTGCCCTATGCAGAATATGAAATGCCACTTAAATGGGTTTTTATGCATGACAATGACCCAAAACATAGCAGCTGGTTATGTAAACAATTTTAAAAAAGAAAAAATTTAATGTCTTAAATTGGCCAGCTCAAAGCCCAGATCTGAACCCGGTAGAAAATCTGTGGGGCGATATTAAAGATAGCGTAGCACGTAAAAAACCTAAGAATCAAGACGAGTTCTGGGCTGTAATCAGAGATTCTTGGAAAAGCATTCCTGTTTTTAGATGTCAAGATTCGGTTAACTCTATGCCGCGACGTCGTGAAGCTGTCATAGCCAATAAAGGGTTTACAATTAAGTATTAGGTGTGTCTGATGCTCATAAAAGAAAAATATTGTTAATTAGTTGTACAGTTTTTTTAACAGTAATTTTAGTAAAACACTGCTATTATTTTGTCCACCATAATTTTTAGAAATTTGTCGTTTTTCTTTGATTTTTAAGAATTTAATTAATTAGCCTTATATTACTTTGATGCATCTTAGGTGGCCTTCAAAGTTACCATATTTACGTTTTAGTTGTTCTATTAAAAAAACTTAATAAATATGTTTTGATAAAAATTTAGTAAGCACTTCTATTATTTTGACCACAACTGTATATATATATATATATATATATATATATATATATATATATATATATATATATATATATATATATATATATATGGCCAAATTATTAGACGCACTGTATTTTTTTTAGTAATTTTATGTTTCTTAAGAGTTTTTATGCAATAATGGTATATTTAAACTACAATATTATTGATTTTTATTTAAAAGAATTGTTGTAGACTACATATTTGTATTTATTTTTAACATATGGCAACACTGTGTTGACAAAGTGATACATGAACGTAAATAAGTACAAACCTGTATCAGTCGCGATCGGAATCGAGTCAGGTACGGACGTGTTTCTGTGGCTTTATGGCCTGTGATTGTTTGTTTAACAGTTTTATACTACTCAGTTATTAGTTTATTTTGTATGCAGTGTTTTAAAAAAGTAATTGGACTATTTTCATTATGGGTAGAAAAGGCGATCTTTCACCACGTAAAAAAGCTGAAGTGAAGGCCCTTGTGATTGCGAAAACATTTACAAACCCAGAAATATCACGAAGATTGGAGGTTTCTGAAGCTAGTGTACGACGCATAAAAAAGAAAATTGAGTCAGGGAAGGAATTAAGCCCGAAAAGAAAGAAAAGATGCGGTAGAAAACCAATTTTCACTCCACGGTCAGAGAGATGTTTGAAGAATATTTGTGTAGAAAACAGATTTGCTACCACAAAGGTAATAAAATCACAACTCCAGGATGCTAGCGTAAATGCTTCTGAGCGCACTGTTCGAAGAAAATTGAAAGAATTAGATTTTAAGGCCTGTCGCCCCGCCAGGAAGCCCAAGTTAACAGCTGCAATGAAAGCAAAGCGCCTGAAGTAGGCCAAACAATGGCAAGACAAAGATGTGGACTTCTGGAGATCGGTAAGATACAGCAATTTAATCAATAATTGATACATTATTATCATTTTCAGTTAAATAAAGCAAATAAACATGGAAGTTTATATATTTTTCCTATTTTTGACAGGTCTGCTTCAGTGACGAAAGCACATTCGAAATTTTGCAGAATAAAGCTCAGTATGTGCGTCGTCGTCATGGAGAAAGTTTCATCCTGATTGTGTCGTCCCAACGGTTAAACATCCCACCAAAGTGATGATTTGGTCAGTCATCAGCGGCAAGGGCACTGGACGTCTCTACGTCGTCAAAAGAATAATGAGGCAAGATCAGTACAAAGAAGTATTACAAAATCGGTTGATTCCGCAGCTCAGAGAATGGTTTCCAAATGGGGAACCATTCACTTTCATGCAAGATGGAGCTCCCTGCCACACTGCTCGGTCTTTTAAAGCTTTTTTGGCAGAAAAAAAAATATCCCTCTGTTGGATTGGCCCTGATATGAACCCCATTGAAAATGTGTGGGAGCTGATGAAAAGAGAAGTGGCTAAAGATGTGATTACCAACAAAACCCAACTCCTAGAAAAGATTATTCATGTGTGGAATCATCATCCTCAAATGCAGGAGACAGTACAATCTTGCATTGATAGCATGCCGCGCAGAATTAAAGCTTTGATAGCGGCTAAAGGTGGCTCAACTAAATATTGACTTTTACTAACATTAATTTCACTTTTCTTTAAAACGTAATAAACTTATGCTTTTCTAAATTAATGCTGTTTTATTTATGTCAAATAAATAGGTAATTGATTGGATAATATAAAAATAAAAAACAAATCAATTTAAAATAATAAAACGGTACAATATCACTCGGTAATTAATATTTTACATGAAATCTTGCAGTGCGTCTAATAATTTGGCCAGGGACTGTATATATATATATATATATATATATATATATATATATATATATATATATATATATATATATATATATATATATATATATAATATTATTGGAAAGCATTCTAATGATACCAAAAATAATACCACTGTTTGACAATTAAATTCAAGGATCGGTGTTATATGAAGCAAAATCGTTTGATTCGATTTATTGCTCACCAGTGTAGAATAAGTAATCTAAGAAACACGTTCATATGAAGTTTTCAGAGTCTGTACTATCCGTTTCAGCTCAAGTCTTCCATCCTCCAAAATAATGTCAACTTGCCAGGTCGTCCTAATACTGAAAACGAAAAAGTTTTTTATGAAAATATCATATCTACTCGAGTTCGTCGTGCACAAAGCAATAAAATCTCATTTGAAAGACCCGTAAAAGTTTACGACCGAACAACGAAAGATTTTGAGATAGGATAAGAGGTTAGACACCGCAAATAGCAATGAAAAGGTTTTAAGGGATGCTTCGATTTAAAGAGAAATGGATAATAAAGCTTTATAAAAAGAGCTGTGGGTGACATAATAATATTTAGGTCAACAGAAATTATAAAAAGCAAGAGAACTTGACAGGAACGTATAGCGGAGGGTGCACAACATGATTGCCATCCTCATTTGCTGTGCGATGTGATATTTATGTAGATGTAGTTTAATACCTATTAAACCTCGCGTTGAGTTGCTACCTAAGCTATCTGAAAAGTTCGCGAGCTGACACATAGATGGCGTTAGAAACTGTGAAACCATAATTGTATTGGAAAATCCCATCCTTTATATAAACACACATAAAATTTCAATGTTGACGTGTCACTGATGTTTTTAAAATGGAAAAAATTGCAACATCGTGCAGTGATTAAATTCTTTGTTCTGGATGGTTTCACACCAACAGAAATTCATCCAAAATTGTTACAAGAGTATAAGAATGCATCAACTTCACTTTCCACTGTGAAAAAATGGGCGGCTCTTTTTAAATCTGGTCGTACAAGCCTCGAAGATGATCCACTCAAAGGTCGTCCAAAAACTACGAAAACACAAATCATTCAACAAGTCCATGATATAATAATAATAATAATAATAATTTTATTTCCTTTTTTCTGCAAAACAACATTAATATTATACTTTACATTATACATTTCAATATTTCTGCTACAAAAAGAAGAAAAAGGAGCTGAAAACAATTAAAACTGTTCAAAGTTCAACCCCATGTAAACTACATCATCTAGCATAAATGTTCATGAATTAAAGAAAATAATAAAACTAAACGAGATAGAGAGAGGGAGAGAAAGAGAGAGAAATGCGACAAAAATTAAACTAATTAACTAATTGGTTTAAAATACTTTTTATCCGCTTTCTAATTATCTCAGGTTTAAGGGTTTTTAAAGCAACAGGTAGGGTATTATAAAGCTTAAAAATATTGTAGGAAAAGCTTCTTTTAAAAAGAGCCGTTCGGTGAGGTGGTGGAGGTATAAGTCCACCAAATCTTAAATTCAACCTATGAACGTCTGTTCTATAAATAATTTTATTTGTTAGGTATGGTGGGCAGTTATTAACAACAAAAACATGAAACATTACCAAAGAATGTAGTCTACGTCTATCCTGCACATTCATCCACTTAGCATCCTTTAATTTGTGCGACACGGACTGAAATTTTCTTATACCATAAATGAAACGTAAACAGCTCCTTTGCACTTTTTCAATTCTATTTAAGTTTACTTTATCTAAACACGGTCCATGCATAATATCGCAATAATTAAAGTGACTTAAAACAAGGGAATCTGCCAATTTTACCTTGAGAAATTCTTCCAAAAGATGTCGATGTGGGTAAAGCATTTTCAGTGACATATAGGCTCTTTGTATAATATGCCCTACGTGTTCTCTGAAACGCAAATCTGTATCTATTATAACACCTAAATTTTTTGAACTATTTTGCAATTCCAAACGTTGACCAGCAATGTTTATACTGATATCACGCAAACGGTCCCTATGTTTATCAAAAATCATGACAGATGATTTATCAGGGTTAATTAGCAAACCATGGCGCTCCGAAAACTCCACCAAAGCACTTAAATCATTATTTACCATTGCTTCAGCCATTCTCCAATCACTAGACAAAAAGGAGTACAACAGTTGAGTGTCATCGGCATAGAGATATGACTTGACATGCTTCAAACAAGAAATAAAATTATTCGTATAAATTGTAAAAAGTAGAGGTCCCTGTGGCACGCCACACTTCACCAATTCTCTCGATGACTGCCCCATGGACGTTTCAACATACTGAAGTCTGTTGCTCAAATAATGTCCAACAAACCCGATAGCACTATTCGAAAAACCAACAAAACTTAGAACAGCTAACAGTTAGTCATGGCATACCATATCAAACGCCTTGGAATAGTCCAAAAGCACCAATATCGACGATTTCCCAACGTCCAAGGCTCTAAATATGTCATCCGTCAGACCTAATAAAGTTGTTGTACAGCTGTACCCCTTTCTGAAACCCGACTGATTCATGGGTAAAACAGAGTTATTTTCTAAGAAAAATCTTATTTGCTTATCCATTATTTTTTCCAAAATTTTTGAAAGACAAGGTAAGATACTTATAGGACGTAGTTCATTAAAAGATTTAATATCATTATTTTTTGGTAAGGGTGTAACACGAGCTATTTTCCAGGTATCTGGAAATATCCCCTCCAAAATGCAACAATTCATTATATTAAGGAAAGGTAAAATCCTAGGACAACATAAGCACAACATTTCCAAACCTATAGAGTCCGAACCTGTAGCTAGTGATTTTATACTAAGTAATTGAGATTTTACTTCATCTGTAGTGACAGTAAAAAACTCAAATTTTTCTCCTAGGTTTGTTTTCATATTATTTAAATAATATTCTATCAAATTTGGATCCGTCTGTCGGTCATTTCTGGAGAATTGCAAAAAATGATCATTAATATCAGAAGGTCTCTTTAAGACATCCGGAAGATGCTTAGTTGTAGGTTTATTCACAATATCCAAGTTTCTCAGTCTTTGCCACAATATTCTGCTGTTACCGTTATTCGCGCAGAATTCTAAATATTTTCTTTTTTCAGTTCTTATAGCGATGTTAGTTTGATTGCGTAACTGTTTATAATAGTTCCAATGTTCTTGATTTGTTGTTCTATTGTATTTATAAAACGCTCTATCTTTCAATCTAATCATAGTTTGCACAGTGTCTGTCAGCCAAACTGGTTTTGGTTTCTTTATTGCAACGGGTTTTAAAGGAGCCAGAACATCAAAAATATTTAATATTAGAGTGTTAAATATGAAAGTTTGTCATTAATGTCTACAATATACACAACGTCCTCAAATGGAGCACTTTCTAAAAAAGTTAGTTGGTATTAGATGATATATGGTATTAGATGATCGACGAGTAAAAATGCATCAAATAGCTGAAGCCATAGGCATCTCAAAAAATGAATTGGAAATATTTTGCATGAAGAATTAGATATGAAAAAGCTTTGTGCAGGATGGGTGCCGCATTTGTTGACAATTGACCAAAAACGCATTCGAATGCGTACTTCTCAAGCATGTTTGGATCGTTTTAAACAAAATAAAATGGATTTTAAGCATCGTTTCATAACGGTTGATGAAACTTTGATCCAGCACTAAACACCAGAGCGAAAAGAACAGTCTAAACAATGGACTGAAGCCAATGGAAGAAGGAAAAGACGGTTCTATCAGCAAGGAAGGTTATGGCAACAGTTTTTTGAAATTACAAAGCTGTTTTATTAGTCGATTATCTTCAAAAAGGTAAAACAATTAGCTCTGAATATTATTGTAAATTTTTGGATGCAAAAATTCGTGAGAAAAGACCTGCTTTAAAGAAGAAAAGAATCATTTTTCATCAAGGCAACGCACGTGTTAACACAAGTGTTTTGACGATGATAACATTCAACGAATTCAAGTACGAATGGCTTGAACATCCAGCGTATTCACCAGATATGGATCTCTCTGACTATTACACAGGCCAACAAAAAAATATTTGTAAAAACTTTTTAAACCAATACATCTAAGTGTTATGTGTAATCGGGTGCTGAAGCCGTATCTGCTTGAAAAACTGAGCAAACTGTTAATTTCTTGTTCTATAATGGTAAATAGATGTTCCAGATTCCAATAAATGTTTTTCTTTCAGCCTAGAACCAAGCAATTCTGCTTTTTCCTTAGTCAAACCCAAACCTCTCACTAAATCATTTAACTCAGCTTATGCAAACAACTGTGGTTTTAAATTTTCTAGAGAACATTGAAACTCGTCATCATCCGGTTGACTTTCATTAAAATCGGGACTGGACTATAAAACGTCATCGGACTGTAAACGACTGAGGTGGCTTAGGGACAGGGAGCCCCGGTCCATGTCCTACCTTCCGATTAGCAGAAGTAAAGTTAGGACAGACAATTACTTTCTTATTTTTGGAGTTATATCCAGGAATATCAATGCTGCAAAAATAACAATCATTTGAATGATTTTCTTGCTCTCTCCATACCATAGGTACTGCAAATTTAAAATCTTTCTTTTCTTTCTTGTACCATTTCCTAAGATCCTCGATACAAACATAACATACTTTGTGAGGAGCCCAACATTTTTCTTGATTACCAAAATATGCAAAATATACTATTTTTTACAAAGTCAGTAATATTTCTTTGATTTTTTTAACTACAAACTCACAACATACATAATAAAAAGTGTTGGGAGAGTTTCTACAGCCACGATTAGCCATACTTTGAGTCTGAATTAAAGCACATGGGTTAAACATTGCAATGCGAGGTTATGTTAACTGGAAGAAAACAAACAGCTGTGATATTTATCGGAACTGCCAACCTAATAACATTTGATTTTACTGCCAACTTTAAAAAATTCTGATTTTATTGCCAACCTAATAACATTCGAATGATAAAAAATAAACTTTTCTCATTTTGAATATTAAAATATGAAAAATTGGGTGATACTACTTTTTTATTATTATTTTCGGACTCAGCACACCAAAAAACATCGGAATCAGGTAAAATTATTAAAAAAATGTTTTAATCGTTGGCCTGTGTTTTCTGTTTCCAAACCTGAGGAAAAAATTTCTGGCTGGAAAGCGTTTTACGTCAAACGACGAAGCTGTTACAACCGTGAATGGATATTTTGCAAACCTTCCGGAATCACGCTTTAATAATGGTATTGAATTATTGAAAAAACGTTGAAATAATTGTATTGTAGTTTCAGGAAATTATATTGAAAAATGAAACATATCTCAGGTCAAAAAAACATTGTTAGGCCGAGAGCTTTTCCGGCTACCCACGTAGCTCCTCATGAATATAGTAGTGCTTTCTGCATATAGCCCTTAGTTTTTGGCAAGACTTATGTGAGTGAGGAATATGAAAAATTCCCAGGTCAGCGGTGAGTATATACAAAACTGGAAAAGTGTAAAATATAGTCCAAGAGATTTAATATACAAGCAATGGAATTAAAAAATGGAAACAAGGATCTCACTATCTCAGAAACTGTTGTTCGGAGCAACATTTACCAAGAGAGCTTTTTTAGACAGGAGAAGGCGGATAATACGAATATTTAATTAAAAATATCGTACAGAGTAGTATAAAAAAGTTATGACAATTTAAAAGTATACACAGTGCAATAAGTGGCGCCCCCTACAAAAATGTAAACTGATTTCAGTTTCTTATCTCAGAAAACCCCTTAGCATCGAATCTTGTACAAATAGTACAGTTATTAAGAAAGCTACTTAAGAAAAACTAAAATAAAAGTATAACTTTGACACCCTGTATCTCAAAAATTACGAATTTTTGGACTAAGGTAAGTTGGGTTAAATGGACTTATTTTTATCCCAGAAATCCACAATAACTCTATGTTCACGGAATATTGGGACACCCTGTATATTGCGTAATAGAAATAAAGAATTATGAATAAATTACACAGGGCAACAAAAAAATATTTTTGTTTTGGTGCCTGGGATTTTAGAGCTGATTTTAACTATATTTGGGACGCTAAATCTATACATGCAATCCGTTTTTCTCTATCAGCTCTACTTTTTTAGATACATCAACTTATCTACCAATGTGGTTTTTATTCAGTATATTCATTTATGAGAGTTCTAAAATTATTATATATTCATTAATGTAGGTACAATGGTTTTATTGTCAGTCTGTAATTGAGTAAATTCCAGGTAAATCTATAAATAGTGGAACCATTGCCTATCAGGTATCCGAACTGACCCTTTTAATCACCTAACTCGGGTAAGTCTCGTCAGTTTGTGAGTTCTTACTAATGAGAGTAGATCGAATTCGGCGTGTTATTTTATGTTAAGAAAAGAGTGTTTTTGTGTTATTGAACAGAATTAAAATGAGTTCAGGTTCCAGTTCAAGAAGAAGTTGTGTAAATCAACCTGATGTGTTTTGCTATATATGCGGAGAATACATGTTTCAACAAAACAGACAAACTATTACTGACTTTGTAAAGCGAGCGTATCTTGGATACTTTGGAGTTAAGCTTGGTGATCAGGACAAACGTGGTAAAACTTGTACAGAGCATTTACGGCAGTGGACTACCGGGAAAAGAAAATGTCTAAAATTCGGCGTACCAATGGTTTGGAGAGAACCAAAAAACCACTTCAATGATTGTTATTTCTGTTTAGTAAATACTAATGGAATCAATCGAAATAACCGCAGTAAGTGGACTTATCCCAATTTAGACTCGGCAATACGCCCTATCCCGCACTCAGATGAAATACCGATTCCAACATTTCATCAGCTACCACATATCTCTGATGACGAATATTTTCCCTCTGATCGCTCTTCTGATGCTAATAAAAGTTCTGATGCTAATGAAACTAACAGTGACTATGAGGGGACGTCATCAGTTCCTCAACGCTTCAATCAAAATGAATTAAATGATCTCACCAGGGATCTCAATTTATCGAAAAAAGCTTCTGAAGTACTGGCTTCTAGGTTTGAACGACAAAAATTTACTGGAACAAGGAACCAAAATTACCTTTTACCGTACAAGAGAAAAAGATCTGCTACCATTCTTTTCTCAAGAAGACAATCTTGTATTTTGTCACGAAATTAGGGGACTCATGAAAGAAGTGGGACTTTCTGAATATATTCCAGATGATTGGCGCCTATTTATTGACAGTTCAAAGCGAAGTTTAAAATGTGTCCTTCTACATAATGGGAATAAATATGGTTCAATACCACTAGCTCACTCAACGAAACTGAAAGAAGAATATAATACCATAGCTTTGGTCTTGCAGAAGATAAAGTATTACGAACATCAATGGATGATTTGTGTAGACTTAAAAATGGTAAACTTTCTTCTTGGGCAGCAAAGTGGTTACACGAAATATCCGTGTTTCTTGTGCCTCTGGGATAGTAGGGACAAAACACACCACTGGGTTAGAAAAGATTGGCCTCAGAGAGAAAACATGGACGTTGGAGAAAAGAATGTCATTAACGACGCTTTGGTTGAAAGAGAAAAAATCATACTTCCTCCGTTACATATAAAGTTGGGCTTAATGAAGCAATTTGTAAAGGCTCTTGATAAGAATGGGTCTTGTTTTGCATATATAGGGGTAAAAATGCATCAGTTGAGCACAGAAAAACTCAAAGCAGCGATATTTGACGGCCCACAAATAAGACAATTAATTAAGGATCCTGCCTTCATAAATTCAATGAATCAAGTTGAACGAGAAGCTTGGACATCATTTGTCGCAGTTGTAGAAAATTTTCTAGGCAAACATAAAGCTCAAAACTATGTTGAAATGGTTAACAAGATGCTTAATAGTTTCAAATCCTTAGGGTGCAATATGAGTATTAAAAAATACACTATTTACACAGCCACTTAGGCCGTTTTCCAGAAAATTTAGGAGACATGAGTGAGGAACAAGGTGAAAGATTTCACCAAGATATTAAAGTTATGGAGGACCGCTACCAAGGAAGATGGGACATGCACATGATGGCAGATTACTGCTGGAGTTTAAAAAGGGACTGTTTAAAAAAACATTCAAGAATGTCGCGGAAAAGAAGCTTTCCAAGTGTTGAGTGACTATTTCATTTCTTCAATGTTTTTTTTTTGTTTGTAAGTACGACATAATATTGTATTTTGTATAACTAAAATAAAAATTTCGTATCTACTTTTGTTTACTACACTTACGGATTTGAGTTACAATAATGTAACTTATATTTCTCTAAAATTGTATATCTTAAAAATTTGAGCTCCTAGGTACAAATGAATACGTTATTTGAATTCAGGACATCAAATTGATATAGAATCAGCTCAAAAAACCTCGACACCAAAACAGCTGTTCCCCTGTGTTATCTTTTAAGATCTTTGGAAAATCTAAAAAAACTAACTCCTTTGAAGATACCACGTATATTTGTACAAACACTAACTGCACAACAAAAACTTCTTCTTGACATCTTTTTTATGATTATTTTCAATTGTAACGTCAAACGAATCATTTACTTATTGAAAAATTATTAATAATGAATTTCGGAGTGATAAAACAGAACCTTAAAATTGTCTTGAGCGTGGCTACTGTGTTTTATATTTACTGTGATAGTGCTTTATAGAGAGTTTTAGGTGACATAATATATTTTTAAGTCAACAGCAAGCAAAGGAACAATTTAACAAGTTAGAAACGTAATACGTCGGTTAATTTTAAACGTAACAATAATGGTTTTCATCTTTTCCAACCACTATTAAACGATCAAGTATCCATTTCAAAGTTTACCACTTTTGTTCTCTAGGTTACGACATTTTAAAGAAGGATATTAGAGATTTTAACCACATTATAAGTAAAATGTAGTTATGCTTCGAAACATTAAACTTCAAACCATAACGTAAGTATCCGTCTTTTATGAGCACTGCTAGCAACGATCAATTTCTCAACTAAGTAAGACCAAACTGTCGTTAAAATAATTTTAGGGGACAGCTTGCGATATTACTCAAAGTTTTAGATAATAAAGTAGAGCAACTCAGTGTCTTAGTAGACAATAACCTTTTCTCCCTCAAGAAAGCATTATGGGAACGAAGTGAAGGAATCAGGATAAGGATGAAATGGTAAACACCATTTGCTTTACCGGCGAAACCGTGATCTTAGCAGAAACAATACAGAACCTACAAGCATTGGTTGACAACGTATATATATATATATATATATATATATATATATATATATATATATATATATATATATATATATATATATATATATATCAAGGATTTTCTACAGCTAACGCTGTCTTCCTTCTCTCAGCCTTTGATTCCATCCATTTCTATCTTCCCAGTCTCCATCTGTTAGACCCCTGTCCTCCATAGCCCTCGTCCACACCGTCTCTCTACGATCGTCTAGGTCTTCCTCTTTTCTTCTCCCTATAGGGCTCCACTCCGTTCTTTTCTTTATCCACCTATTATCTTCGCTCCGTCTTATGTGTCCATACCATTTTAATCGTTTTTCTTCAATGGTGTTTATTGCGTTCTATTTGATGTTCATTCTGCTTCTTATTTCTTCATTAGTTATTCTCTCCATACGTGTCACTCTACAACATTTTCTCCAATACTCCATCTCTACCGCGTTAATTTTAGATTTATTTCTTTTGTTGATCGTCCATGTTTCTGACCCTTATGTCATTATGCTTTGTATTATTGATTTGTATATGCGTGTTTTGTTTCTCTTTGTAATGTGCTTGTCCCACAGGATCGAATTTAATTGTCTTATGCATGTCCGCGTTTGTCCTAATCTAGCTTTAATCTCTTCTTCTGATGTTGCGTTTTTTGAAATGATGGTTCCTAAATATTTAAATCTATCGGTTCCTTTGATTATAGTTTCGTTATCGACTTCTAGATTCTCCACGTTTCCCTCCTTTGTTGTTAGGTATTCCATTTTATCAAAGTTTATTGCTAATCCTGCTTTAGTGTATTCTTCTTTCAGTTTTCTTACCATATAACTGAGGTCTTCCTCATCTTGCGCTATGATTACTTGGTCGTCTGCGAAACTTAGAGTATATAAGTAATTTTCTCGTATTGGGACTCCCATTCCACTACATTTTTGCTTCCATTTTTTTATTGCTTGTTCGAGGTATATTTTGAATAGTGTTGGGGATGTAGAGCATCTTTGTAATAGGCCTTTTGATGTTTGGAGTCTCTTCCCTATTTTATGCCCTATTTTTATGTTCACTGTGTTGTTTTCGTAGAGAGCTTTTACTGCGTATATTAGTTCTTTGCCAATGCCTATTTCTTTCATTGCGTTCCATAATCTTTGTCTTGGTACTGAGTCATAGGCCTTTCTTATGTCTATAAAGGCTAGATGAACTTCTTTATTCTTTGCCAGTTTTTTTCCATTGTTTGTTTTATAGTGTATATGTGGTCTATACATGATTTTCCGGCCGTAAAGCCTGCTTGGTCTTCTCCAATTTTTCCTTTTATATTTTCCTCCATGATATTTTTAATAATTTTTCCATACAAACGTCCCATACTCGATATTATGCTTAGGCATCTAGAGTTTGTGCATTTTCTACAGTCCCCCTTTTTAAATATAGATACTATATAAGCTTTTGACCATTCCTCTGATATTTTTTCTCCATTTATATCTCTGTGGAACATGTTTCTAATCATTCGATGTAATTTATTAGACCCGTACTTAATCATTTTATTTACCACACCCCCAGGCCCTGCAGAATTATTATTTTTGAGTGTTTTTATTGTCTTCTTTACTTCTTCATAGCTTAGTTCTATCTCTTTTATTTCCTTATTCTGTTCTTCTTCAGAGTTCTCTTCTTGGAATTCTTGTCTGTCTTCTGTTAACAGCTTCTTATAATATTCTTCCCACTCGCTTTCTGGGATGTACTCTATATACGTCTTCTCTCTATTGTTGGTCCTTAATGCTTTAATTATTCTCCATGACTCTGTGCTTCTAGTTCCTCCTATATACTGTTCTACATGTTCGCAGGATTTTTCCCATCTCTCGTTCTTTTCTTTGTTTATCATCCTCCTCGTTTTTGCATTTTTCTCTTTATATTTCTGTAGATCTTCTTCTGATTTTGTATTCAGCCATTTTTCGTATAGTCTTTTTTTCTCCTTTATAGATTCTTTGGTTGGTTGACAACGTGAATAGAGTAAAGTATCGAAATAAGTCTAACGATAAACTTGGAAAAAAAACAAAATTTATGGTCGTTTCTAAACATCAAACCAACAGTTTCCAGTTATTCCTCGAAGGAAAACAAATGGAACGTGTAGAAAAGTACAAATATTTAGACACGTATATCACATCCAACATTGACCAAGATACTGAAATTAAAACCAGAATATAGGTTGCAAGAAAATTATTTTTAAAATTCCATACAATGTTCTGCAACATAAACATATCCCTCCCTCTAAGATTACATTTCCTGAAATGCTAAGTGTGGTGCAACTTTTGTATGGAGTCAAGACATGGATGTTGAAGTAATACACTGCTAATAAACTAGAAGCATTTGGAATGTGGCTCTATCGAAGAATATTAAAAATCCCATGGACAGCCAGATTCACTAATGAGACAGTTCTACGAAGGATAGGCAAAGGCAGAAGACCCTTGACAATCATAAAGTAGTACGAAAAACATCCTACTTAGGTCATGGACTCAGAAACGACAAATATTCACTAATGCAAACTACGTCGGAAGAAAGAAAAAGTCTTGGCTGGGAAACATCAGAAAATGGACCGGCATGAATGTAGGGGAGTTGTTTCATGTTGAGAGGGACAGAGAAACATTTAGAGAAGTGGTCGCCAACCTCCATTTGGAGAAAGCATGAGAAAAAGAAGAAAACTGCAATAAAAATGTATTAGTCGAAGATATGTCTCGTTTTGTTGGCACTGGTCAGCATGATGTAGGCAAAGCTGCACCGGCAATACGATAAAATAAGGTCACTGTAAAATATCAACGAAGACAAAAACAACATAAAAAGCTTGCCGTGTTTGCATACGAAATGTGGAATATTGTAACGTCCATTTATTACAATACGCTTACTTAGCATCACGCTACTGTTTTTTTTTTGTAACTACATGTTTATCTCTCTCTTGATCAGCTCTACAGTGTATTCAAAACTTCCTTTGATTTTTTTATATTTGGTAATTAGAAGTGATGTTTTTGTAATTCACAACGTGGTCGGTGAATCCGTTTTCATATTAATATTTTACCTTGTCTATTCTTCTGTTTTTGTTGGACATTCAAGAGAACTGTTTGACATACCCTCGTTAATTTTATTACTAGTAATGAACAGTTTACAACCGTCAACGTCAGAAAGTTATGTAGTTTTTCTTTTATCCAGCTGTTTTTTTTTTTTGCTGCTGGATCCAAAACAGCTGGCTGACGAGCTCTGGTATGGAGCAAAACATGCATGTCCTAATTTAGTAATTTATGGATAACAGACTCGGGTAATCCATATTTTTGGACGCCGCCCGTACTTTCAACGCTAAAGCAAATACCACGGTTTTCGTCGGCTAAAATCGATAAACATATTTGATAAATATTTACTTTATATATAGGATGTTATGAAAAATCGTTTAATATACAGTCCCTGGCCAAATTATTAGACGCACTGTATTTTTTTTAGTAATTTTATGTTTCTTAAGAGTTTTTATGCAATAATGGTATATTTAAACTACAATATTATTGATTTTTATTTAAAAGAATTATTGTAGACTACATATTTGTATTTATTTTTAACATATGGCAACACTGTGTTGACAAAGTGATACATGAACGTAAATAAGTACAAACCTGTATCAGTCGCGATCGGAATCGAGTCAGGTACGGACGTGTTTCTGTGGCTTTATGGACTGTGATTGTTTGTTTAACAGTTTTTATACTACTCAGTTATTAGTTTATTTTGTATGCAGTGTTTTAAAAAAGTAATTGGACTATTTTCATTATGGGTAGAAAAGGCGATCTTTCACCACGTAAAAAAGCTGAAGTGAAGGCCCTTGTGATTGCGAAAACATTTACAAACCGAGAAATATCACGAAGATTGGAGGTTTCTGAAGCTAGTGTACGACGCATAAAAAAGAAAATTGAGTCAGGGAAGGAATTAAGCCCAAAAAGAAAGAAAACCAATTTTAACTCCACGGTCAGAGAGATGTTTGAAGAAAATTTGTGTAGAAAACAGATTTGCTACCACAAAGGTAATAAAATCACAACTCCAGGATGCTAGCGTAAATGTTTCTGAGTGCACTGTTCGAAGAAAATTGAAAGAATTAGATTTTAAGGCCTGTCGCCCCGCCAGGAAGCCCAAGTTAACAGCTGCAATGAAAGCAAAGCGCCTGAAGTGGGCCAAACAATGGCAAAACAAAGATGTGGACTTCTGGAGATCGGTAAGATACAGCAATTTAATCAATAATTGATACATTATTATCATTTTCAGTTAAATACAGCAAATAAACATGGAAGTTTATATATTTTTCCTATTTTTGACAGGTCTGCTTCAGGGACGAAAGCACATTCGAAATTTTGCAGAATAAAGCTCAGTATGTGCGTCGTCGTCATGGAGAAAAGTTTCATCCTGATTGTGTCGTCCCGACGGTTAAACATCCCACCAAAGTGATGATTTGGTCAGTCATCAGCGGCAAGGGCACTGGACGTCTGTACGTCGTCAAAGGAATAATGAGGCAAGATCAGTACAAAGAAGTATTACAAAATCGGTTGATTCCGCAGCTCAGAGAATGGTTTCCAAATGGGGAACCATTCACTTTCATGCAAGATGGAGCTCCCTGCCACACTGCTCGGTCTGTTAAAGCTTTTTTGGCAGAAAAAAATATCCCTCTGTTGGATTGGCCCTGATATGAACCCCATTGAAAATGTGTGGGAGCTGATGAAAAGAGAAGTGGCTAAAGATGTGATTACCAACAAAACCCAGCTCCTAGAAAAGATTATTCATGTGTGGAATCATCATCCTCAAATGCAGGAGACAGTACAATCTTGCATTGATAGCATGCCGCGCAGAATTAAAGCTTTGATAGCGGCTAAAGGTGGCTCAACTAAATATTGACTTTTACTAACATTAATTTCACTTTTCTTTAAAACTTAATAAACTTATGCTTTTCTAAATTAATGCTGTTTTATTTATGTCAAATAAATAGGTAATTGATTGTATAATATAAAAATAAAAAACAAATCAATTTAAAATAATAAAACGGTACAATATCACTCGGTAATTAATATTTTACATGAAATAATCTAATAATTTGGCCAGGGACTGTATTAAAACCGGCAAATTATTGCATCAAATGCGACTGTAACAAAAATAATTAAAAATATTGCTTCTCAGTACCTGATTAGGAAATGGATCCTGAAGTTTTATGGCTTTCCAGTAGGTAGGCCAACGATCTTATGTCAGAAACAAGAGATTGGTATCTTGATAATAACTTATTCTTTTACAGTGTTACTGTGCTTAATATATTTTTTTTATCATTATTTCATACCATAATTAATGAATAGTTAACCTATTTCAGTTTAATTTTCTATTCTGATGCTGTAGGCGCAAACCACATTCAATGTTTAGTGTTTTAAATAAAGTAATTAATACACAAAAGAGTCGAAATCTAGCCTACACAAATAATTTTCCTTTGAAATCCGAAATTTTTGGTAATGCCACGAATATATATTTTCGTTAAAAAAATTGTTTAATTTTTATTATAGTGTCACTAATAGCACAATAACGTATAAAAAATCTTTTTTATAACTAGCTGGTAAATCCGCTAGTACATAAAACATGATGTAAATATCAGAAAAAGGAAAATAAGTATCACAAGATTCACTATTCATTTTTAAGAGTACAACATAATAAAATTACTAGTTATTTATTTTTGAGAAACTGTTGCTCCAGTTGCGTTGTTAAACTAGATCTTCATGGTTATACTATCACGGCACCGGTTCTTATTCAGACTCATGACGTCGCTACTTGTAGTTTTCTTTGGATCTTCCCATATTAAAAATTTAAAGAAAAAAACAAATACAATTAAATTTAGGTCATGCGACTGAAACTGACCTGTAAATAATTATTTTTTCTTCTTATTTTTTGAGCCCTATCTAAACAGCTTAGGTTATATATATATATATATATATATATATATATATATATATATATATATATATATATATATATATATATATATATATATATATGTATATTAGGGTGACCGCAAAAAATCGATGCCGGAATTTTGTTCGTCTGGACCCCACAAAACGATTCCCCTTTCCAGATATTGAGATAGCCGAAATTTGAGCTCGATTAAACGACGTTAACCCGTGCCGCTCGTCGCTCAAAGTTTGAAAAAATCCAAAAATTTTTGGCCAAAAAGCTGACATATGGAGCCATAACTCCAGAACGGTAAATAATAGAAACACGCCTAATATCTCAAAAGAAAGCTAATGTTGTTCTTCAAATTTTATATTCTATACATAATTGTTGATATTTTAAGTCAAACCGAGTTACAACAGCCTTTAGCCCCAGAAACGTGACCTGGTACCAGTAGGAGCCAGTTTGGGAGTATTCTAAGAATTTTACGGGTTTTTACATAATGTGTCTCCGAATTAACATTTTTTTTGTTAAAAAGTATTTTGGAACTCAATTTTCAAACATAAAGAGCCTTTTGTTCAAATTTAATCTTTTATTATATGGGGATTACCTGACTAGTTTACCAAAGAAAGACCCGTTTGACAGGTAAAAAGGAGGGTGAATCTAATTTCTATTTTAGGGATGGTGATTTTACTTCAGCGTACAACCGACCTTTTATTTATTCAGTTTAGTTTCTAAGGTGCCTTTGAGCTGGTTAGATTGAACAATTATCTAGTGAAGATATTTTAAGACACTGAAGAGGACAGCATCTACCAAGAACTTGAGAGCTTGGAAGAAATGGACATCCCTGAAGAAGCTGCAGAAGATCCAGGACCATATGAGAGCAAGAGGATGAAAGTTTCATTTGCAAGGGGCGTTTAAAGAGATTTTAAACATGAAATTGTCCATTTTATTAGATCGATATAAGGTATCCGACAGAAATGCCTCGAGAATTTTAATAGCTACTCTAGAAGCACTAAACCTTGACCCTCTTGAGTACAAAGTCTCGAAAACTTTATTACATGATAGAAGGCAAATGTTTAGAGAACAATATAATAAAAAAATTTTTGATAAAGTAAACATTCCTGAAAAAGAGCCCGTGGTTGTCCATTGGGACGGTAAACTTTTACCGGGTGTTTTAAAAAATGAACAATGTGAGCGAATAGCTATAGCTATTTCATATGGCGAAAAGGAACAGCTGCTGGGAGTTCCTGTAACAGCAAACAGCTCTGGAGAGGAGCAAGCCGTAGCTGTATATGAATGCCTACATGAATGGGGTCTTCTCAACACCGTCAAGGCGATGTGCTTCGACACTACAGCATCCAACACGGGAAGACTCAAAGGAGCATGCGTCATATTGGAGCAAATGTTAGGAAGAGACTTGTTATACCTAGCTTGCCGTCACCATATCTTGGAAATTCTGTTTAAGAGGCGTATTCGACACAAAAATGGGATCAACCACTGGACCTCATCCAGACATTTTCAAGAGATTCCTCACTGCGTGGCCCAAGATAGACAAAGGAAAATACGACACAGGTATCAGTGACAATCTAATACAAAAGCAGCTAACTCCAGAAGTAATTGCAAATGTTACTGCTGAATTCGAGACCAAATTAACTGAGAGCCACCCCAGAGATGACTACAAGGAGCTATTGCAGTTGGTTCTCGTATTTGTTGGATCACTAGACGGCAATGTTGTGGGTTTTAGAACTCCAGGAGCCATTCATCACGCTAGGTGGATGGCAAAGGCTATTTACTGCTTAAAAATGTTCATTTTTCGTCGTCAATTTAAGATGTCTAAAGAAGAAGAAAGTTCGATGCGTGCCATTTCTGTTTTCCTAGTTAAAATTTATTGTAAAGCTTGGTTCAATGCTCCAAAGGCTCATCTTGCACCAAAGCAAGATTTAGGTATTTTGCATAGTCTGTTAGACTATAAAGAATGTGACAACGACATTGCAGAAATAGCCCTGACCAAATTTTCGAACCATTTGTGGTATTTGAATGCAAAGTTGGTGGGATTATCGTTTTTTGATCCCACCATTACAGACGATGAAAAGTTGTTAATGGCTAATAAATTGCTCAGTAGCACAGATGAATCATCATAGCACGCTAGGGTTGTAAATCCAAAAGTTAGGAAAGAAAACTTAAAAGAGGTAGTTGATGGAGGATTGGTAAATTTACTTACCAAAGAAACGTTTACATTCTTTGACCAATTTAATATAAAAACAAATTTCCTAAGACAACATCCAAACACCTGGCCTCAAAATAATGACTTCCAAGAAGGATTGAAAATTGTCAAAACATTAAAAGTAGTTAATGATATGGCTGAGCGTGGTGTTAAATTAATAACCGACTTTAACGACCTTCTGACAAAAGATGGAGACCAAAAGCAATATGTCCTGCAAGTTGTAAGTAAATGCCGAGCATTATATCCTGACGTTTCAAAAAACTGCTTAAACAAAAGCTCTAGAATAGATTAGATAACTATGTAAAATTATCAACTCATGTAGGTACTACGTCTGTATCTTTTCTGTGTCTGTTTTGTATGTATTATATACCTAATTTTTATATTTTAAAATAAAAAATGTCATTTGACTTATCAGTATTACTTTTTTTTTATTATATTTCTACTTTAAACTCAAAAATATACCAAAAAAAAGCAAAAAAATTTATCACTTAATAACAAAATATACGAAGTATGCTCCTAGTGGTCCAGGTCACGTTTTTGGGGCTAAAGGCTGTTGTAACTCGGTTTGACTTAAAATAACAACAATTATGTATAGAATATAAATTTTGAAGAACAACATAAGCTTTCTTTTGAGATATTAAGGGTGTTTCTATTATTTACCGTTCTGGAATTATGGCTCCATATGTCAGCTTTTTGGCCAAAAATTTGGATTTTTTCAAACTTTGAGCGACGAGCGGCACGGGTTAACGTCGTTTAATCGAGCTCAAATTTCGGCTATCTCAATATCTAGAAAGGGCAATCGTTTTGTGGGGTCCAGACGAACAAGATTCCGACATTTTTTTTCCCCGTCTATGAGATCCGGTCACTCTACTGTATATATATATATATATATATATATATATATATATATATATATATATATATATATATATATATATATATATATCTGTAAAAATTAGCCAATTTTGTATAATAATTTCTGAAACATATTTAACAAATGTGAAAGTAGTATAAAAAAAAACATATTTGATTCAAGTAATCAAGATACTTTTTAGCTTATTATTAAATAGTAGCGAACATTATTGAATAATATCAGGAATTTCTTCAGGCAATTTTGGAAGTTTCTTGGTTTTGACAATTATATGCTTGAATTCTATTTCACTTACCACGTTTCGTAGTGTTCAGCCTATGATTGACGTCACCAGTTTTTCATGAATTCAATAATCTCATACCGAATTTTGGTAACTTAAGGTAGTTATGTTTGTCGTTAAAATTCATTATTATTCCGTCCACTTAGTCTGAGTTTCCAGCCTATTATTATTAGTTAGCTCTAGTGCATTTTTAAATCATTTTTGTAGTTTATGATTTTTTATTTCAGTTAATACAATGCAATTTTAATCTATAATATATATAAAATGCAACGTCTCTCTGTCTGTCTTTCTGTCCGTTAGTGCGCTTATCACTGGAGAACCAATTATCCGATTTGCGTACTTTTTTTTTTAAAACATACATATGTTCTCTGGCCAGGTTATAGGCTATATTTTGTTACGATAGGTAGCATAAAGAATGAGCAGTAATGTAAAATAGTGAATGAAGTCGGAAAACAGTTTGCCGCTAGCTCGTTCCCTTGAAATACACAGCCTAAACCATTAAATATGGAACAATATTATGTAGCAGAGAATATCTATAATCTACAATATATATAAAATGCAATGTCTCTCTGTTTGTCTGTCTGTCCATTAGTACGTTTATCACGCGAGAATCACTTATCCGATTTATGTGTCTTTTTTTTTTAAATTTATACATATATTCTTTGGCCAGGTTATATAATAATCTATATGTATAATAAATTAAATGCAACGTCTCTTTGTCTGTCTGTCTGTCCGTTAGTGCGCTTATCCATCGAGAACCACTTATCCGATTTACGTGATTTTTTAAATTCATACATATGTTCTCTGACCAGGTTATATATATATATATATATATATATATATATATATATATATATATATATATATATATATATTTTATTACATCTATAATATATATCAAATGCAACGTATCTCTGTCTGTCTGTCTGTCCATTATTGCGCTTATCACTGGAGAACCACTTATCCGAATTACGTGCTTTTTTTTAAACATGCTAAACCATTAAATATGGAACAATATTATGTAGCAAAGAATATCTGTAATATATATAAAATGCAACGTCTCTCTGTTTGTCCGTTAGGGCGCTTATCACTGGAGAACCACTTATCCGATTTACGTGCTTTTTTTTAAACATACATATGTTCTCTAGCCAGGTTATAAAATATATTTTATTAGGTTAGGTGACATAAGGAATAAGCAGTGACGATAATAATGAATCAAGTCGGAGAAAAGTTTGCTGCTAGCCCGTTCTCTTGCAATACACTGCCAAAAGCATTAAATATGGAACAATATCATGTAGCAAAGAATATAATATATATAAAATGCAACGTCTCTCTGCCTGTCTGTCTGTCCGTTAGTACGTTTATCACTCGAGAACCACTTATCCGATTTACGTGTTTTTATAAATTTATACCTATGTTCTATATAATTCGATATAAGCCTAGATAATGGGGAGTTAAGGTGAGATAATGGGAGATAGGGAGAAATAGTGGGAGATAAGTCGTGATAAGCTTCGATAATGGGAGATAAGGTGGGATAATGGGAGATAAATATAAATAATGGGAGATAAGGAGAAATAATGGGAGATAAGCAGAGATAACTCTAGATAATGGGAGTTATGGTGAGATAATGGGAGATAAGGAGAAATATTGCTACATAAGTCGAGATAAGCCTAGATAATGAGAGATAAAGTGAGATAATGGGAGATATGGAGAAATAATGGGAGATAAGGAGAAATAATGGGAGATGAGCAGAGATAAGCCTAGATAATGGAAATTATGTAGACATAATGGGAGATAAGGAGAAATATTGGGAGATAAGGGGAAATAATGGGAGATATTTTATTTCGTTGGGTAACATAAGGAATAAGCAGTGACGATAGTAGTGAATCAAATCCACGCGAGCGGAGCCGCAGGCTCTGCTGGTACATGTTAAGTGAAACGAACATTTATATGCAAATTTTATTTTTACTTTACCGATACTTTAACCAATCCGTTCCTAAGTATCGCCATTACTGCCCAGCTGATTTATGCATTGTAAATAGTATATGTACAGCCGAGGTTCTTATCTTACATTTTATATTCGGGAATACGTAATATCGTCCATAATTCAGGTGTAAGAACACCGTTAATTTAGTTTCATTTTTGTGTCGAAGTTCACTTAAGAAAGCAGTTTTTTACACGCTTTTAGAGCTTGTTACCACCACCAGAATTCCTCGAAATCAGGGACAACACCGTAGAATAGGTCCCACATTTAAATATTTGGGAACCAATATAAATGACAAGTGAGACCCAAGAAAGGAAATATATTCCCGGGTTGAACAGGCCCGAGTAAGATACATGAATATGAATAATTTTTTCCATCACACAGGTCTCAGTCTCGAACTCTGAATAAGAGGGGTGAGAGCGTATGTATTTTCCGTGCTATTGTATGGATGTGAGTGCACCCTTGACCCTGGCTCAGAGAAATGACTGGAATCTTTAGAAATGCACATTTATAGGACGCCTTCTTCGCATCTCCTGAGTACAGAAAATAGAAAACCCAGAGGTCTGGAGAGAATGAACAAAATGAAGGAATTACTAACAGTCATAAAAATAAGAAAAACTCAACACTTCGGACATATAATGAGAGGCCCAAAGAACAAATTGCTACGTCTAATTATTGAAAGCAAAATAAAGGGCAAAGAATCAATCGAAAGACGATAGAATTCTTGACATAAGAAAGTAGTTTGGATGTGCTTGGAGTGATATTTTTCGAGCAGCAGTTTCTAAAGTTCGTTTAGCTATATGGATCGCCAACCTTCGTGAGGAAATGGCGTCGTAAAAAGAAGAAGAGCTTGTTAATAAATTGTGGGAATCCACATGTATTTTATGACAACACTGTGTTTCTCAATAGCTTCATAAGGTTAGTTTTTTTTTGTTAGGGATAGTAAACATACTAAATTTGTTTTACATTCAATCATTATATGAGGAATATATCCCAAAATGCCATATAAAAAAATATACTTTTGGTTCAATGGTCTTATTTCTAGCTAATTTTCTTACTGATAAGAAATTACTTGTTAGACTTAACAAAAATAAAGTAACTATAATTTTACACACTTTTATATATATATATATATATATATATATATATATATATATATACTACCGTGATCAAAAAAATAGTAAGATTTTTAAATTTAAATCGCCCGGGCATTTCCAAATCGGGTTAATTTTTTTTCGTCTGATTGGTAGGACCTTAACTGTGTCAAATTTTAAGACCATAGCGTCAGTAGTTAATAAGAATCGCTTGCATTCGTTCAACAATAAAAGTGCGTTTCTCGATCTTTAACATGAATGAAAGCAAAGAAGTTGCATTAAATGTTGTTTTAAAAATTGTTTTTCGGCTTCCCAAACGTTCGAATTTGTCTCAAGAGGCTGGAATTATGGGCAGATAACTCTTGGTTTTTTTCATCACGATAATGCGCCTTCTCACACAGCATTAGTTCTTCGCGACTTTTTTCATCAAAAATTCAACTCATATCATTCCGCAAACGCCCTATTCGCCTGATTTAGCTCCGTCGGACTTCTGGCTATTCCTTAAACTCAAAAAACTGCTTCGAGGACATCGCTTTGAGTCGATTGAAATTGAATTCAACAACTGTTTCGAAGACTGGAAAAAACGTTGGTATAAATGCATTGTATCCAAGGGGGATTACTTCGAAGGGGACGAAATAAATTTGGAAAAATAAATAACCCGTTTGGGTTTTATTTCAAAAGTCTTACTATTTTTTTATCACAGTAGAATATATATATATATATATATATATATATATATATATATATATATATATATATATATATATATATATATATATATACATATAAATATATATATATATATATATATATATATATATATATATATATATATACATATAAATATATATATATATATATATATATATATATATATATATATATATATATATATATATATATATACATATAAATATATATATATATATATATATATATACATATAAATATATATATATATATATATATATATATATATATATATATATACATATAAATATATATATATATATATATATATATATATATATATATATATATATACAGTTCTTTGGATCTTTTAACTTGAAAATTCTGTTAATTGTAAAAAGTTAGGTTACTTTTTATGTGGCAAATTAATCACAGGTGTTAGGCTCAGGAAATTTTTTTTTATCGTTCACTTTTTTTATATATCCTGAGAATATCGGCAAGGATGTCATAATCCCCGTCAACGTTGTCCAAGTGCCGAAACATACATTTTTGTATTTCACAGCACCTTTTAGGTAATGCGGTAATTCTGCCACGGACGTTATTGCAATTCTACAAACAACTACTAACCTATGTACGTGGCTAGGCTAAATATACTTAAATAAATTAATAAATAAGTGACCGACCTGCCGGAATTGGAACCCGAGACCTTGTGCACCGCAAGCAAGTACGGGTCGCCAATAGTAATAAATAGGAAATTTACCATATTCTAAATATGTCCAAATTGATAAAAAAAAATATTGGTCAATGATCTATGTGTGTGCGATCCAAGGAATTACCCATTTCAATATACAAAACTATTTTTCATAACACCCTATATATATATATATATATATACATATATATATATATATATATATATATATATATATATATATATATATATATATATACATATATATGTATAGTATATATATATATATATATATATATATATATATATATAATATAATTTTTTTTTTATTATGTAGATGTAGACAAAGTGATTAACATACTCAAATAAATTATGCGTTGGGGAAAATGCACGTCATAAACAAAGGAATTAGGAACACAGAAAAATAATTATCGTTAACAGATTTTCCTTCCTTTCATTGTGGACCCATTTATAAATAATTTCACTGAAGAAGGATGATTAAAGCGCTCATTAGAAAGGTAGCCATTTTTGTAATTAATATATATTTATTACTTTGTTTTACGAGAGACCACAGGTTAGTTAACCGCAAAGTTGAAGGATAGAGGAGAGTTCGATAATATAATTTGCCTATATTATTTTTGCATAGAACAAAAAAAGAGGTAATTGTAAAAAAAATCTACTTGTATGAAGATACAAGGTGTCCTATAAAAAAAGTTTAAATTTAAAATATTTATAGTAAAATAGCAAATTAATAACTAGAAAAGCTGTTATTGCATATTAAATTACAATTCTTGAAAAATGCTATTTGAAGTAAATCGTATAATCCCGGTAGTCTTCTAAGCAAGTGGTAAAATTATTTAACAGTGGTTGGCATGTTGCTTCCGACATACATGACGAAGTTTAGGGATTTAGCAGTATCAATTGACTTTAGCCAGCAATTCTATCATCCAAGGATGCCTTTGATCTATGAATATTGATCGTAATCCTCTGACTAGCCGGAGCTTCCTTTATTCTGTGTAAATGATATTAAAGGAGACCTTTTCTCAACGCCATGCTTGTTTTATTTAAAAAGCTTGATGATTTATCAATTAAGCAATAAAACAAAAAGGTTGTTGTTAAAATAAACAATAATATATTCAAGTTCTTAAAATTTCCTGTAAAAAACTTAATGTGTAAAAAATTATATGCTATACTCTATTTATTTAAAAGTGATAAAATAAACCATCTAGAATTATGCAAATTAGTATCAAGCAGTGGTAAGAACACTAGAGTTTTACCTACATTTTACCTGTAATGCAGCCGTTCAACAACTTTAATGGAATATCATCTGGCATCGGTCTAATATTCACAATTTCTTATGTTTCAATACAATAGGAAATCGACCCCTTTTCTTGTTGTTTGGGGCTAAATAGCCTGAAATAGTTCTGGCTAGTGGTGGTGCGCCTGGGCGTATACGTATTATTTGCGAATAGTATGAATGAAACAGTTTTATAATGTTTACAAATTTATGAGAAAAAACTAACATTTTATAATGAAAAAATGAAAAATTCTTAATTAAAAAATATACAAATGAGGGAGTCAAACAACAATGAAAAAGGTATTACCAATCTTCTATCTCCGACTTGCTTGAAAAACTATCATCGTGCGACTCATTTGAATTTACATGTATAATTAAAGGTTCAACAATGGCATCCACTGCTATGACCATAGTCCACATTTTATCTTCTACCCTTAATACATGCCAATTTTCTGTGGAAACATTAGATATGGCATTCTAAAAAAGGTTTTGTACGACTTCACCTTTAACCTGTGTGTCCATATAAGTTCTATCGGACTGAGCTCGCAATCATATGATGGCGGGCGGTAAACAGTAATATTACGTTTTTTTCCCATTTCGTCGATGACGAAACGTGTGTACTTGTCTTTATTTCTGATAACTTCATGCTTTATAAGTTAATAATAATTCTCTCTTAACATTGGCTTTTGGAAATGAAATGTTTTTCTCGGTCATCCAAGATTGGATGTTCTTTTTCAGCCAACCCAAGTTTGGAACTCGTTCTAATTTTTTAGAATGATAACTTGCGTTATTCATTACAACAACAGAACCGTCTGGTATTAAGTCTATCATCTGCGAAAACCAATCCTCAAATACATCAGAATTAATATTTTCGTGATAATCTCCTGTTTTCTTGGGTACGAATATATAAAAGACCTCCTTCTACAAAACCACTGTCGCTTCCAGTATGCGTAATAATTAACGTACGTTCCTTACCAGATGGTGCTTTAAAACCAGTAGAGAGAGCTTCGTTGAAAACTTTGCAAGCATTTTTGATATTCCCATCTTCACTGTATACCGTTCATTTAACCACGTCTCATCTGAGTAATATATACTTTTTCCTTCAGAGCACGCTTTTCCAACTTTCCTTAACTCCAGTGTCAATTTCTCCACTTTCTATCAATTGAGATTTTCTTTCACACTTCTTTCAATAGAAATTCATACCTTTTTAAAACACTCCATAGGTTTGCTTGCGGTATTTCTGGGTGGCTTGTCGCAGCCTGCAGGATCATATCCGAAGTTGGAATTCTTTTTTCCATAAAAAAGTCATGAACAATACGCCTTACTGCTTGTTTTTGTGTCGGCTCTCAGCTGAAGTTCTTTCTGACTGGTCTCTTTTTTGGAAAGTCTATACCTCCTCCTTTTTTTCTCTTAAAAATTCGACGTACAATACGATAAAAATTTTGCTGCTCTGAAGTGTACGCTAAGCCTATAAAATCGAAAATAAAATGAAAAAATTCGTTTTTTTTCCAAATAACTCTAAGAATAAAAGAGGTATCAAAAACCTAATAGCATCATGTGAAAGAACGGGCAATTTTACAGAAAAATAGTTCATAGATTATTTTTTTTAGTTTTTCCGTAATTTAAAAAAAATTATTTAAAATAAGATGGCTGGTTTAACCCCTTCAGTTGTAGTGGAAACCATGCTTCCAACCTCATTTATAATTAAATTAACGTTTCTATATACTGTTAAATATTTTGAAATTTTAAGGGATTTCTCATATAATTAATAATGTTGTCTTCAGACAGCGTATCATAAAGCGTATTTTAATGAAGCTAGACACCAAAAAGGCTTCTGGTGCTGACGGAATACCTGCCATAGTTCTCAAAAACTGTGCAAGGGAACTAATACCGGTTTTCTGTAGACTTTTCAACCTATCCTACAGAAGGGGAATATTTCCTTCCTGCTCGAAATGTGCCACGGTTCAGCCGATACTTAAAAAAGGCAAGAAGACCTTGCCAAATAACTACCGACCAGTCGCACTGCTTTCAATAATATCGAAAGTCATGGAAAATGTTATCAATCAGCCTCTTTTAAAATATCTTGAACGATTCAATATTATTAGCGATCACCAATATGGCTTTCGTAAACATAGATCAACAGGAGATCTTCTGACTTATGTAAAACATGTTTGGAACAACGCAATTGAACACTTTGAAGAATCTCGAGCGGTTGCTCTTGACATATCCAAGGCATTCGACCGTGTTTGGCACGATGGACTGTTGGCTAAGCTACGCTCTTGTGGTATGTCTGAAAAGTTCTGTTTATGGCTCTCATATTTCCTCAGAGAGCGTTCTTTACGAATGGCGGTCGACGAATTTCTTTCTAACACCTTCACTATCAATGCCGGTGTGCCCCAAGGCTCCATACTGTCTCCTACTCTCTTTCTCATTTACATTAACGATCTGCTGGAAAAGACCGGGAATCCAATCTACAGTTTTGCAGATGACAGTACGCTTATCTCTTCATTCACTTTGAACGCTCGGACATCGGCTGCTCAGGCGAGTATCCGCAGACAGCAGGAAGTCATTCAACTTAACAAAGACCTGGAAAAAATTCTATCTTGGGGTGACAGTAACCAAGTGGAATTTAACGCTACAAAAACCTAGGCGGCAGTTTTTTCTCACAAAGTAAACGTTGCTGAACCCGACATAGTTATGTTGGGGCACTCCATTCCCCTAGCATCGTCACTCAATTTGTTGGGAGCAAATATGTCCTGGCATGAACATGTCGCAGGCATAGCAAGGAGAACTTCTCAAAAGTTGGGAATATTATTTCGAATCAAAAAACTTTACACTCCACAACAACTGTTAATTCTTTACAAAGCTCAAATTCGACCAACTATGGAATACTGCTCCCATGTTTGGGGCTCTGCTCCCAAACATACACTGCATTTGTTGGATTCTGTTCAGAGAAGAGCTGTTCGTCTGATTGGAGACCCAGAAAACCGGATCGCATTAAAACAAGAATGGGAAAAAAAATACCATCCGATTTTTGTGCTAGGCTTATTGACTCTATGGGCAGAAGATGTCAAGCAGTGAGTGACGCAAAAGGATACCCTACTAAATATTAAATATTTTCGACATCTGAGTCGTCTTAGTAGAATTTTTATTTTATAACAAAAAATGTTTCCATACTTTCGTTTATATATATATATATATATATATATATATATATATATATATATATATATATATATATATATATACATATGTACGTACCTGGGGAACAGAACGGAGTGATATCCCCTGGCAGCAGTTTCGGAAGGGCCCTGTTTGTCTGTAAAAACGTCCTTGCTCGTTTGTTGTTTTCTCTCTGGTTATTAATTTTTTTTGTATTGTTCTGGGGTAGGATTTGAAATTTTAAAGTTCCATCGAAAAAGAGATTTTTTTCTTGGAATACTACTCCCTAGTCCCCGACATTTTTTTAAAAATTGTGTTACGAAAGTGTTCGTCCGAGTATCGGTGTTTGCCGGCTGGGTGGTGATTACGAGTTCCGGCGCTATGCTGACTGTTGCCTTCTCAATGTTTTGGTTATTCTGGGAAATCAACAGTCAGTATAGCGCCGGAACTCGTAATTACCACCCAGCCGGCAAAAAACACCGTTGCTCGGACGAACACTTCCCCCCCCCCAGCTACAATCTGCGTAGACGCCGACCTATAAAAGACGGCGACCGCACGTTGGTTTCTCAGTTAGCTTCGAACCGCAGCAGCAGCAAGATCACAATCGAGTAGCAGCAGCAGCAAGACCACTTGAAAATGCCAAATGGGATTTTGGCGTAACGTCGTGAAAATTCATTATTAGACTAACGGATTGAGAGCCGGAATTTTAATGTATTACATTCCACCATCAGTGAAAACCTCTACTGTAACATACATATATATATATATATATATTATATATATATATATATATATATATATATATATATATACATATATATATATATATATATATATATATATATAAACATTATAAAAAGAAGACTGGAAATCATAAATAACACTTCTGAGGTAAGAACTAGTTTTATACAAAACCCGTGTAATTACAACAATTTAATTTGTCTTACATTGAAAAAAACACTCTTCTTCGGTAAAACGCTACAAAGCAACTTAATTCCACGGGCCGGAGTTGTACTCTATGTGCATATGCTCTACGTTCCCAAAAAAATAAGCAAATATTAACTTCTTTATGGGCTACCCCCGTAGTATTGTCTCACAATCTCAAAAAAAAAACCTATTTTTGTTTAATTAAACTATTGTCTGACTTTTCCTATATACCCGACTGGAGATTGAAAAATAAAATTAATAAATTTAGCCAAGAAAAACATCCTTAAAACAACGTAAAAGCCTAATACAATAGGCGTACTTACCGTGAAAACGATTTTCATTCCTTAAAAGCGACGGTAGACCACATTTCGTAGATTTTATCTGACAGTGTAACCTTCGAGAAAAATTAAGCTCAGCGCGAAAGCTTTAAAAATAATACTTTTAAAAATGCTGAAGTATTTCTTGAGTGCATCTAAATTGCTTTAGCGGTGCTCGAAAATTTACCCTACTTTTACTTTAAAATTGCTTTACTGTCATAAACAAACAGCTTTTTTTAAAATTTATCTGGGTTTCTCGGCCCTACGATGATAATTATATTCATTAACGAAGTAATTTTAACAACAAAAAATGTATTTTTCATTAAAATAATAATAATAATATGAAAAATTTTTGGCCTTTCGGCATCTGATTTGTTACATATCGAGATTTTTCAAATATATGCGGTTGTTTATTCGAATCATAAGACAAGCTGACATTTGTTTTTGAAATATCATAGCAAACAATGCGTAAACCAGATTTTTGGGATCATTTTAATATCAAGAATGGCTAAATTAATAATAATATACCTAAACTTGCCAAGTTCCCACGCTTTTACTGAACATGGTTTTCGAAGTAGGTCATCCACACAGGTGGCGATTATCTGATTTAAAGCGCCACGGAGGATGGAAATCTTTTACTGTAGCAGAACGACATGTAAAGGACTCAGTTCAAAATAAAATTAAGATTTTTTAAAACTTCTAAACTGTTAAGTTGGGAATGTGGAATCTTTGGCACACTCTTTTTTTTGCACTCGACGCGCGTTTCATTAACCATGTTAGCTTCATCAGGAGCGATGATTGACTGTGTTCAGATGTTATCACATCTATTCAGAAATAGGGCACTCTTAACTTTTATATCTCGAACTCGGTAGCGTTAAAAAAATATTTTCTTTAAATAAAGTGCAACTTTGCACACTAACCTTAATGCATAAACAATATTATTTTTTTACGGTTAAAGAGAGGTATTCATCATCATCAACATCATTAGCTTATTCCATCCATAATCGGATGTAAGCCTCCCCAAGTTGTCTGCACTGAGCTCTGTTTTGCTTTTTTGCATCCATTCGTGTCCCGCTAAACTTTTGGGTAGTCCATCCATCTTGTCTGTGGTCTACCTCTGCATCTTTTATGTTCTCTAGGCCTACATTTAACCATACGGCGTATCCATTTATTATTCGTCCTTGCGATATGCCCCGCCCAATTCCACCTTAATATTCATATTCGTTGTATTACATCTGTCACTTTTGATCTTCTTCGTATTTCAGTGTTAGAAATACGATCTTGGAGTCTAATATTGAGCATTCTCCTCTCCATTGCTGTTTAGGTTACCTGGAGTTTATATATTATACTTTTATTAAAGCTCTTGTTTTAGTGCCATATGTTAATACCGGCAGTAGATATTGACCGAACACTCTGGCTTTTATTGTATTTGGAATGTCCAATTTAAATGTGGATTGCAGCCTTCCAAACGCAGACCAAGCTAACGAGACTCCTCTATCCAAATCAGCATTTAAATTATTTTTCCATATTTCGAAGAGAATTTTTAGCAATGTTGAAATGGCATATTTTGTTTGAAACTAAGAGCTAAGAAAGATGTAACAAGAGAGCAAGAAGATTATTAAAATTTTGGTAAATAACTGATGAAGACGGACTTTAAAGTAGAAAACACAAAACGAATATCACAAATATGGGCAGATTGTTGGCTTATTTCTGAGATATTAAAAACGTACTATCACCCAAATAAAAAAAAATCCAGAATAAATAGAAAAAGTTTTTATAGACCCACAATTATGTAACGTACACAAGAACTAACTAACTCTAACTAAACACCGGTAGTAAGCGGAATCCATACCTTACATATTATGGAAAGACATTAACGTGGATATACCTAATACTCCCATAAATACTGTTACAACGAAAACATTGCCTAAACATGTAATTTCTATGAAAATTAAAACAAATTATTATGGAATAAATTCATATATTCATAATGACAAAATTAATTTAACATCTACTCAAAATGTCCGAGCCTTGCTTTTACACAAGTTCTTAAACGATTAGGCACTTCGCCTATGGCAACACGCACTTGGTCCTACGAAAAATTGTCCACCGCTTTTGTTAAAGCTCATTTTACAGAGTCAAGATTGGCATGTCTTTTAGAGCAACCATACCCTCTAAAAGGGACCATAGTTTATAATCTAAAGGATTTAGATCAGGACTTGCAGAAGACCAATCTTCTGTAGTAATAAATGAAGGCACATTTGGTTGAAGCTATGCTTGTGTTGTTTCAGCTTTGTGTCCTGGTGCAGAATCTTGATTGAAGAATAAATGCTTATTTTTGAAAAGAGTATGATTTGGGGGTTTTACAACGTTCTCTAAAATAGTATCTTGATATATTTTGGCCGAAATTTTCGCACCTTTTTCACAAAAATGAATACTGGTAACTCCACCAAAGCTGACTCCTCACCAACCCATAACTGATGCTGGGTAATAAACCCTCTGAACTTTTGAAACAAATTCAGACTCTTCCTTAGAAGATCTGGCATAAATCCTATTAGTTTGCTATTGAAAGATGACAGTGACACAGTGACAATTTTTTCGTCGGTAAACAAAATTTTTCTGTTTTTGTCACTAGCGTATTCCTTCAGCAACTTTTAGATTTTTGCCACTGTTTCCGCTTTAAATCTTCCGTTAACAAACGAGTAGTGCGTCTTTTAAAAGAGCCAAGTCTTAAGTTTTCTTTAATAATACGAGATATAGAAATTTTCGAAATTTTCATCTCACGAAATATTTTTTTTTGTTTGCGGAGAGGATTTCCGTCAATTTGCGCTTCTACAGCTTTTACAGCTTGTGGCGTTCGAACTGTCCTTGGTCTTCCTGAACGTTGCCTGGCTTTTATATCTCCCGTCTCAATAAATAATTTTATCGCCAGAAAAACAAACATATTACTTATTTTAAGCGGTTTTAAGGTCTTAAAAATGTCGCTTTTTTTATACCGCACTTAAATAAAGCTGTAACAGCAATCCTATTTTCTCGTTTAAAAAAAATTAAATTGTAAATATGTTAACTCGCAATACCTGTAAAACAACTGAGTAACATAACCTAGAAATAATTTCACAAAAAATGCGTTAATGTTTATAGAGGGCGTATTTGAAAATTTGTTCAGTATTTCTGGGAGTACTAGGTAATTGAAGGTTTGATCAAATCTTCTAAAACAACAATTATATATCACTGTGTAAAGTCTTACGCAATACGATATTAGATTTGGAATCCCCAGAGAATCGCCTATTAAATTGTAAAACACCGTTTATAGTAAAACTATTTCACAAACCATTCCAATTAGTGCCAATGTACCTCATACAATATTTGTACGATATTTCGGTATTGATGATGTAGAGCGTTACTCTTTCTATTGGTAGGCTGAGTTAAGTGAAGAAACTACGCATGCGAGCTTCTAGTAGTGGGTTGCCTAACATGGATGACACAGAAACTGAAATAAAACAGACTGTTAAAAACGAAGAACTGTACTCTCGGTCTCGTATTTGGTAGCAATAAAACCCAAGATAAAATTAAAAACACAGAAGAGGAAGAAGAGAGGCTATATACGTGAATGCATAATTGAAAATCAAACAAATACTCATGCGATAGATGAGAAAGTAAACAGTGATGTTCAAAAAAAAAAAACGCTAAACCATTCACAGTAAGTGGTAACGCCAACTGATGACGTTAGACGATAACACTAACGGACGTCATGCACACTAATAACGCCAAGCGGAAGCGATATTGACAGAAAATTTTGAAACGTGGACTGAAGATGAAATTTATTGTTGTTCTAACTCAACAGTCACAGGGCAGATGGCGTCTAACTGGGTAAAAGCTTTAGCTATAGCGGTTTCGCTTTTGATTGGTATCTGATTTGGTTCTCGGCCTAATCTAGGCTGGTGGTTTTCGCCGGACCGTCTGACCTGCGAGAGAGAAACGATCGTCTATAGCAATGGTTCCCAACCTTTTTTTATCGCTACCCTTTTTGATTTTTTGACAATGTTCCCGATCTCTCTTTCCAATCCGCCATATTGAATCAATATTGAAAAAATATATTTTAGGAATTAGCACTGATATTTTTATAAAGTATTAATTAATGTAATGAATGAGTTGGCATCTGCTTAACAAGTGGTATAATTCTTGGTTGAGTTTTGTTAAGGAAAATCTACTTTCGCAGAAGTAAGTAAAAGCAAATATACTAATATTCGATTATCTACAATTCCCGTCTCCGATTCTTCAGTCTTGGTGCAAGGGTATTCAGACATGGTAAAGTTTCCAAGATTTACTTTACAGTGCCAGTTTTGCAGCTTTAATAGGAACGCCTGGATATTATCTCCGAAGTGAATAATGTGCGTGTCCGTACCCTGCAATTTCAAATTTAGCTTGTCCGATAAATAATTCGGATTTCATCAGGCATAAGGAAAGGTGCGTGCGCTTGCTGTTTACGTCGTATATCTCATGTGTTGAAAAAAAGCCAAGACGACCCCCTTGTGGGTCGCGACCCAGCAGTTGGGAACCAACGGTCTATACTCTATCCATTTGCAAGGCGAAGTAATAAATCATGTAAAATTATGCAAATTAGTAATAAAAGTGACCCAGTGGTTAATAAACCAAAGGCTGGTTGTTTTACCTGATGGGGTTAATTTGAATTATAAATCGTATCGAGGGTATACTCTCAGTTTATTTTCTCACGTAACACGTAGTGCATCAGTTCAGAACAAAAGAAATGTCTTCTCCAGAACGTCAAAAAATAACGGCTTTAAGCTTAAATGAAAAGATCATAATTAGGACTGTGTAGAATTACATCAAAAGTGATGAAAACCTTAATTTAAGTGTCGATCATGGTGTTCAAAAGTGTTCCCTAATGACCGGAGTTGGAAAAACAACTATCTATCGAATTTTGAAGGAAGAAAGGGCAGGAGTTACTGCGCCAAACCTCAAACCAGGTAAAAGGAAACTGGAGCTGACAGAAGATGTAAAAAATTCCCTGCTAAGGGAATGAATCATGGGTTTTTCATTGAAAAAAAAAATCCCAACTTTGGATTTAATTCAAGAAGCTGTTATAAGTAACCCACAGATACCAACGATGGGCAGGACCAAGTTGTGAGACGTTTTAAAATCAATCAATTTTCGTTGGAAAAATTTCAAAGAAAATCCGTGTTAATTGAAAGGGGAGAACGTACGCTGGAGAAGAGATTATCTGAGAAAAATTAGACATGACCGTTCTCAAGGAAACGTATTTATATTAAATGACGGGTACACCGTAAATAAGTTTTGGCAGGACAAAAACGTTTTGAGTTCAAGACAAGCTTTTATGGAAAGTTGGTCAACTGGTCTCCGTCCACTATCTGGAAAAGGACGCCGATTAATTATAACACATATAGGGAGTATCCACGGTTTAGTTAATGGCGGTCTGCTTACATTTGAATCGAAAAAACAGGAGATTACCACGAGGATATGAATTCTATTGTGTTCGAAGAATAGTTTACGCAGATGATAGATTTGATTCCCCCCCGAAGCTCAATAATTGTCATGGATAATGCAAGTTACCATTCCAAAAAAGTTGAACGTATTCCCACGATGGGATGGCTTAAACATGATATACAGTCTTGGTTAACTCAGCGAAATATATTATTCTATGAAGACAATGTTAAACGCGAGTTAATACAACATGAAGTTTTAATAAACAAAGATCAGTACAATAAGTACGTTATCGACGAAATTGCCAAAACTCGGGATATAACTGTTCTTCGCTTGCCCCCATACCACTGTGAGCTTAATCCTATAGAGCTTATTTGGGCTCAAGTAAAAAGCGAAGTGGCTAGAAAATAATGTGACCTACAAATTAACAGACCTTAAAATTTGCAAAATGTCACTGCAGAAAACTGGCAAAAATATGTTGTGTGTATGTGTGTACAAGTAATTAAAGAAGAAGATAAAATGTGGACACTAGATTCATCAGTGGATCAAATTGTAGAATCACTAGTTATACCATTAGGTACAGATGATGCTACGTCAGCAATTTTAGTTCGGATATGTCTGACATGTCGAGTATAGAAGGTGTTTAAGATTAACATAGCACTAGGGCTAGATATAATAATTTTATTTTGTCATTAAATTTAAGTTATAGTTTAATATAGTTATTTTTATAAATGATAAACTTTTAATTGTTACCCTCAGTGTTAAATGGGCATGCCCCGTGTATAAATAAATAAATAAATATTAATAAAAATAAAAAACCAGTGAAAATACGGTTATTGGGTCTTCCCTGTATGACATTTGTATTTGTATTCTTTTAGATTTTAGGCTTTTAATAGTGTTTTGTAAAGGCACATACAGGAGCATGCACCTAGGTGCGTTTATAGTTTAAAACTTGTTTATATGTTTTGGTAAATAAATTTGATTTGTTCTGAACTATTATATTGTTTTGTATGCATATATTAGGCAGGTAGGTAATCATTTGGCATTGATGGACGCCGTTCTGTCATCTTATTATAATTCCTCAACTTTGTTTAATAATAGTTTTACTGTTGTAATATTATTTGTAATATTTTGTAATATATTTTTTTAAAATAACCAACCTTTATTATAGCTATTAATACAAAAGAAATCAGTCGATACGCCACTGCTCAGTCATTCTCGAGATTTTCAAGGCAAAACAACCGTAAATCGTAACATCTTTGTTCATGCTCGGAACAGATGCAAGGGAATTATCGACGAAACTAAGGAGGCACACAATCAACGAATTAGAAACAAACTTCTCGCTTGTCCCAACAATTCCAGGTCCTTTTGGGCAGTCGCTAAGGCAGTTAGTCAAAATTTTACCAAATCCACCATACCACCACTCACACGGCCAGATAATTCCATTGCAAACACACCTGTTGAGAGAGCGAACTTGTTGGCTGAACTCTTTGCTTCACATTCTACTGTCGATTTCCAAGGAACAACACCACCTACTATTCCCATATTTCAGTCAAGGATGCCCGATGTTGTCTTCAGACAGCGCATCATAAAGCGTATTTTAATGAAGCTAGACACCAAGAAGGCTTCTGGCGCTGACGGAATACCTGCCATAGTTCTCAAAAAACTGTGCAAGGGAACTAACACCAGTTTTCTGTAGACTTTTTAACCTATCCTACAGAAAGGGAATATTTCCGTCCTGCTGGAAATGTGCCACGGTTCAGCCGATACCTAAAAAAGGCAAGAAGACCTTGCCAAATAACTACCAACCAGTTGCACTGCTTTCAATAATATCAAAAGTCATGGAAAAGGTTATCAATGAGCATCTTCTAAAATATCTTGAACGATTCAATATTATTAGCGATCACCAATATGGTTTTTCGTAAACATAGATCAACAGGAGATCTCCTGACTTATGTAACACATGTTTGGAACAACGCAATTGAACACTTTAGAGAATCTCGAGCGGTTGCTCTTGACATATCCAAGGCATTCGACCGTGTTTGGCACGATGGACTGTTGGCTAAGTTACGCTCTTAGGGTATGTCTGAAAGGTTCTGTTTGTGGCTCTCATGTTTCCTCAGAGAGCGTTCTTTACGAGTGGCGGTCGACGGATTTCTTTCTAACACCCTCACTATCAACGCCGGTGTGCCCCAGGGCTCCATACTGTCTCCTACTCTCTTTCTCATTTACATTAACGATCTGCTGGAAAAGACCGGGAATCCAATCTACAGCTTTGCAGATGACAGGACGCTTGTCTCTTCATTCACCTTGAACGCTCGGACATCGGCTGCTCAGGTGAATGTCCGCAGACAGCAGGAGGTCGTTCAACTTAACAAAGACCTGGGAAGAAATTCTATCTTGGGGTGACAGTAACCAAGTGGAATTTAACGCTACAAAAACCCAGGCGGCAGTTTTTTCTAAAAAAAGTTAACGTTGCTGAACCCGACATAGTTATGTCGGGGCACTCCATTCTCCTAGCATCATCGCTCAATTTGTTGTGCGTTAGTTTGGGAACAAATATGTCCTGGCATGAACATGTTGCAGGCATAGCAAGGAGAGCTTCTCAAAAGTTGGGAATATTATTTAGAACCAGAAAGCTTTACACCCCACAACAACTGTTAATTCTTTACAAAGCCCAAATTCGACCAACTATGGAATACTGCTCCCACGTTTGGGGCTCCGCTCCCAAACATACACTGCATTTGTTGGATTCTGTTCAGAGAAGAGCGGTCCGTCTGATTGGGGACCCGGAATTGACCGGCGGCCTTGATTCGCTGGAACATCGAAGAACGGTTGGCGACTTGAGTCTGTTCTACAAGTATTTTCATGGAAAGTGTTCGAAGGATGTAGCCCGCTTAATTCCTCCCAAAGCGGTGCATGTTAGAAATACAAGTCGCGCTGGTGCTTTACATCCGTATGAGGTTCAGCTTGTTACTCCGCGTACAACGCTTTTCAAGCAATCTTTTATATGGAGAACGTCATCCGTTTGCAATAATTTGCCCAGCGCTGTGTTTCCCACCGAGTACAATTTACAGCGATTCAAGAACAACGTGAATCGCTTTTTCCGCACTCGTGCCGGTCCTGGAGCGCTTTAGGGACTTCCCTGCAGCACGTGTGCTAGACCCATAAAAAAAAAAAATGTCATAATTATATTGTAATTTTCCATAAATATTAGTCCAAGCTAATACTACCGGTACAAATAATCTTGTAACTTTTTTGCGTAAAATGTACTGTGTGATACCGAGACTCGTACTATCACATGAAGTTAATTTGCATAATTTTACATGATTTATTACTTGGCTTTGCAAACGGATAGAGTATAGAGTCTACTAACGACGACACACTTCTCTCTCAATCTGGGTATGTAGGAGTATTACATATATGACCTGCACGAACAGCGGTCTTACAATTTTATAATAACAATGGTAGGAACGTTATAGGGCTGCGCCGATGGTGACGACACACCTTCGGTATGGCTGCCAAAATTAAAAAGTTGTTGTGTATTATTATTATATTATTAGTACTAGAAACCAAACAGAATCACTAAATAAATAAATTTAATTATGAAGTTTAGGTTACGATATTACACGAGCTGTTTGCCTAAAGGGTGTTTGCTAAGGGTCGAGATGAGGGTTCCCAATAGAGAACTTTCGTAAGACTAATAAAGGGAAGTGCTTTTAGTGAAATTGCAAATTTATTTCCGCATTTCGTGTAGAAATTAGTTTTTAACTCTTAAATTTCCCATACTTCCGATAAAATCGATAACAGCATATTAGGGAAAATGGAGCATGGAATTAAAATTGATAATAGCATTTTGTAACGGTTTGGTAATGTTCAACGTAAAAAATGGAAACTAAAAAGTTAATTAAGTGGATGTTTAATTAAAATCGTCTTTGAACCATAAATTTGATGTTAAGATAAAAGTTTTAACCAACGAGAACCTTTAACCAGAATGATTTTTGTGAATTTGTTGTGTGACTGTTATTATTTTCAATTTACTTTGATATTGGTCTAGATAGACCGAGATTGAGAACTTTTCCAAAACTAATAAAAAGAAGTGCTTTCAATGGAATTGAATTGAATTAAATTTTCTACTCATCGAATAAACAGATTTGTTACCAAGGAGGTGCCAGGAGTGCATGTGATCCCCACCCTATAGGTGTGGGAAAACACTCCTCCCCCTCCGTCTGCTAGAAGTCGCTCTACCTTATTTTAATCTCTCGTTGTGTTTTTTCTTTTAAAAATGGATTTAGTTCCATCTGTTCCCCCGCTAATCAAATCTAGCTACGTCGCTGGCAATGAAATCGATCGCAACGTTTTAGAATTGTTTTGTATTATTAAACGCTACAAAGGCAATAAGTTATTTACTTGTTTGTTCGACATCTCTTGTTAACTTAAAATTTTCCAACGAGCTTAGTGCAATTGACAAGTAACTTTTTTCTAATTATCTCAGAATCAATATTCTGTTGAACAACACAACGTAAACAAGGTATTGACAGCAAGGGGAAATTCTGGACGTACACCATTCTATTTACGTATCTAGTATGTAGCTGGACTCGATATCAAGAAGTATTCGATTGATCGGTGTATACTATAGAAATCTATACATATAACATTTACTCTGTGTTAACATCGTCAACGCTTCGGTTGTTTTCGCGATTTTCTAATTAATTTTGAAATTTTTAAGTTCGCAACAATAAATTTTATTCTAGTTTTTAACCTCAAAATTTATATTTTTATTAACGAAGACTATTCTATTTCTTATTATTTGCTATAATTTCATTATTTTTATCTTATTTATTAACACCAACATAAATACACCATTCAGTATTTCTGGATCTGACACAGAGAACGTCGAGGAGTTCATATACCTGGGCGTTATTATCATCAAAGAAGGAGGTGCTACAGCAGACATACCTAATCGAATTAAA
>CM032453.1:152554240-152731740 GCA_019049505.1 Pachyrhynchus sulphureomaculatus
TAATCCCAAATTTTTATACAAATCGATGCAAGACGAAATCATTTTTTAGGATAAATAATTTTTTTATATTAAGCTCTAACAAGGCTTGATTTTTTAAAAGTTGAAACATTATGAAATTGTATCCTAAAGCATAAAACAATCCTACCAATTTTACCCATATTAAGGTTTAAAATGTTATTTTCTAATTTTTTACAATTAATGGTAGTTTTTACCCTTAAAAAACAAAAAGCGTACAACGGCACGATATAGAAAATGAACTAGAGGGTGAAATGAGCCTAATCCCAAATTTTTGTACAAATCGATGGTGGACGAAAAAATTGCGAAGTTTTGCCATTTTTTGAGCTTCATTTCCTGTACTAATAATAAAAGATTTTTTTCGAAAAACAATCACCTGTTTAGAAAGGGACGTTGGATACATTGAAGCACTTGTGCAATAAAGTTAGAATTAATGTTCAGTTGTTACGTTACGTACGTAGTAATTAAGTAATGTTGCAATTTCGAAATAAAATTATCAGAACAAATTTATTATGGATCTAATTTTTAACAAAAATATGATAGTTTTCTTTATTCAATAAATAATCCGACAATTACTGATGCGTTTATGGAGTTTTTTTTACATATTTCAGTAGGAAGACCACAAATCTAAACGCGAGCATAATTTTTTAGTTCCTATTAACATTTTCAATTAATATTTTGCTCTGTATTTAAATTTAAACACACTTCTGGATTTCCATGTAAAGCAAAACTTTTTATCAAAAATATATTTTTTTGTAATATATAAGATAAACTTTTTCTCCATTTGGGATACACTATATATATATATATATATATATATATATATATATATATATATATATATATATATATATATATATATATATATATATATATATAATACATAATACATTAAAATTCTGGGTTTCAGTCAGTTCGTCTAACAATGAATTTAGACGACGTTTCGCCAAAATCTCATTTGGCATTTTCAAGTGCTCTTGCTGCTGCTACACGATACTGTGATCTTGCTGCTGCTGCCGCTCAAAGCTACATAAAATTAGCGAAAATGCGTCGAGCATGTATTGAGGGTGGAAAATAAAATGGGGACTGCGGACATGGCAGTGGATGCCATTGCTGAACCTTTAATTATACATGTAAATTGAAATGAGTCTGGCAATGATAGTTTTTCAAGCATGTCGGAGCTAGAAGATTGGTAATACTTGTTTTTATTGTTGTTTGACTTCCTCATTTGTATATTTTTTAATTAGTAATGTTTCATTGTAATGTTTTTCTAATAAAAATTTAAACTTGGTAATTATTATGTGAAATGTGAAAAAATAATAAAACAATTATTCACACAAACTTTCCACTATATTATATCAATATAGTGGAAAGTTTGTGAAAATAATTGTTTTATTATTTTTTCACATTTCACATAACAATTATTATGGATTTCCACCGAGTATCGGCTGAAACAATTGTATTGTAAAAATTTAAACATTATAAAATGGTTTCATTTATACTATTCCCAAATAATACGTATACGCTCAGGCGCACCACCACTGGCCAGAACTATTTCAGACTAATTAGCCCCAAACAACAAAAAAGGGTCGTTTTCCTACTGTATTCAAACATAAGAGATTGTTAATATTAGACCGATGTCAGATGGTATTCCAATAAAGTTGTTGAACTGCTACATTATAGGTAAAATGTAGCTAAAACTCTGGGACCCTTACTACTGCTTGATCCGAATTCTTTCACCTTCACATAAATAGAGTATAGTTCCAAAACTCTTTTCCTGTCCCTGTCCTGAACATATAAAATAATATGGTCGATATTATCTATCCTTTTCTTTATTTACGTTTAAACGTAAAATAATATCTTCTTATGAAGGATATCGATCCAGTTTTGATATATTTTTGGTTATACAATACGAAGGAAATAAAGACGTTAACCTATTTTTTTTTATTTTTTTTTTAACAAAAAGAGTAAAATAACAAATCCTTAGATTCATTCAACGTTCAAAAGAACGGGCGAAATTAAATTTACCAAAAACAATGCCGTAAATAAACGAAACAAGCGAAGAGGAAGGAAGACACGAACCACTGACACTACATTGAAATAGACATTCCAATGAAGTAGAGAACGGCGTTCGGAGTGTAAAGGTAAAGAAGATAAATCTAAATAGAGCACGCAGCTAGGGATGTAACGATACTTCTAAAGTGTCGATAACGACCAAAAGAGGGATCCGTAATTTTAAGAAATACAAGTACATTTGGGAGTCACACAGGGTTCTAACTGTAAGACTCTCTTTTTTGCTTTATTTATTAATGATATTGGCGATGTAATTAATAATTCCAAGTACCCTTTATTTGCTCACAGCCCACAGTGTGTCGCGTAGAACATGCTAGGTGGACAAAATTCATGTTATGATTTCCAGGAAATCTTATTTGCAAAACGTAAACAACACCACCAACCCCGAATTCCGAGAAAAGGTTGTTTATCAAATTTGCAAGTGGCGAGTCATAAGCGTCAGAAGTCAGGTAATGAGTTTAATGCAGCTCTTTCAATCAATCAGTTGCAATTTAGCGACACTTTCGTGCACATCTTATAGTGACATATTGTAATATTGTGAAAGTTTTTGTGATGAATATTAATACTGAGGCTAAGTACTATTTTTTAATGTATTTTTTTTTATTCAGAATCTATTAATTTGAATTTTTAGTATTTTTTTTAAATAGCCTATATATTTTAGCGTGTTTTAAAAAAAAAAAATCTTTGAAAGTTCAGAATATTCAGACATTCACCTCTATCCGGGCTAGTTTTTAGATATTGCACAGAAATAACTTTATTCTTCGTAAAAATACACATATTGTTTAGCACACTTCAGTACTACTTTTTTTTTTTCTTTTTTTCCAGAACACGTTTACTCTATTTCAAGGGTAGCCTTTTTTGAGGAGTGGTTGAAACACACGAAGAATGAAAAAAACTCGCGTGTATATGACTTTCTTTCTTCAAAATTTCACTTTGGTGACATTACTGAAAGCAGCCAAAAAGAAAGAAAGTTGAAGATATCCAACTTGTCTAATAAGTTTGGTGCCAAATGGTTGGCTTCAGGAAAGTCGAAGGAGCGTTTTTTAATTAAAAATAAGAATTGGTTGGATGAAGCAGACATACAGTTTACTGCGAGTTCTTTTGCGCCACAACCTTCAACATCAAGTGAGAATGTGACTCCTGCAGGAAGACCTCGCAAAGATTTCGAGGAATCGTCGTTTAAGACGAAAGAAACGTCGCGTCGTGGATCTCGTAGAATCCCGAAGTGTCAGTGAATTGGTGACTGCTGCCGAAATTGCTGTGCGTTCAGCAGGGCAAAGGAAAATTGCCAATGTGATTAGAGACATTAGTGAGAGCCCAGATAATATTATTAAGTCCAAAAATACCAATTCCGTTAATCCTAGGCAATTAAGTAGTGACGAAGCCTTAGCTTACTATATAGATTCTAAGTCAACAACGCATTCTTACAAACAAACTAGGAAGTGGTCCATGAAGGGGGGGCATAATGTGTTTCCGTCATATTTTAGTTTAAAAAAGTCCAAACAGGCCTGTTACCCTGCAGAGGAGCACATTGCTATAACAGAAACTCGTGCTGAAATAAATTTGCAAGCCTTATTAAATAAAACAGTGGAACGTCTAGTATTAGCACAGACTGAAGTTATCAGCAGTGTGCTCCCAACAAGTGCATCGTTTACACTTGTTAGTAAATGGGGATGTGATGGAAGTTCTGGGCACAGCACATACAAACAGAGATTTGAGAACACTGAATATACGGACGAGTTTCTTTTCGCATTTTCTTTAGTTCCCCTTAAGTTATATGATGGGTCCAAAATTATTTGGCAAAATCCTCGGCCTTCATCAACTTTGTATTGTCGCCCAATCAAATTTATATTTGCCAAAGAAACGAACGACTTCACGTTAGTGGAGACAAATAGATTGTTGGAAGAAGTTAATGCTCTTCTTCCAACACTTATCAACTTTGGTGATTCTCAAATCTCTGTAAAACACAATCTTTTGCTGACAATGACAGACGGAAAGGTGTGTAACGCCTTAACGGAAACTAGTTCATCCCAAAAGTGTTTCATCTGTGGCGCCACCCCCAAGACGATGAACGATGACCCCGCGATGTTTAACAGCAATCAAGAACATTTTGGCTTTGGTTTATCTACACTTCATGCTTGGATTCGTTGCTTTGAATGTCTTTTACATATCAGTTACAAGTTGAATATTAAGAAATGGCAGGCTAGAAGCAACGAAGACAAAGCAGATATCAAGGTTCGTTCCGAGGAAATCAAATTGAAATTTAAGAACGAGATGGGACTCATTGTAGATAAACCAAAGCCAGGATTTGGTTCTTCAAATGATGGAAATACAGCCCGTCGCTTTTTTAACAATGCTGAGATGAGTGCTCAGATCACAGGGTTGGATGTTACAATTATAAAAAAGTTTGATGTTATTTTGAGAACATTGTCTTCTGGATTCGAGATAAACTTAGTTAAATTCAAAAAATTTTGTCTTGAAACCAGAAAACATTATCTTAATCTCTATTCGTGGTACTGTATGCCTGCTACTGTGCATAAAATATTAATTCATAGCACAGAACTCATCAAAGCGGCATTGCTTCCAATTGGGCAGCGTTCCGAAGAGGCTCAAGAAGCACGGAACAAAGATTGCCGCAGATTTAAGGAGTACAACATCCGCAAGTGCTCGCGTGTTGCCACGAATAGAGACTTACTGTGTATGTTAATTATAACATCTGATCCTTTGATCAATAGCCTTCGAGAGATTCCCAAAAAAAAAGCCGGAAAAAAAATATGTACAGATGTACTAAAGTTAATTGTAAGCCCTAGCATGGAAGAGTCAAGATTGGAATCGTCATCATAGTGTCGCACAATGCCACAAAATGATGACGATTATACAGTAAATGACTCATCAGAAGACTCCGATGATGATTATTAGGTTCAGCTACTATTTTTAGTTATGTAGTGCTTGTACTAAGCATGTAAACCTTGACTTGTAAATTTTTCTTTATCAATAAATGAGTATTTTTATTTTACATATAATTACAGTCAGTGTCATTATGCTAAATTTATTACAGAGCATTTATAACATTTATTTTAAAATTAAACAAAAACAATTTTTGACTGGAATTTTCAAAAACAATTAATATGGATTAATTGTTTTATTTTTAATTGACAAAGGCAATAAATGATTTTTCATCTGGTTATTATTAAAGATAATAATACAGTGTCTTTCATTTAGTTGCACATTCAAGTTTGTAGAAAAATTCGTGCACATACGCAGAATATTTTGTTTTTGTTATACAATGTTTTGTGCAATTGGACAAAAAATACAGGTAAGCGAAATGCAGCTAAATGAAAGACACGGTATTATAATTTTTAATTCTAATAACCATACAAAATACCCTTGCCCTTTAGTTCCGTTATCTACCTGCTAAGCTGATGCAATCCTACCGCGATATGCAAGGGTGGCTGTATTACACAAATTTTATCGATATTGAGTACCTGCGGTAAATTGTGAATAAAACCCACATTTATTAACCGATTTTCATGATTAATACCTTATTTTATTTTCCAGATACGCAGCTGTCAGAAAAATGTATAATATTTTGTTTTTCTTTTATTATTGCGCTTTTTTACCGAAAAAAATAATGAATTTTACACGAAAAAAAAATTTTTCTCTCCATTAATTTCTAAATAACTCCAAAACGATAAAAGATAGAATAAAATAATATTCAATCAACTTTAATAAAATTTTGTTACGCATTTTTTAATGTTTTATTTATAAAAATCTGACAAGTTGTTCCCGAGTTATCGTTGAATATGTCTGCGTAGCTGACTAATTTAGGGGCAAAAATTAGCCACGCCCATAAAAAAAAACCAACGCGATGAATTTTTTCTTAAAATAACTTAATATGCCTAGAATATACATAAACAATTGAAATAAGTAAAAAAATAATTTTGTCCAGCTAACTTGTACTAGTCGACACACTGTGCGGCCTAGAGATATACAGAGAGAGATAGAAAACGCCGATATGTTTGGAAAGTATCTTTGAGGATTTGCGCGGTGGGTCTGAGTGGGCAGAAGTAAATAGTTTAAATCTCAGTATTATTAAAACTAAATTTTTTAATAGTTGTTAAAAGTGGTAAAAATGTACAAATTTATATAGACCAGTAGGGCGGCCTAAACATGTAGACTAACCGTCTGCCTAGTTGTTCCTTCTATCGGGCGAGTGGAATTAAAGCCTTCAACATCGATTTTACGGCCCCCGTGCCCTGGAATGCCCAGATCAGTCCCACAACGTTACATCCAAAAATGGACTGTCGTTTAAACACTTGAATCAAGTACCATAACATTTGTTAACACTAAAAAAGTCGAGCGCCCCAAAGGACAGACGCCGCTAACACCGGACTCAGCTTTAGAACCCAAAAAACGTCGACAAAAATAACCACCATATAAAATAAGAGAGAACCTGCAAAAGGCAGACGCCGGCAATATCGGAGGACGAAACACTTTTTCCAGCCGTTTTTCGAGTTTTTGAATAAATAAGACAATAAGTCCAAAGTTTTGAGTCCTACGCGTTTGCCCAAGTTACTTTGGAAAATTTAGGTCTTAATTAATAAAATATCACGAGGTCAGCGCCTCGCTTGTACCTGAACAAGCCAAGATATTTTCAAAGTTCAAAAAAAAAAAAAAAGAAATCCTGATAGTATACACGCTATTATAGGTTCTACATAAAATTCGTACCGGATTATTAAAATTGTTATTTTTTTTATGTTTTTCGACCCGTACATTTCGAATTTGCCATTCCCCCAGGCTCCATAGTGTTCGAGCCTTTCGCCATGCCTTTTTTTATGTAATTTCTGGGACAGGCGATCTATCGGGAGAGTAAATTGGCCGTTTTCATATGTAATAGAATTCGTGAAATTCGGAACAACTAGTCCCAATGAATAAAATCGTCCCGTTTTCCTCCTTATTTCAAAAACAATCCGACAATTACTCAAGGGTTTACTGCAGTTTGTTTTAATTTTTATCTAGGAAGGCCACAAATCTAAACGTGAGCACAATTTTTTAGTTCCTATTAACATTTCCAATTAATATTTTGCTCCATATTTAAATCTGAACACACTTTACGTTACATTATAAAACATTATTTTTTATTTTCCCTGTATACCCTCAAATATTTTAAACTTTTGACGCTTAATTATGAATTTCCGTGTAATGCAGAACTTTTTATCAAGAATATATATATTTTTTTTAATATGTAAGATAAACTATTTCTCCATTTGCATAAAACTTTTGGGACACACTGTATATATATATATATATATATATATATATATATATATATATATATATATATATATATATACTACATCATATTGTAGAACTATCGGAACACTGTCTAAAAAATACCTAGCTCCCATGGGATCTTTCCTTTCACCAGTAATAGCCAATCTCTATATGATATATTTTGAAACAGAGGCCCTTAAAAACTCACCACTCAAACCTAAACTTTGCACAAATTGGAATAACTTGCTCTTGAAGCAACTGTAAATACCTCTGTCCTGTAAGATTTCTATCAATAAAAAAGGGATCAATGATATGACGTCCCCAAATCCGTGCCTACACTTTTATCTTTTATGATCTTTAAGAATGACTGTCGATTATCCAGTGGGGATTCTCAGTAGACCAGTACCAGAAATTATGCCTGTTAACTCTTCTATTAAGACAAAATGTGGCCTAGTTAGAAAAAACGATATTATGAATTAGGTTAGGATCATTATTGATTCGTTCCATCATGACCTCGCAAAATTCAACGAGTCTATCGTATTCATCTACAAATAATTCTTGCAATAGAATAGGTTTATATGGATGTAATTTTTCTTCATTCTCTATACGACTTAAGGTACCTTTACTTATGTTGTGGTCTAGGCAAAGCTGACGAGTGGCTGTATGGAGATTTTCTGTAACTTCCAATAAAACATCTAACTTTTTATCGTTGCTTCTTTTAACTTTTGTAGGTCCAGATTTAGAAGGATCCTTAACATGACCTGATTGTCTAAATCGTTTAAATCTTTTGCTAACTACGAATTGGATAATAGGTTCTCGATTTGGATATTCTACATTAAAAAGATCACCTACCTCTGGTTGTGTTCTCCTACGGTCTCCGTAACCAACCATCTCCTTAATTTCAAATATCAATAATTCCAAAACAGTTCAATTTACACATATGGTATGTTAAACAAATATCATAGAGAATTGTTTGTAGGACTCAAAAATAAAATAATATACAGGGCTTTCCATTTAAAAAATTTAAGATGGCGTAATTTCTTCGTACTGACAGTTCAAAACATTTTATTGTCAACGTCAGCATGTGCGTCGTATAACAACCTATAACTTTTAAACATTTTTTTGATAAACTTTACAATCATTATTCTATACATATGGGGCACCCTGTATGTATGTCTATAGATATATATATATATATATATATATATATATATATATATATATATATATATATATATATATATATGTATATATGTATATGTATATGTATATGTATATGTATATGTATATATATATATATATATATATATATATATATATATATATATATATATATATATATATATACATATATACATTTAACTATGATCTTGCTGCTTCTGCCGCCCGAAGCTAACTCAGCTCAAGCTCGCTCGAAGCTAACTGAGTTAGCTTCGAGTAGCAGCAGCAGCAAGATCATAGTATCGAGTAGCAGCAGCAGCAGGAGCACTTGAAAATGCCAAATTAGATTTTTTCGAAACTTCGTGCAAATTCATTGTTAGATGAACGAATTGAAACCCGAAAATTTACATTCCACCATCCATGAAAACCTCTATTGTAACATATGTATATATATATATATATATATATATATATATATATATATATATATATATATATATATATATATGTTACCTTCATTAGAATAAATATGTTGATCTTGTATACATTTTTGAGAAACATCAAATTAGTACAAAATGATTAGATTGTTATGTTTTTATGTTACAGTTGTGTATGATCGAAAATGTATCGAAACCGAAACGCTGTCGTTAGCAGCGTTACATCTCTATGTATAGTAATGTTACGAATTCCTTATTGTTAACTATTCTGTCTGTTTCTACTTGAATGTAACTTGCTGCTAAAATTAGCTTTCAGGAAATATATATCTATGTTTAGAGAGAAGTAACCATAACTTCAACTGAATTAACATTAAACTTTATTAAGTATATATTAGTAATTTTATTCTAGTTTACAGTAAATCTTTATAGCATAGCTATGTCATGAGGATAACTCGAAAATTACTATACATGAATTCGCTGTTGAAGTCCTGATTAACGATGAGTATCACCCTGACCTTAAGGAAACGAAAGAGTGGCATTTATTTAAAGTCATACATGAATGTAGAACAAATGGTCCCGTAACCAGTAGCGAGACTCTTATCCACGCAACTTTAAGAGATCTTTACTCAAAGAGTAAGTCTCAAGAAAGTTGCAAATTACATATCAAACTAAGCGCCTAATACGGGCATGAACTGACTCTACAATTTTCCAAAAGGATCTGGATATATTTTCAATAATAGGGTAAGTCCGGGATATACGCTCGAGCGGGATAGACGCCTCATTACATTTGTGTGAATAATATATACGAACGTGCCCCTCCCTCACTTCAATCTGCCACAAAGCGTTGGTCGTGCGGTTGTGCGTAGGAGCGCTAATGACAGTAACGAGCCAAACAGTCGAGATTTTACTTTGTGGATGATTTTCAGCCCCTTATAATTTTGGAGTTAACATGTAAGTTTATTTTATTTTTACTTCTGAATAAGGAGTAGGGTATGTAGATTATTATTAATTACATTTTTAGGATAAAATAAACGTATTTACCATTTTTTTTCGAAGGTATCTATTCCTGTGAAAAGGGATATATGCCCCGATATATTTTGGGATAGTCGCCCCTAAGAGCGTCTATCCCTACTTCACCTTAATGCATGCTGGCTTTAAGGGCATCTATCCCTTGCCGTACTTAAGTGTATGTTATATGATTCAGATTGGAAATGCCCCGTAAATACAAGCGTAAAGCCGGCGTCCAACCGCGTGTCATTACTTGGACCGAGGATACATTGGCTGCAGCAATAGCAGAAATGCAAGATAAACGACTTAGCGTCGATGATATAGCAAAAAGACACGGAATACCATCTAGGACGTTACGTCGGCGGTTTGCTACACAAAATAAGAAAATAATACCATTAGGTAGGTACCTACTTTTATGATTGCACGTGTGCATTTATAATAATATTGCTTCGGATTGAGAATACTTACCTACCTCGTATAATTATGTTCAGATAGTATTTTTTTTTATTTTGCCTAACTAATACCTACAATTTTTTTAGGAAAACATCCAACTCTTGGATTCGAAAATAAACGTCGGCTGGTCACACATATTCATAAGCTAGAACAAGGCATACCAGTGAAAAGCAAAAAAGATCAGTAAAAAGTTAAAGAAAAAGTTGATTTGAAAAGAACTAAAGCTAAGAAGCAAAAAAGAAATAATTCAAGTGATTATAAGTCAAGCGATAGAGATATTACTGAGGATAGTATTGAAAGTAATAAAAATGAAAAAGAAAACAACAAAAAGAATAGCATTGAAAAACAAAGAAAAGATAAAGAGAAAATTAAAAGAAAACTGAGGAAGCGAACAGCTATGAAATTTTACAGTTCTAGTGAAGACGATAATAAACAGAATGAGAACAGTAGTTTTGAAGTTGAAGAAATAAAGAAAACAAAAGACAAAGAAACAAAAACACGACAAAACTTATTCCAAAACCAAAGAAACATTCAAAAAGGCAAAGCCTGCTTTAATATATAGTTCTAATGATGAAAATGATGAAGTAGATGATAAGAATCTAGATGAGGATCATTGCGTGGAATGTCTTGACTATTATAGTAACACCAAATCCAAAGTAGATTGGATCCGTTGTGTTATGTGCCACAAGTGGCTCCACGAAACATGCACATTATATCGCAATTATTGCAACAAATGTGGGCGAATGCAGATTATTGCCACCAAAATGGCTAAATAGTTTTGCAGTTTTTAAGACGATTATATTTTTGTACCTAAGATGATTGATGTCTATACCTAGTGTTTTTAATTAATATGTTTATTTTTGTCCATGTTTAGTAAACTAATAACATCATCTTAAATAATTGAAAAAAATAGCTAAAAAGAATATATATATATATATATATATATATATATATATATATATATATATATATATATATATATATATATGTATATATTTAATAAATAATAATGTTGATTCAAACATATATTCAAAATGTTTGTTTTCTTGCAAAGGGCATCTATCCCTTCCAAAAAATTAGGTCTGGAGCATATATACCGCATACGAGGCATCAATCCCGTTATGCAGTTTTATTTTAAACTCAAAATATACGGTTTATTTATTGACTAGTCTACAAAAAGTAGTACGAGGTGATTAAATGAAGTACCAAAGTTAGTGCACATATGAAAATCATGTGCGTATTATTTGTATGTTAAGAGGTATGAGTAAAATAAAAAAAGTTGGGCACATATCCCGGATTTACCCTACTATTGCAACAGCACCGATTGATTTCTCAATTGGTGCTGTTGCAATAGCAACTGTAAACTGGAAACCAAAATACAGATAGGAAATAATTCCACAGAACAGAAATTACCACGCGAATATGGTTGGCATGGGCAGCTTTTAGAGAACTAGGGCATATCTTAAGAAGTACTATAATACTCATAAACCTAAAAACTGAAGTCTACAATACTTCCTATGGCGAGAAGTATGTTTGGTATCTCCCTTAGGGATAGAATTCATAATGAGCAGATAAGGAGACGAACCAAAATCAATAATATAACTCTGTAGGCGGAAAGGATGAGGTGGCAATGGGCGGGTCATGTGGCTAGATCATCGAGAGGCAGATGGGTATACAAGATCGTAGAATGAAGACCCACAGAAACAGAAAGAGACGTGGGAAGCCTACAGTAATGGTATAAGAGTAGTAGCTGGCAAGCAGTGGTTAAAGGTAGAAAGAGACAGGGGAGCATGGAAGAGATTAGAAAAGACCTACGTCCAGGAATGAACGAACATGGGTTGAGAAGAAGAAGATCGACCTATGGGACCGAAAATTTTCCTCAGATGATGAATTGAAAGCCGCTGTAGCGTCGTTTTTGAATTAAACAATTCGAGAAATTATGCACAAAAAATATGTTTTTTTTTAAGGGGCTGCGAGTTTTACTTCATAACTAGGTAATTTAAAAAAAATGCCCTTGTAATATAAAAAGTTGTTCAAATTATTCACTGTGGGAACACAGTTTATTTCTTTAAATGTTCCGGTAAATAATAGAATATAAATTCTAATTGGTATTCAGTAAAGTGATGTGTTAAACCAATTGTATGATTTCCGTTCTTCCTGAAAGGACGACATTTCCAGAAAACTAAATTTGAGAGCTGCTTGAATTCAATTAGGAACAAATAGAAGAGCAAACGTTGGAGAATATGTAACATTATTGCGTGCCTTATTTAGATTTATTTCCCTTATATTCACTCCCTGAATGCCATTCCTTAGGCATGCTATAATGGATAATGAGTTGAAATTCTCATAAAATAACGTCTGTGGCGTAAATCTAAGTCATATTTGAAGCCAGAAAAATAAATGGTTACCATACCACACACCTAGTCCTCAATGGGTTGGAACAAGATTTAGCAACGTATATAAGGTGTTATAAAAATCGTTTATTATAATTTAACTAGCCGTGCCCTTGATTCACCATTATCGTCACTGCTTATTCCTTATGTTACCTAACGTAATAAAATATATCCTATAACCTGGCCAGCGAACATATGCATGTTTTTAAGAAAAAAGCACGTAAATCGGATAAGTTGTTCTCCAGTGATAAGCGCACTATCGGACAGACCGACAGATAGACAGAGAGACGTTGCATTTTATATATATTATAGATAACCTGGCCAGAGAACATACGTATGTTTTTAAAAAAAAGCACGTAAATCGGATAAATGGTTATCCAGTGATAAGCGCACTAACGGACAGACAGACAGACAGACAGAGACACGTTGCATTTTATATATATTATAAAAGATTATAGATAATCTGTCCAGAGAATAAATGTATGAATTAAAAATAACACGTAAATAGGATAAGTGGTTCTGGAGTGATAAGAACACTAACACACTAACGGACACAGACAGATAGAGAGACGTTTCATTTTATATATAATATAAATATCTTTGCTACATGATATTGTCCCATATTTAATGGTTTAGGCAGTGTATTGCAAGAGGAGAACGCGCTAGCGGCAAACCTTTTTCCGACTTGATTCACTATTATCATCACTGCTTATTCCTTATGTTACCTAATGTAATACAATATAGCCTATAACCTGGCCATATGTATATTAAAAAAAAAAAGGACGTAAATCGGATAAGTGGTTCTCCAGTGATAAACGCACTAACGGACAGACAGACAGATAGACAGACAGACAGAGAGCGTGGATCAAATAAACAATTTTCACGAAGATGAATTTTTATTTTAGAACAAGATATCAGTTTTAACATTATTGTTGACGCGCTGGCATCAGTGTAGTCTTTTTGCAATTTTTAACGTGTTGTGTTAAAGTTTAACGTGTACTATGTCACCCGCAAAAAAAGTATCTCTTCGTGGGTAGCTGATTATCCTGGAACATTTACATATGTCGGAAATGTTTTATATTCTCGAGTTTGCGGGAAAAATGTTTCGTGCACAAAAAAGTTTCAAATTGACCAGCATGTCAAGACAAGTCTTCATATCGCAGGACTGCAAAAAAAAGGCCCACGACAACAACTTATAACAGCAGCAAGTAGCAGTGATTCCACTTCTATTGGCAAACAAAAAAACCACTTTAGCATGGTTTATGTTAAGCATTGCTTGCAAGTAATATTCCTCTCCACAAACTTACAAATCCTACATTCAAAGATTTTCTGCGAAAAAATTACATACCAACAATTTACCAACATGTTCTGGAAGAAATACGTAATGAACTTAAGGATGACATTATTTGGATTTCAGCTGATGAAACTACCGACAGTTGTGGTCGCTATATTGCGAATTTAATTGTGGGTGCATTAAGATTAGAGCCTTCTTCTTCCTGTTTGGTGGCCTGCAAAGAACTTGACAAGACAAATCATTCTACCAGATTTGTGAATGAGGATATTAAAAAAATATTTCCTGAATCTTCTGCAGATGAAAGATATTTCTCTCAAATGCTGCTCCCTATATGATCAAGGCAGCCAAAGTCCTCCAAGTATTTTATCCAGATTTAAGTCATGTGACGTGCTTTGCTCACGGAGTCCATCGACTCGCTGAAGAAGTACGATCCACGTTTGGAAATGTAATAAACTGATTTCATCAGGAAAGAAAGTGTTTCTTAAGGCACCTGCTCGCAATAACGCCTATAAAGAAAAACTGCCAAATGTGCCTTTACCTCCCGAACCAACTCGATGGGGAACATGGATTGAAGCTGTACTATTTTACAATGAACATTTCGAGGCCATCAAAGGTGTAATAAATAACTTCGATAGTGCAGAGGCTATGGCAGTTCGTCAATCCAAGGAAACATTTAACGATTCTAATATTAAAAGAAACATAGCTTTGATTAGCACTCACTTTTCCCACATACCTGCGGGTATTAAAAACCTGGAAACTCGAGGTTTGGCGTTGACCGAATCAATTCAGTTAATGAATAAAATCCGTCAAATAAACTCCACATTGCCAGACGTATTCCCACGAAGAGTTAAAGAAAAGTTTGAAAACATTTTGTGCAATAACCCTGGTTTTGAACCTTTGTGTCAAATTGATAGTTTTATTAATGGGACGGGTGAACTTTTGCCAGAAACAATAAGTGCTAACATAGCACCCAAATTCAAATACTGCCCAGTTACCTCAGTGGATGTGAAACGGTCTCTTTTCCCACTTATAAAAAATATTTTAAGTGATCGACGACACAATCTTACTACCCAACATTTGGAACAATACCTTATTGTTTACGTGTACAAGAATACAAATGATAAATAATTTTAAAAAATGTTAAATAATTGTTAATTAAATTTAAACATCGTCGATAACTTGTTAATTTTATGCTGATTTTGAAATAAAAAACTAAAAATTACTACTTTTATTATTATTTAATATTGCATATTTTGACCCTTTTCATGCATATTTTAAGCATTTTTCATGCATATTTCAAGATTTTTATGTTGCATATAATCCGGTCTCTACTAGTGATGATGATGAGGATAATGATTGACTGGTTTCAACGTATTAAACAATTTTTATAACACCGTGTATACTTTGAATTAATTGCTTATATTCATAGATGCGCAGAATGGGCTCTCTGAAATTAAAATTACAAACTTCTCAAAAAATCTTAAAATTTAATTTATAATTGAATGTAAACATGCGCCAGGGTTTAACTAGTCGTTAACATATTTCTTTCTTTTAAAGAACACGCCTACGTTAGATACTCTATATGAAATTCAATAAGAAGTAACCTCAGCAAATCTCCCCGGCAACACATTATTGGTTGTTTAAAAAATCATCTTGTCAATTTAAATAAAAATTGTATTGTCACGCAAAGATTATTTTTGATTAGAAAAATGGCGGCTCAAGCGGCTACTTTTCCTAAAAACGCGCAAAAAATCAAACGCCTTATCCCTACGTTCAACAGGATTTTAGTTAAGATTACAGATACTCCTAAGGAGACCAAAGGTGGGATAGTCTTGCCCGATCAAACCAAAGGACAGCTTCAAAGAGGTAAATCGTCTTTAATATGAATAAATTTCAATTATTATATTTTTCATTTCTTTTGCTGCAATAAGCTACTAATCAAAATGAAAACTGATAAAATTCCATACAAAGGTAAAAGAGTCTAAATAAAAAACAGAATAATGACATTTCACGATCACGATTCGCCTATTTCAATCCACTGCTAGATGTAGGCTTTTCCCATTCTATGCCATTGCCATCTATTCTGTGCTTTTCTTATCCACGGAGTCGCCTCCCTGCACTTCTTCATCCAAGCCTCACTCACCACTCCAAAATTATTTTCGTCCATATATGGAAAGAAGAAAGTACGCTACTTGAAGAATTTTTAATTTTTATGTGTGTAACCACTGGTAAAAACGAATTTTCTGATCTGCTCCGCATCATAATTTCAATTGACTTGCTAGTGCTTTTGTCATTTTAAACCCTATTTATCGCTGTAAGTTTTAATTTAAATTATTTTAATCTCGTGAGGTTAAACTTGGTGTTTTATTATCAGTTTTCAGCATATAAATGGTAGGAATTGCAATTAATGAAGTAGCAAAAGATCCCACTCTCAGAGTGCCAGGCTCATTAAGGCTGGCCCAGTTTATGATGTCATGCTCGATAAATTAAGTACTGCAATTTGAATTCCAGGTACAGTCATTGCTTGTGGTCCAGGAAGCAGAAACGAAAAAGGCGTATCGATTCCAGTGTCTATTAAACCTGGAGATGAAGTGATTCTTCCCGAGTATGGTGGTACCAAGATGGAAATTGAGAATGAGAAATTTTTTCTTTACAGAGAGTCTGATATTTTGGCAAAACTCAGTGAATAAAAAACAATTTAAAAAAGTCACATCTATAAAAAAATTGTTATGTGAATGTTGCCATTTTTTTTTTGCTAGAGTTAAAAGCCGACTTGTCATATAATAGTAAAATAAATTAAATGTTTTTATAGAGTTATCCTTTTTAAAAATTGATAAAGTAATTTGCCCCGTACTACCCTCGCAAACAAACTAAAATATTTTTTTTTTGATTTTTCCATACTAAATGATCTAATCATTATATTTCCTATTTTATATCAGAAATTTTATGGTTAGCTCAGTCGCCAGTGGTTTTGACCTCTCATTAAATGTTAACAGGATGCATTTTGGCACACAGGGAGCTTTTTGGACGTAGAATACGATAGAAAAAAGTTTGATGTACGCTAAGTCCACAAAATCCAAAATAAAATAAAAAATTCTGTTTCTCGGTAATATCCCGAAAAATAAAAAAGCTATCGAAAAGCTAATAGCACCACGTGAAAGAGCGAGAAAAAACTAGTATATAGATTTTTTTCCAGATTTGTTTTTATTAGCATGAGATTATTAAAAATTCGGATAGGTGATTCAAAAAGTGTAGGGCCAAATAGGTTAATTTGTGTAAAAAAATTAAAAAGTGTGTGTATATGTGTAAAGTTGTTCTATTTAAATAGCTGCCACTCTAACAGGATTCTTGTGAAAGGTTATGTTTATGAAAAATATATTTTTTTAAATAGCAGTAGCGCCATCTCTGACCGAGGCCAGATACTTATCATACAACCCTCGTACATTGAAAGAACAATGTTCTTCCTACCCCACTATCACAAATTAGGTTGCTTAAGCAAGGTAGAACCGACAGCAAAGATGCAAAACCATGCTGGAAGACCCGTTTCTGCATCTACACGAGAGAATGTTAAGACCGTGCATGAAATGATTTTGGGGAATCGACGAATTGGGCTGAAAGGTATAGCAGAAACTGAACATTTCAAACTAACGTGTTCTTCTCATGTAATGTAATGTAATGTAATGTGTAGAGGGGAGTGTGGCCCAGAATGGCCCTTTGCACTATTGATCTATTGTGCTTCCCCTTATCCCTCACGGGTTTAATACATCCCGGAACAGGACCAGCTCCTTCAATGGGAGCGTTAGCAGATCCTGTTCACCCAGCGTATAGGCATGTAGTATCCTATGTCTCCTGTGTCCCAATGCCGTACAGTTGGTAATCAAGTTTTTGCATAGATGTCTGCCATCTCATTTCCTCTATGCCCCTCATGTCCTGGAACCCAGATCAGAGTGATCTGATTTTGAATTGCCAAGTCATTAAGCATGTTATGACATTCCAGTACTAGCCTGGACGTGAATGTACAGCTATTCAGGGCCTTTAAGACTGATTGGCTGTCCGAGAGTATTTTAATACTTACTCCCATCTATCCCCTTTCGGATAGGATCCCTACAGCTTCCAATATTGCGTATAGTTCCGCCTGGAATATTGTGGTGTCCTTGCTCAATGTTATTGCTCTGTGTGCTCTAGACCCCACTATTCCTGCTCCCACCCCTTGGAGCGTTTTGGATCCGTCCGTGTACCACTTTTGTGAGCCATCCTGTAACCACCTTGGGTTTGCGCACCACTCTTCCCTTGTCGGGAAGTAGACCCTATACTTCCTAACGAAGCACTGCTTAGGATCAATGGTGTCGCTGACCGTTGACATATAAAGTATGTCTCCGTTCTTCTCATTGTCCGTTCTGATATGAGTATGAGAAAATGGCAGCTAAATGGATTCCTATATCTCTGAGCGCCTACCAAAAACTACCAAGAGTCACAACATCCAAGCCGTTTTGAAAAAAATGAATCGAACTTTTTGGATAAAATGATAACTGTGAATTAAACGTGGGGCCATCCTAATGATAAAAAAAAAGAACTGTCGAAGGATTGGAAACATGCTGGCTCACCTTGTCCGAAGAAGTTTCGCTTACAAAAATCAGGAGGTAAAATTCTTGTTTCCGTTATTTGGTACAAGCATGAAATACTTCTTATAGATTACTTGAAATATGGGAAAACAAATGAAAATGAATATTGTTCTTTATTACTAACTAAATTTGCTAAAAAATTATGGAAAAAAGGAGAGGCAAAAAGTCTAAAGGGAAGCTGTTTTTGCAAGACAATGCACCTGCTCACAAATCACTGTTAGTTTTGAAAAAATAAACGAATTAGGCTTTGAACTGGTTGATCATACTCCATATTCCCTTGATTTAGCCCCCTCGGACTATGACCTATTTCCAAACCCAAACAACATTTGAAAGGACAGACATTTCATTTAAGTAGCAATAATTGTTGTCCAAGACTGGTTTACCAACCAAGACAAAGATTTTTTTTTTGATAAGTCGAGAATATACTAAGTATATAAAGTTGAAAAGAGAATACGATTTTGAAATTTGCTCCTTCTTTCCATTCTAGGCTAAAAACATTTCAATATGCCCTCGTAACTTTTGACTCATAGAAAATAAAAAATAAATACCAAACTATCCCATTCAGTTAAAAATAAAAAAAATTTGTAAAGTTATTGACCAAATAATTCCTTCGTAAATATAGTATGGTCACATTGGTAAACACACACACACACACACACACACACACACACACACATATATATATATATATATATATATATATATATATATATATATATATATATATATATATATATATATATATATATATTTAGATTTAGTTCAATGTAAAACAACTGACTACGCACAACGCCCTATTTCAGCAGTATACCCACTCTTTTCTCATTTGTCAATCCATCTCGAGACGAGTTTCGCTCTGTCATGGCTCATCAGTCGAGCTAGGATCGACAAACAATAGATTATTTTTTTTTTACATGGAGAAATCCGCCTTATGGATTCTGGAGCAGTCTGCGTCACCATAAGGGTGCCCCAAACTCCTCCATGTATGTAGGGCTCTCCAACCTGAAGGATTGGCATACCCACTAAAACTCCTGTGAGCTGGGAAAACCCTTTACTCCTTTTACATTTCTGATATTGTTAATGTGTAGATGTAAAACAATAGAACAAACAGAACGTCTAGTACTTATTCCGGTACTGGCGCAACATCGTAGTAGGATACAACGAATTGTACCTAAAATTGAAACACATACCCGCTCCTCCATCGAAGGCCGACTGCAGCTACATAACAGAGGACTACAAACCGCTAACATATATATGGTATATATATATATATATATATATATATATATATATATATATATATATATATATATATATATATAATGTGTGAATCTCAAAAATACATTTTATTTAAATTGTTATTATGTGTTTTTAGAAAGTAAGATATATAGCGATAAGTGAAATTTCAAAAGTAATAGAATATGTAAAAGAAACGCAAACCAAAAAAAAAATATAATAAAATAAATAATCGTTTTAGTACCGAACCTAAATACCCAATAATAGAAAAATCACGTAATTATATATATATATATATATATATATATATATATATATATATATATACATATATATATATATATATATATATATATATATATATGTAGGGTGTTATGAAAATCACTGCATATATTAAAACTGGTGACTCGTGGGGTCATGTAGAATTCAATACTTTTTTTTCAAATTAAAAAATTCGAATTCGAAAATTTTTGAAAATATAAAAAAAAGGCAAAACTGGATTACCGCCAAACCATCCTGCACATAACAGGCGGCCGTTGTATGAAATAGCCCAGGCGCAGGCTGTTAACAATCAGCCATATTGTTTAGTTGTATTGTTGATCAGTGGCGAAGCGAAAGCAATATCTTCATTTCATTCATGTCATCATTTCGTTAGGGTCGATTTTTTACTTTATTATTGAGATCCACTATTTAAGGTATATTTTCTGCAATCAGGCTTACACCAGGCTGGTGCGAGTTCCAGTACATACGGTATTTTCCATAATACCCTATATACCCTATCAATATGATATTTCACTCGAGAGTTATCATGCCAACAGACCGACAGACAAACAGACAGAATGACTGACAGAAATAGCGTTTTTCGTGAACTAGGGAACCATAATGAAATTCAAAAATCTCAAACGGTGGTATTTTCACGGAGACAATACTTTCCTTCAGCAAGCTAAGTAAAAATATCGCTAAAATTTGACATAAAATATAATGTAATCGGTCACTCCAAATACAGAATTTCTTTCTTAAGGAGAATGTCCAAATTGACTTGAAGAAGAGGTCGTGTATACCTTATATAAACCAACAGTCATAATTATTTCAAGAAACTACTATGATTACGGACAAAAACGTGAAGAAGTGCAGAAATTTCCAGTTGTGATTTTCGTACACATATAATACTTCCCTTAGTAAGGGAAGTAACAAGCAACGTTAATCTCAACTTAACATCTAAATATGGCTTTAAATAATTCGAACTATTTAAGTCACGTATTTAGAGTCGACCCTTGAAAGGTACTCGCCTCTTAAGCAATACATACAATGTTAATTTACACCATAAGGCAGGTTTCTTAAGATATAAGGATCGACTATAAATACAGACCCAAATAATTTATTTAAATGACGGTATAGGAGATCAAATTTAGGTGCAAACCTGAGACTTGTTATAGATAAGACCCACATTTTAAGGAAAATGCCGAAAAAAAACTAAACAGATAAAATTTAAACTTATAGCAAGAAAACATGTGCGTGTGTATTTTAGCACTGGCTCCAACCAACAGGCCAGCTTGTTTTTTTTTTTTAATAAAAAAAATTTCGATTATTCCCTCATTGTATACAAATGTATCTTATATGTCTAATTTTCCTCTTTTTTTCTTCTCCTTTAGTTTTTTCTCTCTACCTTCCTTTTTCCCTTTTTTTTCCTTCAAAAATGTACAAACGAAATCCGGAAAGAATGGAAAGTGTCATACCCAACCACTATACACAAGAAAGGGGACAAAAACAATTGCGATAACTACCGAGGAATAGCAGAAGGAATATCAAGATTTCGAAACAAAAGAATAAGCAGGCTTTCACACCGGACGATCCACATTAGATCACATTTTCTCCTTAACGCAATTATTAGAAAAAGATATGCCACGAAACCGCGATGTCCACTTGCTGTCCGTTGACTTGAGAAAAGCATATGACAGCGTTCCTCTCCATAAATTGTGGTAATCATTGAAGAGTACTAACATTAACATAGAATTAATTAAAACTGTCAAAACACAGTACAACGAACCCATATCAAAAATTAAAGCAGGAACACAAATAACACCAGGGTTTATGACGTCAAAGGGTCTGAAGCAAGGATGATGCTTATCACCAACCTTTTTTCAGATATATCTGGAAAGTGTACTAAAGAGATGAAAGCGGAAATATAGACCAATGAGGGTACCATTAATTAACACCATGCATGCTGCACATACAAGCGGGAATGGCCCAATATCGCCCCGACCTGAACTACACGACGAGAAAACTATTAAACGAATCCAACGATAGGAGTTTGGAAGTCAATATAAAGAAGACAGTGTATCTTTGTATTCGAGGGCAACAAAAAGATCTTATACTGAACGATCGAACCACGATAAAAGACTGCGGCGACTACAAGTATCTGGGTATAAAAATTTCGGAGGCTGGAAAACTGGACAGGGCAATAAAAGAGAGAAACACGGCAAGAAGAAAAACCATTAAACTGCTAAACCGCATTCTATGGGATCAATCTATAAATAATATCCACAAAAAGAGGATATATGAAACCATAGTAATAAGTATCACATATACCTGTGTGATGCGCCCTGCCCAACAGAAACAAACAAACAAACAAACATATACCTGTGAAAAATGTCCTCCGAAGGAAAGAGCATTAGCCATGCTGACAACAACATTCTGAAGAAGAGCAGCAGGCATATCCAGAAGAGAAAAAGCCACCAACGAGCTTATTAAAAAAATCATGGGAATGAAACACAGTATTACAGACGACATTCTAACCTAACAATTTATCTGGTTTGAGCACATTCACAGAATGGATGTTGGGGAGGGAAGTCGGAAAACGTCGGAGAACGTTGTAAACCTATGTATATAAATATACACAGTCAGTCCAAAAAGTGTCCATACACCACCTGCTTTCTATACTATTTTTCTGTTATGTTTAACTAATTAATTGAAACTATGAGAAAACATGTTTAAATTAATATTTGAAACTTAACCCACGAGGATTAGTATTAAAAACAACTACAGAACATTGTTATAAAAATATAAACAAACTTAATATCAAAAAAGTCTCCATACACTTAACAATTACCAATAACAGTTTGACGGAATTTAACGGAAAATAACAATTTCGTTTAAACTAATATTTAGTGGGACCGCCGTTGGCCTTGATAATCTCCTGTAACCTTTTTGTCATGCTTGCAACCAGCTTTCTAGTAACTTCTACTGGTATGTTCTCCCATTCGTTGAAAATAAACGATATTGAGGAAAAATTAACTACGAGTGTACAAATGGCTACAAAGGGAAAGAAAATGGAAAAAAATCAGCTTAAGAACAAAAAACCTTGAGTAAAGAAAACAAATGGATCGAAACACAGGAGCATAAAAAGAAATGAACAACGCAGTTAATCTGAAAGGATATACGAGAATTTAACACAAAACTCATAAGGAATAGCGTAGAAGAAAAAAAGAATATGAAGGTCTTACAATCCAAATTCTCGAAAGGTGGAACAAAGATTACCAAAATAAAGGGTATCGCCGTGATGAAATCATTATGACAGTGCAAAAGTTTTATAAAACACTGTACATTCTGGGTCCAACAAAGATCAGTGCCGTAAAAGAACGATTTAAAACACAGGATCAGAAGAAATACCTGAAATAAGCCTAGAAGAACTGAAAGCTGCGCTGCAACAAATGAGGAACGGTAGATGCTTGGGCGAGGATCGGATCAGCAATGACATGTTAAAGATAGGAGGTGAATCGCTGCTCGAAAGTGTACGAATTTTACTAGATAAGTGTCTAATACAAGCAAGAATCCCAGACAGCTGGCAAAATGCGCAAGTTATGTTATTGTACAAAAAAGGGGATCGAGATAACATAGAAAACTATCGACCACTTATATAAGACTATCAAGCAAGTTAGATCAATATATGAGTCCATCGAATAAACGGGATTCAAGAAGGATTATAGTACCGTCGACCATCTTCAGACACTTCGTACCCTTATCGAGAAGTACACGATATTCAATATATCTCTATTCGAGGCCCTTGTTGACTACCTTAAAGCTTTTGATTTGATATAAACTTGAGCAATTCTAAAAGCTATGGATGATGCAAGGCTAAACTCTAGATACTCAAACCTAATTAAATATACATATATAATCATGCATCGCTGCAAATAACCATTGACGAAAACAAAGGGACCAATAATATCCGTACAGAAATTGCTCGAAAACGTATACATATATTTAGAATATATAATCCAATTGTAAAAAAAGGACCAAGAAGCGGAAATCTCCGGGCGAACAAGTCTTGGATGGGCAGCATTTGGTAAACTAGAATATATAACAAAGTCACCAGTTATCCCAATAAATTTTAAAAGGAAAGTCTTCAATAGTTGTATAGTGCCTGTTCTCACTTATGGTCTAGAACAGGGATCGGCAACCTATGGCACGCGTGCCATCTCTGGCACGCCAAGCAATTTTGAATGGCACGCGTACCTATTCAAAGTTTACACATTAATTCTGTAATCTGTGACATGTTTCGAAATTAAGTAAATAATCGAAGACAGTATTACTTTAACGATACAAACGATATATTATATAGGTCACTAGGTATTATTACCAAAAACTACAAAATATATATTTTGTAATTTATAATTTTACTGAATGCATTGGTTTGGCTTTAGTTTCGGAAAGTATTAAAGACGGCAAGCCTCAAAATATAAGCCTAGGCAAAAACACAAATAAACGTCCTCAATTCAGATCAAAAGAGCCGCTATAAGGCGGTTTTTGTTTGACTTTACTTCAATCGTTCCGACGCGCGCCGCAACTCTTTTTATATCGCCGAACTTTAGTTTTTGTCAGATTTAACTTCTAGGCGGCCCTTTGATTGCAATGCACGCGTTGTAGATAATAATTTTTGTTCTAAGAAATTTAATAAACGTAATTATTGGAATTTTCTGGAAACATTATTTTTTTATATATAGCAAGCGGCTACACGTTTGGATCATTTAGTACAGAAGTAACAATCGTTCCAGTCAACAGTCGTCGAAAAGTTTAAAAATTAAAATTACGTTGCGTTATGGCCACGAAGAAACAGAAGGTAGACGTTCGATCATTTCAAACTTCATGGACAACAGATTACGGTTTTGTACAGCAAAACGTTCGGGCCATTTGTGTCCTATGTCGGGAAAGCGTAGTTTTCCGGACATCTAGTGTTCAACGACATTTCCAGATAAAACATGAATCGTCATTTAAAGATAACGCTGATAAAAGGGAGGCAATACAAAGAGCAAGTAAACAATACGAGAAACAGTCAACATTCTTTAGCAAAGTTTTCCAAGGAAAAAATCAGGTAACTGAATGCAGTTTCAAAATTGCACAATCGTTGGCACAAAAGGGTAGACCGTTCACTGACGGAGAATTTATGAAGCAAACGTTTTTGAGTACTGGCGAGATTTTATTCGACGACTTGCCCAATAAGGATACAATATTGGCCAGGATTAGGGATATACCAGAATCAGCGCGGACCATCGAGAGACGAATTACCGAAATGACACAAAATGTCCAAAAACAGCAGAGAGACGCTATCAAACGGAGTTTTGTATTTAGTGTAGCATTGGATGAAAGTGTCGATATTAATGACATTGCGCGATACTTCGATGATGGCAGTGTGTATGAAGAGCTGATTTGTCTGCTCCCATTGCCGGGAACTACAAGAGGAGAGGATATATTTTTAGAATTTGTTAAACATTTTGAAAAGCGGAACATTGATTTAAATAAAAATTTTTGCGTAACGACAGATGGCGCTCCTGCTATGATTGGGAGACATAAAGAATTTGTTTCCCTTCTTATTAAACTCATGGGTCGATCAGTTTTGAATTTTCATTGTATAATTCACCAAGAGAGTTTGTGCGCTAAAATCTCCGCTGGAAGTTCTTGTTAGAAAACAATCAAGTGGATGCTTATCCTGGACTAGTATCTAAATCTGTATGTTAATGTTTCTTACTGATATTACTAACCATCTCAGTGAATTCAACTTAAAGTTACAAGGTTCAGGCAAAACAGTTCCGGATTTATACGAATCCTGGAAATCATTCAAATTAAAAATAGATTTATTTATCAGCCATATTACTACAAACACATATAAATATTTTCCAAATTTAAAAACTTATATATCCAGTGTCGACGATGGTGCACTAATAGACGAAATTCTTAAATATATGACTAATCTAAAAGAGGAGTTTATCGAGAGGGGTCAGGATTTTGATAAACATGGTCCTATGTTCGCTTTTTTAATCAAACCAGATTTCATGGATTTTTCCAGCAGTTGCTTTGACATATCTCTTTTCTCATGGATGGACATTAATGATTTTGATCTTCAATACATTGAATTTAAAAGCTCCGAGTTATGGAACACGAAATTTGTAGAATTAAGAAGGGTATTAGAAGGTGACTGCCAAAACCATTCAAACGAGATACTCAGTTGTTGGATGAGTTTACCAGAGAAATTTATTTGTCTTAAGAAAGTAGCGTTTGCCATGCTTGCAGCTTTCGGATCATCCTATATCTGTGAACAACCATATGAGAGTGATTTTAAACCCGTACCGAAGCAGGCTGACAACAGACAACTCGGAAGCATGTGTGACACTGAAAATAACCAGACATGAACCGGATATAAGAAAACTCTCTAAAGAACTTCAAGCACAGGGTTTACACTAGGTCCTAGGACTAGTATAATAAAATTATTTGTTAAATGTTAAAATTTTTTTGTAATTAAACCTTCTAAAAGCAATATTTTAAGTTAATTTAAGTTAATTTTTGTCAATTTTAGTTGTAGTAAGTACCTATGTCGGCACGCAAAATGTTGTATGGATGAAAACTGGCACCCCTTAGTTAAAAGGTTGCCGACCGTCTAGAAACTACGACACTAACCCGCAAGTCGGCGAACAAGCTCCAAATTACTCAAAATGCAATGGAAAAAGCCTTAGAAACCGAATCAGAAACCAAGATATCCGGGAAAGAACAAAAGTGCCGGATGTATTGGAAAAAGTGGCACGGCTAAAGTGGCAATGGGCGGGCCACATTGCGAGACAGGATCCGAATAGATGGACTAATAAATTGTTAACATGGAGACCAAGAGAAGTCTGACAAGACCACAAAAGCGATGGCAAGACGACATCCAGACGATTGCAAGAACGAAATGGACACAAGCTGCAATAGATAGAAGGGCATAGAAGATTTTGGTAGAGGCCTATATTCAGGAGTAGATGAACACAGGCTGAGAAAGAAGAAACAAATGTTTAAATTTTTTTTCCTCAGTTTCTGATAGTTTTCATCTCAAAAGATGATTTTTACACAAATACAATAATTCTCAGCGTAAAAAATAATAAGCAAATATATCCTTTGCTTCGCATCTAAATATAGCATTAAATAATTCAAAATATAGACCGAATTAATTAAATAATTTATTTAAATGAAAGTATGTATAAGGTCAACTTTAGATGCGAACCTGCGGCTTAAACAAAATTACATTGTAATTTCGCCATTGTTATTTTTACGCCGTTTTTGTTCACCTTCACGCATCGTGATTCTGTAACAAATATGTTGTTTCATGTGAATAAAATATGTAATTGTAGGTGACTAAAGTAATGCCAACCAACGGTATGTTATTGTTATTTAATTTAAAATAAAACAATTATTTTGAATCACCTTCAGTGACGCATCTGAATTCCTGTAAATAGGAGAAAATTATTTTTATACACAACATTCATCACCACCACACCAAATACTTTAATTTTGCACTCGACCCGCGTTTCGCTAATCATGTATCATCAGGAGCGTTGTTTAGCTAAACCTTAAAGTTTAAAACTAGACTATTTATTCTAAAATGAGGTTTCGCTGCTCAATTTTTGTTAGATGGCCCCCTCTATAACCTTCAGCATTTCCTTTTTTTTCCTGAAAGAAATGTCTTTTGTATCCATTTGCACACTGCTCCTTAAAAAAAGGGTACGTCACCACTTATATATACATATATATACATATATATATATATATATATATATATATATATATATATATATATATATATATATATATACATATATATATATACATATATATATATATGTCTATATATATATATATATATATATATATATATATATATATATATATATATATATATATATATATAATTAAAAATACCTTCGAATTTGCAGAGAAGGTTAATGGCTTTATTTTGCCAGAGGGTTTTGTACTTGCTTCTTTCGATGTAGTTTCACTGTTTACTAACATTTCTCTAGACCTTATTATATCAATATTAAATGAACATTTCACATCAATAGAAGAAATATGTAATGTTCCTAAAAAAGAGTTTCTACTAATCATTACTTTTTTATATGAAAATACATTTTTCTCCTTCAATAGTACATTCTACAGACAAAAAATTGGCGTCCCAATGGGAAGTGCTATTTCACCAATTCTGGCCGAAATTGTTATGAATAAACTTCTTTATTTTGTTATTTCAAGAGTTGAATTTGAATTTTCCCTTCTGTTTCAACATGTAGATGACTTGCTAGTCGCTTTACCTGCCGGAAGTGTACAGAACACTCTTAACATTTACAATTTTTTCAATCATAAATTAGTATTTACTGTTGAAGAGGAGACTGACTGTGCTGTTCCGTTTCTGGATACTAGGGTTGTACGCTCAGAAAATAATACAGTCAAACTGGACTGGTATAGGAAAAAATCAAGTTCTGGTAGGTATATCCCATTCCATTCTTATCACCCTATGAAACAGAAACTGAACATCATCAGAGGACTAAAGAACAGAATAGATAAGATTTGCCACCCCTCATTTAAAGAAAAAAATGTAAAACTGTTAGAAAACATTTTGTTGGACAATTACTATCCTAAAGCTCTAATTAAAAAGAATTTTCAAAGACCCCCCTTCAAATTAATCCAACTGTCACCACTAATGTCGATATTAAAGTAGGAAAGTTACAATACATTGAAGGCCTTTCCCAGTCCTTGTCTTCCCTTTTTAAAAATACAAACATTAAAATTGCCAATTACAACATAAAAAGAATGAATTATTTTTATATCAATTTAAAAGATAAAACCGATACTTTACAAAGATCTAATATAATCTATGGCATTCCCTGTCAATGTGGTTTGGTCTACGTTGGACAAACTTCACAAAAGCTCTCTAAGAGATTAGCGTTACACAAAAGTGATAGTAAACACAAACCTAACGCAACTAGCTCGAGCTTACACGTAAATAATACAGATCACAGAGTACAATATAACAACAGCTTCATTCTGGATGTTGAGACTAATTACTTCAGAAGAAGTTTCTTGGAAATGTGTTACATAAAAACTTGTAAAAATAATCTCAATCACAAAAAAGACATAGAAGGATTGAGCTCCATGTATACTTATTTACTAACACAAAACTATACCAAACCAATAAAAAAGAACGATCTTTATGAAAAAATTAGTTTCTAGTAAAGTTGACGTTTCTTTTCTCTTTCTGTCATTTTTGCTATTTATTACCAGTTACTTTTCTATGTCTTCTTGTTAAAATTAAATAATCAAAAAATTAAATATGACAAATAAGAAATAACGTCCAGTATTAATTTTCTCTTTCAAATTTTTAAATTTTTAGATAAGCCTATGAATCTCTTGATTATAAAATTAAAGAATTAATATAATTAATAATAAATAACTCGTCGAAGAGTAACATTCACCAAATTTAAGTCCCCCCTTTTTTATAAAATTAAAACTAAAAAATAGATATCATTAATAATAAATAATTTATCTAAAATTAGCATCCACCTAAAAAATTTACCACATCCCTAACTTCAATGCTTTTTATGGTTTTTTGTCGACCTGATGACGACATAGACTACCAACAATGTCCGGTTCGGACTCAAATATCACTAAATAGTTACTAAACTCGACGTCAAAAAATTTTAAAATGGAGTACCATTTCAACATCATGGTGTTTCTTGCAGTTATGTTTCGGTCTTAAAAAAGTGTTTTTAACTAATGTTTATTGACAAAGTTTAATTTTCAATATTTGTGTAACTCTCTAAGTGTCTTTTAATCATGTTTGTGTAATCATTCATACTACCTGGCCAACAAAAATGCAAATTTCATTGTCTTCACCAGAGATGAACCAACTGCTAAAATTTTTGTAAGTAATTTCACATACAGTCGTACAATTCATTTAATCACATTTTAAAAAACGAACGTTTTGATTTATTTTCTGTACCTTGTTTGCATTTTTAGAATCCAGAAGAAGCTACCATTAGGCAGCGAAAGCTCGATAATAAAAATAAAAAGCAGATACTAGAGCCTTTAGATCTTTGATTGCTCATCTCTTCTCCTTATAAGGGCGTTTCCTAGTAGTTAAACTTAGGATTGTTTGTTGCCAGTGCCCTGTTACTGTCCTTCCTCTTTCTTATATATATATATATATATATATATATATATATATATATATATATATATATATATACTAGGTATATAAGTATGAAATACGGATTTTTTTCTAAAAAAACATGTTAAATTCAGAAGAATGATAAAAAAGTGCTTTATTCAAAGTATGCTCCATCGCTTGTTATACATTTTTCCCATCTTTGGTGAATACCACGCCAGTAAAAATCTTCCTCTTTTGCTGCGAAACATTAATCGAGCCATTTTTTCACATCTTCGTACGAACCAAAGCGCTGCTCGGCAAGTGCGTGATCCATCAATGCAAACAAATAGTAATCGGAAGGAGCCAAGTCTGGTGAGTAAGCCGCATGGGGTAGAACTTCCCAGTTGAGTGCTTCCGACGTGTCGCGAACTGGTTTTGCTGTATGTGATGGAACATTGTCATGAAGAAAAATGACTTTGTGTTGCCTCTTTCGGTATTCTGGCCTTTTTTCAAGCAGCGAACGGTTCAAATCCGTCAATTGTTGTTGGTAACGTTTAGTAGTAACCGTTTCCCCAGGTTTTAATAGCTCATAATAGACCTGGCCCCTCTGATCCCACCAAACACAGAGCATCGTCTTTCTGCCAATGCGATTCGGTCTTGCGGTCGATGTGGATGGTGCGCCTGGGCCTACCCATGATTTTTTGCGCTTTTTTGCGACTTCCTTTTGTACCGAGCGAGCAAAATGTCACACGTGTTTTTGCGCTTTTCCATTTGCCTGTCGTTCAACTCATGTGGTACCCATCTACCGGTCTAAATAAATCCCTATTGGAAATTAACCATTCGCAAACATTACTTTGTTATTGATACACGCTCGATTGTTTTGTAAAAATGCCAGAAAGAAGTTTCCGTTGAAAAACGGGCTCTGATAATTGCGAAACATCAAAATGGTCACTCGATTCGACAAATCGCGAGTGACCATGCGGATGCCAAGGAGAACGGGGGACTACATCGTAAAAAAATTTTCTGCGGGACATAGAATTCTCAATCAAAAACGTTTAGGAAGGCCTCGAAAAACGACTCCCGCTGAAGACGGAGCTATAACAATGCCCAGCAGACGTAATCGCCGCCTAACCGCACCAGAAATCACGGCTCAAGTAAACCTGGAGCGACCCATCCCCATCAGCGTGACAACCGTGAAGAGCAGGTTAGCAAAAGGTGGACTACACGGGAGAGTTGCAGTGAGGAAACTACTTCTTAGGCAAGTGAATAAGCGTAAACGATTAAAATGGGCCCGAGAACATGAAAATTGGACATCAGAACAATGGAATTCCGTCCTTTGGAGCGACGAATCTAAATTCGAAATTTTCGGTTCAAATCGACGAATTTACGTGCGGCTGTCAGCTGGAGAGAAAATGTTGGAAGCCTGTTAATTGCCTACAGTAAAACATGGTGGAGGTTCAGTAATGGTTTGGGGTTGTTTTGGCAACGGCAAAGTTGGAAAAATCTTTAAGATAGAAGGAATCATGCGAAAAGAACAGTATCAAGAAATTTTGCTGACTCAAATGCTTCCTTCTGGAAGAGATATTTTTTAGGGCAAATTTATTTTTCAGCATGACAACGACCCTAAACATTCTGCTAAATAAATTAGAGAATTTTTGGACCAATGGAAATTCGATGACGTCCTGGAAGTGATGACTGACAATTAGCCGACTTGAACCCCATCGAATTGCTGTGGGATCATTTGGACAGGTGTGTTCGAAAACTCAATCCAACGCCAGAAAATCACTTGTGGGAACTTTTACAAGCAGGATGGGTTAAAATAACCGAAGAAACTCTGAAGAAATTACTGGACAGAATGCCGAAACTCTGTAAAACGGTACTTAAAAACAAAGGAGGTGACATAGATGAGAAAAATCCTGGAAAATCATGAATATCTTTCTGATTTTCTAGACTGTAAATAATATGAAAATAAATAATAATTAATTGAAATTAAAAAAAATATGTTATCTGGGTTTTTGTTATCTTGGGACTGAAATAACTAGGTGAGCAAATACTTTCTGACGGCAGTGTATGTATATATATATATATATATATATATATATATATATATATATATATATATATATATATATATATATATCGATTCACAAAATACAGGAAATTACAGCCCAACGCATGCAAAGAAAGACTTACCATTGAGAGAAAGGCAGAAGGAAGAGGCATCATAGACGTCAGATTACTACACACAAAAGAAATATAAGAACTTAAGAACTTCTTTCACACCAAGCAAACCAGCCTCCACAAAGCAACAGTAAAAGCAGATAAAAACTACACACCTCTCGACTTATCCCGGGCAGACCACCCAGCAGACACACAGTCACATCCAATTACAACAGGAAAAGATGAAAACGTGGTCAGAAAAAACACTCCGCGGAAAACACAGATAGCACATAGAACAAGATCATGTAAATAAAAAACAACAATACACCTAGTTACAGGATGGGCAGTAATTCCCTCAGACAGAAGGCTTCTTACTTGCCATCCATGATAAAGTCATATTAATCAGAAACTACCAAAAGCATATCATCAAAGACCCAACTATCACAGAAGACAAATGCAGGAAATGCCACCAGCATAAAGAAACGATCGACCACATAATAACATATGTTTAATATTTGCCGAACGGAATACACAGCCAGACATAACTCAGCGGCAAAAGTGGTTCAACAAGCACTAGCCACAACATACAAACTCATAGAAAACACAGATCCTACTACAAATACACACCAACATCCATACTTGAAAATAAAGATTACAAGCTCTACTAGGATATCAGTATCCATACATATAAAACAGTCTCCGCCAATAGGCCGATATTACTTTTCAGTGCAAAAAAGGAAAGCTCACCTATCTAATTGACATGGTTGTCCCCAACGACACAAACATCCAAACGAAATACACAAAAAAAATCTCCAAATACACAGATCTCGCAACAGAAATAAAAAAGCTATGGAAACAAGAAAAAGTTATCATTATCCCCTTCATTATATCAGCCACAGGTCTTACACCAATAACATTCACACCACACTTAGTACAATTAGGACTCAACACAAACATACACAGAAACATTCAGAACTCAGTGATTTCGAAAACATGTAACATTGTCAGGTCATTCCTTAATACATAATGGTAATAGTGTTTGTGCTGACTTGGCTTGGGCCCGTCAGCCGAACATGGAACCACATTGACTAAATGACTAAGTTTAACTACTGGGAAACGCCCTTATAAGGAGAAGAGATGAGCAATCAAATATCTAGAGGCTCTAGTATCTGCTTTTTTCCGGTTTCTAAAAGTGCAAACCAGGTACAGAAAATAAACTCAAAACGTTCGTTTTTAAAATGTGATTCAATGAATTGTAAGACTGTATGAGAAATTACTTACAAAAATTTTGCAGTCAATTCATCTCTAGTGAAGACAATAAAATTTGCATTTTTGTTGGCCAGGTAGTAGGTATGATTACAGAAACATGATAAAAGGACACTTAGAGAGTTACACAAGTATTAAAAATTAAAAAAACGTTGTCAATAAACATTAATCAAAAACACTTTTTAAGACAGAACACAGCTGTAAGAAACACCATGATGTCGAAATGGTACTCCATTTTAAAATTCTTTCTTGACTTCGAGTTTAGTAACTTATTTAGTGATATTTGAGTCCGAACCGGATATTGCTGGTAGTCTATGTCGTCATCAGGTCGACAAAAAACCATAAAAGCATTAAAGTTAGGAATGTGGTAAATTTTTTTTGATGGATGCTACTATTAGACAAATTATTTATTATTAATGATATTTATTTTTCAGTTTTAATTTTATAACAAAGGGACTTAAATTTGACGAATGTTACTATTAGACGAGTTATTGATGATTAATTATATTAATTATATTAATTCTTTAATTTTATAACAAAGGGACTCATATCCTAATTTAAAATATTTGAAAGATAATATTAATATTGGATGTTATTTATTATTTGTCATATTTAATTTTTGATTTTTAATTTTATAACAAGAAGACACAGAAAAGTAATTAGTAATAAAAAGCAGAAATAACAGAAAAAGAAAAGAAACGTCAACTTTACTGGAAACTAATTTTTTCATAAAAATCGTTCTTTATATATATATACATATATATATATATATATATATATATATATATATATATATATATATATATATATATATATATATATATCAAAATCAAATAATTGAAATTAATTTAAGACCTCTTGAGGGGTGCAGCACACGTTTTTTTTAGTGCGGCCAACTATAATGAGCTTTACCATTACTTGCGCAAAGAGACTTGGATGTCAGTGTATGAAGCGTGCGATGTCCATGATGCATTTAGGGTTTTTATAGAACTATTGTCTACCTATATAAATATAGCATTTCCTTTAAAAAAGGTTTTCCTGGATAGAAATAGAAAAAAGCCTTGGATTACTCGGGGCATCCGTACGTCTTCGAAAAATTTGAAATTACTTTATAAGTTGGTCGTTGATTGAAATAGTATCATAATCAAAAACCATTATAGAGTATATAAAAAAATATACAAGAATGTTATAGGGACTGCTAAGAAAATATATAATGATAAGTCATATACCGCCTCTACTAATAAAAGTAAAGTCGTCTGGAATATTATCACAGACACATTATCTTGCAACAATACGAATAGAATTTCTAGTATGATATTTAATAGTAAAGCAACGAATGATAAACTCCAAATTTCTAATGGTTTCAATGAATATTTTGTTAACGCAACCTCAAAAATTTCTGTTAAATCGAAATGCTGATAATGCATACTTGAATTTTCCAATAAATAACAGTACCATATTTTTCTCACCTGTCCTAGAACAAGATATATTAAGGATAATAAGATCTTTAAAAATATCAAATTCATTTGGAATTGACGAGATTTCCAATAATGTTTTAAAGTCCATTACTGACTTTATAGTGAAACCACTTTCGTACTTAATAAACATATCTCTGGAACGTGCAACATTTCCAGATGTGTTTAAAACTGCTAGAATAATACCTTTGTTTAAAAAAGGCGATAGTATGTTGTGTGAAAATTATCGGTCTATATCTTTATTAAGTTCAATTTCTAAGGTACTGGAAAGGGTTGTTTTTGAACAAATAAGTAATTTCCTAACAGTATTTCGAATTCTTACCGACTGTCAACATGGATTTAGGAAGGGCAGAAATACATCTTCTGCAATACTGCAGTTGGTTGAAGGGCTTTATGAGCAGCTGGATAATAGTCAAAAGTGCTTTTGACTTTTCATGGACCTAAGTAAGGCTTTTGATTTGATCAATCATAATCTATTAATATCAAAGATGAACAGATATGGACTAAGAGGTAATATGAGTGACTGGTTACAGTCATATCTAAAAGGTAGAGATCAAGTTGTGGATATTGATGGAGTGAGGTCGAATGGAATGAAAGTTTCTACGGGTGTTCCACAGGGGTCCATTCTCGGACCGCTGCTTTTTTCAATTTTTGTAAACGATTTACCGAATATCATTAATGACCAAAGTAATTTAACTATGTTTGCAGACGATAACAGTTATGTATGCTGTGACAGCACCACTGCTTTGGCTCTAGATAAACTGCAGAATATGTTAAGAGTTTTTGAACAGTGGTTCAAAACTAATATGTTAAGTCTTAATGCTGAAAAGACTGTTTTTATAAATTTTGTGCCTAGGGCATCCCAATTTGTTGAAAGTTTTCTGATTAGGACTAACGTAAACGGACATTCCATTGCTCAGGTAACAGAGACTAAATTGTTAGGTGTCTATATAGATAACAGTTTAAATTGGGGAAGTCATATAAACGAATTGTGCAAAAGGCTTTCATCGGTGTGTTTTGCCATTTTTCGATTAAAAAGTGTCGTTATTACTATGCACACTTTGTGTCTCGATTGAAATATGGCTTAATATTTTGGGGTGCTTCCCCTAATTTGGTCAGAGTATTTAGAATGCAAAAAAGAGCAGTTCGAAATATTGCAGGTGTCAGATCAAGACATTCATGCCGTGAACTTTTCAAAAAAATTTGCTGTACTCACTCTGCCTGCTATGTACATATTGGAGGTTCTGATTTATGTTAAGAGTAATTTGAATAAATTTGTAGCCATGGCCGACATGCATAATTACTCGTACTACACAAGATATAACAAAAATTTAGTTATACCAGAACACACATTATCTCTATTTGAAAGGAGTCCCTATTACAGCGGCATAAAGCTTTTTAATAGTCTGCCGACTAGTATTAAATCTTTAAATTTAAGTATGTTTAAGAAACTAATATCAAGAATGTTAATTGAGAATGTCCCTTATAGCACTCAGGATTTTTTTCAGATTGAGGACTTTACATTATAAATGTTTGTGTGTAAGCTAGAGTACGTGTAATTGTAACTTTTTGGATCTTGATATTATAAATATTTGTATGTAAGCTACAGTACGTGCAACTGTAAAGCTTTTTAGATCCTTATTTTCACAGGATGTATACATTTTGTGACTTGACTTGACTTTTTCCATACCTTATATCAGGTCTCATAAAATAAAAGTTTATTTATTTATTTATTTATTTATTTATTTATATATATATATATATATATATATATATATATATATATATATATATATATATACTTTCTGATAAAGTGAACAGAGAAACTTCCTCCATAAATTTCAATTTCCCTTTGAAAACGAAACTTTACCTTTTTTATCATTCACACCTTAAAGACGAAGTTGCTAAAATATTAACTATAAGAAAGAAGCTTTCTCGACATTCGTTCGTGCGTTGCAGGACAAAAGCAGGAAAATTTTATCAGGACGACCATTTTTCATGCGGAAAACGACCGATCGGCTGAAATTTAATAGACCGAGTGACGTGGCGTGCAGAGTTGCAGACTAAGTTTCACTGTTTACTATTACATGAAAACCGCCTTTGGAAAAGTTTCATCATTAATCAGGACACTAAAGTAACCGGCGGGTAATTTTCACAGAGGAGTAATCTTGTTACTATACCGATTTATTTTAGGGGCATTGTTCGCCTGACTAACGAAATTACGTGTAAAATTTGCACATAGAAGTATACGCCGGCGATTCTTAGAGACATGACATACCAGGTGTACAAGTATAAATGCGGATTTCAGACAACAGATAGTGCACCAATGCAGTTTGTGCTATAAAGATTTGACACTGCGCCGTTTTGTTGTGCCATCAACAAATGTCAGACGCGCACGAATGATAAATTGGAAAAGTGTGTGCATAATGTTGTGTTCAATATGTCGAAATTTATACCGACCAAAGAGCATTCGCGGACAGCATTAATTTTTTGTTTTCATTTGAAGAAAACTGTTGAATCATATAGATTACTTCGAGAAGCTTATGGTGAACATGCTCCATCGCAAGATACGTGTGAACGATGGTTTCGGCGTTTCAAAAGTGGTGACTTCGATGTTGCAGACAAGGAACGTGAAAAACCGCCAAAAAAATACGAAGATGTGGAATTGCAAGCATTGTTGGACGAAGATGATTGGCAAACACAAAAACAAGTCGCCGAGCAATTGGGCGTTAGTTAACAAGCTGTTTCCAATCGGCTACGAGATATGGGAAAGATTCAGAAGACCAGTAGATGGGTCCAACATAAGTTGAACGACAGGCAAATGGAAAAGCGCAAAAACACGTGTGATATCTTGCTCGCTCGGTACAAAAGGAAATCGTTTTTGCATCGAATAGTTACAGGGGATGAAAAGTGGATTTATTTTGAGAATCCCAAGCGGAAAAAATCGTGGGTAGGCCCAAGCGCACCATCTACATCGACCGCAAGACCGAATCGCTTTGGCAGAAAGACGATGCTCTGTATTTGGTAGGACTAGAGGGGTGTGGTCTATTATGAGCTGTTTAAACCTGGGGGGAAACGGTTAATACTAAACATTACCAACAACAATTGACAAATTTGAACCGTTCGCTGCTTGAAAAAAGGCCAGAATTCCGAAAGAGGCAACACAAAGTCATTTTTCTTCATGACAATGCTCCGTCACATACGGCAAAACCAGTTCGCGATACGTTGGAAGCACTCAGCTGGGAAGTTCTACCCCATGCGGCTTACTCACCAGACTTGGCTTCTTCCAATTACCACTTGTCTGCATCGTTGGGTCACGCACTTGCTGAGCAGCACTTTGGTTCGTACGAAGATATGAAAAAATGGCTCGATGAATGGCTCGCAGCACAAGGGGAAGATTTTTACTGGCGTGGTATTCACAAATTGCCCGAAAGATGGAAAAAATGTATAACAAGAGATGGAGCATACTTTGAATAAAGCACTTTTATCATTCTTCCGAATTTAACATGTTTTTTTAGAAAAAAAATCCGCATTTCATACTTGTACATATGGTAAATAGTAAGAGTAGATTGGGGCTGTGCAGATTTTTTTTTTTGTCCATAAAAAATGTGACATCTGTTTGCGCGACATCTCTGAATAACTTGAGGCACATTTTAACGTGCAGGCGGTAACCAGCCCTATTTGTTTTGCAGGACGTTTTGTTTAGCGTGTTTATCTTTCTGGGCGATAGCTACATTTCATGCGACATAAGCAAGTATTTAAAACAAGATTATGCCACAACACAAACTTTATATTTTTTAAATGGAACACTCTGGATTATATTTTTTAATTTTCGACAACTTTTACAGTCTGTCAAGTAAAAGACGTGTCCGTGATATTTTATGTTTGGTAGATGCGATTCTAGCGATTCAACAAAAGATCGGTAGAGGGAACCTTTCTCTACGCCACATTTTAGTAAAAGCATTAGTCAATTCAGAACTTTCGTCGAAACCACGTAAAGTCCAAAATGAGTCACTTGTTTGCGCGTCGATTCGAGACAGTCTTTCTTTGTTCCCATCCAAAGGGACCTAAAATGACACATTCCAAGGTTGCTAAATATATTCAAAAGTCGGTGTCGGTTGTGAAGAAGATAAATCATTTTAACGAGACGACAACTGGCCAAAACGTGGCTCGGTAGGCAAAGTCATTCCGAAAGTCGAAAAACGAATCGTTTTTGTTTCCATGGGACCCAGAATTGACGCGTCATATATATATATATATATATATATATATATATATATATATATATATATATATATATATATATATATATATATATATATATACATATATATATATATATATATATATATATATATATATATATATATATATATATATATATATACACATATACATATACATATATATATATATATATATATATATATATATATATATATATATACGAGTGCTACCTTTTAAGTTTTTACAAAAACAATCAAGGAAAAAAAACTGTAAACAGTTTTTTACCCCAAAAGTTGAACGAAGCGATTCGAGGCATTATTGTTGAGTTAGGTCTTTACTAAATTCATAAAAAAATCATACAACGAAAACCTTTATGTGAATATTTCCATTCGTTCACAAAACTGTTTTTTTTAAACGCTCACTATAAACAAACTGCTCTGCCAATTTCTGAGCTGCCACTGTTTTAACAATAGCAAATATCAAATTTTACAACAATGGTAATGTCACATCTCAATAGTGCCCTCTAGTGGTCGTTTGTAAAAACTTAAAAGGCAGTCCTCGTATATATATATATATATATATATATATATATATATATATATATATATATATATATATATGTATATGTATATATATATATATATATATATATATATATATATATATATATACGTATATATACGAGGCTGGTTTGAAAAGTCCGTGCAAACTCCGAGAAATGGCACCACCGGCGCGTATCGAGGTCATGTTTAGTTAGTAGCATCTCTTGAATGAACGCACACCAAGTTTCAGCCATATTGGTCTATTTCTTTGTGTTTGGCATTCGTGTGAATCAAGGAAATCGAGTGATTTTCAAGAAATGGACGAAAAAGAATTTCGTGTGGTGATTCAACATTACTTAATGAAAGGCAAAACGCCTCAGGAGACTAAAGAGAAGCTTGATAAACATTATGGTGACTCCGCACCTTCGATTAGAACAGTTTATAAGTGGTTTCAAAATTTTCGGACTGGCCATATGGGCACAAGTGACGCTGAACGTTCTGGACGGCCTGTGGAGGTTACGACTCCAGAAATCATTGATCAAATCCATGATATGGTGATGGATGACAGAAGAGTTAAGGTGCGTGAGATTGCTAGTGCTGTGGGCATCTCGACTGAACGGGTACATAATATTTTGCATAAGCATTTGGACATGAGAAAGCTATCCGCAAGATGAGTGCCGCGATTGCTCACGCTTGACCAAAAACGGGATCGTGTGTGGAGTGTTGCAAGGATGGTTTGCAGCTGTTCCAGAAGAATCCGGAGGACTTTAAGCGTCGTTTCGTCACTGTGGATGAAACATGGATACATTACTATACTCCTGAGACCAAACAACAATCTAAACAATGGGTTACCAAGGGGGAATCTGCACCAAAAAAGGCGAAGACCGTTCCTTCGGCCGGAAAGGTTATGGCGACTGTCTTTTGGGATTCGCAAGGGATAATCCTCATCGACTATCTGGAAAAGGGTAAAACTATTACAGTGAATATTATTCATCGTTATTGGACCGTTTGAAAACCGAGCTGCAAGAAAAACGCCCGCGATTGGCCCACAAGAAAGTCCTTTTCCATCACGACAACGCACCAGCACACACCTCAGCAGTTGTGGTCGCAAAATTAATGGAAATAGGATTCCAACTTGTTTCACATCCCCCCTATTCTCCAGACTTGGCTCCCTCGGACTACTATTTGTTCCCCAATTTGAAGAAATGGCTGGCGGGACAAAGATTTTATTCAAACGAGGAGGTGATTACAGACACTAATGGATATTTTGCAGACTTGGACAAATCCTATTATTCGGAAGGGATCAACAAACTAGAACATCGTTGGACGAAGTGTATAATTAATACCGAAGTAAAAACAATCGATGTGTATAAGCCTAAAAGGAGACTATGTCGAAAAATAAAAAAGGTTTACCCCAAACACATAAGTAGTTTTTATTTTTGCACGGACTTTTCAAACCAGCCTCGTATATATATATATATATATATATATATATATATATATATATATATATATATATATATATATATATATATATGTATATATATACAAGATATGAAAATAGTTGGGGAACTCGGCAAAAAGGGCACAAACGGATGTTCACACAATATTCATTTAGCCAATATTTCGGTCCTAGGTTGGGACCTCCATCAGGGCACAAACTGAAAGAGAGATAATGAAGCAACCGATAAGAAAAATCGGGCATAGAAAATTATTATTGTTAAGTTTAATTTTTAATTTTTTAATTTATAATTATTAATCAATTCTTATTGTTGTTTTAAAGAAGTATACATTATTATTATTATAATAGAGAAGTAACAAAGTAAAAGTTGCAAGTGACTCACATGCAGTCATATTAATTTATAATATTATATATATTATAATTATAATATTATATATATTATATATATATATATATATATATATATATATATATATATATAACTATAATATTTATAATAATAATAGTGGCTGTTTTGTTTCAGTGTCGATCTTTGTTGTGACAATTGTTATTTATGGTCATTCTTGTTAGATTAATTCGCACACTACATGTGAGTCACTTGCAACTTAATAATGTATTCTTCTTGATAACAACAATAAGAATTGATTAATAATTATAAATTAAAAAATTAAAAATTAAACTTAACAATAATAATTTTCTATGCCCGATTTTCCTTATTGGTTGCTGCATTATCTCTCTTTCAGTTTGTGCCCTGATGAAGGTCCCAACCTAGGACCGAAATATTGGCTAAATGAATATTATGTGAACATCCGTTTGTGCCCTTTTTGCCGAGTTCCCCAACTATTTTCATATCTTAGGATTTTGTTAGATACGGCAACTTTTGCTTTCTCTCTCTTTATTTATTTATATATATATATATATATATATATATATATATATATATATATATATATATATATATATATATATATATATACATATATATATATATATATATATATATATATATATATATATATATATATATATATGTATATATATATATATATATATATATATATATATATATATATATATATTATACATAGATTCATCATTAATGGACATTATTTTTAAGGAATAATTATCCCTGTCGGTAGTTTGATATAAAATAAAAGTTTTTGTCATTTATAAATTAATTTTCTCACTATATTAATTTTAAATTAAAAATGAAACTTTTTCCATTTTATATTGAAACGTGCCTGACCAAACGTTAAAAAAAAAACAAAAACAAATTTTCCTCCCCTTCATTAAATTTTACAATGGCTTGTTTAAAAACTTTTTTCATTATTTCGTATTTCGACGAACTTTATAAAAAACTATTTCAAAAAACAACACGGCTTAATTAGTCATTTGTATTTGCTGATTAAACAGTAAAAAATAAATTAATTTTTTACGTTTTTCATTAATTCCTAAACTCTCTAGGCTAAAATGTATTATTTTTTCTCTTCTGACCGACTATCGATCGGGGTTTAAACAGGGGCATAGATCTGAGTGGAACGACCCTTTGTGATCTTCATCGACTTCTCCAAAGCCTTTGAAGTAAGTCATATTTCATTGTGTCCAATGTAAATCAATGTAACGTTGGTGTCGATACCAAACGTCTTTATTATTCCACCGTTTTCTAAATGAAAGGTATAAATTGGATGGCTCAACGAGGCTGAGTTACACTCTCTTTCTGTCAATTTAAACATGTCAGTTTATAAAAAGGGTGCACACTGCAAAATTCACTTGCACTCAGGCTCAGGTGTTTTCAGGAAGTGGAGCTAGTTTCAGCTATCAATGGCCCTTCGCTGTCTATTTATTTAAATAAGAACCGAATCACAATATTGGGTCCCATAAAAAATCCAAGAAAATTATAAACTACTGATTAAAATTAGGATTAATAACGACACGTTGCCAATCTTGGTGTCAATATCTCAAGCGACAACAATACCAGTAGCGAAGTGAGAAGTCAAGCAACTAAAGCGGGAGTTATATCTGTCTCCGCGACATCATATGGAGAAATAAAAACATGACAGTGGAAAGCAAAGTCCGAATTTATAAGACTTGTGTCATACCATTACTAACATACGTACCATACTGATCTAAGCTTGCGCGAAAGATTACGTAACGACAGGATCCGTGAGATAAACGTAGTACAGGATGTGGTCAGATGGACTAGATCTAGAAGACAATGTTGACAGAATGGGAGAAGAAAGTTTGGACGCAGGACCTAACACAAGACAGCTCCCTGGAAGACCACACAAACGTTGGCACGAGAGTTGGGCGTCAACATTGCAAGAAAACCAATAAAGAGGCAATGGAAAAAACAGGGTTAAACCCTAATAGATGATGATGAAGAAGAAGAAGAAGAAGAAGAAGAAGAAGAAGATGTTGCCAATTACTGAAAAGTTGTAGAAATTTGGGTCTTAAAATAGATTTCAATCTAAAATAGGGGTCACATGTTAAAGTGACTATATTGAGTAGATTTTTTCATTGCTTATTGCGAGAGGACATTTATCACTATTTTTCCATAGTTCCTGTTTGCCTGTGTATATATGTTTTTAACTTTCATTTCATCCTCTATATGTGGGTTTTACCCCACTCGTTCAACTCATTTTTGGGAAAAATATTTGACTTCTCCAAGTAACAGTTTAGTATCACTATAAACGCTGCGCTACTACCAAACAAACAGTGAACTAATTAAAACCTAGCCATTTTTAATTGATTGCCTTAATACCTATATATATATATATATATATATATATATATATATATATATATATATATATATATATATATATATATAGTAGCTATTCATAAATGCGTCTTAATTACTACAACTGCGACTTACTGCTCTGGCAACAGGTGCCCTGTAAATATTTTAAAATTTAAAATTATTTAAAATTTATGTATGTAACTACAGATCCATATTCTCTATACGAATTTTTGATCAAACATTGTCATTTATTCTGGATTTCCATTAGAAAGACGAGCAGAATGAAAAAGATGTCGGGCACAATTTATTGTTCCACATATCGCAAAATACGAACAATTTTCCAACTTCGTCCCGTTAAATAGAGAAATGTACTTGACATAAAATGGGAAATATTTCGTAGAGGAAAGTGGGGTGAGTAAATACGCGAAGTAAAATGGGATAATGGGATGGCATTTTCTGTTGCTCTCACTGCTTCGCATATACATGAAAGCCGTTATGAGAAACTTACGATTTACAATATTACGCGAATTGCCTATGTTAGACAAAAAGAAATAGCGCAGAGGCGGGGCACTAATGTGTCATCTGGTAGTAAGAAATTTCGTAAGTTGCTTTTTTTAAAAAATAAAATAGAAACTTTAACAAAATAATGATAAACCGCTGTGTCCTAAGATATAAACATATTAACCCAAAGTATACACTATAGATATAGGAATAAGCAGCTCCCCACTTAAACGACAAATTGAATTAGTGTAAAGCAGGTAGCAGATCGGCATACCGGTTCGATACCTGGCAAGTCAGTATACTTAGCATTATTAGCTAGGTCACATACCACGCTATGCTGCCATGCAGCAGACATCGTCAAACTTTTCAAGTATACATTGCTGTAAAGGGATATTGTTGATGAAATTCCGCTTGGACGAGAAAAAAACTTAGTATAACGATCGCATCCTTCAGACTTGGATTTGCAGTATATTCCGCCGGGTCGGTAATATCCGCCGACCCGGCGAAAATTGCCGACGAAATAGTGGGAACCACTGGAACGAAACAAGACTGAGCATGGAGACAGTGTCGATCTCCACATCTGAAATCGGACTGGAATGATTGAGGGCCATCGATCAAATAAAACTTACTTAGTCATAATGTTACAAAGACTTTCGTAGGTAGTAGGCTGGTCTAGTCGAGGTTTATGACAAATTAAAAATAAAATCCGTTGATCACGTGACCCAGTTTCCATGTTAAGCTGTAGCTCTCGTCTAGTTAACATTACCCAGACGTGAAATGCGGTTGACAAAAAACTTCTCTGTAGTAGACATATTCAGCCGCGAAGTCACCTCTTTCCTCCTAAATATTATCAATTGATTACATTTTTCGTAACTCATAACATACCACGAGCTGCCAAATATACCGTTTTATCAAAATATATTGGACATCCCATTTAATACAACAAAAAACTCAAATGGCGGCTACTCATTAGCACAACTTGTAGTAAATTTTACATACTATTGAAATACAGAGTCCCATCTAGAATTGGCGCGGTCTTTATTGTTGTAAAGAGTTTACTTCCTACTTTTGGTGGTCTAAAATTTGGACAGATGGTACATAGTCTGACAGGAGTAATTCTGTCGTCTATGATAACATTGAAACCACAGTCAGCTGGTTCAACATTTCCTGTAGATGACTGGTGTTATTAGCTATCACTACTATGTCGTCTGCAAACCTAAGGTGACTCAGTCTAGTGCCGTCGATGTTGATACCCTTCTTATCCCAATTTGTATCCTTAAAGACGTCTTCCAGGGCAATCGTAACTAATTTAGATGAGATAGTATCTTCTTGTCGCACTCCTCTTTTCAACGGTATGTTAGTAGTGATATTTATTTCGTCAATTTTAATATGTATAGATGCTTCTTTATAGATGTTCTCTAATATTTTTATATATCTGGAATCTATTCTTTCTATCGCTAGGAATTTTAAAACTGACCAAATTTCAACAGTATCGAATGCCTTATGAAAATCAATGAAGGCCAAATATATTGGTACCTTATAGTCTGTACATTTTTCTATTACAGTACGTATTGTGTAGAGGTGGTCGATCGTGGCAAATCCCTTTCTGAAACCCGCCTGTTCCACAGGTTGATTGAAATCTAGTTTTGCTGTTAGACGATTGGTTAAGATTTTAGTGATGCAGGGAAGTCCCCAAAGCTCTACAGGAGCGACATGTCTGCGGAAAAAAGCGATTCACGTTGTTTATGAATCGCTTTAAATTGTACTCGGTGGGAAACACACTCCTGGGCAAATTATTCCAAGGGGGATGATGTTCTCCATATAAAAGACTACTTAAAAAGCGTTGTACGAGGAGTAACAAGCTGAACCTCATACGGATGTGAAGAATTAGCGCGACGTGTATATCTAACATGCACCGCTCTGGGAGGAATTAAGCGGGCTACATCCTTCGAACACTTTCCATGAAAATACTTGTAGAATAGGCTCAAGTCGTCAACCGTTCTTCGATCTTCCAACGAATCAAGGCCGCCGGTCAGTTCCGGGTCTCCAATCAGAGGAACAGGTCCTCTCTGAATAGAATCCAACAAATGTAATGTATGTTTGGGAGCGGAGCCCCAAACATGGGAGCAGTATTCCATAGTTGGTCGAATTTGAGCTTTGTAAAGAATTAACAGTTGTGGAGTGTAAAGCTTTCTGGTTCGAAATAATATTCCCAACATTTGAGAAACTCGCCTTGCTATGCCTGCGACATGTTCATGCCAGGACATATTTGCTCCCAGACTAACGCCCAACATATTGAGTGACGATGTTAGAGGAATGGAGTGCCCCGCCATAACTGTGTCGGGTTCAGCAACGTTAACTTTTTTAGAAAAAAACCTTTAGCTTACGACTTCCCGCTGGCTGCGGATATTCGTCTGAGTAGCCGATGTCCGAGCGATCAAAGCGAATGAAGAGATAAGCGTACTGTCATCTGCAACGCTGTAGATTGGGTTTCCAGTCTTTTCTATCAGATCGTTAATGTAAACGAGAAATAGAGTAGGAAATAGTATGCAGCCTTGGGGCACGCCGGCGTTGATAGTGAAGGTGTTAGAAAGAAACCCGTCGACTGCCACTCGTAAAGAACGCTCTCTGAGGAAACATGAGAGCCACAAATAGAACTTTTTAGACATACCGTAAGAGCATAGCTCAGCCAACAGTCCATCGTGCCAAACAAGGTCGAAGGCCTTGGTTATGTCAAGAGCAACCGCTCGAGATTCTCCAAAGTGTTCAATTGCGTTGTTCCAAACATGTGTTACATAAGTCAGAAGATCTGCTGTTGATCTATGTTTGCGAAAGCCATATTGGTGGCCGCTAATAATGTTGAATCCTTCAAGATATTTTAGAAGTTGCTGAGTGATAGCCTTTTCCATGATTTTCGATATTATTGAAAGCAGTGGGAGTGGTCGGTAGTTATTTGGCAAGGTCCTTTTGCCTTTTTTAGGCATCGGCTAAACTGTGGCACATTTCCAGCAGGAGGGAAATATTCCCTTTCTGTAGGATAGGTTGAAAAGTCTACAGAAAACTGGTGTTAGTTCCCTCGCACAGTTTTTGAGAACTATGGCAGGTATTCCGACAGCGCCAGAAGCTTTTTAGGTGTCTAGCTTCATTAAAATACGTTTAATGATACGCTGTCTGAAGACAATATCGGGCATCTTTGACTGCACTATGGGAATAGTAGATGGTGTTTTTCCTTGAAAATCGATAGTAGAATGCGAAGCAAGGAGTTCAGCCAACAAGTTCGCTTTTTCCACAGGTGTCGTGGCAATAGAATTATCTGGCCGTGTGAGTGATGGTATGGTGGATTTGGTAAAACTTCCTTAGCGACTGACAAAAAGGACCTGGAATTGTTGGGACAAGCGAGAAGTTTGTTACTAATTCGTTGATTGTGTGCCTCCTTGGTTTGGTCGATAATTTCTTTGCATCTGTTCCAGGCACGAACAAAGGTGTTACGATTTATGGTGTGTTAGGATTTACATTGTCGGTAGGCAAGATGTTTAGAAGCAACAGCTTCTTTGCATTTTCGGTCAAACCAAGGCTTGCCGTTGGAAGAGCATTTTTTCGAAAAAGGAATGTAAGCCTCCATACCAGTCAAAATAACATCTGAAACCTCCCTAGCGCAATCAGATGGGTCGTCAGATCGAAAACAAACGTCCAACCAAGGGAAAGTTCGAAAATATTCCATGAGATCTTCCCATTTAGCAGATCTGTAGTCCTAAATCTTGCGCGGTTTAGGCGCCTCTCTGTCACTGATTGGTAGGATACTCGATGTCGAAAGCAGTTTATGGTCGGAAGAACCTAACGGCGGATTTACGGTGACCGTGTAAATCTCCGGATTGGTGGTTAAAAGCAGATCAAGAAGACTGGTGAACTCTCTGCCATATTTAGTAGGACTTTCAACGCATCTTTCAGAGGTTTACCACCAAGTTTCAGCATTTCTACAGTGATTTTCTCCAGGGCATCTATTATTTTTCATTTGGTTCAATTCAGTTTGTATGTCCTCTTCTGTGATATCTGAGAGTTCTTCGGTAGGCTGTAGTTGTATTAAAAAACTCGTCAAAGACAATTGAGTTGGATTTTTATAGTAACATAGACTGACTGGGATAAGCGATCAGTTGGGCGGGGGGGGGTATACTCTTTAAAAAAAAAAAAGAAATCTTAAATTTATTCTTGAACTAAACCTTTGAAATTGTCTATAATTTCCTCCCCATCCCCTAAAAGTGTTTTCTAAACGCGCATTATTCATATGGTTGAACCGTGTCTACAGTTTAAAGGGGACATTATTTATTATTGAAAAGTATGGCGCTGCAGATAAATTACACTTTCCATAACTTAGTCGGGAATTCCTACATGGACGATATGACTTCGTATTTCTAAAATATATATGTAGGTCACACAGGATCGTACTTAAGGCATTAAAAATTCAAACATCTAAACATTCAAAACAAACAAAAAATACTTTTAGTTGTCTTCTAAAGCCCGCGACAGGCATGAGCTTGAATTAAATTTGCATAACTTCGCTATATTTAATTTTTTTACTTCCCTCTTTAAAGGGAAAAATTATCCTCAGATTTTTTCATTTCTTCACGTTTCACGAAAGATATAAATGATTTCATGAATAATATTTTATCTAGCTATGTACCTAAAATTTTTATCTTATTGTTACCGTGTAAATTAAAAAATTAGCATTAGGTTTACTACTAATTCGGTTTATTGTGTATTTCTCTCTTATGTAGGTATTTCTTTATCTATCCTACATTGTGTGTCATGTAATTATTCTGATGGTCTTCATTTCTGTTGTTCTCATTTGCCTTTTTGTTACGATGATGTCTGCTCTAGCCTCATGTCTACATGTTATTACCGGTCTAACGGAGATTTTGTATATTCTGGGTTTACAGTCAATGGTTAGATCTTTGTTTCTCCAGATTACTTGTTTTAAATCTCCCGAGCTAGCGGTTGCCTTGTGGATTTGTTGTCTAGCTGCTAGATATTATTGTACCAAATTAATCAAACTCCATCACTTGTTCAACTGACGTGTTATCCACTACCAATCTGCATCGTAATGGTTCTCTGGAGATGATCATTGCTTTAGTTTTTGTTGTGGAAAGTTTCATATTATAATTTCCTGCTGTGAAGTAGTCGTTATAGATCATCTTTAGATCGATCAGGACTGCATTAATGGCATAACACAAGATACTCATGTGTTGATTTATCAAGTCTATATCTCAAGTCACGTGATTTCACAGTGTTTATGATCTTATCCATGATAACATTAAATAACAGTGGAGTTTTTTATTTCTGAACTTTGTTGAGATCTTTGATTATTTTGATGTATTCTGTGGGTACAACTTTCTCTTCCAGTACATTGACCACGTCCTTCAACTTTATGCGGCCAAATGCTTTAGTGAGATCTATAAAACAGATAAATGCCGGTGTGTTGTATTCTATAGCCTTTTCCAAATGTTGCCGTAAGAATAATAAAAACCGGTCAAGTGCAAGTTGAACTTGCACAATTAGTGTTCCGTACGTTGATTGTTTTTTAAAATAAAAAATTTTGTTAGGGTGGTATAAAATGATCAGTGACTTCACAAAACACACCCCAAATGAGTTATCAACAAAGTTTGTTTCCAATCTTTAATGAAAACTGGTGACCTGGAAATTTTGTTTTTTTTTCTATAACGGATAAATTATTGAAGGTAATGATAATTTTCGTTCAATCTATACCCAGTGGAGAATATTCCAGGGTTTTTTCAAAATTTTTTGGTCAGTACTTTTCGAGATAAGATAGGAGACAGCGATTTTTCACGATTTTTTAAAAGTAATACGAAGAAAAGTGTGCGCAAGTATTACATTATATATATATTTTTACTTGTGTTTTCACAAGCTTCCATTTGACACCACACTCGATGAATTAGAATAAAAACATTTTTTTCACTTCCGATTTCACCCCCCAAAACGAATCCCTTAAGTCAAAATTTATGTTACGGTAATATAAAATGATCAGTGACTTCACAAAACACACCCCAAATGAGTTATCAACAAAGTTTGTTTCCAATCTTTAATGAAAACTGGTCACCTTGAAATTTTGTTTTTTTTCTATACCAGATAAATTATTAAAGGTAATGATAATTTTCGTTCAATCTATACCCCGTGGAGAATATTCCAGGGTTTTTTCAAAATTTTTTGATCAGTACTTTTCGAGATAAGGTAGGGGACAGCGATTTTTCACGATTTTTTAAAAGTAATACGAAGAAAAGTGTGCGCAAGTATTACATTACATATATATTTTTAACTCGTGTTTTCACAAGCTTTCATTTGACACTACACTCGATGATCTAGTAAAAAATTTTTTTTTTCACTTCCGATTTCACCCCTCAAAACGAATCCCTTAAGTCAAAATTTATGTTATGGTGATATAAAATGATCAGTGACTTCACAAAATACACCCCAAATAAGTTTCAACAAAGTTTATTTCCAATCTTTACTGAAAATTGATGACCTTGAAATTTCTGTTTTTTTTATATACCAGATAAATTATTACAGGTAATGCACTCGTGATAATTTTCGTTCAATCTACACCCCGTGGAGAATATTCCAGAATTTTTTCAAAATTTTTTGATAAGTACTTTCCGAGATAAGGCGGGTGGACAGCGATTTTTTTCGCGATTTTTTAAAAATAATACAAAGAAAAGTGCGCGCAAGTATTACATTATATATATATATTTTTACTCGTGTTTTCACAAGAAAAACTTAATAAATAAAACAAAACCATTTTTTTTTATTAACTAAAAAATTAAAACAATAACACTTAATTATAATAAAAACAACAATACATAAAACTATATAATTAAATTTTAAAAATATTAATTCAAAATTTAAAATAAATATAATTTAAAAATTAATATATAAAAAATAAATAATTTTTATATTTAAATATAAATATTAATATTATCAAATTAAAAAAATAAAATTATAAAATTAACTAAAAAATAATTAAATATAAAATCATATATAAACAAAAACAAAAAATTTTTCAATACCCTCCTACCATTACATTTATTTTAATATAAAATTTAATAACCAATTCAATATTTCAACCATTCACTAATAATACAACAAACCTACAAACAAACAAAATTAAATAATTTATAAAAAATAAAAATTATATAAATATTAAACCAATTTATTATTATTTAAACAAATTTTAATACATTACATTCTTATAAAAAAAAACACAATAAATTTAAATTTTAAAAAATTAAATATTTAAACAAAATACAAAAACTAAAATTCAATATACAAAAAAATATATAATAACCACATTAATAACAAAATAATTTCAAAAAATACAAAATATACAACAATTTTAAAAATAATCTATCTTATATTAACACTAACCAAAATAAAACAAAAATTATTTATTAAAAAAATTTATTTATACCTACATTTATAAATATATACAAAATAAATTTATAACACTTTCATTTGACACCACACTCGATTATCTAGATTCTATTAAAAATATAAACATTCAATTATTAAAAAAAATAAAATTAATATATTAATATATAAAAAAACAAAAACAAAAATCAAATTAAAAAAAAATACATAAAAAAAATTATATAAAAAACACAACCCCAATATCAAATATCAAACACCAAAAAATTTTCCTTAACAATAAAATTAATTTCTACCAATTAAATATTAAAAAAACTATTATTATATAATATCCTTTACAAACTACCTTTTAAAAATAAATTAAAAAACTAATTACCACAATCTAAATATTAATAATACAAACTACCTTAAATACCATAATTTAAATAACTTATATTTTAAAACATAAATCAAATTCACCATCACAAAAAAAACAACAACTTTAAAACCTAAAAAAAATTTTTTTTTCACTTCCTATTTTACCCCCCAAAACCAACCCTTAAGTCAAAATTTAACTTTCAAAACTACATGGCTCTGATGAGGCCATCAATTCCTATATTACTACCAAATTTCAACTTTCTATGACAAATAGTTTCGGAGAAAATCGGGTGTAACAGACGGACAGACGGACAGACGGACAGACAGACGGACAGACACCGAAGTGATCTTATAAGTGTTCCGTACGGAACACTAAAAATGGCTAGTATACTAGTGAGAAACTTTATTGCTGAGCTTCTATAGTTCGATAATTCCTTTTTGTCCCCTTTTTTAAACAATGAGATAGTGATACTTTTCTTCTACTCGGCAGGTGTTCTGCCCTGGGTTATTATTTTCTTGAACAATTTGGTTATTTCTTGCAGTAAGGCCTGTCCGCCATATTTCGTTCTCGCTGGGAATGTTCCTGTTTTTTAACATTATCACTGCAATTTTTGACGTGATCTTCCCCATTCTGTTCTCTAATAGGCTCTAACTTTAATAAAGACTAACAATTATTACCTTGTGAATATTTGCACTTGTGTGAGTTCAATGGGGATTCTAATCTTCAAGAGTAAAAATCCGTGAAGTTATCTTGTATAATCGTTGACGAGATGTCGAGGAGTTACTCCAAATTGACACGATTTAATTTTAAGAACTCCGATTTCTTCCGTTCACCAAATTTAGGCTAAAACTTCATTCACCACCTTGTTGGTACAAACCCAAAATATTTTCGACTGAATGATATAAACTCGTTAAAAATTTCCCTTTATTTCAAATAATTGAGTGTCGCACTTTAACTCAATAAAATCATTTTTTTGTATTTTATTTCCACGTATTTTTTATTGCTAACTTCATGAAATGTATACGAATAAAGGATTAATTAATTCCTTTGTATCTGCTTTATATCCCATCAACCCTAAAATGAAAATTTATTTTTAAATTTAATTTCAGTTTATGGATAAAAACTCTGGATTGTTTGAAAAATATAATAAAATAGTAATTGGGTATATGTAACTTTATATATTTTGTGTACAAAAATGTTATTTTGGTAACTGACCAATAAATATTTTTATATTACAAGATCAAGAAGATCTCATAAAAAAACCTTAAACAAATGAACATCAGTATTGCCGTCCTCACAGAAACAAAAAGGAAAGGAAGTGGAATAGAACAATTGGAGGACTTTATCCATATTTACAGTGGAGTACCCGAAAGCAGTAGAGCATGCTAAGAGGTATCGCTATTAATAGACAAAAACCTAAAAAGCAAATTGACCAACTGGGAGACCGGAAGTGAGAGAACAGAAACTGCCAACTTGGAACTTAAGGGACACAGAACAACAGTCAACGGTATATATGCTCCAAATGAAAATGCTACAGTCCAAGTAAAAGACCAGTTTTATGAACAAATCGAGGATGTGCTCATGAAGGTAGGCGATCAGGGGAAGTGAGTTTCATTGCGCGATTTTGAGAGTAAAAACCACGTTTATTGGGGAAATTCAACAACGGCAACTTACATGGTACGGATACGTGGAAAGAATGGAAGAACACCGAATACCAAAGATGGTTCTAAAGTGGGTACCAAGCGAAAGGAAAAAAAGAGGGAGACCAGGAGCAACATGGTTTGGAGATGTTCAGAGGGCAATGTCAGAGAAAAATCTAAGATCCGGAGATTGGGAAGATCGAAGAGGATGGAAACTGAGAACCAGAATTTTCAACTGAATTAAATAACTCGTTAAAAATTTCCCTTTATTTCAAATAATTGAGTGTCCCACTTTAACTCAATAAAATCATTTTTTTTGTATTTTATTTGCACGGCATGGCTTTCGTAAAAATAGATCAACAGGAGATCTTCTGACTTATGTAACACATGTTTGGAACAACGCAATTGAACACTTTGGAGAATCTCGAGCGGTTGCTCTTGACATATCCAAGGCATTTGACCGTGTTTGGCACGATGGGCTATTGGCTAAGTTACGTTCTTATGGTATGTCTGAAAAGTTCTGTTTATGGCTCTCATGTTTCCTCAGAGAGCGTTCTTTATGAGTGGCAGTCGACGGATTTATTTCTAACACCTTCACTATCAACGCCGGTGTGCCCCAAGGTTCCATACTATCTCCTACTCTCTTCCTTATTTATATTAACGATCTGCTGGAAAAAACCGAGAATCCAATCTACAGCTTTGCAGATGACAGTACACTTATCTCTTCATTCACTTTGAATGCTCGGACATCGACTACTCAGACGAATATCCGCAGACAGCAGGAAGTCATTCAACTTAACAAAGACCTGGAAGAAATTCTATCTTGGGGTGACAGTAACCAAGTGGAATTTAACGCTACAAAAACCCAGGCGGCAGTTTTTTCTAAAAAAGTTAACGTTGCAGAACCCGACATAGTTATGTCGGGGCACTCCATCCCTCTAACATCGTCACTCAATCTGTTAGGCGTTAATTTGGGAGCAAATATGTCCTGGCATGAACATGTTGCAGGCATAGCAAGGAGAGCTTCTCAAAAGTTGGGAATATTGTTTCGAACCAGAAAGCTTTACACTCCACAACAACTGTTAATTCTTTACAAAGCTCAAATTCGACCAACTATGGAATACTGCTCCCATGTTTGGAGCTCCGCTCCCAAACATACACTGTATTTGTTGGATTCTATCCAGAGAAGAGCTGTTCGTCTGATTGGACACCCGGAACTGACCGACGGCCTTGATTCGCTGGAACATCGAAGAACGGTTGGCGACTTGAGCCTATTCTACAAGTACTTTCATGGAAAGTGTTCGAAGGATGTGGCCCGCTTAATTCCTTCCAGAGCGGTGCATGTTAGGAGTACACGTCGCGCTAATACTTCACATTCGTATGAGGTTCAGCTTGTTACTCCTCGTACAACGCTTTTCAAGTAGTCTTTTATATGGAGAACATCATACCTTTGGAATAGTTTGCCCAGGACTGTGTTTCCCATCGAGTACAATCTACAGTGATTCAAGAACAGCGTGAATCGCTGTCTCCGCACACGTGTCGCTCCTGTAGAGCTTTAGGGATTTCCCTGTAGCACGTGTGCTAGACCCATAAAAAAAAAATAATAATATGATTCACAGACTAATAAATATTCCTCTGAACCAAGACGATTTTCAAAAAGAACTTAGTATTATAAAACAATTAGCAGTAAATAATGACTATTCACCATCCATAATAGATAATATTCTCAAGAAAAAACTTTACAAAAAAGCCATTAGTACAGTTTTTGCCGAGTAATAAAGAACCTTATAAAAACGTAAAGTCAATAACGTACTATGGTAGATGCAGCACTAAATTAAATAGATTCTTGAGAAAATTAAATATTAACACAGCATTTAAAACATCCAACACACTTGACAAATTCATAAAAAATAACAAAACTAAAACAGATAGAGACAATAGATCCGGGGTATACCAATTAAATTCTGAAAATGGCTCAAAAAAACATATATAGGTCTAACAGGAAGAAGTTTTTCAAAAAGAATAAAAGAACATGCTTCATCATACATCAATAGAAAAAATAACTCAAATTACGCAAATCATTTAATTGAAAATTACCACCAATTCAACACAAACTTTGAAATATTACATACTTGCACGAAAAGCCTGAAACTTAATTACCTAGAATCTTTAGAAATAAAAAAATGGAAAAATTCAGATTCCTTAATAAATAAACAATTAGACTTAAATAATTCACCACTACTAAATCTGTTTTAATTAAATTATTTTATTACCTGCCATAAATTGTGAACCAACCATTTATTATAGTAATTTTACCCTCATTTTGTAACAAACTATCTGAAGAAGCTGTCGTACAGCGAAACATGTCATGGTGTTAAAAATAAAAAATTTAATGGAAATTTAAGTAGTGTTTTACTTTTTGCAAAACGTTTGATGATTGGGCTAAATTAGGATAATTGAGAAAAAATCAATTAAAGGCCAATTTGCTACCTCCAAAAATTTGGACAGATACGTTTTTTTGCCGAATTTCAGTCAAGATCTCTAGATTAATCAGTCAGTTATGACAATTTAAAAGTATACACAATGCAATAAGTGGCGCCCCTACAAGTTACAACAAAACTGAGTTGATTTCGATTTCTCATCTCAGAAAAAACTTCTTAGCACCAAATTTTGTACAAATTATTAAGAAAGCTACTTCAGAAAAAAAAAACTAAAATAAGAGTATAACTTTGTCACCCTGTATCTCAAAAATTACGAATTTTTGGACTAAGGTAAGTTGGGTTAAATGGTCATATTTTCATCCCAGAAATCCACACTAACTCTATGTACACGGAATACTGGGACACCCTGTATATAATGTTATACTTGCGCACACTTTTCTTTGTATTATTTTTAAAAAATTTAGAAAAATCGCTGTCCCGCCCTTATCTCGAAAAGTACTGATCAAAAAATTTTGAAACTCTGGAATATTCTCCATAGGGGTGTAGATTGAACGAAAATTATCATTATCGTGCATTATCTGTAATAATTAATTTATCTGGTATATAAAAAAATAAAAATCTCAAGGTCATCAGATTTCACTAAAGATCGAAAAAGAACTTTTTTGAAAACTCATTTGGGGTGTGTTTTGTGAAGTTATTGATCGTTTATACCTCCGTAACAATTTTTTTTTTTAAATTTAAAAACAATTAACGTACGGTACACTAATTGCGCAAGTCTGGCCTGCACTTGGCCAGTTATATTAATGTGATTTAGGTATAGGAAGTAATATAGTAGTAACAAAGCAGCATTAAAAATAAGGTGCCCATTATGAGACATGATGTAAGGCATCGTATATCATTTCGCATATCAATGAGCAATAAAAAATAAAAATTGACGAGCCCGTGCTTTTGTCGCATTATTTTTATTACATGCTAATTTCATTAGTGTTTTACTTTCATTATTGCAGTAATCAATCAACGACTGAATATTAAAAGTTATATTATTTCCATCAGTAAAGATAAAATAGATTTATTGCAGAGTGGTATATTTGATAAGACTAATACCCACGTTATAGGTATATTAATTCAGGTTTATTAAAATTCTATTTTTATTAAGAATACAGGCTCGTCTTTAAAGTAAGTACCGTCTTGATAAAAAGAAAACGACAGACCATTTTTTTAACAATTTTATTTTACATAAACGCCCGGAATTTAATCTAGTTTTTAACATAATTTCTACCTATATTAGGATATGTGTCATATCGTAAGACCAGCCTTTGTATTCCATCCTCATAAAAATCTGCTACCTGATTGGCAAACCACTACAGCACGGCCGTTTTGACGTCATCGTTGGGGTCATAGCGCTGAGCACCAAGGTGCTCCTTGAAGTGCTAGAAAAAATGGTAGTCAATGGCTAAGGTACGGCTATATGGGGGGTGATCAAGTTGTTCCCAGCCATATGACGCTCGTTCGATGCTTCACGTTTGGACGAGCATTATCGAGAAGCAAAACGGTCCCTTTACTGAGCATGCCACTTTTTTATTTTGGATTGCACGACACAATTTATTTAGGGTCTCACAATATGTCTCAGACACACTTCGGCCCTCATCGTACACGTCTATACGGCCATCTTTAAATACTCTAACCTATTTTCGTGATATATATATATATATATATATATATATATATATATATATATATATATATATATATATATATATATATATATATACACGAGGCTGGTTTGAAAAGTCCGTGCAAAAATAAAAACTACTTATGTGTTTGGGGTAAACCTTTTTTATTTTCGACATAGTCTCCTTTTAGGCTTATACACTTCGTCCAACGATGTTCTAGTTTGTTGATCCCTTCCGAATAATAGGATTTGCCCAAGTCTGCAAAATATCCATTAGTGTCTGCAATCACCTCCTCGTTTGAATAAAATCTTTGTCCCGCCAGCCATTTCTTCAAATTGGGGAACAAATAGTAGTCCGAGGGAGCCAAGTCTGGAGAATAGGGGGGATGTGAAACGAGTTGGAATCCTATTTCCATTAATTTTGCGACCACAACTGCTGAGGTGTGTGCTGGTGCGTTGTCGTGATGGAAAAGGACTTTCTTGTGGGCCAATCGCGGGCGTTTTTCTTGCAGCTCAGTTTTCAAACGGTCCAATAACGATGAATAATATTCACCTGTAATAGTTTTAAAAAAACCAAACATTTACAAGTAAACCCTTTTCCAGATAGTCGATGAGGATTATCCCTTGCGAATCCCAAAAGATAGTCGCCATAACCTTTCCGGCCGAAGGAACGGTCTTCGCCTTTTTTGGTGTAGATTCCCCCTTGGTAACCCATTGTTTAGATTGTTGTTTGATCTCAGGAGTATAGTAATGTATCCATGTTTCATCCACAGTGACGAAACGACGCTTAAAGTCCTCCGGATTCTTCTGGAACAGCTGCAAACCATCCTTGCAACACTTCACACGATTCCGTTTTTGGTCAAGCGTGAGCAATCGCGGATAGCTTTCTCATGTCCAAATGTTTATGCAAAATATTATGTACCCGTTCAGTCGAGATGCCCACAGCACTAGCAATCTCACGCACCTTAACTCTTCTGTCATCCATCACCATATCATGGATTTGATCAATGATTTCTGGAGTCGTAACCTCCACAGGCCGTCCAGAACGTTCAGCGTCACTTGTGCCCATATGGCCAGTCCGAAAATTTTGAAACCACTTATAAACTGTTCTAATCGAAGGTGCAGAGTCACCATAATGTTTATCAAGCTTCTCTTTAGTCTCCTGAGGCGTTTTGCCTTTCATAAAGTAATGTTTAATCACCACACGAAATTCTTTTTCGTCCATTTCTTGAAAATCACTCGACTTCCTTGATTCACACGAATGCCCAACACAAAGAAATAGACCAATATGGCTGAAACTTGGTGTGCGTTCATTCAAGAGATGCTACTAACTAAACATGACCTCGATACGCGCCTTTGGTGCCATCTCTCGGACTTTGCACGGACTTTTCAAACCAGCCTCGTGTATATATATATATATATATATATATATATATATATATATATATATATATATATATATATATATCTCACTAATCTGCAGATGAATTTCGGCCTCTTTCACGTCTCTTGCGTTTTAAAACGAACTGCAGCACATATTTCACAATCCGCGGGATTTTCAATATATATATATATATATATATATATATATATATATATATATACATATATATATATATATATATATATATATATATATATATATACATATATATATATATATATATATATATATATATATATATATATATATATATATATACATATATATATATATATATATATATATATATACATATATATATATATATATATATATATATATATATATATATATATATATATATCACTAATCTGCAGATGAATTTCGGCCTCTTTCACGTCTCTTGCGTTTTAAAACGAACTGCAGCACATATTTCACAATCCGCGGGATTTTCAATGGTCTAAGGTATTTTAAACACGCACAAACAAATATAAACTCAGACGAATGTTTCTGTAATGGACGTTTGTGGCTCGCCAATAGATGCAGGTAATAAGCGCGCATGCATGGAACGATGACCGCAACGCGGCAGCAGCCATATTTCAAAACGGTACTTACCTGAAAAACGCCATATTAATATTATTCTTCTTTTCTGTACGAAAAGACACAAGATTTTTAATGAAAATGAAAATATTTAATGAAAGAGGAAGAGAGTGAAATAGAAGAATATATGCGGACAAAAATTAAAGGACCACAATATTGTTAACAAACAAATAAGTCAAGTTATTTTGATAAAACTCTGTACCTGATAGAATCAAGCTGGATTTTTTTCACAATTTTTCCCAGTAAAAATAAACAAATAAATAAACACCACAAATACAAACAAATACAACAAAACCCTTCCAACCAAACAATGGTAATAAAGTCACTAAAGATGCAAATCGGAAGTGACTGAGAATAATTTTAAAAAAAAATTATTGAGTAAAGCTACTCAAAAAAGGCCAAACAGCAAGCCTGCCGAAAGATATCACAGGTCAACATTTGATCTAAGAAAAAGCACTCGGAGCGGTATGGTCCTTATGGGGTTTTTGGGGTCGCTGATTACGATGAGCGGGTTGGTTAACCTTCATCACATCAGATTCAAGGCCATTTGAAGGTCAAATAGAGAAAACACCGTAGGAAAAATCTGAAAAAATTCATGCATATGTTTTTGAGGTCCCTGAGTCCGAATCCGTAGTTTATTTGACCTTACGCCTTTTCCTAGGGTCATTTGAAGGTCAAATAGAGAAAAAACCGTAGGACAAATCTGAAAAATTTCATGCGTATGTTTTTGAGGTCCCTGAGTCCGAATCCGTAGTTTGTTTGACTTTATGCCTTTTTCCCAGAGGTCATTTGAAGGTCAACTAGAGAAAAAATCGTGGAAAAAATCTGAAAAAATTCATCTATTATTTTTTCAGATCATTCAGTTCAAATCCTGTATGATCTTATGCTCAAAAGATATACGGTGGTCATTTTAAGTATCTTTGTATATATATTTGGAGTTTTACTTTGACAATAAAATGCTTTTTCATTCCTCGCGAAATTATTTATTCTCTTCTTTTTTATAAATTTAGCTCAGTCTCGCTTTAAACTCCAGTATTAAGGTGTAGTTGCACCCAGGGCACCTCCACGTGGTGACGGTGGGCAACGGAGTTGTCTCACTATCCGGCGAAGTCCCTGGGTTACGGCGTTTATGCCGTCATGGCAACTACTCCTAAAAAAATTACGAAACAGGGTCCCGGAAACCCAGAATCGGCGGCTGGTCAGGGTGGGAAAGCGGGTCCGCAGGCGTCGTCATCATGCGACCGTAGCTCTACATTGATGGGAAACTTGGCCTCTGTAGAGTCAAATGCTACAAAAAATTCGTCATGTTCCATTAAACTCGACAATTTTTGTGTTGTTTGTGGGGAGTATATTCCCCAAAAGAAATTCATGTTTTGAGATTCGTTTAAAAGTAAAATATCACCAAATTTATCATATTGATACAAGCTCATTGGATAACTCTTACACACCAAAATCTATATGTCATAAATGCCGCAATGTTCTATATAGAATTAACAACCAGGTATTTTCTCGGCCAATGATATGGAGACCTCCATCAGACCATACCACCGACTGTTACTTCTGCTTAACAAACTTGAAAGGGTACAACCGAAAGAATAAGGATTCTATTTCATATGCACGTGTAACATCTGTGACTTTACCAGTTCTTATTGAAACAAATTCTGATCATATCATGGAAATTAATGAATTGGGACAAGAAGTAGTAACTGATGAAGATATGCCAGATGAAACATTCGAACACGAAGAAAGAGAAAATTTCAGCACAGAAGAATCAGATGTTGAGGAAAATTATATATCGGAAGCCGAAACATTTAATCAAAACGAATTAAGTGATCTGTGCAGAGACTTGGGACTCTCGAAAGATAGATCAGAGCATGCATATTTTTAAAGTGCTACCTAATCTTTATGAAGCTAAAATAAAAGAGGGCATATTTACTGGACCACAAATAAGAGACCTCCTAAAAAATGATGCATTTGAGAGGAAAATGAATGCCAAAGAAAAAGCAGCATGGCAAAGTTTTAGAGAGGTGACGACTAAATTTCTTGGAAATCATAAAGACCCTAATTACAAAAATATTGTTGGAAATTTAGTACAAAATTATAAAGAAATGGGGTGTTTAATGAGTCTAAAACTGCATTTTCTCCATTCACACCTTGATTGGTTCCCTGAAAATCTCGGAGATTTTAGCGAAGAACATGGAGAAAAGATGCACCAAGACTTGAGTGAATTTGAAAAAAGGTATCAAGGTGTTTGGGGGATAAACATGTTGGCAGATTATTGCTGGAGCCTGAAGCGAGAATCAAATAAATCTCATAAAAGAAAAGCAAGTCGAAGATCATTTCACGAGAAACGAAAGCGTTCTCGTTTAGAGTAGTACTTCAAACATGCTTTGATAAATACTAAAAGAAGCAAACTCTTATGCTTAATTCATATTAAATACTGACTGCGCGATTTCGAAAATCTACTTGGACACTCGAGACTCTTTACGAAGTATGAGCCGAATCATTTTTAGGAGTTAACTTACTCATTGAGGTATTATATAAGACAATATGAGAGTATAAGTAGATATAAGGATTACTGTACAAGTAAGTTATTGGGTTCAAAGGTATTGGGTATTAGAGTTTCTTTGTCGACAAGGATTAAGTATTGAAGTATACAGATTAAGGGTTACTTGATAACTTTGGAATCTGTCTTTTTGTCAGAAGCGACCTCTCTTGTCAACGAGAAGAAGCTCTGGAGCCCCCAAACTTTGATGTTATGTGGTTAAAAATAACGACTCAACAAACCACAAGGTTCATCTGTATCCTGTATCGACCACCAAGTGATACCAATTTTCGAACACTTTTCGCTTCTCTTGCAGACACCATCGATCATTTACAAAGTAACTATCCAAGTGCCGAAATTGCCATCCTGGGCGACTTTAATGTCCACAATATCAACTGGCTTAAATATTCAAATACTACCGACGAACAAGGTCGTGAAGCTGAATCATTCTCAATCAGTTATGGCTTAACTCAGCTTATTGACGAGCCAACACGGATCCCTGATCGAGACGGGGAGTTCGCCAGTCTTCTTGATCTGTTTTTAACCACCAATCCGGAGATTTACACGGTCACCGTAAATCCGCCGTTAGGTTCTTCCGACCATAAACTGCTTTCGACATCGAGTATCCTGCCAATCAGTGACAGAAAAGCGCCTAGGCCGCGCAAGATTTGGCACTACAAATCTGCTAAATGGGAAGATCTTATGGAATACTTTCGAACTTTCCCTTGGATGGACATTTGTTTTCGATCCGATAACCCATCTAACTGCGCCAGGGAGGTCTCCGATGTTATTTTGGCTGGTATGGAAGCTTACATCCCTTTTTCGAAGAAATGCTCCTCCAACGGCAAGCCTTGGTTCGACCGAAAATGCAAAAAAGCTGTTGCTTCTAAACATATTGCCTATCGACAATGGCGTGAAAATCCTAACACCGTAAATCGTAACATCTTTGTTCATGCCCGGAACAGATGCAAGGGAATTATCGAGGAAACCAAGGAGGCACACAATCAACGAATTAGAAACAAACGTCTCGCTTGTCCCGACAATTCCAGGTCCTTTTGGGCAGTCGCTAAGGCAGTTAGTCAAAATTTTACCAAATCCACCATACCACCACTCACACGGCCAGATAATTCCATTGCAACCACACCTGTTGAGAGAGCGAACTTGTTAGCTGAACTCTTTGCTTCACATTCTACTGTCGATTTTCAAGGAAAAACACCACCTAATATTCCCATAGTGCAGTCAAGGATGCCCGATATTGTCTTCAGACAGCGTATCATAAAGCATATTTTAATGAAGCTAGACACCAAAAAGGCTTCTGGCGCTGACGGAATACCTGCCATAGTTCTCAAAAACTGTGCAAGGGAACTAACACCAGTTTTCTGTAGACTTTTTAACCTATCCTACAGAAAGGGAATATTTCCGTCCTGCTGGAAATGTGCCACGGTTCAGCCGATACCTAAAAAAGGTAAGAAGACCTTGCCAAATAACTACCGACCAGTTGCACTGCTTTCAATAATATCGAAAGTCATGGAAAAGGTTATCAATGAGCATCTTCTAAAATATCTTGAACGATTCAATATTATTAGCGATCACCAATATGGTTTTCGTAAACATAGATCAACAGGAGATCTTCTGACTTATGTAACACATGTTTGGAACAACGCAATTGAACACCTTGGAGAATCTCGAGCGGTTGCTCTTGACATATCCAAGGCATTCGACCGTGTTTGGCACGATGGACTGTTGGCTAAGTTACGCTCTTATGGTATGTCTGAAAGGTTCTGTTTGTGGCTCTCATGTTTCCTCAGAGAGCGTTCTTTACGAGTGGCGGTCGACGGATTTCTTTCTAACACTCTCACTATCAACGCCGGTGTGCCCCAGGGCTCCATACTGTCTCCTACTCTCTTTCTCATTTACATTAACGATCTGCTCGAAAAGACCGGGAATCCAATCTATAGCTTTGCAGATGACAGTACGCTTGTCTCTTCATTCACCTTGAACGCTCGGACATCGGCTGCTCAGACGAATATCCGCAGACAGCAGGAGGTCGTTCAACTTAACAAAGACCTGGAAGAAATTCTATCTTGGGGTGACAGTAACCAAGTGGAATTTAACGCTACAAAAACCCAAGCGGCAGTTTTTTCTAAAAAAGTTAACGTTGCTGAACCCGACATAGTTATGTCGGGGCACTCCATTCCCCTAGCATCGTCGCTCAATTTGTTGGGCGTTAGTTTGGGAGCAAATATGTCTTGGCATGAACATGTTGCAGGCATAGCAAGGAGAGCTTCTCAAAAGTTGGGAATATTATTTAGAACCAAAAAGCTTTACACCCCACAGCAACTGTTAATTCTTTACAAAGCCCAAATTCGACCAACTATGGAATACTGCTCCCACGTTTGGGGCTCCGCTCCCAAACATACACTGCATTTGTTGGGGACCCGGAATTGACCGGCGGCCTTGATTCGCTGGAACATCGAAGAACGGTTGGCGACTTGAGTCTGTTCTACAAGTATTTTCATGGAAAATGTTCGAAGGATGTAGCCCGCTTAATTCCTCCCAAAGCGGTGCATATTAGAAATACACGTCGCGCTGGTGCTTCGCATCCGTATGAGGTTCAGCTTGTTACTCCGCGTATAACGCTTTTCAAGCAATCTTTTATATGGAGAACGTCATCCCTTTGGAATGATTTGCCCAGCGCTGTGTTTCCCACCGAGTACAATTTACAGCGATTCAAGAACAACGTGAATCGCTTTTTCCGCACTCGTGCCGCTCCTGGAGCGCTTTAGGGACTTCCCTGCAGCACGTGTGCTAGACCCATAAAAAAAAAAAAAAAAAAAAAAAAAACATCGAGAGTACAAAAATTAGGTCAAATTTTTTTTTAGATTTTTAAAAGTCTATTTCACAGTCACAAAACTAGTCAGAATATTTGTATAGTATATTTTTGATATGAACAATATTTTAAGATTTACTAATAAGTACCTTTAAACAGTATTAAAACATTTGCTTGCATCAGTCTACCTGCCATTATTTAGCTTATATTTCACATATTAATTCCCTTGTAATGACCGAGCAGCATAAAAGACATTTTTGATTGTGATATATTAACGTAAATGTAAAATGATATGTATAAGATATAATCAATAAAAATGTACCGTAAATTAACCTCTGTATGCTTCGCAAGTGTACGATAAAAACAAAATTAAATTTAACAACGCAAAATGACCATACATATTTTTCAAATAAACATAAACTGATGATGAAATGACCTATAATGGCCTCTGAAAGGCGGCTTGAGTCAAACAAACTACGGGTTCGGACTCAGGGACCTCAAAAACATACTCATAAATTTTTTCAGATTTTTTCCACGATTTTTTCTCTATTTGACCTTCAAATGACCTCTGGGAAAAGGCGTAAGGTCAAACAAACTACGGATTCGAACTCAGGGACCTCAAAAACATAAGCATAAATTTTTTCAGATTTTTCCTACGATTTTTTTCTCTATTTGACCTTCAAATGACCTTGAATCTGATGTGATGAAGATTAACCAACCCGCTCATCGTAATCAGCGACCCCAAAAACCCCATAAGGACCATACCGCTCCGAGTGTTTTTTTTAGATCAAATGTTGACCTGTGTTTAAAGAAATGAATGTCCATATATTACACATTGTATTTGTTAGACTTAGAACTAGTAAGTCAGCTCAAATGATTAATAATAAAGAGATTTTTGACTTTAACGTGTATTTAATAAAAACAAATACAACACAAAAATGTTCCAGTATTGACAATACCTACGAGTATATAATTTAAACGACTGGGCATTATTGACTGACAAAAAAAGGGTCAATTTTTATAACTTTGAACTTCGCCTGCCTAGCGAATAAAAGTGAGCTTTTATTGCTCAGTCATTAAAAGCGTTATAAGAGGGAAAATCTAGAGAACACTTAGTGTAATCGGAAAAAAGTTTGATTTGGTATTTCTTTTTAAAAATCGTGTCTTTTTCAAACTTCTAAGTTCACAAAATTCACAAAGACACACTTAAAAAAACGAATAAATAATAAATGCATATGATTTTTTTTCTATCAGCCTAAAAACAGCATAAGTTTGTCATATTCATCATCATCAGCTGATACTGTCCACTGCTGGATGAAAGTCTCCCTAAAGTCCTGCCACCTTTTTCTATTCTAGGCCCTTTATACCCAACTTCCAGCCACTTTCTTCAAATCATCACTCCACAGACTTGGTAGCCTACTTCTATTCCGATAGGCTTCGGATCTTGATCGCCATTCGATAATTCTTTTTGTCCATCGTCCATCCTTAAACATAGCAACATGCTCAGCCCAGTTCCATTTATGATGTAGAATGAATTTGACTGCGTCTTGTACCCCCGTCCATGTCATATTACTTATAAAATAAATATATTTTTACTGCCTGGTCAGAAAAGTAGACTTTTACTATTGAGTAAATTTAAATAAGTTCTTTATTTTAAAAAATCATGATTTCTTGTCAAATTCAAACTTAACTAAAAATATTTATATTGACATTTATTTTCTCTTCTACGCTATTTATATAAAGTTACAGTACAAGGAGATATGTCTACTATACGTTGGATCAAAAACATCAACCTTTGTAGGTAAAATGAAAATTTTCGTTAGTTCAGTTCACAAATATTCTTCTACTAGATCCCAAGATTTGGAATTTCAATTCATCTGTCCAGAGGACAGATTGGTCTATCATCCAGTTGCTATGTGTTTTAGCTCATTGCACTCTGTTTTGCTTGCACCCCTCTTAGGCTTGCAGGTAGTCGAAATTGGTTCAACGTGAGTCTTATTTAAAGCAGCAATAATTTGACGAGCAATTAAACATCGAATTCATTTAAGCTAACTAGATCTGTCTTCATTTGTTCTCGTTCTTTGTCTGTTCGTTTTTGTGTTAAGCGTGTAGTGTATGCCGTTATTTGTCACTCACCCCAGTCTTCCTCATGTAGAGTATACATGACACTTTATTGGTGCCATTTTAATAACGAAGTTTTAAACTAAACAAGAATACTTTGAAGCACGATAAATCCAGAAATCGCAACTCTAGTCTTTAGATGCTTGAGTACAACTGCTAAAATCGTATTTAACCCTAAAAACTATTTGTTAAACTCACAAATTGTAAGAAAACAACCTTTTTTTTTGAATCGAAGAAGACAAAAGTAATAAAACCCGTGCGCAATCGGAAGAAACAGATATAAAAGCTTATTATAATTCAATTAACTAGCTAAAATAATTAACAAAAATTTATCGAAATTAATTTGTTTCTAAATTTTTTTCGACAAACTTTTGGACGGAAGTACTACGAGTATTGACAACTAATTAACCTAACTCACTTCCCATTATCAAAAACAAATGCGATTGTTTTGCATAGTACTTTGTTATTAAGTAAATTCATACAAAAAGTGTATTTGGTGTTCAAGATTTTATTGTGCATGTGTGTGTATTGATATGACTAGAGACCGGATTATATGCAACATAAAAATCTTGAAATATGCATGCAAATATGTATGAAAAATGCTTAAAATATACATGAAAAGGGTCAAAATATGCAATATTAAATAATAATAAAAGTAGTAATTTTTAGTTTTTTATTTCAAAATCAGCATAAAATTAACAAGTTATCGACGACGTTTAAATTTAATTAACAATTATTTAACATTTTTTAAAATTATTTAACATTTGTATTCTTGTACACGTAAATAATAAGGTATTGTTCCAAATGTTGGGTAGTAAGATTGTGTCTTCGATCACTTAAAATATTTTTATAAGTGGAAAAAGACCGTTCCACATCCACTGAGGTAACTGGACAGTATTTGAATTTGGGTGCTATGTTAGCACTTATTGTTTCTGGTAAAAGTTCACCCGTCCCATTAATAAAACTATCAATTTGACACAAAGGTTCAAAGCCTGGGTTATTGCACAAAATGTTTTCAAACTTTTCTTTAACTCTACGCGGAAATACATCTGGCAACGTGGAGTTTATTTGACGGATTTTATTCATTAACTGAATTGATTCGGTCAACGCCAAACCTCGAGTTTCAAGCTTTTTAATACCCGCAGGCATATAAGAAAAGTGAGTGCTAATCAAAGCTATGTTTTTTTTAATATCAGAATCGTTAAATGCTTCCTTGGATTGACGCACTGCCATAGCCTCTGCACTGTCGAAGTCATTTACTACACCTTTGATGGCCTCGAAATGTTCATTGTAAAATAATACAGCTTCAATCCATGTTCCCCATCGAGTTGCCACTGGTTCGGAAGGTTAAGGCACATTTGGCAGTTTTTCTTTATAGGCGTTATTGCGAGCAGGTGCCTTAAGAAACACTTTCTTTGCTGATGAAATCAGTTTATTTACATTTCCAAACGTGGATCGTACTTCTTCATGGACTCCGTGAACAAAGCACGTCACATGAATTAAATTTGGGTAAAATACTTGGAGGACTTTGGCTGCCTTGATCATATAGGGAGCAGCATCTGAGAGAAATATAAATACTCTTTCATCTGCAGAAGATTCAGGAATATTTTTTTTATACCCTCATTCACAAATCTGGCGATCGTAGAATGATTTGTCTTGTCAAGTTCTTTGCAGGCCACCAAATAGGAAGAAAAAGGCTCTAATCTTAATGCACCCACAATTAAATTCGCAATATAACGACCACAACTGTCGGTAGTTTCATCAGCTGAAATCCAAATAATATCATCCTTAAGTTCATTACGTATTTCTTCCAGAACATGTTGGTAAATTGTTGGTATGTAATTTGTACGCAGTGTTGATTCGTCTGGTATTTTTTGATTCAAGCAATATTTTCGCAGAAACTCTTTGAATATAGGATTTCTAAGTTTGTGGAAAGGAATATTACTTGCAAGCAATGCTTCACATAAATCCATGCTAAAGTGTTTTTTTTTGTTCGCCTATAGCAGTGGAATCACTGCTACTTGCTGCTATTATAAGTTGTTGTCGTGGGCCTGTTTTTTGCAATCCTGCGATATGAACACTTGTCTTGACATGCTGGTCAATTTGAAACTTTTTTGTGCACGAAACATTTTTCTCACAAACTCGACAATACCCACGAAGAGACACTTTTTTATGCGGGTGACATGGTACACGTTAAACTTTAACACAACACGTTAAAAATTGCAAAAAGACTACACTGATGCAAGCGCGCCAACAATAATGTTAAAACTGATATCTTGTTTTAAAATAAAAATTCGTCTTCGAGAAAATTGTTTATTTGATCCACGCTCAAACAAATATTCTTAGAAACTAACTACTTATCACTTAATATCCCGACCAAGAAACAAAGGAAAAAATACCGTCGTAATTTTGGGTATTCCCTTGGGACTACAAGCTAATCGATGTTTAGACTATTGCAGGTAATGTCCCGGCGATAAGATCGGTTCCAGACAGCGACGTTAACAATAGCCTAAGCAATTCAATTGCCTAGTAATACCGAGAAATATTGTAAATATAGGAAAAATATGCATCATTACTAGATTTTGGGTAAAATATGCAATAATCGGTGAGAATGGTCCAAATATGCAAATGTATATGAAAATATGCAAATGTATATGAAAATATGCAAATGCATATAATTCAGTCTCTAGATATGACAGATGAAATTTGTGAATTTAGTAAAATCGAATATTGGTTGGTGATAAACTACCCCTTTTTTAGGACGATATGCTTTATGAATTTAAGGAACAATGTCCTTTGTACACCATTATCAAAAATTGAGTTGCAGATTTCGAGAGAGGAAAAACCTATATCAGTACTGAACATTGGGCTAGAAGACTGACTTTTATGTCGACATCAGGGAATGTTGAGGTTGTGCATAAAATGATTTTAGGAAAAAAACGAATTGGACTGAAAGATATAGCAGAGACTAAACATTTCATAGAAACGTGGTTTTCTCATTGTTCATTCTGATTTGAGTATGAGAAAATGATCAACTAAATGGATACCTAATCATACAAGTTGATTTGTAGCCGATTTGAAGAGGATTATTATGGTTCAGAGACAAAGGAACAATCGAAGAAGTGGAAACACGCTGGCTCACCTGGCCTTAAATAAGTTGCGCTTACAGAAATCAACAGGAGAAGTTCTTACTTCCGTTTTTATTGACAAGGATTTCTTGCAGATTAATTGAAACATGTCAAAACAGTGACTGAGAATATTATTCTTCATAATTAACTAAACTTGTGGAAAAACGCCGAGAAAAAGTGTCTAAAGGGATACTGTTTTTGCAAGCCAGTGCTCCAGCTTACAAATTGCTGTCATTTTTGCAAAGAATAACCGTAATAGACTTTGAAGTGATTAATTACTTCCAATATTCCCCTGATTTAGCTCCCTCGGCTATTAACACATGGGCTGAAAAGTCCCGGGCCTAACAAAGAAAACACGGTTTTTTTGGTTCAAAATTAGCTTTATTCATCAACGTAATCTCCATCAAGAGCAACGCAATCATTCCAGCGCCGCTCTAACAATGGCCAAACACTGCTCAGAATCATCAACACGTTCTTGTTTTTGATAAACAGTGAGCAAACGCGGCACCCACTTTGAACAGAGCTTTCTCATAGTCAAATGCTCATGCAATATAAAGCCAACACGTTCTTTTGATATCTTTACGATGTCAGCTAACTCACGCAACTTCACTTTTCGATCATTCAAAACGATTTTATGGATTTTTTTGATGTTTTCTGGTGTTACCGCCTCATTTGGACGTCCACTGCGTTCTGCATCATCGGTGTCTCTACGACCACGTTTGAAGTCAGCAAACCAACGTTTTATTGTTGTTTCTGATGGAGCGGAGACCCCATAACACTTTTCAAGCCATTGCTTCGCTTGAACGGTATTTTTTCCCATCAAGAAGCAGTGTAAAATTAAAACACGAAATTGTTTTTGATCCATTGTTTTGAAAATAACAAAAGTAGCGTCACTCTTAGCACAATAACTCACAAACTAATGAATAGAATATCATGAAATTTTAACAGCTGTCTTTTGAAGGTTAGTATTAACTGAAAAAAAGGTGACTGCAATAAAACTAGCGCCATCTATGTGTTAGGCCCGGGACTTTTCAGCCCATGTGTTATCTATTCTTAAAATGAAAAAAAAAAATTTGAAGATTTTTTTAAGTTTCTTTTTTAAGTACTTCCTAACCGTTGCACTAAGTATATAAAGTTAAAAGGATATATATTATTTATATATATATATATATATATATATATATATATATATATATATATATATAGCAGTATTACGTTCTTGGGGTAAGCGGTCTTTGGAAATGAACTAAAAAATTTTGGACACCTTTTTAGCTACGCCAAGCTTTCAAAAATATTTCATTTTCTTCATCAGGGCTACAATTACCTTAGATTATCAGTATTTTTGAGATTAAAAGTAAAGAACAACCCTATTTTATATGTAACATTAAAGTACTTACTGCTAAGTGGTGTGTTCAAAAATTGTTGTTTGTGGGGGCACTTTATTACACTTATTCATAAAAAAAAAACTAGAAAAACTCGACATACTCATCTCTGGGAAATATAATAAATTTTTACTTCATTTTGTTGGAATAGTACAGAGAATTTTGTGAATGTAAAATGATTTTAATTTATAAAGGATTTTTTTTGTTGTTTTGTTGTCATTTTGCTAAGGGCAGTGTGTTTCTATCTCTTAGTTAAGTTGTGGTTAATTTATATTTGAAAGTAGAATGACGTTGACATTTTGTTTGATCGTTTTAACGTTTCACTAATTTTTTAACTTTAAAACGATCAAACAAAATGTCAACGTCATTCTACTTTCAAATAAATTAACCTTAGCAAAATGACAAGAAAACATAACAAAAAAATCCTTTATAAGTTAAAATCATTTTACATTCACAAAATTCTCTGTACTATTCCAACAAAATGAAGTAAAAATTTATTATATTTCCCAGAGATGAGTATGTCGAGTTTTTCTAGTTTTTTCTTATGAATAAGTGTAATAAAGTGCCACAATCCACAAAATTTTCTGTACTATTCTAACAAAATGAAGTAAAAAATTATTATATTTCCCAGAGATGAGTATGTCGAGTTTTTCTAGTGTTTTTTCTTATGAGTAGGTGTAATAGAGTGCCCCCACAAACAACAATTTTTGAACACACCACTACTAAGTGTAAGTACTTTAATATTACATAGAAAATAGGGTTGTTCTTTACTTTTAATCTCAAAAGTACTGATAATCTACTGTAATTGTAGCTTTGATGAAGAAAATAAAATATTTTCGAAAGCTTGGCGTAGCTAAAAGGTGTCCAAAACTTTTTAGTTCATTTCCAAAGACCGCTTACCCCAAGAACGTAATACTGCTGTTTAACTAGTCAGTCAAGACTACCCTTCTCCTATATATATATATATATATATATATATATATATATATATATATATATATATATATATATGTAAAATAAGTGAAAACAGGCCAAGCCTATATTTCAGCAGTCTACCCACTATTCTCTCATTTGTTAATCCATCCCCAGACGCATGACGGCTCATCACGTCGGATTAGGATCGGCAAACAAGAAAACAGAATTTCTAGTACTTATACCGGTACTTGCGGAACATAGTGGTAAGATACAACGAATTGTACCAAATCTGAAACGCAGACCTAGTACTCCATTGGAGGTTGACTGCAGCCAGAAATGGTCAGCACTGACAGCTCACCGCTGACAGCGCCAGAGAAGGAGAATGGCGAAAAAAGGCGGTTTTTGGTCTAAAGATGTAACCTAGAAATCAAATAGTTTTGAGTTATGTATATTTAGACTTACTTGGAAATAGCAGCCCCTAGTCCAGGAAGCAGCGGGAACATGACGAAATCGTTACATTCTCTGGAGAAATCGTATGGTAAATAGCCTTGTCGTGTACTTGGAATTTTAATAGTGTATCTCTATGCAGTTTAACATATTGAAACTGATTTTGGTCCACACACCGACCCATAACGTTACATTCTTATCCTAACCTCAAAAAACACCTCAAAAATGAAAAAAAAAACTTGAAAATAGGTAAAAAAGGTCTTGTAACTGTATATTTTGACCTAGTCAAGCCAATTTGTAGGTAAAAGGAGCAGGTCAAAATATAAAAGGAATAGTCTTGTAGTGTTACGATTACAACACCTTTTTTAACTATTTTCAAGTTTTTTTTTCCATTTTTGAGGTATTTTTTGAGGTTAGGATAGCGGAGACTATTTATTATACGATTTTTTCAGAAAATGCAAAGATTTCGTTAAGTTGGTAAATCTAAGTACACATAACTCAAAACTATTTGATTTTTAGGTTACATCTTTAGATCAAAATCGCCTTTTTCGACATTCTCGTTTGTTAGTACCCCTGTAAATAATGTTTTGTGAAAAGAGATTCCTTTCTAACCTTATTTATGATTAAATAGTACATTATCGAACATGAGTACTGCCATAAGTTTCGCACTTCGAGGCTGTGTTCCTATGTTATCATCCGAAAGGTTCTAAAATGACGCCTACGGCGGGCATTCGTTAACAAGTAGGTGAAATAATACTCTTAGATAAAAAATGTTGATCTACCAAAACGTTCGAGAGGAAAAGTGTCGAACAACGACAAGAAAATAATTATTAACATGTACCGAAATTCTCAATTAACTTTACGTCAGTATGCGTCAATAAACAGGCAGTAAAGTAGTTTATTTCACTCTAACCATAAAAAAAATTATTTAGAACTGCCATTTTACTTTAAAAAACTAATTGTTTCTTAGGAAATTCAATTTCTCAAAAAAAAAAACATATACTGACATTTGTTTTCTTTTTGATGCACTATACTGTCAACTTAAACCACTGAAGTCAGTCAAATAGCACCTGTCCAGTAGTTCATTACTGGTCTTGTTCACAAAATGGCCCAAAAAATCAATCTCATCTGTATTTGTTATTCAAGATTGCGCTTCCTTTTCAAAATTTTGAGTTGATAAAACCAAACATCCAGTAAAGAAACTGCAATATAGGTATCATCAATATTGCTGTTTCAGCATCAATATGTCATACTACTTAAAGAGGAAATTATTTTTTACTGCAGCTATACAAACCTTTTTTTTCTTTCGATTTCTTGGCACGTCTACTTCTTGTGACATTTGCCAGCTCTACATGGGTATCAACACTTAGTGTGGATTTTCACCATGGTGTCAATACTATAGTTACGATTTACCTGGTTAGATAGTTAGAGCATAAGGTAATACTTAACAAGTACACAGTATGGACTGAAAAGGATAAACCACTGAAAAAAGAAATCCTGAATTATGCTCCACTTTAACTGAAATGTTTATCTAACAATGAATATAGGAAGATAATTACTCTAACATATTTAACGCTGAATACCTGCATTGATTAGCGTGATAACTTTGTGAATCAATATAACTGCTTTTACATATGAATATATATACGAGGCTGGTTTGAAAAGTCCGTGCAAAGTCCGAGAGATGGCACCACCGGCGCGTATCGAGGTCATGTTTAGTTAGTAGCATCTCTTGAATGAACGCACACCAAGTTTCAGCCATATTGGTCTATTTCTTTGTGTTTGGCATTCGTGTGAATCAAGGAAGTCGAGTGATTTTCAAGAAGTGGACGAGAAAGAATTTCGTGTGGTGATTAAACATTACTTTATGAAAGGCAAAACGCCTCAGGAGACTAAAGAGAAGCTTGATAAACATTATGGTGACTCTGCACCTTCGATTAGAACAGTTTATAAGTGGTTTCAAAATTTTCGGACTGGCCATATGGGCACAAGTGACGCTGAACGTTCTGGACGGCCTGTGGAGGTTACGACTCCAGAAATCATTGATCAAATCCATGATATGGTGATGGATGACAGAAGAGTTAAGGTGCGTGAGATTGCTAGTGCTGTGGGCATCTCAACTGAACGGGTACATAATATTTTGCATAAACATTTGGACATGAGAAAGCTATCCGCAAGATGGGTGCCGCGATTGCTCACGCTTGACCAAAAAAGGAATCGTGGATGGTTTGCAGCTGTTCCAGAAGAATCCGGAGGACTTTAAGCGTCGTCTCGTCACTGTGGATGAAACATGGATACATTACTATACTCCTGAGACCAAACAACAATCCAAACAATGGATTACCAAGGGGGAATCTGCACCAAAAAAGGCGAAGACCGTTCTTTCGGCCGGAAAGGTTATGGCGACTGTCTTTTGGGATTCGCAAGGGATAATCCTCATCGACTATCTGGAAAAGGGTAAAACTATTACAGGTGAATATTATTCATCGTTATTGGACCGTTTGAAAACCGAGCTGCAAGAAAAACGCCCACGATTGGCCCACAAGAAAGTCCTTTTCCATCACGACAACGCACCAGCACACACCTCAGCAGTTGTGGTCGCAAAATTAATGGAAATAGGATTCCAACTCGTTTCACATCCCCCCTATTCTCCAGACTTGGCTCCCTCGGACTACTATTTGTTCCCCAATTTGAAGAAATGGCTGGCGGGACAAAGATTTTATTCAAACGAGGAGGTGATTGCAGACACTAATGGATATTTTGCAGACTTGGACAAATCCTATTATTCGAAAGGGATCAACAAACTAGAACATCGTTGGACGAAGTGTATAAGCCTAAAAAGGAGACTATGTCGAAAAATAAAAAAGGTTTACCCCAAACACATAAGTAGTTTTTATTTTTGCACGGACTTTTCAAACCAGCCTCGTATATATATATATATATATATATATATATATATATATATATATATATATATATATATATACATACACATATATACACGCATACGCATGTACATATACATACATACGCACACACATACATACATATACATTATACATACATATATTATTTTAAATTTGATTTTTCTAAAAGGGTTGCTATTTGTCAAGTTGAATTTAAATTATTTAGGGTAAAGTTGCTTTTCTGAAGAGAAATTAGATTTACTGTAGAATCTAAAACGATTTTTTTAATTTGAAGTTGGTTGAATGAATTTAATTTACTATAAAATAATTGAAAGTTGTTTGCATTTAAACTGGGGTGAAGGGCACTTAAAGGCGTAGAAGGTGAAATATTTTGTTGATTTGTATTAAAAGAATTTTGACTGTCAGTTAGAGTTACATTAGTATCCATATCTGAAATGGTAAATGAGCAAGAACCCGAAGAGCTAGGTGTTCTGCCATGAGGTGCTATGAGTTCTTGGTTGTGATCAAAATTAATAAATCCTTTTCTTTTTTTTGGAGATTCTTCTTGGAATGATCTCTTAGGCTTTGAATTAAAATCGATTAGTCTTCTTTGTGAGAGAGATATTCTTTTACGAGCTTCTTCTTGATCGTCAATGAAACGATTTTTTTTTTATTAAAGGAGGAAAATCTGCCGGGTGAATAGGGCTGTTGCCTGTACTATGTTTTTTGGGGCATTGTAAACTAGCATCATAGAAGGTTAAATTGTTAAATGCCATTAGAGATTTAATTTCTTTTTGTCTTTGAAACTCAGAGCAAGATTTATTGGTTGATCTATGAGATGAACTACTACAATGATTGCATTTACGAGGCTGGTTTGAAAAGTCCGTGCAAAGTCCGAGAGATGGCACCACCGGCGCGTATAGAGGTCATGTTTAGTTAGTAGCATCTTTTGAATGAACGCACACCAAGTTTCAGCCATATTGGTCTATTTCTTTGTGTTTGGCATTCGTGTGAATCGAGGAAGTCGAGTGATTTTCAAGAAATGGACGAAAAAGGATTTCGTGTGGTGATTAAACATCACTTTATGAAAGGCAAAACGCCTCAGGAGACTAAAGAGATGCTTGATAAACATTATGGTGACTCTGCACCTTCGATTAGAACAGTTTATAAGTGGTTTCAAAATTTTCGGACTGGCCATATGGGCACAAGTGACGCTGAACGTTCTGGACGGCCTGTGGAGGTTACGACTCCAGAAATCATTGATCAAATCCATGATATGGTGATGGATGACAGAAGAGTTAAGGTGCGTGAGATTGCTAGTGCTGTGGGCATCTCGACTGAACGGGTACATAATATTTTGCATAAACATTTGGACATGAGAAAGCTATCCGCAAGATGGGTGCCGCGATTGCTCACGCTAGACCAAAAACGGAATCGTGTGAAGTGTTGCAAGGATGGTTTGCAGCTGTTCCAGAAGAATCCGGAGGACTTTAAGCGTCGTTTCGTCACTGTGGATGAAACATGGATACATTACTATACTCCTGAGACCAAACAACAATCTAAACAATGGGTTACCAAGGGGGAATCTGCACCAAAAAAGGCGAAGACCGTTCCTTCGGCCGGAAAGGTTATGGCGACTGTCTTTTCGGATTCGCAAGGGATAATCCTCATCGACTATCTGGAAAAGGGTAAAACTATTACAGGTGAATATTATACATCGTTATTGGACCGTTTTAAAACCGAGCTGCAAGCAAAACGCCCGCGATTGGCCCACAAGAAAGTCCTTTTCCATCACGACAACGCACCAGCACACACCTCAGCAGTTGTGGTCGCAAAATTAATGGAAATAGGATTCCAACTCGTTTCACATCCCCCCTATTCTCCAGACTTGGCTCCCTCGGGCTACTATTTGTTCCCCAATTTGAAGAAAAGGCTGGCGGGACAAAGATTTTATTCAAACGATGAGGTGATTGCAGACACTAATGGATATTTTGCAGACTTGGACAAATCCTATTATTCGGAAGGGATCAACAAACTAGAACATCGTTGGACGAAGTGTATAAACCTAAAAGGAGACTATGTCGAAAAATAAAAAAGGTTTACCCCAAACACATAAGTAGTTTTTATTTTTGCACGGACTTTTCAAACCAGCCTCGTAGTAGAGCAAGCAAAAGTTGAATTATAATTATTTGAATTATCTCCATCAATAGTTATTTCATGGCTTTCGGACTCTCCAGAATTAAAGCACCTCAACTTACTCTTACATAACTTTTTAGTATGGCCAAATCTAAGGCACCTGTAACACTGTGTTACAAGTGCTATATAAGCAGTAACCTCTTTTTGTACTTTATAATTTTTTTTATATTTAGGTAATAGGACACCCATAAAACTAATAAGCAAAGTTGTTATCTTTCCTTCCCACAACTTTCCTATTTAGCGTCGTAATATTTAAAATTTTGACCGGTGAATCATATATTTCCATAATTTCTTCAGTCGATATACTTTTATGAACACCTCTAATAATTCCCTTACTAGTTACGAAATTAAATGGAATAAAGATCTTATAGCCTTTTTTGATTAAAGTTTCATTCTTTACTAAGTTGTTTAAAGAAATATAGTCAGTAAACTCAATGCTTACACGATTGTTACCTTTACTTTTTATTTTCTTAACATCGTTAAGATTGAGATTACAAATTTCCTTGGCAATTTTAAGTTCATTAAATTTTCCCACAAAATTTCCCGACTCTTCCGTCGATTCGACGTAAACTACCCAAGGCCCTGTATCCCGACAACTATACAAAAGTGAGGTTTTATCCTTGCTCTTAAGTTCATTATCAGAATTAATTAAAGGGTTTATATTACTAGACCCACCGGGGTCCGATGGATCTAGCATCTCTATAATCAAAAAGAAACTACAAAAGTACAGACCTAACTTCCTATATTAGTATATAGCTATAAATGCAAAGAATTTAATTTTAAAAATGTAGATTTAAAATAAAAACCAGGAGCAAAAAATTCAAAATTCCTACCTTCAGCAGGAAAAAAATTTGGTCAGGAGCACACAAAAACGATTAGTAGTCACAGTACCAGATTTTGCGCGAGAATGTTATTTAGATTTAAATTTATTTCTTTCTTTATACAATGATGCCGTATAGAAAAATGACCAATATGCTTTTAACTTATAAAAACACTAAAATTAGTCAAATAACATCAATTCAACAGCGCAATAATATCAATGTTTATAAAAATGTTCCAAAAAAAGTCAACGTCACTTATACGAGAGTGGAGTTTTACTACCTAGTCAAGAAAGTAAACTTTTACTGTCAGGATGCTAATAATACTTCAGTGTTTGTAAAGAAATAATACTGTATGTAATACATTTTATGCTAATTATAGAAAAAAATAACGTCTAAATAGTTATTTTATTCCCCAAAATCGTGTTTTTTTTTCAAAATTCAAACTTACCTAAAAAATATTTATATTGACATTGGTTTTCTTTTTTAACTCCTCTCTTTATGAAATAACACCGTCCGGATAAATGTTCACTGTGCTTTCACAGTAGTTTATTACTGGTCTTGTTTACAAAATTGGCCCAAAAAATCAATCTTATCTGTATTTGTTTTTCAAGATTGCGCTTCCTTTTCAAAATTTTGAGTTGATAAAACGAAACATCCAGTAAAGAAACTGTAATGTAGGTATCATCAATATTGCTGTTTCAGGATCAATATTTCATAATACTTAAACAGGAAATTAATTTTTACTGCAGCTGTACAAACTTACCTACAGTTATTTACATTTTAATTTCTTTCTTTCTTTATACAATGATGCCGTATGGAAAAATAACCAATGTGCTTTTAACTTATAAAAACACTAAAATTAGTCAAATAACATCACTTCAACAGCGCAATAATATTATTGTTTATAAAAATGTTGCAAAAAAAGTCAACGTCATTTGTATTTGTTTTTAACGATGATTACGCAAATTTTTCGGAACTAAAAATTCTAAATACATAAAATAGAACAATTTTTTAAAAAACTGTACCATATATAGCATTTTTACTTCTGTTTTGGTATGAGCATGTCATACTGCTTATACAAGCCGTGGAGTTTTACTGCCTAGTCAAGAAAGTGAACTTTTACTGTCAAGATGCTAAAAATACTTCACTGTTTGTAAAGAAATAATACTGTGCATAGTACATTTATGCTAATTATAGAAAAAAATAACGTCTAAATAGTTATTTTATTCCCCAAAATCGGTTTTTTTTTTTTCAAAATTCAAACTTACCTAAAAAAATATTTATATTGACATTGGTTTTCTTTTTTAACTCCTCTCTATGAAATAGCATCGTCCAGATAAATGTCCACTGTGCTTTTACAGTAGTTTATTACTGGTCTTGTTTACAAAATTGGCCCAAAAGATCAATCTTATCTGTATTTGTTTTTCAAGATTGCGCTACATCCAGTAAAGAAACTGTAATGTAGGTATCATCAATATTGTTTGGTAAGTACTTTTCGAGATAAGGCGGGTAGACAGCGATTTTTCGCGATTTTGTAAAAATAATACAAAGAAAAGTGCGCGGAAGTATTACATTATATATATATATATATATATATATATATATATATATATATATATATATATATATATATATATATATATATATATATATATATATATTTTACTCGTGTTTTCACAACCTTTCATTTGACGCCACATTCGATGATCCAGTAAAAAATTTTTTTTTTTCACTTTCGATTTCACCCCCAAAACTAACCCTTTAAGTCAAAATTTAACTTTCAAAACTACATGGCTCTGATGAGGCCATCAATTCCTATATTCTTACCAAATTTAAACTTTCTAGGACAAATAGTATCGGAGAGAAAATCGGGTGTGACAGACGGACAGACAGACACCGAAGTGATCTTATAAGTGTTCCGTACGGAACACTAAAAAGAAGTACTTTATTACCAATCGATATTCGATTTTACTAAATTCACAATTTTCATCTGTCATATCAATACACACATGCACAATAAAATATTGAACACCAACTACACTTTGTGTATGTATTTACTTAATATCAGAGTACTATGTTAATTAGTTGTCAATACTCGTAGTAGTACTGTCCAAAAGTTTGTCGAAAAAAATTTAGAAACAAATTAATTGCGATAAATCTTTGTTAATTATTTTAGCTACTTGATTGGACTATAATAAGTTTTTATATCTGTTTCTTCCGATTGCGCACGGGTTTTATTACTTTTGTCTTCTCCTATTCAAAATAACCGGTCAAGTGCAAATTGAATTTGCGCAATTAGTGTTCCGTACGTTGATTGCTTTTAAAATAAAAAATGTTGTAACGGAAGTATAAAATGATCAGTGACTTCACAAAACACACCTCAAATGAGTTTTCAACAAAGTTTATTTCCAATCTTTACTGAAAATTGATGACCTTGAAATTTCTGTTTTTTTATATACCAGATAAATTATTACAGGTAATGCACTCGTGATAATTTTCGTTCAATCTACACCCCGTGGAGAATATTCCAGAATTTTTTCAAAATTTTTTGATAAGTACTTTTCGAGATAAGGCGGGTGGACAGCGATTTTTCGCGATTTTTTAAAAATAATACAAAAAAAAAGTACGCGCAAGTATTACATTATATATATATATATATATATATATATATATATATATACATATATATATATATATATATATATATATATATATATATATATATATATATATATATATACGAGGCTGGTTTGAAAAGTCCGTGCAAAAATAAAAACTACTTATGTGTTTGGGGTAAATCTTTTTTATTTTTCGACATAGTCTCCTTTTAGGCTTATACACTTCGTCCAACGATGTTCTAGTTTGTTAATCCCTTCCGAATAATAGGATTTGTCCAAGTCTGCAAAATATCCATTAGTGTCTGCAATCACTTCCTCGTTTGAATAAAATCTTTGTCCCGCCAGCCATTTCTTCAAATTGGGGAACAAATAGTAGTCCGAGGGAGCCAAGTCTGGAGAATAGGGGGGATGTGAAACGAGTTGGAATCCTATTTCCATTAATTTTGCGACCACAACTGCTGAGGTGTGTGCTGGTGCGTTGTCGTGATGGAAAAGGACTTTCTTGTGGGCTAATCGCGGGCGTTTTTCTTCAATAAAGGTGGATAATATTCACCTATAATAGTTTTACCCTTTTCCAGATAGTCGATGAGGATTATCCCTTGCGAATCCCAAAAGACAGTCGCCATAACCTTTCTGGCCGAAGGAACGGTCTTCGCCTTTTTTGGTGCAGATTCCCCCTCGGTAACCCATTGTTTAGATTGTTGTTTGGTCTCAGGAGTATACTAATGTATCCATGTTTCATCCACAGTGACAAAACGACGCTTAAAGTCCTCCGGATTCTTCTGGAACAGCTGCAAACCATCCTTGCAACACTTCACAAGATTCCGTTTTTGGTCAAGCGTAAGCAATCGCGGCACCCATCTTGCGGATAGCTTTCTCATGTCCAAATATTTATGCAAAATATTATGTACCCGTTCAGTCGAGATGCCCACAGCACTAGCAATCTCACGCACCTTAACTCTTCTGTCATCCATCACCATATCATGGATTTGATCAATGATTTCTGGAGTCGTAACCTCCACATGCCGTCCAGAACGTTCAGCGTCACTTGTGCCCATATGGCCAGTCCAAAAATTTTGAAACCACTTATAAACTGTTCTAATCGAAGGTGCAGAGTCACCATAATGTTTATCAAGCTTCTCTTTAGTCTCCTGAGGCGTTTTGCCTTTCATAAAGTAATGTTTAAACACCACACGAAATTCTTTTTCGTCCATTTCTTGAAAATCACTCGACTTCCTTGATTCACACGAATGCCAAACACAAAGAAATAGGCCAATATGGCTGAAACTTGGTGTGCGTTCATTCAAGAGATGCTACTAACTAAACATGACCTCGATACGCGCCGGTGGTGCCACCTCTCGGACTTTGCACGGACTTTTCAAACCAGCCTCGTATATATATATATATATATATATATATATATATATATATATATATATATATATATATATATATATATATTTTACTCGTGTTTTCACAAGGTTTCATTTGACACCACACTCGATTACCTAGTAAAAAAATGTTTTTTTCACTTCCGATTTCACCCCCCAAAACTAACCCCTTAAGTTAAAATTTAACTTTCAAAACTACATGGCTCTGATGAGGCCATCAATTCCTGTATTATTACCAAATTTCAACTTTTTATGACAAATAGTTTCGGAGAAAATCGGGGTGTGACAGACGGACAGACAGACACCGAAGTGATCTTATAAGTGTTCCTTACGGAACACTAAAAAAAGGTTGTTTTTCTTACAATTTGTGAGTTTAACAAATAGTTTTAGGTTTAATACGATTTTAGCAGTTGTACTCAAGCATTTAAAGACTAAAGTTGCTATTTCTGGATTTATCATGCTTCGAAGTATTGTTGTTTAGTTTGAAACTTCGTTATTAATATGCCACCAATAAAGTGTCATGTACACTCTACATTAGGAAGGCTGGAGTGAGTGAGAAATAACGGCATACACTACATGCTTATCACAAAAACGAACAGACAAACAACGAGAACAAATGAAAGCAGATCTGGTTAGCCTAAAGCCGCAACATAACGTGATTAGTTCATTACAGTGATGCTTAAACGAATTCGATGTTTAATTGCTCGTCAAATTACTCGTGTTTTCACAACCTTTCATTTGACACCACATTCGATGATCTAGTAAAAAAATTTTTTTTTCACTTTCGATTTCACCCCTCAAAATTAACCCCTTGAGTCAAAATTTAACTTTCAAAACTACGTGGCTCTGATGAGGCCATCAATTCCTATATTATTACCAAATTTCAACTTTCTATGACAAATAGTTTCGGAGAAAATTGGGTGTGACAGATAGACAGACACCGAAGTGATCTTATAAGTGTTCCGTACGGAACACTAAAAATGACCAATATGCTTTTTAACTTATAAAAACACTAAAATTAGTCAAATAACATCAGTTCAACAGCGCAATAATATCGCTGTTTATAAAAATGTTCAAAAAAAGTCAACCTCATTTGTATTTGTTTTTAACGATTGCGCAAATTTTTCGAAACTAAAAATTCGAAATACATAAAATCAAACAACTTTTTAGAAAACTGCACCATGTATAGCATTTTTACTGCTGTTTTGGAATCAGCATGTCATACTGCTTATACAAGACGTGGAGTTTTACTGCCTAGTCAAGAAAGTGAACTTTTACTGTCAAGACGCTAAAAATACTTTAGTGTTTGTAAAGAGTTAATACTGTACATAGAACATGTTATGCTAATTATAGAAAAAATAACGTCTAAATAGTTATTTTATTCCCCAAAATCGTGTTTTTTTTTCAAAATTCAAACTTACCTAAAAAATATTTATATTGACATTGGTTTTCGTTTTTAACTCCTCTCTTTATGAAATGACACCGTCCGGATAAATGTCCACTGTGCTTTCACCTTTAACCACTGAAATTAGTCAATTGCCACCCGTCCAATAGTCCAATATTGCCATTGTTTACAAAATTGGTCCGCGAAAATGCAACCTTATTGGCCAATATCGAACAAACAGCGGTCAAATGCGCGTCTCCCGTCGATTAACAAACACTATTGTGAACGTGTAACGAAAAAAAAACCGACCTCAATTACTGACGGTCACATCGGTCGGATATTAATTAAATAAAAACTGTTTGTTGAAAGTGTATGGGGGCCCGATTGCTTTACTAGATTTCCAGCTAGAGCAGGACTAAAATTCATTCATTGACTGGAGTGGCGCGCATGCCCTCTATTTTGTACGTGTCGGCTCTATGTGAACGCTAGGGCCTAAGAAAGGGTCGGGGCGTCCGGGACATAGAGAGAAGGGATAGAGCTTGTGGGGTGCAAAATAACGGTGTAGGGGAGCAAGTTTTATGGTTTAAGGGTGCCAATACGAAGGTATTTCTTTTGTTTTCGGTGTGAAAATATTAAGCTTAAGGCTCTATATTTAAAAAGTAGCGTTAGAGCATCTTAATATTAAAATAAAGACTTTTCGGTCTGTCTATTTGTCTTGCCCTTTTGCGCAATAATTCTCTAACGAATTGAAATATCGATTTCAAAGTGGAAACACAAACAATATTTCCAGTATGCATGGAACCTATAATTTTTGAGCGATAAGGAAGTGAAAGGAGTAGTAGTCGATATATTTAGTATAATTTCTCTTTTTTTTATAGGCATAGCACACGTGCTGCAGCGAAATCCCTAAAGCACTACAAGAGAGACACATGCACGGAAAAAAGCGATTCACGTTGGTCGTGAATGGCTGTAAATTATACTCGATGAGAGGGATGAGAATCTCCATACAAAATTGTTAAAAAGTAATGCGACTGGTCATTAGTTTGGCAGAGTTTTCGTGAGTTTCGGTATCAACTAAACTGTAGCGAATTTTCAGCAGGAAGAAAATACTCCCCTTTTGTAGGATAGAATAAAAAGTTTATAGAAAATTAGCGTTAGTTCGCTCGCGCGTTTTTTTTTTTTTTGGCAGGTATTACATCAGGGACAGCAGCTGTCTGACGACAATATCTGGCATCCTTGACTTCACATTAGGAAAAGTGGTTGGTGCAATTCCTTGGAAACCTACAATAGAATGTGAAGTAAAGAGTTCAACTAACAAGTTGACTTTCTCAACAGATGTTGCAATTGCATTAACTCGCCCCGTAGGTAATGGCGTAGTGGATTTAGGAAAATTTTGACCTTCACGAGCGACCAAAATTACCTGGATTTATTGGGGCAGACAAGAATTTCTAAAATCTAGAATTTTTTTAGCTTTGCTAGAGAAAATTTTTAGTAGTATTATTTATAGTCGAAGATATCAAGGGCTAAAATCGTGGAAAGGGAGTTAGAATGGTTGCTTCGTATAAAGGGTGTCCCAAAATTCACGCAAGATTTAAATTTGGCGCCATTTGTATGGTAAAGTGTTGCCAACAAAACAAAAAACACAGCGTGACAGCTGACAGTTCAGGGTTATTTAAAATGGAGCGCTACACGAAAGAACAACATGTTTTCATTGTTGAGCAATATTTTAAAAATAATGAAAGTTTGGCAGCTACAGTTCGGAATTTTCGTACAAAATATGGCCGGACTAGTGATCTAACCTCATCAACTGTGAACAGATTAATTGAAAAATTCAGGGAGACTAGATCAATTAGTGATCTTAAACGCTCTGGCCGTCCTTCAACAATTCGATCGACACAAAACATTGAAGCAGTTCGTGAGACTCCAGGAACATCAATTCGGCACCGTGGTCAAGAATTGGACATTTCGAGAAGCTCTCTACAGCGTATTTTCACGAAAGATTTGCATCTTCATGCTTACAAAGTTTAATTGACTCAAGAACTGAAGCCTACTGACCACGCACAACGAAGAGAGTTCATTGAATAGATTACGGAACAGCGATGAGGCTTCGTTAATCGACAGAATTACCGCATTTGGGGTTCAGACAATCCACACGTGACTGTTGCGAAATAAATGCATCCACCACGTGTCACTGTTTGGTGCGGATTTTGGGTTGGAGGCATCATCGGACTATTCTTCTTCGAAAATGCGGTTGGCCAGGCAATCACAGTTAATGGTGATCGTTATCGCGATATGATAATCCAGTTTTTTGTGCCTAAATTGTAAGATATGGATGTAGACGACATGTGGTTTCAACAAGACGATGCCACATGCCATACAGCCAAAGAAACAATTCAATTACTGCATGAATCATTTCCTAGTCGTGTAATATCTCGTTTTGGTCATCAGAATTGGCGGCTCAGATCATGCGATCTAGTCTAAGATTTATGCCAACAAGCCCACGACCACCCACAACTTGAAGGAGGAAATTCAGCGTTGTATCAACGGAATTCAGTCACATTTATGTAAAACGGTCATGAAAAATTTCGACAAAAGAATGCGTATGTGCCAGCAAAGCTGTGAAGGCCATTTACCCGATATGTTATTCCATACATAACCCTATACTGTATACTTTATGAATCAATAAAAGAATTACAATTTTTAATTAAAAACCTGTGTTTTCTATCAAAATTACTTCTTGCGTGAATTTTAGGACACCCTTTATATGAGTATAGTATAGAGCAGTGGTTCCCAACCTTTTTTAATCGCAACCCTTTTTAGATTTTTTAAAAATGTTCGCGACCCCCCCCTTTTCCATCCGCCATATTGGATTAATAAAACAAAAAATAAAAGGTTTGAAACAACATATTTTAGGACTTAACAGCGATGTTTTTTATAAAGTATTAATGATTATTGTGATGATTTGGTTTGCATCTGCTGAACAAGTGTTATAATTCTTGGTTGAGTTTTCGTCAAGGTCAATCTCATGTCATCTTGAACATCCAGCTATTCCTAGCTTTTGTCTTGATCTGCAGAAGAGTTGAAAGTCCATTTTCGCAAAGGTAATTAGAAGCAAATGGCACTAATATTCGAAAAGAAAGCATGGCACATCAAAATTACGGTAACGATTTTTCCTGAAATAAATTACGCGGTGAGGAGTCATTTCACAGCTCCGAAAATTCATTCTGCACTTCATCGAGAATGTCGGTAACGTTCAAAGTTACATAAAATGGGTTTCGTACTAATACAGCTTCTTGTTCAGAAAATTCCGGGAAATAATTTTGTATTTCAGATGCAATGACTTGAAGGTGATTATTAATTTCCTTTCTTAGATTATTTACAATTCCCGCCTCCGATTCCAAATTCAGTCTTGGTGCAAAGGTGTTCAAACATGTTAAAGTTTCCAAGATTTACTTTACGGCGCCAGTTTTGCCGCTTTAATACAAACGTCTGGATATTATCTCTGAAGTGAATAATGAGCGTTTCTTTACCCTGCAGTTTCAAATTTAGCTTGTTTAGCTGATCTAAGATATCAGATAAATAAGCTACTCTTTGGATCCAGGTCTCAGCATTAAAGTGTGTCATTAACCCATGTTTTCCTTTCATTTCTAAGAACTATTTTATTTCATTTTCAATTCAAAGACGCTGCCAACAACATTTCCTTTTGATAACCAACGATCAGCATTGTAGAAAAGAAAAACTTCGTGATCAAACTTCATGTCTTTGCATAGTTCCTTGAACAGACGAGTATTGAGAGCACTAGATTTTATATTATTGACAATTGTCACCAAAGAGTCGAGCACTTCTTTCAAAGGCTCTGGAAGGGTCTTGGTATAAATAGCAAATCGGGGAATCATGCAGTGCAGTCCATTTGCTTGGGGTGCAAGTAAAGGGATTGCACTTTTGACTGAAACCCCGACCTCAATCCAAGCATAGCTGGTGCTCCATTGGTCATACTCCACACAAGTTTTTTCCATTGTAAGTCACTACTTTCAAAGAATAAATTTGTCATCTTCATAACGTCTTCACCTTTCATAGTAGTTTTTAGTGCTTTACTGGAAACATGAACTAACATCGGTAGACTCAGCAAATTGAAACGAAAAGACAAGAGATGCCTTTATTTCAGATACAATTTGTTCCATCACGTCTATAGACATATCTGAAATGCGTCTCTGAATTGTGTTGTCGGACAAGGATATATTAGGCATTTTAATCTCACGCGGTTCTTCAAGAATTAGCTTAACCGACTTTAATAAACAGGGTTTGATCAGGGTTTCTGCAATTGTATGGGGTTTTTTTTTTATTTTTTGTAATTTCCAGAGCAATTTCATATGATGCTTGAACTACAGCTTGGCTTTGTTGTTGAAACGTCCCAGTAAAATCCAACTTTTGGTTTTTCAAGGCAGCCTCATGTCGTTTAAAAATGTCCAAGTCTTTTGTAACATATTCGGAATGCTTTGTTTCTAAGTGACGTTTGAACTTTAAGGGTTTCATAGTCCTTTCACCCCAATCGAGTCAATCTCCAGGTATTTCGATCCTGCGTGACTTGACTTGACTCGTCCATACCCATCGCAAGGAGAGATCTTACTTGGTCGGACCATCTTGTCGGAGACCGTCCCCTTGATCTTTTACCTTCTATCCCCATTACAACAAGCTTTTCCATGGTATCTACTATCCTCATAATGTAACCAAAATATTTCAGGTACTGTATATTAATTCTATTTGAAAATCGGCCATTTATACCAAGCTCATTACACAGTTCATGTAGCATAGTCACGGCGGTTTTTCCCATCATCTTTATTAATTCCGCAGTGATCTCGTCAGGACCTGCTACTTTCCTATTCTTTAACCTTTAAATAGCCTTCCTGACTTCAGACTTAAGAATACATGGCTCTTGTTCTTCTGCGGCTTCTTTGTCGACACTGTAGTCACCCACTAACTGAGCCACAAAAATTACTTTACAGTAATCCTTCTAAACGTCTATGATCCCAGGCAGGTAACTGTTCTACATTCCTTCTCTTTGATTATCTGTGTTTTAGGTTTGAATTCTTTCTATAGGTATTTTACATTTTCATTATGTTCTTGTGGTCGATTGTTCGTAGCATGTTGTTCTTGCTCCTCACATATAATATTCAAGTATGCGTTTTTTCGTTTTTACAAACCACCTTGATTTCTAAATTGACTGATCTGATTCTGTCTTGACGATCCGATGTGTTGTTTATTAAAATCATATTTCTTCTTGTTTCTATAAGCTTTAGGGTATCGTCGGTCATCCCATGTTTTTGAGGGTGTTTTTGTATTTTTGTCGAGCATTGTGTAGCAGCATTTGTTATCCACTTCTTAATATTTGTCCACGTTTTGTCTATATCTTCTGTGACTTCCAAAATGTTAAAGTTCATTATTGTTTGGAAACGAGTACTGTCTGACACTGTAATTCTCTTGTTCGTTGTTGTTTTTTTAGGGGTGGCTAATTTTATTCTCATATGAGTCTTTAATAACTAAAAACAGTATTGCCTAAAACATACTGTGGCTTCTCTATGCCGTTATTCCAAATTTTAAATAGTTCTACAAATATTTTCTTGTTTTCTGCATGACTTTGATATTTAGAAAATACTTCAAAATGATTTCAAAAAATATTAAAAAATTTTAAATTAACATTATTTAATGTTTTTTGCTTATCAAAACGGTAAATAATAGAAGAGTCTATTTCTAGGCGTGCCTATATCCTAGTATTGTACCGGTTTTTCGGATCAAACAAGACACAAATAACGAAGTTTAATCTCGCTGACGAATAACTGAAGCTGGTCCCTACGGGTCTGCTCGTTGCTTATATATTAGTTGAGAGTATTTTCCCGATTATTCTCAGCTCAGCGGAACGTCAACCTGTGCATCTGAAAACTTCTCTCTTTTACACGTTTCTTCGAGAGGCATCAGAATATCGCGATCGCTACGGACTACCCTGTAAATTTAATTTTGGTTTTTAAAATTGATAACACAGGGCAACAAAAAAATATTTTTGTTTTGGTGCCTGGGATTTTAGAGCTGATTTTAACTATATTTGGGACGCTAAATCTATACATGCAATCCGTTTTTCTCTATCAGCTCTACTTTTTTAGATACATCAACTTATCTACCAATGTGGTTTTTATTCAGTATATTCATTTATGAGAGTTCTAAAATTATTATATATTTATTAATGTAGGTACAATGATTTTATTGTCAGTCTGTAATTGAGTAAATTCCAGGTAAATCTATAAATAGTGGAACCATTGCCTATCAGGTACCTGAACTGACCCTTTTAATCACCTAACTCGGGTAAGTCTCGTCAGTTTGTGCGTTCTTACTAATGAGAGTAGATCGAATTCGGCGTGTTATTTTATGTTAAGAAAAGAGTGTTTTTGTATTATTGAACAGAATTAAAATGAGTTCAGGTTCCAGTTCAAGAAGAACTTGTGTAAATCAACCTGATGTGTTTTGCTATATATGCGGAGAATACATGTTTCAACAAAAGAGACAAACTATTACTGACTTTGTAAAGCGAGCGTATCTTGGATACTTTGGAGTTTAGCTTGGTGATCAGGACAAAACGTGGGCCCCGCATCTCGTATGTAAAACTTGTACAGAGCATTTACGGCAGTGGACTACCGGGAAAAGAAAATGTCTAAAATTCGGCGTACCAATGGTTTGGAGAGAACCAAAAAACCACTTCAATGATTGTTATTTCTGTTTAGTAAATACTAATGGAATCAATCGAAATAACCGCAGTAAGTGGACTTATCCCAATTTAGACTCGGCAATACGCCCTATCCCGCACTCAGATGAAATACCGATTCCAACATTTCGTCAGCTACCACATATCTCTGATGACGAATATTTTCCCTCTGATCGCTCTTCAGATGCTAATAAAAGTTCTGATGCTAATGAAACTAACAGTGACTATGAGGGGACGTCATCAGTTCCTCAACGCTTCAATCAAGATGAATTAAATGATCTCACCAGGGATCTCAATTTATCGAAAAAAGCTTCTGAAGTACTGGCTTCTAGGTTGAACGACAAAAATTTACTGGAACAAGGAACCAAAATTACCTTTTACCGTACAAGAGAAAAAGATCTGCTACCATTCTTTTCTCAAGAAGACAATCTTGTATTTTGTCACGAAATTAGGGGACTCATGAAAGAAATGGGACTTTCTGAATATATTCCAGATGATTGGCGCCTATTTATTGACAGTTCAAAGCGAAGTTTAAAATGTGTCCTTCTATATAATGGGAATAAATATGGTTCAATACCACTAGCTCACTCAACGAAACTGAAAGAAGAATATAATACCATAGCTTTGGTCTTGCAGAAGATAAAGTATTACGAACATCAATGGATGATTTGTGTAGACTTAAAAATGGTAAACTTTCTTCTTGGGCAGCAAAGTGGTTACACGAAATATCCGTGTTTCTTGTGCCTCTGGGATAGTAGGGACAAAACACACCACTAGGTTAGAAAAGATTGGCCTCAGAGAGAAAACATGGATGTTGGGGAAAAGAATGTCATTAACGACGCTTTGATTGAAAGAGAAAAAATCATACTTCCTCCGTTACATATAAAGTTGGGCTTAATGAAGCAATTTGTAAAGGCTCTTGATAAGAATGGGTCTTGTTTTGCATATATAGGGGTAAAAATGCATCAGTTGAGCACAGAAAAACTCAAAGCAGGGATATTTGACGGCCCACAAATAAGACAATTAATTAAGGATCCTGCCTTCATAAATTCAATGAATCAAGTTGAACGAGAAGCTTGGACATCATTTGTTGCAGTTGTAGAAAATTTTCTAGGCAAACATAAAGCTCAAAACTATGTTGAAATGGTTAACAAGATGCTTAATAGTTTCAAATCCTTAGGGTGCAATATGAGTATTAAAATACACTATTTACACAGCCACTTAGACCGTTTTCCAGAAAATTTAGGAGACATGAGTGAGGAACAAGGTGAAAGATTTCACCAAGATATTAAAGTTATGGAGGACCGCTACCAAGGAAGATGGGACATGCACATGATGGCAGATTACTGCTGGAGTTTAAAAAGGGACTGTTTAAAAAAACATTCAAGAATGTCGCGGAAAAGAAGCTTTCCAAGTGTTGAGTGGCTATTTCATTTCTTCAATGTTTTTTTTTTGTTTGTAAGTACGACATAATATTGTATTTTGTATAACTAAAATAAAAATTTTCGTATCTACTTTTGTTTACTACACTTACGGATTTGAGTTACAATAATGTAACTTATATTTCTCTAAAATTGTATATCTTAAAAATTTGAGCTCCTAGGTACAAATGAATACGTTATTTGAATTCAGGACATCAAATTGATATAGAATCAGCTCAAAAAACCTCGACACCAAAACAGCCGTTCCCCTGTGTAATCGGAGACCCCCCAAAAAAGCCAAGACCGGTTGGTACCAACGGTATAGAGGAATCTAAAAATAATGTTATTTCTTCTCGATTCCAATTTTAATAGCAAAAGTATGCAGAGAGAAATATCAGGTTTTAATTGCAAATACTTTTAAAGCAGTGCCGTGGCCAAAGATGTGTCAGGAGGGGCATTCCCTTCCGTCCCCATGGATGTAAAAAATAGCTCCCTCTTAAAAACAGGTGTTTAATTTTTTTTTATGGGTCTAGCACACGTGCTGCAGGGAGGTCCCTAAAGCGATACAGGAGCGACACGTGTGCGGAAAAAGCGATTCACGTTGTTCTTGAATCGATGTAAATTGTACTCGCTGGGAAACAGAGTCCTGGGCAAATTATTCCAACGGGATGATGTTCTCCATATAAAAGACTGCTTGAAAAGCGTTGTACGAGGAGTAACAAGCTGAACCTTATCGGATGTGAAATATCAGCGCGACGTGTATTTCTACCATGCACCGCTCTGGGAGAAATTAAACGGGCCACATCCTCCGAACACTTTCCATGAAAATACTTGTAGAATAGGCTCAAGTCGCCAACCGTTCTTCGATGTTCCATCGAATCAAGGCCGCCGGTCAGTTCCGGGTCTCCAATCAGACGAACAGCTCTTCTCTGAATAGAATCCAATAAATGCAGTGTATGTTTAGGAGCGGAACCCCTAACATGGGAGCAGTATTCCATAGTTGGTCGAATTTGAGCTTTGTAAAGAATTATCAGTTGTTGTGGAGTGTAAAGCTTTCTGGTGCGAAATAATATAATAATAATAATACTAATTATAAATAAATAAATATTAAAAATAAAATAATATAATTAAAGAAAGAGAGAAGCTTTTAAAATTCTATTGTATGAAAGAATTCCTTTTCTGGAAAAATATTCTTCCACAGGTCATTGGTGAAAAATCCTACCTACCCGAAGTATCGATTTCGACTCTACTGTGCTGGAAGGGTCTCAGTTTTTAGAGACCCAGCGCCAAGGATATTTTTTTCTCTAAAAGGTTTCCGCACCCACTTGTCGATTGACGTTTTACACGCAACTTGTAATACTTGGATATAGTTTTTTATGCTTTAAAGTGAGAAAAATATATTAAGTCTTCTAGAATAGCATTTTTGTGAAAAAAAAATACTGATGAAATCGCTTTACCAAATTATTCGATTTGTGGTTGTAAAATATCCCCAGCTCAAGGTCTTTCTAATTTAAAAATGCGTTAAGGCTCTTAAGAATGACATGTTACATCAGAAGAAGGAAAAAGGAGCAAAATACGTATAAATGTTATTAGTCACTAACGCCCTTTTTCTCAAAAATCCGTTCCAACCAATGGTTACATTTCATTTAAAAGAAAAAGCTTTAATAATTGTACGGCATACGTTTTGACGAGAAATGAAAATAAAATTTTATAACTTGAAAATGTACGTTTTAGGGTAAATTTTTTATTTTACTTCCGTCACTGACGGATAGTACAATGCCACTACGCAACAATTATCACCACACATCATTTAACATCATCAGAAGCGATGATTGACTAAACCTAAGATTAAAAACTAGACTAAGATTGTGATTTACTAGAGCAAGATCAATCATGAACGTCGATTTAATTTTGTTTATGTAATCTGTACAGAGGGCTGTAAGGAATAAGTCCTTCGTCGTTAGTTAGACTATTTTCACATTTTATAATGTCAGTACTCTCGCATGCATCTAATAATCTCCGACATTTTTAATTAATTTTAAATTATCTGATATACGTGGATATATTGTAGTTTCTATCCCAGCATAGGAAGAACTTTGATGGGCATAGCAGATGCGCTGTAGGGAAATCCCGATAACGCTACAGGGGCGACACGTGTGCGAAAAAGCTTTGTTCTTGAATCACTGTAAATCGCACTAGGAAAGAAACACAGTCCTTCGAAAATCATTCCAAAGGGATGAGATTTTTCATATAAAAGATTGTCTGAGGAGTACCAAGTTGAATCTGATACGGACGTGAAGTATTACCGCGACGTATATTCCTATCATGCATCGCTGTGGGAGGAATTAAGTGGACTACAACCAGTTCGAATATTGCCAAATTGCTTTACAGGCCTAATCTACATGCACAAGGGATAAAAAAAATAGTCAAAAACGATTTTCTGTCACTTTAAAATCAAAAACTTTCCTTAATAACTTGTATATTAAGATTTTGTCATAATTCATGCTTCTAACTCTATATTGAAAATATAATTCGATTCATTTTTGAATCTGACTTCATTCAAAGGAAAGTGACTAAATGATGAACCAAGAAGTGTAATGAGTTTAAGTTGTTTTTAATGATATTCATCGTCAAAAATATATCTTATCTCTTAGAATATCTTTCTTATAGGTGTCAAAATCTAATTATTATTTTTAATAGCTGAAATATCCAGTAATAGATAAGGCGACACAAGCCTTAATAATGGGAAGTAAGTCGAGATATTGGGAGTTAATGTGCCATAATTGGAAATAAGACGAAATAATGTTTCTCAATTTCACATGTAAAATACGAATCATGTTTCAGGGTCCCTAATCATCTATAATATATATAAAATGCAATGCTGGCTGTCTGTCTGTCTGTCCGTCCGGCTGTCTGTCCGTTAATGCGCTTATCACTGGAGAACTACTTATCCGATTTACGTAGTTTTTTTTTTAAACATACATATGTTCTCTAGCCAGGTTATAGGATATATTTTATTACGTTAGGTGACATAGCAGTGACGATAATAGTGAATCAAGTCGGAGAAAAGTTTGCCGCAAGCGCGTTCTCTTGCAATACACTGCCTAAAGCATTAAATATGGAACAATATCACGTAGCAAAGAGTATAACACAAATAAAATGCAACGTCTCTCTGTCTGTCTGTCTGTCCGTTAGTGCGCTTATCACTCGAGAACCACTTATCCGATTTACGTGTTTTTTTTTAAATTCATACATTTGTTCTCTGGCCAGGTTATCTATAAACTTCATCTATAATATATATAAAATGCAACGTCGCTCTGTCTGTCTGTCCATTAGTGCGCTTATCACTGGAGAACCACTTATCCGATTTATGTGCTTTTTTATATATATATATATATATATATATATATATATATATATATATATATATATATATATAAAATGCAACGTCTCTCTGTCTGTCTGTCTGTCCGTTAGTGCGTTAAGTGTTTTTATTTTAAAACATACATATGTTCTCTGGCCAGGTTATAGGATATATTTTATTGCGTTAGGTAACACAAAGAATAAGAAGTGACGATAACAGTGAATCAAGTCGGAAAAAAGGTTACCGTTAGCGCGTTCTCTTGCAATAGACCATTAAATATAGAACAATATCATGTTGGAAAGAATATCTATAATAATGCAACGTCTCTTTGTCTGGCTGTCTGTCTGTCCGTTAGTGCTCTTATCACTTGAAAACCACTTATCCGATTTACTTGTTTTTTATAAATTTATACATATATTCTGTATAATTCGACATAAGCCTAGATAATAGGAGATAACGTGAGATAATGGGATATAAGTATAAATAATGGGAGATAAGGAGAAATAATGGGAGATAAGCAGAGATAAGTCTAGATAATGGGAGTTATGGTGAGATAATGGGAGATAAGGAGAAATTATGGGAGATAAGGAGAAATATTGCGAGATAAGTGGAGATAAGCCTAGATAATGGGAAATAAGGTGAGATAATGGGGATAAGGAGAAATAATGGGAGATAAGGAGAAATAATGGGAGATGAGCAGAGATAAGCCTAGATAATGGAAATTATGTAGAGATAATGGGAGATAAGGAGAAATAATGGGAGATAAGGGGAAATAATGGCAGATATTTTATTACGCTAGGTAACATAAGGAATAAGCAGTGACGATAGCAGTAAATCAAGTCTACGCGAGCGGAGCCGCGGGCACGGCTAGTGTACTATATGATCTAATTTTTTGTCGGTCTGTCTGTTACCTCAGCAGAGAAATAAGGTTTCGATTTTGAGTTTAGTTCACGTATAGTAGTTAAAGTAAGGAAGAAAGTTACAGTTTTTGAACAAATCTCGGTCAGGGTAGCCGCCAATTCAAAAATCGATGCTAGTGAGAGTGACAGTTCTCAAGAATGCAGACTCTCAATACGCAAGCGTTCAAGTACCGTAAATGTTCCCAGGAGTTCGTTACGACGCATTTTTCATAAATAATTATGAATTCGCCCCTACAAAATATAGCTGGTGCAAAAATTTAAATACTAACCAATACTGTAAAAAGATTTATTGTAAATCATCTGAAAACAGGCAAAGCCCATATTTCGGAAGTCTACCCACTGTTCGTCCATCCATCCCGAGACGCGTTTCGCCGTATCACGGCTCATCAGTCGAGCTAGGATCGACAAACAAGAGAACAGAATTTCAAGTAGTGTACATACTATTCAGCCAGAAATAAAAATCTCAAGGTGGTGTAAGAACTTCAAAGGCACCGATTTTAAGTGGTACGTTTAAAAACTAAGGCTACAAAATCCGCAGTAGTTACTTTTAGGCATCGTAACTCCCGGCACCTTCAAAGTATTCATCTTATACCCGAATGTACCAATCTCAACGTTTTTTCCACTCGTTGAACATTTTGTGAAACATCGATACTGTCGGTACCTCCAACGCGGCTCCCCTTTAACTTCATTTTCACATGGAAGAGCAGCTTGAACTTACAGAGTACTAAATCAGGTGAATGGAGGAGTGGTGGTTCACAATCATGAAATTCCTCGCCAAAAAATGTTGTATTCAAAACGACCCGTGGGCCAGCGCATTGTAATGGTGAAGGAGGAAACTCGTCTCGCTCCAAAGCTTTGACCGTTTTTTTCTAACCAACAGAAAATTCGCCAGATAGGCTCAGAATTATCGGACGAGGTTCTTTATAATTGATTTCTTGAATTTTTGACGACGATTTTAGATTTGATTTCAGTCGAAAGTGTTCAGAGACGCTCGTCGACATCCAGGGAAGTTCGGCTAGCCGAAAATTTCTCGAAAATTTGCGTACGGCTCAGACCTTCGTTCCCAAATGCTTTCCAAATAATTTCGTACACTTCAGTAGCATTTTTATGAGTTTAAAACAAAATTTTGCACACACGCTCTGCTCTTTACAAAATGAACGAACTAGCCAGTTGAAACTTGTCACGCAGCGTTGTTGGAGATGTACCTAGCGCCACCTATAGGCGCGAGATGATACTATTTCGCGATCTTGCTATATAACGTTAACCCGAGACGTTTGGATTGCACTACTATTATCACATTTTCTGTCAATTATATAGATGTCGCCCTTTTCAAAAAATTCATATGATTTTTAGGAAGTACCAACCTTCAAACGATACGTGTCAAAATTTTATGACATTTCGACGATTAGCTTTCACGTTACAGTGGTTTTAGTGACGCTACTTTTGATATTTTCAAAACGATGGAAAAAATCGAATTTCATGTGTTGATTAAACACTGTTTTTTGATGGGGAAAAAGACCGTTCGAGCAAAGCAATGGCTTGGCTGGCACTCATCATTTACTGATATGCTGAATTTAAACGCGGTCGTACAAATGATGCTGAACGCTCTAGACGCCCAAATGAGGTGGTTACACCTGAAAACATCAAAAAATCCACAAAATAGTTTTAGATGACCGTAAAGTGAAATTGCGTGAGATAGCTGACACCCTAAAGATATCAAAAGAACATGGTCCTATTTTGCATGAATTTGGGCATGAGAAAGCTCTATGGAACGATGATCCAAATCATTACAATGGTGTGGCAGTTATAATGAATAAAGTAAGCAGTAGGACAGTACTCAACTTTGTGCCCCTGTCTGGCCGGGTCATGCTCCTTCAAATGAGAGTCCATCCACAAAATATAAATGTAATGCAGGTTTATGCTCCTACATCAGATAAAAGTGAAATGGAAATTCAACAATTTTATGCCCAGTTAAAACAACTCTTAAATGTTACTAAAAAACACGAAGTAAATATTTTCACGGGCGACTTCAATGCAAAAGTAGGAACAGGAGCTGTGGGGGATGTCATGGGGGAATAAGGACTAGGCGAAAGAAATGCGCGTGGTGAAAACCTGATCGAGTTTTTCCAAAGAGAGAGTTTAGTAGTCATGAATACATGGTTCATGCTGCCTCAGAGAAGACTTTATAAATGGATATCCCCCAAAGACCATAACGGTAATGTAGTTCGGAACCAAATCGAATACATATTGATAAATAAGCGCTATAGGAATGGGGTTCGGGGAGTTAAAACATATCCTGGAGCCGACATCGAGTCTGACTATGTCCTTCTGGCCGGCATAATTAACATCAAACTGAAGCATATTCAAACTGCAAAAGATGTAAGGCCTAACTTTTGACTGCTGCGGAACCCAGAAATTCGATCGGAAGTAACTGAAACACTCAGCCAAGAAATAAGTCAAACAATTTCAGTAGGCCACTTGCTATCAGTCGAAGCTACATTGGAGTCATTTAAAAACATCTGTGTCAAAGTTCAAAACGAAAAACTTAATATGCCAACAAAGACAGCGAAAAAAGAATGGATGACCCAGGAAGTATTGGGACTTGATCAATGAAAGAAGACGATATAAATAATAACAATAACAAAACTAAATATAAAGAGATTAGTAAACAGATTCGCAAGCTTATAAGAAAGGCTAAAAAGAAGTGGATGTTCTAATATCAGGAAATGTAAGAATTACAGCTAAAGCATGACTATTTCAGTATGTATAAAAAAGTTAAAGAAGTTACCGGTGAAAACAGTACACGAACGCCAACATATTTAATAAACGGTAATAATCAGATATTAACCGAACAAAAAGAGCTAGAAGAAGAATGGGCTCGATATATACCTTTGATGACGACAGAGAATTACCAGAACTCATTACGGATGAAATTTCATTAAATATACTCCCAGCAGAAGTTAGGGATGCAATAAAACATGCAAAAACTGGAAAGGCTCCTGGACCTGATAATCTTTATGCGGAGATGTTTTTTAAATGAAGAAAATATTTCTATCTTGTGCAGCTGCATAAATTCCATCTACAGTACAGGAACTATACCAAGAGACTGACTTAAGTCTATGTTCATACCATTACCTAAAAAGCCAAATGCGAACAGATGTGAATAGTACCGTCTTATAAGCCTAATGAGTCACGCTTTGAAAGTAATGCTTAAGATCATTCACCATAGAATACGTAATAAATGCGAACAAGATGTTAGCGAAGAATAATTCGGATTTAGACAAGGATTTGGAACTCGAGAAGCACTTTTCGGTGTGTATTTTTACAGAAATGTAGAAATCAAAGGAAGGACGTTTGCTTGTGTTTTATCGACTACGAAAAAGCATTTGACCGAGTCAAGAATTTAAAATTAATACAAATGCTTCAAAATATGGGCCTTGACGAAAATGACATCAGATTCATTACTCACCTATATTGGGATCAGGTGGCGACAATACGAGTAAATAGCAGAGAGACTGAGGAAATAGGAATAAAAAGAGGTGTTCGTCAGGGATGTGTTCTTTCCCCGCTCCTGTTTAATCTATACTCTGAGCACATATTCCAGAAGGCCTTAGAGAATGCCACAGATGGTATCAAAGTTAATAGCAAAATCATTAAGAACCTAAGGTACGCTGATGATACCGTTATTATAGCAGATTAGGGGATGGACTTCAGCGTTTTGTGAACAATGTATCTAGGGAAGGCGATGTTTTAGACATGAAAGTAAACGTTAATCAAACGAAAGTAATGGTCATTTCAAAAACACCCGGGTTGCAAACAGATATTCGTGTTTACGATCAATCGATAGAACAAGTAAACAAATTTAAATACCTAGGGTGTTGGGTAAATACCTAGGGTGTTGGGTTCGCACTGAAATGGCTAGAGCGGCTTTTCTCAAAATGAGACACAAACTCAAACCTATCTTTGGATACTCGTTATCGTTTTGTAAAAGACTATATATATCCAGTGCTTTTATATGGAGTTGAGACCTGGACCTTGGGAGTACGATCAATGAATCGTTTGGAGTCTTTCGAATTATGGGTCGTGCGTAGAATATTGAAGATCTCTTGGATAGAGTGTGTTACTAATGAAGATGTACTTCGTCGAATGGGTAGAGAAAGAGAACTATTGTCATTTATTAAAAGACAAAAAACTTGTTACTTGGAACATATTTATAGGGGTCCCAGTTACTCACTGCTCCGGTTGTTGATGGAAGGGAAAATTGGAGGGAAAAGAGGTGTGGAGCGTCGAAAATATTCCTGGCTACAAAATATACGAGATTGGATAGGTCTGGATACCCATACTTTATTAAGAATTGCCCAGGATAGGGAAGAATTCCCCGTGATTACAGCCCAACCTCAGTAATGGAGATGGCACTACAAGAAGAAGGAAGCTCTATTCGGAATGGGTACCGCGTTTGCTCACAGTGGACTAAAAACAACGCGTTGATGATTCTGAGCGTTGTTTAGACCTGTTTTTAAACGCAATAAAAAGGATATTTTCATGCGATATGTGACAATGGACATGGATCCACCACTACACATCGAAATCAAATCAGCAGTCAGCTGAGTGGACAACAGCCGGTGATAGCCCCCTGAAGCGACCAAAGACACAACAGTCGGTTGGGAAGGTTTTGGCCTCTGTATTTTGGGATGCGCATGGAATAATTTTCATCGACTATACTGAGAAGGGAAAAACCATCAATAGCGAATATTATATATAGTTATTGGTGCGTTTGAAGGTGGACATCGCAAAGAAACGGCCCCAAATGAACAAGAAAAAAGTGATCTTTCATCAAGACAATGCACCGTTTCACAAGTCAGTGGTTATGATGGCAAATATGCATGAATTGAAGTTCGAATTGCTTCCTCATCTACCGTATTCTCCAGATTTGGCCCCCAGCGACTATTATCTATTCGCAAACCTCAAAAAAATGCTCGCGGGAAAGGGATTTGGCTCTAATGAAGAAGTTATCGCCGAAACTGAGGCCTATTTTGAAAGTAAAGACAAATCCTTCTACAAGAAAGGTATAGAAATGTTAGAAAAGTGTTGGACTGATTGTATCGCTCTTGAAGAAGACTATGTTGATGAATAAAGTCGAATTTTGCAATAGAAATGTGTTTTAGGTAGGTAGACCAAAAACTTTCCAGCCTTCGTGTTATTCTATCGTATCTCCGCCACCTCTGCTATTGCTATTCACCTAGCAATGCTTTTACTGCACCAGTTGCCCACTATTTTGGTTGTCTAAAATTTCTATTCAGTTACAAAATTTCATAGAAAATAATAACATAATTATTAAGTGTATGCTGTTATCCTTGTATCAATTTTATATAAACTTATGTAATGGAAAACTACGTTAATCCCTTTATTTTCCTATCATTTTCCTAATAGTAATGAAAATATAATGTAAAAATAATGAATTGAACTATCTTTAGGAATATTAATGGTAACTCTAATTTATAAAAGTCAAACAATAATACTTTATATACAATCATGCAATTTTCTTGATATCATCAAGAACAGGTACTATACATAGGGGCTCCAGTATTAAAAATAGTTATCGTTATGAAAAATTCATCTTCTCTCTGGTCATCAGTCTCCAAATTGAGTTTTAAGCTTTTAAAATTCTACTCTATAAAAAAGTTCTCTTTGTAAAAAACCTCTCCCTCCCTTGGACATCGTTTTTGAGTCTGAGTGCGAGAAAAGATTTTTTCCTTCCTGTGCTCCGTCATTCTTCGCTTTCGTGAACAATGTTGAAATTGTAGTTTTAGATCCTCCAGCTTCTGTGTCAAACACAGCACCTTTATTCGTCGATCTGATAGCAGCAAATCCTTAAGAAGCCGGATAATTTCCTCAGTTTCTCTCCCTAATCGTTCTTCCAGATCTAGGATCATCCTAAACTAAGTCTCGGCCCCATCTAGACTCAGTAGTTCAAAATTTTACTTAAAAATAATATGGATCGTCATTGTTATACACCTGGGGCATTTTTCCATAAATAACTTTTGTTACATGTTTTTAGTGTTCTGTACCAAAATTGAAAAATCGAATACTTATGAGACACTAGAGACAGAACCTTGATAGACAATGCGTTTTGCAATTTTCCTAATAATATAAAGGTTAACGTTGTAAAAAGTTTTTTTAGCCATCACAAACAAGTTTGTGTCCAAATCCTAGATATTGATTTTTAGTATTCTGTTCGGAACACTTATAAGATCACTTCGGTGTCTACCCGTCTCCCTGTCAATCTGTCACACCCGATTTCCTCCGAAATTATTTGACATAGAAAGTTGAAATTTGGCACTAATGTGGAAATTGATGGCCCCTTCAGAGCTGTGTAATTTTGAAAGTTAAATTTTGACTTAAAGTGTTCGTTTTGGGGGATAAAATCAAAAGTGAAGAAAAAAATTTTTTTCCAGGTGAAAACACGAATTCGAAAATATATATAATGTAATACTTACGCACACTTCTTTGTGTATTATTTTTAAAAAATTGCCAAAAGTCGTTGTCTCTCTCTGTCTGTCTCGAAAAGTACTGATCAAAAAATGGAACGAAGTTTGTTAAAAACTCATTTGGTGTGTGTTTCTTGAAGTCGCTGATTTTATACCTCCGTAACAAAAATTTTTATTTCAAAAGCAATCAACGTACGGAACACTAATTGCGCAAATTCAACTTGCACTTGACCAATTATTTTATATGGCTAAGTAGATAACTTAAAAAATACCTTGGTTTATTGTGATAAATGATGGAATAGGTAAGTGATCATCGACATGCTTCATAACACGTGATACTAGAAGAACAACTTGACCGACAAATTAGTTGAACGCGGTGTCCAATTGTAACCCTTTTTCTAAAATGAAGACGTCCTTTTGTTCTCAAATTCTGCTGTACTTCGTAACATGAAAAAGAATGTTCAACATTTAAAACGTCTCTGTTTAGATTTCATTTTCTTGTAGCTTGCTCTACCTATGTATTTTTTACTTACCCAAATAAAATACTGAATTTTTACGTCTAAATTCAAATGCTCAACCAACCAATGTGTTTAAAAAAATTACTAAAGGAGATGAATTAAGGAAGTAAAACATATAATCCCCTATGACTTTCTATTCAAAAAATTTTTTACCTTTACCATCTTCATTTTTCCCAAATTTCCAGTTCCAGATCCATCTCCTACAGAATCCTAAAATTCTTAATCCTCCCCCTTCTCCGCATGAGACTCTTTCTTGCTAACTCTTCGTTTAAATTCTCCAAATCATCCTTTCCTAATATTACGATTAACACTCTAGTTTAAACAAATTATAAATGATAAATATGCAGGCTATACACACCTATATACCGACGACTCCCAATCTTCCTCCGGGGTTGGTGCTGCTATCGCACTTGTTAAACATAACCAGGACCTTTAAACAAATAATACTTGGTTATCTTAGTTCCAGCGCCGAACGTAAACTCGATTTCCCATACGACCGACCAACTCAGGACCTACTATACATACGCCTCCTAAAAAATATAAAAATCTCCTTTCTGTGCTTCACCAAGCACGGCATAAAGGGCAATAAAACAGTAGACATAAAAACCCAAGAAGCTCGCTTCACCGGTTCATACATTGACTCTATTGGTCATTTCAAGGATCAACCACTAAAAAGAAGTCCATATTTCAAGAGTAACCATTGGTCCCGCATCTATCAATCCAATCCTCGTTATCCCTCTCCACCCGCCCTGACTCACATAGCAAACACAGTACGGAAACGGCTAAGACTCGGTCGTTTCTATTTTACTCATTCTCATCTCTTAAAATCAGACCCTTCACCATAGTGCCCCATCTATCAAACCACACTTACTATCCATCACATCCTTACGTCATCTGAAAACACCAACCAAAGAACAAATTATAATATCCTCACTTCCCCCACTCCAAACTCCTCACTAAAACCTAACAAAACGCCTATAGTAAACGAGGCTGCGCTTGTTTACAACTAAATGCAATCCAAGATTAGGCTCAAGGAAGGACGACTGAAAATGATGAGTTGATTTGGTTGAATGTAAATATTGTTATATTTTTAAAAATTATATATATATATATATATATATATATATATATATATATATATATATATATATATATATATATATAGTAGTTGTTTGCAAAAATACAAAAACGTCCGTGCAGCACTACCGCGTTGTCTAGAAAGTTGATGTGAAATACAAAAATATATGTTTCGGCACTTGGACAACGTTGATGGGTATTACGACATCCTCGCCGATACCCTATAAGTTAAAAAAAAAAAAGGTAAAATCCCTACTCAGACGGGAAGGTGAAAAATTAAAAAAAAAACGAGATATGTATTTCGAGTATGCACCGCTCTGGAAGGAATTAAGCGGACTACATCCATAGAACACTTTCCATGGCTCTTCTTCGATCTTCCAAGGAATCAAGGTGGCTGGTGGGATCTGGTTCTCCAATCAGGCAAACAGCTCTCTTCTGATTAGAGTCCAACAAATGCAGTGTGTGTTTAGGAGCAGAGCCCCAAATATGGAAGATGTTGGAAGAAAGGACTACGTTCAGCAACGTTAACTTTTTTAGAAAAAAAATGTCCTGGGTTTTTGTCGCGTTAAATTCTACTTAGTTAAGGTCACCGCAAAATATAATGTCTTCACGGTTTTTGTTAAGTTGAACCATTTCCTGATGTCTGCGAATATTTACAAGAGTAACCGATATTCGAGCGTTCAACGTGAATGAAGAAATAAGTGGGATGTTATCTGCAAAGTTGTGAATTGGATTCCTAGTCCTTCCCAGCAGAGCATTAATGTAAATAAAAAAGAACGTAGGAGGAAAAAATACTAGTCGGTAGTTGTTGGGCAAAGTCTTCTTGCCTTTTTGAACATCCGCTGAACTGTAGCACATTTCCAGGAGGAAGGAAAGGAAGTTCTAAATAACCACTTGCAATCTTCTATCAAAACAAATATATAAGTGACAACACTGGTAAGCATTACCATGAAATTTGACTAGCATACCCCCTGCGATCATTCCGCTTATTAGCGCTCCTGCACGAACGCCAGATACTGTAATTTTTTGCATAAAACACCGTTAAAATTTCGTCAACTGTTTTCCACTTGTCGTTAACGCACTCGATGCAATTTCTAATGGATCATTGATTTGGCACGAAACGCTGTAATAAATGGCATACTCTGTCTCTTCTTTTTTGTGTCTGGGATAATAAACAAACTCAATTATCTAATGAACACTGATTACACAGCCCCACAAAAAAAAAAAGTGGGGTATACTTTTGATGCGATATATCAGATCCGTAGTATTTTTGCCCGCTGATTACGAATCTGACGTCAGAATATCGCCATCACATCTCAATTTTTTTCTAACCTCAAAAAATAGGTAAAAATTAGTAAAAATTAAGAAAAATATACTCCTAAAAAATTGATTCAAGCTTTTTCATGAATCCAAAGATGTATTAATATGTATTCGGACACGCTAAGCTAATATTCATCGGTTGGATTGAGCCATACAGTTCTGTTTTCTTTCTAACCTCAATAAATCAGACAGATATAGTGCTTCTCGAATGCAAAAACGAATTCAAATTAAAATTCAACCGATCCTTACCAAATTTGGTAGACGGGGATTTTTTGGGTCGCTGATCACGAATCTGAGGTTGGATTTGCAAAATTCAAGATGGCAGATGTTTTCGCGCCATTTTGAACGCCGAGAAAATTCATCGGTCGATTTTTATTCTTCTACCTGCATCCAGGGCACCTCCACGTGGTGACGGTGGGCAACGGTGTTACTCCACTAGCCGGCAGAGTCCCTGAATAACGGCTTAGATGCCGTCATGGCAGGTAGAAGAAAGAGAATTACGATGCAGGGACTCGGAAACCCAGTATCGGCGGTTGGTCAGGGTGGGAAAGCGGGCCCGCAGCCGTCGTCATCCAGCGACCGTAGCTCTTCATGTGTGGGTGACTTGGCTCATGTAGAGTATAATGCTACAAGAAAACGGTCTCACGGTACAAGGACTTTTCATAAGTGCGATAAAAACAGTGATTCATTTTGTTATATTTGCTGTCAACACGTATTGAGTAAAATGGAGTCACCGATAACGGATAAGATTAAAACCTTATATAAGGATTGTTTTAACATTGAAATACAGCACCAGGATACAGATTGGGTTCCCCACATCATTTGCAGTTCTTGCAAAATAATGTTGTACATCAATAAGAAGGCGATTAAATATTCCAGACCAGCAATATGGAATAGACCATACAGTGAAAATGATTGCTACTTTTGTATGAATGTTGTATCTAGGCATAACCGAAAAAATAAAAGCACTATTACTTATAACGATATTTCGACAATAACAAGACCAACTAAACTAATTCCGCCTCCTGAACCACTTGATGCTGATGTTATGGAAACAAACGATTTCACCTTATCAGTTCATGCCGAAAACATTGAGACTGTCGAAAAAGATTCAAACACTGTTACTAATGAATGTTCTAGTGACAACCTATCATATACTAGTGACACAGATAAAGAATTTCTACCATACAACCGTAAACCAGAACCAATACTCGTATCACAGTCAGAACTTAGTGATCTAGTCAGAGATTTAGGCTTATCCAAAGATGGTTCAGAGCATCTTGCTTCCTTTTTAAAGAAAAGACATTTACTTAAGCCAGAAGCTACGTTTTCTTATTATAGAAACAGAGATGAAGAATTTCGAAAATATTTCACAATGGACGAGGAATTGTCACTTTCATATTGTACCGATGTAAAAGGTCTAATGGATGAATTTCAAAATAACTCATACGATCCTGAAGAATGGAGAGTGTTCATTGATTCTTCTAAACGGAGCATTAAGGCAGTTTCGCTGCATAATACCAACGTTTACGCTCCCATTCCGATTGCTCATTCCACAGTTATGGAAGAGCAATATGAAAAAATGAAGCAGCTTTTGATAAAAATAAAATATGCTGATCATAACTGGAAAATTTGTGGAGATCTGAAAATTGTAACAATATTGCTTGGCCAACAGTCAGGGTTTACACTTTATCCCTGTTATAAATGTCTGTGGAATAGCAGAGACAGGGAACGTCATTATAAGAAAAAAATTTGGCCAACAGGAGAATCGTTCACTCCTGGTGAAAATAATGTATTGTTTCCACCATTAGTAGATCCAGGAAAAGTTCTTATTCCCCCGCTTCACATTAAGCTTGGACTTATGAAGCAATTCACGAGAGCATTAGATACAAACGGCCCATGTTTCAAATATTTGCATAAAAAATTTCCGAAATTTTCTGAAGCTAAAATTAAGGAAGGCTTATTTGACGGGCCACAAATAAGAAAATTGTTTCAAGATTCATTATTTGTTACTAAAATGATTAAAGTTTAAAAAGCTGCTTGGCTTAGTTTTAAAGAAGTCGCAACAAACTTTTTGGGAAATAATAAAAGTCCTAAGTACAAAGAAATAGTTGAGAAAATGGTAAAAAATTTTCAAACATTAGGTTGCTTAATGAATCTAAAATTACATTTCCTGGACTCCCACATCGATGATTTCCCAGATAATCTTGGTGACTACAGTGAGGATCAAGGGGAACGTTTTCACCAAGATCTGAAAATCATAGAAAATCGGTATCAAGGACGATGGGATGATCATAGGCTAGCGGACTATTGCTGGTCGCTAAAAAGAGAAACAAGTCCTCAAAAGCGTTTGGGCAGAAAGCCTTTGAATAGGTCATTCGCGGAAAAAAGAACAAGATACAGCCAAAAAAAGGAAAGTTAGGCGCGGGTCTAACCTTCGCAATTCTAGGGCTTAAGGGTCTACTATTTGAGAGTATATGGTTTAAAAGTCCTGGTTTTGAGTTTATTGGGTCTCATTTTTAAAGTTACAGGGTTATTGAGGTCTATTTTTTGAGGTTACAGGGTGTGGGAGTCTAAGGTTTCAGGTTTAGGGTTTAAGAGTATCAGGTTTGAGGATTCCCCAACTGTATACCAAATTTGGTAGGAATCGGTTGGTTTTCAAAAATTTTGTCCGCCATCTTGGATCCGCCATTTTGAATTTTGCAAATCCGACCTCAGATTCATGATCAGCAACCCAAAAAACCCCCGTGTACCAAATTTGGTAAGAATCGGTTGAATTTTAATTTGAATTCGTTTTTGCATTCGAGAAGCACTATATCTGTCTGATTTATTAAGGTTAGAAAGAAAACAGAACTGTATGGCTTAATCCAACCGATGAATATTAGCTTAGCGTGTCCGAATACATATTAATACATCTTTGGATTCATGAAAAAGCTTGAATCAATTTTTTAGGAGTATATTTTTCTTAATTTTTACTAATTTTTACCTATTTTTTGAGGTTAGAAAAAAATTGAGATGTGATGGCGATATTCTAACATCAGATTCGTGATCAGCGGGCAAAAATACTACGGATCTGATATATCGCATCAAAAGTATACCCCACTTTTTTTTTTTGTGGGGCTGTGTTATTACAACAAAATCTAATCCAGTCTCTTCGGATGAACAGATCCAAAATTTACATTAAAACATAGAAATATTATGCGCTAAATGATCATATCACAAAAAATCGATATATCAAAAAATAACACAGGCCGACGATGAAAAAACTTTTTTAATAATTTTACCTAATTCCTATGTTTTTTTAGTGTGCCGAGTCCGAAAATAATAATAAAAAACTCGTATCACCCACCAATTTTTCACCTTCTATTATTCAAAATGTGAATTTTTTATCATTTTTTACTACTCAGTATATATCACCACGACACCAAACACTTTATTTTTGCACTCGACGCGCGTTTCGCTAACCATGTTAGCTTCATGATTGAGTCAATCATCGCTCCTGATGAAGTTAACATGGTTAGCGAAACGCGCGTCGAGCGCAAAAATAAAGTGTTTGGTGTCGTGGTGATATATACTGAGTAGTATCATTGTGCCAAAGATTCCACATTCCCAACTTAGTATCATTCGAATGTTATTAGGTTGGCAATAAAATCAGAATTTTATAAGGTTGGCAGTAAAATCAAATATTATTAGCTTGGCAGTTCCGATAAATGTCACAGCTGTTTGTTTTCTTCCAGTTAATATAACCTCGCATTGCAGTGTTTAACCAATGTGCTTTAATTCACACTCAAAGTATGGCTAATCGTGGTTGTAAAAACTCTCCCAACACTTTTTGTTATATATGCGGTGAGTCTGTAGTTAAAAAACATCAAAGAAACATTACTGAAAGCATGGTAGAAATCAGTAATCCAGGAAAATGTTGGGCTCGTCACAAAGTATGTTATATTTGTGTCGAGGATCTTAGCAAATGGTATAAGAAAGAAAAGAAAGCTTTTGTATGGAGAGAGCAAGAAAATCATTCAAATGGTCGGTATTTTTGCAGCGTTGATGTTTCTGGATCCAAAAATAAGAAAGTAATTGTCTATCCCAATTTTACTTCAGCTAATCGGCAGGTAGAACATGGATCGGGACTTCCTGTCCCTGAGCCACCTTAGTCTATTGATGACCTTTTACAGTTCAGTCCCGAATTTAATGAAAGTCGACCAGATGATGATGAGTTTCAATGTTCTCTAGAAAATTTAAAACCACAGTTGTTTACACAAGCTAAGTTAAATGATTTAGTGAGAGATTTGGGTTTGACTAAGGAAAAAGCAGAATCGCTTGGTTCTAGGCTGAAAGAAAAACATTTATTGGAATCTGGAACATCTATTAACCATTATAGAACAAGAGATCAACAGTTTGCTCAGTTTTTCAAGCAGGAAGAGGTTTTGGTTTAATGCCATGATCCCTATTTTAAAATTTAATCCATGTCATATTGTGAGAGAACTGTGGGTGATACAAAAAAAATTGATACCAGATACGGTTTCAGCACCCAAAAATACATAACACTCCGATGTATTGGTTTAGAAAGTTTTACAAATATTTTTTTGTTGTCCTGTGTAATTTAAAGGCTAACTTGGATAGAAGAGTCTCGTTAGGTTGGTCTGCGTTCGGAAGGTTACAAACTACATTCAAATGGGACATCCCAAATACAATAAAAGCCAGAGGATTCGATCAGTATACGAGGCTGGTTTGAAAAGTCCGTGCAAAAATAAAAACTACTTATGTGTTTGGGGTAAACCTTTTTTATTTTTCGACATAGTCTCCTTTTAGGCTTATACACTTCGTCCAACGATGTTCTAGTTTGCTGATCCCTTCCGAATAATAGGATTTGTCCAAGTCTGCAAAATATCCATTAGTGTCTGCAATCACCTCCTCGTTTGAATAAAATCTTTGTCCCGCCAGCCATTTCTTCAAATTGGGGAACAAATAGTAGTCAGAGGGAGCCAAGTCTGGAGAATAGGGGGATGTGAAACGAGTTGGAATCCTATTTCCATTAATTTTGCGACCACAACTGCTGAGGTGTGTGCTGGTGCGTTGTCGTGATGGAAAAGAACTTTCTTGTGGGCCAATCGCGGGCGTTTTTCTTGCAGCTCGGTTTTCAAACGGTCCAGTAACGATGAATAATATTCACCTGTACTAGTTTTACCCTTTTCCAGATAGTCGATGAGGATTATCCCTTGCGAATCCCAAAAGACAGTCGCCATAACCTTTCCGGCCGCAGGAACGGTCTTCGCCTTTTTTGGTGCAGATTCCTCCTTGGTAACCCATTTGTTTAGATTATTGTTTGGTCTCAGGAGTATAGTAATGTATCCATGTTTCATCCACAGTGACGAAACGACGCTTAAAGTCCTCCGGATTCTTCTGGAACAGCTGCAAACCATCCTTGCAATACTTCACACGATTCCGTTTTTGGTCAAGCGTGAGCAACCGCGGCACCCATCTTGCGGATAGCTTTCTCATGTCCAAATGTTTATGCAAAATATTATGTACCCGTTCAGTCGAGATGCCCACAGCACTAGCAATCTCACGCACCTTAACTCTTCTGTCATCCATCACCATATCATGGATTTGATCAATGATTTCTGAAGTCGTAACCTCCACAGGCCGTCCAGAACGTTCAGCATCACTTGTGCCCATATGGCCAGTCCGAAAATTTTGAAACCACTTATAAACTGTTCTAATCGAAGGTGCAGAGTCACCATAATGTTTATCAAGCTTCTCTTTAGTCTCCTGAGGCGTTTTGCCTTTCATAAAGTAATGTTTAATCACCACACGAAATTCTTTTTCGTCCATTTCTTGAAAATCACTCGACTTCCTTGATTCACACGAATGCCAAACACAAAGAAATAGACCAATATGGCTGAAACTTGGTGTGCGTTTATTCAAGAGATGCTACTAACTAAACATGATCCCGATACGCGCCGGTGGTGCCATCTCTCGGACTTTGCACGGACTTTTCAAACCAGCCTCGTATAACCATTGCAGTGTTTAACCCATGTGCTTTAATTCACAGTCAAAGTATGGCTAATCGTGGTTGTAAAAACTCTCCCAACACTTTTTGTTATATATGCGGTGAGTCTGTAGTTAAAAAACATCAAAGAAACATTACTGAAAGCATATTTTAGGGTAGAAATCAGTAATCAAGGAAAATGTTGGGCTCCTCACAAAGTATGTTATATTTGTGTCGAGGATCTTAGCAAATGGTATAAGAAAGAAAAGAAAGCTTTTGTATGGAGAGAGCAAGACAATCATTCAAATGGTTGGTATTTTTGCAGCGTTGATGTTTCTGGATCCAAAAATAAGAAAGTAATTGTCTATCCTAATTTTACTTCAGCTAATCGGCCGGTAGAACATGGACCGGATGACCTTTTACAGTCCAGTCCCGAATTTAATGAAAGTCGACCAGATGATGATGAGTTTCAATGTTCTCTAGAAAATTTAAAACCACAGTTGTTTACACAAGCTGAGTTAAATGATTTCGTGAGAGATTTGGGTTTGACTAAGGAAAAAGTAGAATCGCTTGGTTCTAGGCTGAAAGAAAAACATTTATTGGAATCTGGAACATCTATTAACCATTATAGAACAAGAGATCAACAGTTTCTTCAGTTTTTCAAGCAGGAAGAGGTTTTGGTTTAATGCCATGATCCCTATTTTAAAATTTAATCGATGTCATATTGTGAGAAAACTGTGGGTGATACAAAAAAAGTGATACCAGATACGGTTTCAACACCCAAAAATACATAACACTTCGATGTATTGGTTTAGAAAGTTTTACAAATATTTTTTTGTTGTCCTGTGTAATTTAAAGGCTAACTTGGATAGAAGAGTCTCGTTAGGTTGGTCTGCGTTCGGAAGGTTACAATCTACATTCAAATGGGACATCCCAAATACAATAAAAGCCAGAGGATTCGATCAGTATACGAGGCTGGTTTGAAAAGTCCGTGCAAAAAATAAAAACTACTTATGTGTTTGGGGTAAACCTTTTTTTTATTTTTCGACATAGTCTCCTTTTAGGCTTATACACTTCGTCCAACGATGTTCTAGTTTGTTGATCCCTTCCGAATAATAGGATTTGTCCAAGTCTGCAAAATATCCATTAGTGTCTGCAATCACCTCCTCGTTTGAATAAAATCTTTGTCCCGCCAGCCATTTCTTCAAATTGGGGAACAAATAGTAGTCCGAGGGAGCCAAGTCTGGAGAATAGGGGATGTGAAACGCGTTGGAATCCTATTTCCATTAATTTTCCGACCACAACTGCTGAGGTGTGTGCTGGTGCGTTGTCGTGATGGAAAAGGACTTTCTTGTGGGCCAATCGCGGGCGTTTTTCTTGCAGCTCGGTTTTCAAACGGTCCAATAACGATGAATAATATTCACCTGTAATAGTTTTACCCTTTTCCAGATAGTCGATGAGGATTATCCCTTGCGAATCCCAAAAAGACAGTCGCCATAACCTTTCCGGCCGAAGCAACGGTCTTCGCCTTTTTTGGTGCAGATTCCTCCTTGGTAACCCATTGTTTAGATTGTTGTTTGGTCTCAGGAGTATAGTAATGTATCCATGTTTCATCCACAGTGACGAAACGATGCTTAAAGTCCTCCGGATTCTTCTGGAACAGCTGCAAACCATCCTTGCAACACTTCACACGATTCCGTTTTTGGTCAAGCGTGAGCAATCGTGGCACCCATCTTGCGGATAGCTTTCTCATGTCCAAATGTTTATGCAAAATATTATGTACCCGTTCAGTCGAGATGCCCACAGCACTAGCAATCTCACGCACCTTAACTCTTCTGTCATCCATCACCATATCATGGATTTGATCAATGATTTCTGGAGTCGTAACCTCCACAGGCCGTCCAGAACGTTCAGCGTCACTTGTGCCCATATGGCCAGTCCGAAAATTTTGAAACCACTTATAAACTGTTCTAATCGAAGGTGCAGAGTCACCATAATGTTTATCAAGCTTCTCTTTAGTCTCCTGAGGCGTTTTGCCTTTCATAAAGTAATGTTTAATCACCACACGAAATTCTTTTTCGTCCATTTCTTGAAAATCACTCGACTTCCTTGATTCACACGAATGCCAAACACAAAGAAATAGACCAATATGGCTGAAACTTGGTGTGCGTTCATTCAAGAGATGCTACTAACTAAACATGACCTCGATACGCGCCGTTGAGGTCATGTTTAGTTAGTAGCATCTCTTGAATGAGCCATCTCTCGGACTTTGCACGGACTTTTCAAACCAGCCTCGTATAGTGCCGGTATTAACATATGGCACTGAAAGGTGGACTTTAAATAAAAGTATAATAAATAAACTCCAGGTAACCCAGAGAGCAATGGAGAGGAGAATGCTAAATATTAGACTCCAAGATCGTATTCCTAATACCGAGATACGAAGAAGATCAAAAGTGATAGATGTAATACAACGAGTATGTATATTAAGGTGGAGTTGGGCGGGGCATATCGCACGGCGGAATGATAATAGATGGGCACGCCGTATAGTTGAACGGAGGCCTAGAGAACACAAAAGATGCAGAGGTAGACCACATACAAGATGGACGAACGATATAAAAAGATTGGATGCAAAAAGCAAACAACAAAGCTCATTGGAGACAACTTGAGGAGGCGTACATCCGTCTATGAATGAAATAGCTAATGATGATGATGATGATGAAATGACCATATGTAGATATCTGTGTGCCCTGAACCAACTAAAAATTTCTCGCTCTCTCTCTACATTACTTTTATTATTTTCTTAACTACTTACTACTACCATATTTATAAAGGATAAATAAAAAATAGAACATGCATTTTCCATTACTTGTATTAATCTAATGTTAACTTTATACCAGTAAATGGATCTTCATGACTATATTTATCATTATATAATTTCTCATAAAAGAAATAACAATTGAATCAATAACGTATAGGTTGTAGTAATATTTAAACAGTATTCTAAAAATATGAAAGCAAATAAGGCTCTCATATGGTTCTTACTTAGTTTTTATTTAGCAGAAATTCCTTCCAAACTATCTGAGCAACAGCTAAATTTCGAAAAATTTCCCGAAATTTTCCAATTAGTTATGCACGCAATATTTTTTAAAGAAAACGTTATTTGTTACGTATTTCAAGACGATCATTTCATTGATGATATGTTAATAAGAGATATTAATAGAACTTTTATAATCCAGAAGCTAAATAACTGCAAACTATTAAAAGAATGTAATGGATACGTTATCAACGTAAAAAACCTTCAGCTTTTATCAGAACAGGTATTTAACGGGAAATATGATTATGATGCATTTCTTGATAAAAAGAGTTTAATTTTGGATACCGACCCGCACCATTCAGAGAAGTTACCATATATATTTGAAAAATTAAACAGCTTTAAAATGGTATACAATCCGGTAAAACTACACTCTAACTCTTATGAAATAGTAATTTATTCCCTTTTTAATAAAAAGGAAGTGTTTAGGTGGAATTCGCAAGGAAATAACCCAACTTTTAATAAAGCAGCATTTCACGTACCAAAGGTTAACGTTGAAGCCTTACTTTTGATGAAGAAACAGTCCAGTTTTAGACTTGTAGTATTTAATTGTCCACCCTTTGTCAAAATCATAAATAAGGTAGTAGTAGGAGGTCTAGAAATTCAAATGATAAAAGAAATTTTAAAAAACTTTCAAGTAACATATGTGCACGTCGAGGATAAAAGTAATCCCTGGCTTATTGGTAGAAACTTCGTTGAAAATAGTACAGCGGATGCTGCAGGCTGTTCGCAATATATGTTCGTTACGCTGCAAAGAAATGATTTTTCTTACAGATACTTGCAATGTTGCGCTACGTTTTTAGTTCCCAAGGCAGAAACTTTACCCACGGAAACTTTTTTATTTCAGCCGTTTGTTATAACAACGTGGTTGTGCTCCTTGCTAATGCTCACATTTTTCACTATAATTTTCAAATATTTCGTATCATATCATACACGTATTTTTCAATTAAAAGATAAGGATGCCTATATTAACTACGTCAATTTTTTTAATGTTTTAAAGATGTATGTATCTGCAAGTGCCAAAGAACCACACGTTCCATATAACTCCTCCATACGTATCATCATAATGGGTTGGTTACTACACTGCTTATTACTTACAACTTATTATAACGCAGGCTTGAATAGCATATTGGCCAAACCACCATTAACTAAAAGTATTAATACCTTTCAAGATATTATTGATAACCACCTCCATTTTTACGGAGAAGCTAACAACCACGGTGATACTTTCAGAGCTATGAATTCATCAGTTTTTTCCAGTTTAGCAACTATATATAGACGTGGAAAAAGAGAAGAAAATGTTAACAGTAAAACAGCTATTTATGTGAAAACCATAGACTCAATTTACGTGACCGACTTATGGTGTTTTAGAGGTTTAAATAAAGAAAATTTAAAGTATTTTAAAGTGCTAAGGTACTGTATTAATAATTATTACGTTGGGTTTATATTCCAACGCCACTCTCCTTATACAGAATTGTTCCGTATTAAAACAAGCCAATTGCAAGAAAGCGGTATTTTTAGACATTGGATTACAAGAGAAATGAACCTGGATGCAAGAGATCACAAACAATACTTTTATACCATATGTTAATGAAAATATGTTTGAAATGATTAGTTTTAGAAAATTTTTTGGGGCATTTTTGTTATTGTCCATTGGCCTTTTAATAAGTCTTACTGTTTTTTTAGCAGAAATTGTGATTTATAATATCAAAATAGAGAGAGAGTTGTAGATAATAATGTAATATCAATAAATGTTCTTCTATACAGAGTTACAGGGAAAGTCGCCCTAGATAATTAAGGACGTTTATAGTTTAGGTCGTTTCTGACCGATTTGACTCTATGACATGATGTCCGAAACTTAACCGTTTTCGAGATATTGAAGTTTAAAGATTTTCTTCTAAAAAAAACATGTTTTTTTGGCTTTTATATCGATTTTTTTTTAGTCTGTATGTCAAGTATCAAAAATCATCAAAAAAATTTGAACTAGTTACTAACAGTTTCAAATGGCGGCTTGTTAATGTTTCTAAATTACGAATTTTTTACCAAGTGTTTCCTACTTTAAATCAATAAAGAGAAAAAAAAAATGTATGGAAGTTATTCTGCAAATTATTTTAAAAACTTTTACGTCTTTTTAGCTATCAAAAAAGGTATAATACTAGGAGTTTAATAGGAAAACTGTACACAGAATGACACCTAAAGCGGGCTCGGGTAGCAAAAGGTAAATTTTTAGTTCTAGGTGAAAATACGAAAAATACACAAATAAAACAAAAACCTTGCAATTTAATATTTTTTATTAATTATAATTCATGTTCTATATGGTCGCCCCTATTTCTAACACAAATTCTCATTCTTTTTCTTAAATTACTTTTCACAACGCTGGTTGTGAGGTGCCGTCTCATTTCGTCAGCCGCATCAATTATTTTTTATCTTAGAACATCCACGTTTTGGATAGGAGTCATCTGGTCGTATACGAGACTTTTCATGTGACCCCCACACATAAAAATCCATCGGTGTTAGGTCTGGGCCTCTCGCCGGCCAAGGTATAGGTCCGCCTCTTCCAATCCATTTGTTGGGAGAATTGTCATTGAGCCATGCACGAACACTTCCTCTGTAGTGAGCTGGGCAGCCATCGTGTTGAAAGTACATGTTTTGTCTCAAACCAATAGGTAGGTCTTCCATCAAATTAGGTAAATCGTTCCGCAAAAAATTGTCGTATTCCTCGCCATTCAAATTATCTGGCAGGAAGAATGGCCCAACCAAATAATTTGAAATTATACCCATCCACACATTTAAGCTGAATCTTGTTTGTGATCCTTTCGTTCTTTTTTTGTTTGGGTTGCCTTCCTCTTTAGAAGCCCAATAGTGAGCATTGTGGTAGTTTGTAAGACCGTCTTTGTCGAATTTCGACTCGTCAGTCCATAGTATTTTCTTAAAAAAAGATGCATCCTCGACATCGGTATTGAGCATAAATCTGCAGAATTCTAATCGTCGCAACGGATCCCCTTCTTCAATGACTTGCACGAGCGTATAGTGGTAAGGGTGTTGCCCAACAGTATGCATTACAAACCAAACCTTCCACTGCGAAATACCAAGCTGTTGTGCGACAACATTTGTAGTTGTGGTTGGGTCCACCTCAAAGAGACGTCGTATTTCGTTTTCTTCGTCTTCGTCAAAGATACGTGGTCGTCCCATGTCAGTCCGCCGTCTTTGTACGGAACCAGTTTCTCGTAGTCTTCGATAAGTTCCATCAAATACGCTAACATCAGGTACACGACGAGTAGGATATCGCAGTATGTATTCATCACGTGCACGCGACGACACTCCTTCGCAAAATCCGTAACACATTAGGATGTCAGCATATTCCTCGTTGGTATACGTTGCCATATTCACAAGCAGAGATCAAAATCCAGTTACGAGCCAATTCACACAGTCAGAAGATGAAACACAGATATTTTTGAAAAGCACGGTAATAGCACATCTACCACGGACGAATCGCATGAGCAGACTAAAAATCATTCAATAATGTTTAGTGAACAGAAAAGTCACTCACACAGAGAGTACCCCGACCGGAAAAATGTTTACCCAACCCTTTTTATTGTTTGAAGGTGCAGGTAGTAAACCGGTAATTGGTAGTATCGTATCTAAATTCTATTATTATATTACTCTACATTTGGGCCTATTGAAATCTCATTTTCTTAGAATTTTCAATAGATCCAGTAGATATTATACCGTTTTAGATAGTTAAAAAGACCATATAGAACATGAATTATAATTAATAAAAAAATATTAAATTGCAAGGTTTTTTGTTTTATTTGTGTATTTTTCGTATTTTCACCTAGAACTAAAAATTTACCTTTTGCTACCCGAGCCCGCTTTAGGTGTCATTCTGTGTACAGTTTTCCTATTAAACTCCTAGTATTATACCTTTTTGATAGCTAAAAAGACGTAAAAGTTTTTAAAATAATTTGCAGAATAACTTCCATACATTTTTTTTTTCTCTTTATTGATTTAAAGTAGGAAACACTTGGTAAAAATTCGTAATTTAGAAACATTAACAAGCCGCCATTTGAAACTGTTAGTAACTAGTTCAAATTTTTTTGATGATTTTTGATACTTGACATACAGACTAACTAAAAATAACCAAAAAAATCGCACTCGAGAACCTCTAATAAAAAAAAAAAAAATCGATATAAAAGCAAAAAAAACATGTTTTTTTTTAGAAAATCTTTAAACTTCAATATCTCGAAAACGATTAAGTTTAGGACATCATGTCATAGAGTCAAATCGATCAGAAACGACCTAAACTACAACGTCCTTAATTATCTAGGACGACTTTCCCTGTAACCCTGTATATAGTGAATTACTCGATAGGTTTCGTAAAACACCCAGACGCTCAAGTAAGAACGTGCTCCTTTAACTTGTAGTCGATAAAAATTAATTCATTTTTTTGAGGTTGTTGTTGGCACCCCTGCAAACAATGCTTTGTGGAAAGAATTCACTTCTAACCTTATTTATGGTTAAATAGTACATTATCTATTAATTTGGAAAAACGAAAGGGGTTATATACAGTCAGGAGGGCTAAAAAAAGGAATTTTTTTCAAGAATTTTTCCTGAGAAAACTTTTAAATTTATTAATCTAAACATTTTTACACATATTCTGGTGTAACTGTATTTCAACATTTTTTAATTGTGAAAATAATGATTTTGAAGGCTGCTATAGCTGATCTTCAGGAACTCCTCTCAAAAAAGGCGTCTTGCGGTGACCACGATATCTCTGGACTGGATCTTCCAAAATGAAAAAACCAAACGGATATCGTTAAAATAATGTATAATCTAGTTATTAATCCAAGTAATAAGCAAAATAAAATTTTTTGCGAAAATATCGTCTTCTCAAGAAAAAAAAAATGATTTTTGGCCAAAATTTTGGCCTTAAATTGTTTATATAAAAAAAAAATATATTTATCGGTGAGAAAAAACCTTCGATTAATTACTAAAAAATATACTTAAGAAGCTTGTTTTAAATATGAGACTGATCGGTTCAGCAGTTTCCAAGAAATCTTGGTCGCCGACTATAAAAACATGGTTTTGAGAAAAATGCGTTTATAGTTTGAAAAGCACTTTACATAGAGTAAAAAAATTTTTTTTCAACTTACATCGAGTCGTCTATTCCAGGGCCTTTATGTACCTGAATACAATAGAAAGGACATTTACAATAGGCAGGTAAATTAAGGAGAGAGCGTTCTAGGTAAGCATTGCCGCTCCCGGCCTCCTCTTTTCAAGCGCTCTGATGTCTTTACAAATATTCGTGTAACTTCCAAAATAATCGTCGGATTGACTTAAAATTTTCTGTGCGTGTACTTAAATATATAAACATTACGAAAATGAAATAAAAAATCGATTTTTTGCAAATTCTGACTGTATATAACCCCTTTTTAGAAATATTCGAAAGGATGTACGAGAATGTAACACAAAACTCATAAGGAATATCATGGAAGAAAACAAGGACATGAAGGTCTTACGACCCAAATTCTCGAGAGATAGAATAAAGATTACCAAAATAAAGAATGAACAGGGTATCGCAGTAAGTCAACGATAGAGTAAAGTTCATTATCTCATTTGTTTCGGGAATGATGAAAAAATGTTAAATACAATATTTTTTATGGAATGTTAAGGTGCACAGTTTAAAATTATTTTTGAGTATACAGCGTTCTTCCAAAAAGTGTGGCCGATATAACATGTTTTTTTTAAACGAAACATCCTCTTTTCTAATTTATTTTTAAATTCTGCGTAAAATTTTGTAACTTTTTTATTAATAATATTATATACCTAAACCAAGTAGTTTTTCTAATATTTCAATTTTTTAAAAAAAAATACTAGTTTTCAGTTTTGTAAAAAATTGCCAGTAGCGCCATTGTTTCTGAAGGTGGAATACTCATAATTGGTACGAGCGTTCTATAGAGTTGAAAAAAAAGATATATATAAAGAAATTTGAGTTAGATGCTACAGGTGTTCAAAATAAATTTATGCATTTCGACTATTTTAAATTGAAAAATCTCCAATTTTTTAAATGGCACGCCCTGTATATTATTATGTTTTCTGATAGATTTTACAAAACCCTTCAACTTTTATTAAGTATGTCATATACCTATTTCTAATAGTTTTCGATTTATTTTGAATTTTTCAATTTTTACCCTTGTTTTTTAATACACTTATGCTATAACATCATAGTTGCCAAGACAAAACAAAAATGTAGGCATTGTCAAATTTTGACATGTCTGTTAAGCAAGTAAAAATAGTTTAATTTGTTGTAGTAAGTGACGTATAAAAAGTAATAGTTATGGATTTTCCCAAAAATGAATTAATTGATATGGTTTATATACTAGGCGAGGCGGGAAAAAATTGTCTTTTGGCAGTAAGGCTTTACGAAGCGAAGTACCCCCTAACAGACGTATACCATCTAGAAAATTTTTTCAGTGCTTGATGGAACGGTTTGATGGTAGTGGTAGCGTTGAGTATACGAAACGAAAAGTAGTAAACTAGAATGCTACCAATGAGGAAAAAGAAATGGTGATTTTACTTCATGTTGAAGATAATCCCCAGGTCAGCAGCCGTCAACTAGCTGTTATCTGACACATCCTACGGCTAATCGCACCACGAGAAAATAAAAGTATCATCCCTTTCATATGGAACTACACCAAGAACTTCAAGACCGTGATTTTGAACGACGAGTAAACTTTTGTACTAACATGAATGGAGCAATAGAGGCCGATCCAAATTTTTTATACAAAATAATGTTTTCTGATAAAGCTACTTTTCGCAGTAACGGAGCAGTTAACAGCCAAAACGTGCATTATTATTCAAGAGTTAATCCATTTTGGGTCTGGGAAGTTCAAAACCGCTTAATGTACGAGGCTGGTTTGAAAAGTCCGTGCAAAAATAAAAACTACTTATGTGTTTGGGGTAAACCTTTTTTATTTTTCGACATAGTCTCCTTTTAGGCTTAAACACTTCGTCCAACGATGTTCTAGTTTGTTGATCCCTTCCGAATAATAGGATTTGTCCAAGTCTGCAAAATATCCATTAGTGTCTGCAATCACCTCCTCGTTTGAATAAAATCTTTGTCCCGCCAGCCATTTCTTCAAATTGGGGAACAAATAGTAGTCCGAGGGAGCCAAGTCTGGAGAATAGGGGGGATGTGAAACGAGTTGGAATCCTATTTCCATTAATTTTGCGACCACAACTGCTGAGGTGTGTGCTGGTGCGTTGTCGTGATGGAAAAGGACTTTCTTGTGGGCCAATCGCGGGCGTTTTTTTTTTTCTTGCAGCTCGGTTTTCAAACGGTCCAATAACGATGAATAATATTCACCTGTAATAGTTTTACCCTTTTCCAGATAGTCGATGAGGATTATCCCTTGCGAATCCCAAAAGACAGTCGCCATAACCTTTCCGGCCGAAGGAACGGTCTTCGCCTTTTTTGGTGCAGATTCTCCCTTGGTAACCCATTGTTTAGATTGTTGTTTGATCTCAGGAGTATAGTAATGTATCCATGTTTCATCCACAGTGACGAAACGACGCTTAAAGTCCTCCGGATTCTTCTGGAACAGCTGCAAACCATCCTTGCAACACTTCACACGATTCCGTTTTTGGTCAAGCGTGAGCAATCGCGGCACCCATCTTGCGGATAGCTTTCTCATGTCCAAATGTTTATGCAAAATATTATGTACCCGTTCAGTCGAGATGCCCACAGCACTAGCAATCTCACGCACCTTAACTCTTCTGTCATCCCTCACCATATCATGGATTTGATCAATGATTTCTGGAGTCGTAACCTCCACAGGCCGTCCAGAACGTTCAGCGTCACTTGTGCCCATATGGCCAGTCCGAAAATTTTGAAACCACTTATAAACTGTTCTAATCGAAGGTACAGAGTCACCATAATGTTTATCAGGCTTCTCTTTAGTCTCCTGAGGCGTTTTGCCTTTCATAAAGTAATGTTTAATCACCACACGAAATTCTTTTTCGTCCATTTCTTGAAAATCACTCGACTTCCTTGATTCACACGAATGCCAAACACAAAGAAATAGACCAATATGGCTGAAACTTGGTGTGCGTTCATTAAAGAGATGCTACTAACTAAACATGACCTCGATACGCGCCGGTGGTGCCATCTCTCGGACTTTGCACGGACTTTTCAAACCAGCCTCGTATAGTGTGGAATATTAAATTTTTTGAATTATTGGTCCATATTTTTTCCGCGAACCGTTTAACGGACCTAGACTTCTAAATTTTTAGCAAAACGAATTACCCCAGCTTCTTGAAGAACTTGATAGATTTAAATATATAGCCCAGTTTGCCTTATGCCTCCCAAGACACCCCTACTCTCCACTGAATTTCATGTGTTTGGTTGTCTCGTCTTACGCTGACTTCATAGCCTAGGTATTTCTATCGGTGTACTTGCTCGATCTCAATTCAGTTTTATAGTGTCGTTTAATACAAGATTTATCAAAAACTGATTTTTAAACCAACCCTTCCTGAAGCGTCTTGAAGCATGCACAGCATAGTTTGTTCTTCTTGCATATTGTCTGTTATTAAGACAATGTCGTCGGCAAAACAAAGGTGATTTAACTTTTCACCATCAATGTTAAGCCCCATTTTCTCCCAGGTTATTGACTGTAGCATACTTTCTAGAAGTATTACGAAAAGCTTAGGAGAGAGCATATCACCCTGGCGCACTCCTTTCTCGCTTTAAAATTTGCTGGTGAATTGGTTAGTTTGTGTTTTGACATTAACGGTGACATTTTCATATATGTACTTAATTACACTGGATTATCGATGATCAATACGACATTTAGCAAGCGCTTCCAAGAGTCTCTGTTGTTGTCAGAATCAAAAGCCTTTTCGAAGTTCATGAATATGAACATCAGAGGCTTATTTATTCTATACATTTTTCGATGAGGACTTTAACTGTGACTAGATGGTCGTTTGTTCCGTACCCTGTGCGGAAACCTGCCTGCTATTTTAAGAGAAAAAACTTAAATTTATTTGTTAGTCGTTTGATAAGTATTTTAGTGAAAAATTTGTATATATGAGTCAATGGGTCGATAGTTTGTAAGGTCTGAAATATCCCCTTTCTTATGCATGTTGACAATAGTTGCATTATTCCATTGCGATGAAGTTATTCCTTCCAGAAGGCGTTTATTAAATAATATTTACAGAGCTTTGATAATTTGTTGTCCTCCTTATTTAATTGCCTCTATTGCAATATTGTTTTCATCCGGGGCTTTGTTATTTTTCATGTTCTTCGTGGGTGATGTGATATATTCTTCTGTGATATCTGGGATCTCTTCCGCCCCTGATCTAGAATTTTTGGTATGTTGATTTATGTTCTTCTATCGTGTTAGGTACATAATCGTTGATAAGATAATTCGACGATTCGATTCGTGTTAAAATATCTCTTTTGTTTGTTATCATATTACCATGTATGTTCTTAATCTTGCATATGTCCTTCCTTCCTATTGTGTTCTATTTTCTTAAAATCTTTTAAGCTCTTATTTTGTTCTACAACGTTTTTAATTTCCTCTACATATTTTTGTCTTTTGTTTTTTCTAATTTCCTTAGATATTTCCTTATTTATAGTCCTATATTCGTCTATAGTGTCATTAAAAGAGGCCATTGCTGAGTGAAAAACACAAAGAGAAACGATCTCGCGTGGAGCAAAGGAAAACAGAGATCGAGACTGGATCAATGAAATTTTTTCTAATGAAGCGTCATTTTGGGGTTATGTTATCACCCACGAGCCTGGTCAATTTCCACTAACCGATTGGTTCAGCGCACCCTGTAAAACACCCTGTGAAAATTCATGTTTGGAGGATGTCTTTCGGAAAAAGATTTTGGGAAACTCTTCATCTTTACATTCACTTGGAACGCTGACAAAATGATCCCAGATTTACAAGATGTCATTATTACCAACTGTCAAACAGTGGTTTGTCGATAAAAGTAAGGAGTGGATTCTTCAAAAGGATAACGACCCCAAACATCGGAGTAAAACTATAGGAGGAAACGGGAATCCGGTATCATCACACTAGATTAGTCATCCCAGTCGTCGGTCGATGCAAACCCAATCGAGAACGTGTGGTCATCCATCAAGCAGAAGCTTCGTAGTAAAAAGTTGCAGTGAAGCAGCTGTCACGGCAAATTCGGGCAATTTGGAAATCATTGCCCGAAGAATACGCGAAAAATCTCGTCGAATGTATGCTCCGAACCAACTACTGAATCATTACCTATCGAATGATCGTAAAAATTTTTTTAAATAAATACATTTTTAATGAACAATAAGCGACACATTCTTACTTGATCGATTGTAGAATATAAATTTGAGAGAGTAAACAGTTTGCTTTGCTATGCAGAGTGGAAAAATATTTTTAATTTTTAAAAAGCACCCAGTTTATTAGTTCATAGTTATAGATTCAAAAAAAAATTATAATATTATTTACATTAGTATTTTACGTGTATTAACTTTTACTTATTAATAAACGATAACTAATGATACTTCCAATCTATTTTATTTATAGTAATAATTTATTTTATGATACCTGTAAATAAAAACTTAGTCTCTAATTTTCTTAACCTTATGCTCGTTAAAACTACAAAGCCAGAATTGACCAACTCTATATTTTACGAGTTTTGTCAGCTAATTAAAAAGTCTAGAGACAAAATTAATTCTATCAAGTCATTTATCATACACAATCAATAAAACAACATTTAAATGGATATATACGTTCATAAAACAACATTTTTCTAACATGAAACATGAAGTTCTGTGTAGCCCTTTTTGTTAGTTTTTATCTTGTAAGAATCGTCGCCAAATTACAATACTACAAACTGAATTACGCTAAAAATCATCTTAAGGTGTTTCAGGGCCTTACCAGTGCAATATTTGTTAAAGAAAAAATCATTTGTTATGTATTTAAAGATACTTATTTTGATAATAATATTTTAATTAAACATATTCGCAAACCTCTTATAGTACAGGAGCTAAGAAATGGTCAACCACTAAAAATGTGTAACGGGTATGTCGTAAATACAGAAAATTATAAATTGTTAATAAAACCATCGTCTGGGAAAGAGTATACTTATATAGTTCCGCCGAATAAGAAAAGGTTAATTTTGGTTAACAGTACAAAGCGTTTAGAAGAAGTCCCACATTTACTTGCAGCAGTGAAAGGTTTCAAGATGGTGTACAACCCACTGATTTCCGATACGAACTCACCTGAAATTGTAGTTTTTTTCACCAAGCCAGAAAGAACCAGTGTTTAGATGGAATTCAGAACACGATAACTTTACAATAAATGCAAAAAATTTTAATATTCCAAGAGGTGATGATAAAGAATTAATAACTTATGGCAAAAATACTTCTTTTAAATTCGCCGTATTTAACTGCCCACCATTCATTAAACTAAAAGATCATGCTGTAATAAAAGGTTTAGAAGTGACTATGATCAATGAGATTTTAAAGAACTTTAATGTTGAATTTGTTGAAATTATAGACGAAACAGGTGATCCTTGGAGTGTAGTGAAAAAAATGGTCGAAAATGGTTCAGTTGATGGAGCTGGCTGCTCACAGTACATGGTTGCTGAAGCTATGAGAAACACAGATTTTTCTTACAGATACATGCAATGTTGTGCAACTTTTTTAGTGCCTAAAGCCGAACCATTACCGAGCCAACCTTTGTGTTTCAACCATTCAAATTAGCCACTTGGGTTTGTTCTTTTGTGGTACTTATAATTTTTATTTTTGTTTTAAAATACTTTATAATGTATCATACATATATTTTTGATTTAAAATATGAATATGGTTATAACGGAGTTTGTAAGTACCTTTACGTTCTTCGATTATATTCTGCCGGCGGCTGGACTGAACAGAATATTTTATATGCATCAGCAATACGACTGTTAATCTTCACTTGGTTATTTCATTGTCTTCTTTTTTCGAGTTATTATAATGCCGGATTAAACAGCATATTAGCGAAACCTCGAATAATGCAGAGTATTAATACGTTTCAAGATATTGTTGATCATGATTTGCATTATTACGCGCAAACAAATAATATGGGTGATGATTTTAGATCTTTAAATTCATCAGTATTTACTAGTTTAGCAAATTTATACCGACCTGGAAAAAGGACTGAAAAGTTAGATAAATCTACTATTCTCTACGTAAAAACGATAGGTACATCTTACGTAACGGATATATGGGATTTTGCACCAGAAAAACTCAAGCATTTTAAAGCACTTAAAGAATGTTTTGGAAACTACTACATTGGTTTCATTTTAAAGCAACACTCTCCTTACACGGACTATCTTAATATGAAAACAACTCAGTTACAAGAAGGAGGTATTGTTGGACACTGGATTATTAGAGAAATTGAGTACGAAGCAAAAAGTCACAAGCAATTCTTCACTCCGTACGTGGTTGAAGAAAATTTTGTGATGATAGATTTGGAAAAGTTATCTGGAGCTTTCATATTGCTTTGTGTAGGATTTTTAACAAGTATTCTTGCTTTCGTGGGCGAATTACAAATTAAAACACAAGCAGAAAATTTGTTTTAACAAACTTTATAAGATAAAATAAAATCAGTTAGAAAGCACACTATTAAAATCATTATTTTAGAAAAGTAAGGCATTGGCAACATATACATTGTAATAGAAAAACGATTCGTGTCTTTGTTTTCACTGGACCCCAAAATTAACGCTGCGTCGAGAAGCGGCAAAATTAAGAAAATTGAGTATGAATGTACTCCATGAGACCATTCGACAACATTTTTGTGCTCATGATGTCAAATTCCGAAATACGTTGAAGAAACCTTTGCTGGACGAAAATCACGTCGTGAAGCAGCTCGCTTGGGCCCACGATAAGATACTAGAGTGGCCCTCACAATCGCTGGACGCCGACCCTATTGAAAACGTTTATTCCCTTGCAAGGAGAAAACTCAGAGGAAAGACTCTAAGAACTTGGACTCAGTTGTCTCGCGAGATTCGAAAAATTTGGAGGTCATTGCAGAAAAGCTAGTCGACAGCATGCCCTAAAGACGCCAGGCGATTATTGATGCAGGAGGCGATTGGACAACTTACTCAGGTAATTGCACCGTTGCTAGCACTCCAAAGAATATATTGATGACAAAAAATGTTCTCGAAACATATTTTTTCGAGAGTACAAACGGTCACGTTCTTACTTGACAGACTATACCTGTCAATCCCTTACTTATTATGTACATTTTTTTTTTTCTAGTTTTTTTAACTTTTATGTATTTAGCTGGTTGAGAATAAAGGATCTAAATACCTTTGTTTCAATTTTTAATGCAGATATTTTGATTCACTCTATATTTTGAGTGTTTACACCTCAAAAAACGATGCTGCAGTAGCTTTTAACTCATCATCCAAGGACTTTTTTATTTATTTTTAGGAATCTAAGGTCTTCCGTCGAATGTCTGAAAAAAAAGCAGTTACAAAGTGGATGTTATAACACGGTGAATTTAGATTTTTCAATAACGGTTTGAACTTTCCGAGCATCGTTCGGAAAAGAGTATACTTATATACTACTGTTGAAAAAAAAAGGTTAATTTTGGTTAACAATACAAAGCGTTTGGAAGACGTCCTACATTTACTGCAGCAGTAAATGGTTTCAAAATGGTGTACAACCCACTGATCTCCGATACGAACTCTCCTGAAATTGTAGTTTTTTCACCAAGCCAGAAAGAACCAGTGTTTAGATGGAATTCAGAACACGATAATTTTACAATAAATGCAAAAAATTTCAATATTCCAAAAGGTGATGTTAAAGAACTAATAATTTGTGTGTGTCAAAAATACGTCTTTCAAAGTCGCCATATTTAACTGTCCACCATTCATTAAACTAAAAGATCATGCTGTAATAAAAGGTTTAGAAGCAACTATGATTAGTGACATTTTAAAGAACTTTAATGAATAAATTTGTTGAAATTATAGACGAAACAAAAGATCCTTGGAGTGTAGTTAAAAAAATGGTTGAAAATGATACAGTTGATGGAGCTGGCTGCTCACAGTACATGGTTGCTGAAGCTATGAGAAACACAGATTTTTCTTACAGATACATGCAATGTTGTTCAACTTTTTTGGCGCCTAAAGCTGAACCATTACCGAGCCAAACCTTTGTGTTTCAACCATTTAAATTAACCACTTGGGTTTGTTCTTTTGTGGTACTTATAATCTTCATTTTTGTTTTAAAATACTTTATAATGTATCATACATATATTTTTGATTTAAAATACGAATATGGTTATAACGGAGTTTGTAAGTACCTTTACGTTCTCCGATTATATTCTGCCGGCGGATGGACTGAACAGAATATTCTGTATATGCATCAGCAATACGACTGTTAATTTTCACTTGGTTATTTCATTGTCTTCTTTTTTCAAGTTATTATGATGCCGGATTAAACAGCATATTGGCCAAACCTCGAATAATGCAGAATATTAACACCTTTCAAGATATTGTTGATCATGATTTACATTATTACGCCCAAACAAATAATATGGGTGATGATTTTAGATCTTTAAATTCATCAGTATTTACTAGTTTAGCAAATTTATACCGACCTGGTAAAAGGACTGAAAAGTTAGATAAATCTACTATGCTCTACGTAAAAACTATAGGTACATCTTATGTAACGGATATTTGGGCTTTTGCACCAGAAAAACTCAAGCATTTTAAAGCACTTAAAGAATGTTTTGGAAACTATTACATTGGTTTCATTTTAAAGCAAAACTCTCCTTACACGGACTATCTTAATATGAAAACAACTCAGTTACAAGAAGGAGGTATTGTTGGACACTGGATTATTAAAGAAATTGAGTACGAAGCAAAAAGTCACAAGCAGTTCTTCACTCCGTACGTTGTTGAAGAAAATTTTGTGATGATAGATTTGGAAAAGTTATCTGGAGCTTTCATATTGCTTTGTGTAGGATTTTTAACAAGTATTCTTGCTTTCGTTGGTGAATTACAAATTAAAACAGAAGCAGAAAATTTGTTTTAACAAACCTTTTAAGGTAAAATGGACCTAGATACGCCATAAGAAAAAACTGACTATTTTTTTAAGAAATAGGTTAAAAAGCACACTACTGAAATCATCATTTTAGAAAAGTAAAGCATTGGCAACATATACGTTGTATTAGACTGTATTGTTAAATATAAACTGAGTCTTGTTTTGGGTTATATTATGTATATTTGTTTCTATAAATTTTAATATACAGTCTATTAAGTAGGAACGTGTCCACGATTCTAGCGATTCAACAAAAAATCGGTAGAGGGGACCTTTATCTACGACGCATTTTAGTAGAAGTATCAGTCGATTCCAAGCTTTCGTCGTCCAAAATGAGTCACTTGTTTGCACATCGATTCAAGGCAGTTTTTCTTTGTTCCCGGCCGGCCTAAAATGACAAATTCCGCGGCCGCTAAATACTCGTATATTAAAACAACGATATCGGTAGTGAAAGAGTGGATAAATCGTTTTAACAAGATGAAGAATGTCGACAACTTGCCAAAACGTGGCTCGGTAGGCAAAATCACTCCGAAAGTAGAAAAAAACGAATCGTGTCTTTGTTTTCACGAGACCCGAAATTAACGCTACGTCAAGAAGCGACAAAATTAAAAAAATTGGGTTTGAACGAACTCCATGAGACCATTCGACATTTTCGTGCTCATGTCAAATTCCGAAACACGTTGAAGAAACCTTAGCCAGACGGAAATCACGTCACGAAGCGGCTCGCTTAGGCCCACGATAAGATACTAGAGTGGCCCTCACAACCCTATTGAAAACGTTTGGTATTTTGTAAAGAGACAGCTCAGAGGAAAGACTCTAAGGACAGACAATTATCTCGCGAGATTCGAAAAATTTTGAGATCGTTGCAGAAAATCTCGTCGGCAGCATGCCTCGAAGATGCCAGGCGATTATTGATGCAGGAGGCGATTGGAAAACTTACTAAGGAAATTGTGCCGTTGTTATCTCACCAATGAATACATTAATGGCAAAAAATGTTCTCGAAACACGTTTTATCAAGAATACTAGCGGTCACGTTCTCACTTGACAGACTGTAGCTGTCTATTCTTTGCTTATTATGTACATTATATTTTTTCTAGATTTTTTAAGGTATTATATTCTATGTATTTAACTGGTTGAGAATAAAGGATCTAAATACCTTGTTTCCATTTTTGATACTAATGCAGATATTTTGATTCACTCTATATTTTGAGTGTTTGCACCTCAAAAAACGATGCTGCAGTGGCTTTCAACTCAATATCTAAGGACTTTTTTATTTATTTTCAGGAGCCTAAGGTCTTTAGTTGAATGCCTAAAAAAAAGCAGACGCAGGGCGTTAACTCAGGATTACAAATTAGATGTTATAACACGATGAATCTAAAATTTTCAATTATGGTTTGAACTATCCAAGCATTGTTCGGGAAAGAGTATAGTTATATAGTACCGTTGAAAAAGAAAAGGTTAATTTTGGTTAACAAAACAAAGCATTTAGAAGACGTCCCACATTAACTGCAGTAGTGAAAGGTTTCAAAATGGTGTACAACCCACTGATCTCCGATACGAACTCTCCTGAAATTGTAGTTTTTTCACCAAGCCAGAAAGAAGCAGTGTTTAGATGGAATTCAGAACTTTACAATAAATACAAAAAATTTCAATATTCCAAAAGGTGATGTTAAAGAATTGATAACTTATGGCAAAAATACGTCTTTTGAATTTGCCATATTTAACTGCCCACCATTCATTAAACTAAAAGATCATGCTGTAATAAAAGGTTTAGAAGTAACTATGATTAATGAGATTTTAAAGAACTTTAATGTTGAATTCGTTGAAATTATAGACGACACACATGATCCTTGGAGTGTAGTTAAAAAAAAAAATGGTACAGTTGATGGAGCTGGCTGCTTACAATACATGGTTGCTGAAGCTGTGAGAAACACAGATTTTTTTACAGATACATGCAATGCTGTGCCTAAAGCTGAACCATTACCGAGCCAAACCTTTGTGTTCCAACCATTCAAATTAACCACTTGGGTTTGTTCTTTTGTGGTACTTATAATCTTTATTTTTGTTTTAAAATACTTTGTCTACGACGCATTTTAGTAAAAGTATCAGTCGATTCCGAACTTTCGTCGAAATCACATAAAATCCAAAAAATGAGTCACGAGGCAGTCTTTCTTTGTTCCCATCCAAAGGGGCCTAAAATGACACATTCTGCAGCCGCTAGATATATTAAAAAGTCGGTATCGTTTGTAAAAAAGTGGGTGAATCGTTTTAACAAGACGAAAAATGTGGACGACTTACCAAAACGTGGCTCGGTAAGCAAAGTCACTCCGAAAGTCTTTGTTTTCACGGGACCCAAAATTAACGCTGCATCAAGGAGCGACAAAATTAAGAAAATCGGGTTTGAATGTGTCGCATGACATTCGACATCTTCGTGCCTCATGATGTCAAATTCCGAAGCACGTTGAAGAAACCTTTGCTGGGTGAAAATTACGTCGCGAAGCGGCTCGCCTGGTCTAACGATAAGATACTACAGTGGCACTCACAATCGCCGGACGCCAACCTCATTGGAAACGTTTGATCTCTTGTGAAGAGAAAGCTCAGAGGAAAAACTCTAAGGACTATGACTCAGTGGTCTCGAGAGATTCGAAAAATTTGGAGATAATTGCCGCGCGAGTATGCAGAAAATCTCATCAACAACTCGAGGATGCCAGGCGATTATTGATGCAGGAGGCGATTAGACAACCAACTAGTGTTAGCACACCAAAAAATACACCGATGGCAAAAAATTTTCTCGAAACACATTTTTTCAAAAATACAAGCGGTCACGTTCTTACTTGACAGACTGTATTTATACCTGACAGGTGTTTACCTAACTATGACACAGGGTAATAAATGTTTCCCACTTGTGATGTAACCCGAGTCTTTATTAAAGTTAGAGCCCATCAGAGAACAGAATGGGGAAGGGATAACAATAACGGAAGATCAGGTCAAAAATTGCAGTAACAAAGTTAAAAAACAGGAATATTCCCAGCGAGGACGAAATAAGTAATGAACTCATCAAATATGACGGACAAGCTCTACTGCAAGAAATAACCAAATTATTAAAGAAAATAATAACCCTCCAAACATATTTTTTCAAGAATACGAGCGGTCAAGTTCATACTTGACCTACTGTACAGGGTATATTGTAATAATACGCCATTATTTGTACCAAGATTTTAAAAATTTCTGCATAACGATCTTCATGAAGCTATCGCTAGAGGCGCATGTGTTCTAAGTGATGGATTTCTTATGAGTGTAATAACTATTTTTAATGAAATTAGCATGTAACTCACAAGTAAATTCAAATTTATTGTGCTTATTATAAGATATATGGAACCCTGATTCAAAATTCTAAAAAATAAAGCAAACCAAACGCAAGTGCGTAAAAAAAAAATTACTCCTAAAAACCTAAAAATTTATTTTCTCAGTTTTTCTGTATCATATAAACATTTGATCAATACAAAAGGTTTTTAAACCTAGATAAAAAAAACAATTATAAACTAATAATACATTTTTTATATTAAAACAGCTAGAAAAGGTATAATATATAACTTTAAAAAATAATAGTACTAGAAGACAAGCTACAGGTGTTTAAATCTTATATGCTGGTGGTGTAGCAAAGAACCTTTGCCTTTTAACATTCCTAAAAACAAAAAAAGAAACGTCAATATTGCGATCTTGCCATACACTTATTAAAGCAGTATTCAGTTTATAAGTTAAGGAAGTTGAGGTGGGATAGTCGCAACCAAAAGTTTTGAATGATGTCATTTAGAAATACTTTCTATTAAATAATTCGAAAGATTTTAAGTCTTATATATTGTTTATTTAATAATTTAACATGAATGGATTAACTTTTGGATGTTTTATCCAAACTTATAGAAAAAAAAATATGGAAAATAAAAATTAATTCTATTTCACAATTTTTAAAAAATTATCAAAGCAAATAATATGACAAAAATTGCTTTTTTTTCATTTGTTATAACAAAAAATGTGTGATTTTTATATCCAATGGACGTATTCTCCATAAGACATATATATATATATATATATATATATATATATATATATATATATATATATATATATATATATATATATACGAGGATAAAAGAATCCCTGGCTTATTGGTAGAAACTTCGTTGAAAATAGTACAGCGGATGCTGCAGGCTGTTCGCAATATAACACATGGGCTGAAAAGTCCCGGGCCTAACACATAGATGGCGCTAGTTTTATTGCAGTCACCTTTTTTTCAGTTAATACTAACCTTCAAAAGACAGCTGTTAAAATTTCATGATATTCTATTCATTAGTTTGTGAGTTATTGTGCTAAGAGTGACGCTACTTTTGTTATTTTTAAAACAATGGATCAAAAACAATTTCGTGTTTTAATTTTACACTGCTTCTTGATGGGAAAAAATACCGTTCAAGCGAAGCAATGGCTTGAAAAGTGTTATGGGGACTCCGCTCCATCAGAAACAACAATAAAACGTTGGTTTGCTGACTTCAAACGTGGTCGTAGAGACACCGATGATGCAGAACGCAGTGGACGTCCAAATGAGGCGGTAACACCAGAAAACATCAAAAAAATCCATAAAATCGTTTTGAATGATCGAAAAGTGAAGTTGCGTGAGTTAGCTGACATCGTAAAGATATCAAAAGAACGTGTTGGCTTTATATTGCATGAGCATTTGACTATGAGAAAGCTCTGTTCAAAGTGGGTGCCGCGTTTGCTCACTGTTGATCAAAACAAGAACGTGTTGATGATTCTGAGCAGTGTTTGGCCATGTTTAAACGTAACAAACCGGAATTTTTGCGTCGATATGTGACAATGGATGAAACATGGATCCATCACTTCACTCCGGAATCAAAACGATCGTCATCTGAGTGGACAGCAACTGGTGAACCTCGTCCAAAGCGCCCGAAAGCACAACAATCGGCTGGAAAGGTTATGGCCTCGGTATTTTGGGATGTGCGTGGTGTAATATTCATCGACTATCTTGAGAAAGGAAATACCATCAACAGTGAATATTATATAGCGTTATTGGAGCGTTTGAAGGCCGAAATTGCAAAGAAACGACCGCATATGGCAAAGAAAAAAATTTTGTTTCATCAAGACAACGCACCGTGTCACAAGTCAATCAAAACAATGGCAAAACTACATGAATTGAACTTCGAATTGCTCCCACATCCACCGTATTCGCCAGATTTGGCTCCCAGCGACTACTGGCTGTTCGCAGACCTGAAAAAAAAATGCTCGCCGGTAAGAAATTTCGCACGAATGAAGAGGTTATCGCTGAAACTGAGGCCTATTTTGAGGCAAAAGATAAATCGTTCTACAAAAGTGGTATTGAAATGTTAGAGCGGCGCTGGAATGATTGCGTTGCTCTTGATGGAGATTACGTTGATGAATAAAGCTAATTTTGAACCAAAAAAACCGTGTTTTCTTTGTTAGGCCCGGGACTTTTCAGCCCATGTGTTATATGTGTGTGTGTGTGTATTGTTAATTTCAATTTTTACTTAAATAAGTTTCCTAAAGACCTTAAATTTTTCATAGAAAATTTCTAACCTAATTAATCTATCGAAATAAATCTATACAAAATAGTTTTCATATTCTACGTCTAAAGCCTCAACCTCCTTAATTATATAAACTTGTACTATACAATTTAAAATATTTAAATTTCCCACCATTACTACTAAATGCAACGTTGCCGCTATTTCAGAGATAAAAGGTAAATCATTCACAAGTACCTCCAATAATTGTTATTTTTCATAAAGTTAAAGCTTCCTAATTAAATTTAAAATTTTTTTTAAATAATCGTAAAATTTTAATGTCTAACATAGTTAAATTTCCTATTGATTAACGCCTCAACCTCCTTAATCGCAACTTTAAGTGTCTTTACTATCTTGATGCCTCAGTCTTACAGCGGCTCACAACGCTTGTTAGCGGTCTCGGAAAATATACTACTTCCTAACATATAAAGAGGGCAAAATGACACTTGGTATGTAGAATTGAATGTTATGTTTGTAGTGCGAGAAATCTCTCACTTATTTTGCATTTACGATAGAAGGGTGTTTCAACAAGAGAAATTATTGAAAAAATTTTTGTGATATTTTCATTTAAGTCTAAAGTACAAACTAAGCGATTAATGATGGAATATAATATCTGCCAAATGGCTCTTCTTACAGGTAGTTATTCTTTTGAGAAAATTTTCATCACATTTCCATACAACTGTGGCTCTATTTCGCGAATTTCTGCTCTAATATTATCTTTAAGCGCTTCAATCGTTGCTGAAGCACTGGACTAGACTTTATCTTTAATATAGACCTAAAGGAAAAAGTCTAAGGGTGTTAAATCGCACAATCTGGGTGGCCAGTTAAGTCACCATTTCGAGAAATTACACGACCAGGAAACTTTTCGCGTAATAATCCGATTGTTTCACCAGTATGTAGCGCCATCTCGTTGAAAATAATAAGGTAATACGCATCCAAAGCATCCACTTCAGGCCAAAAAAGTCAATCAGCATTTCACGGTAACGCACACCTTTCATTTTCGAAAAAATACCACCGTCAGCCTAAAAACCTCACTAAACTGTCACTCGTTGTGAATGGAGAGGTTGTTCAACCATTTCTCTTGGGTTTTCAGAGCCCCAAATGCGACAGTTTTGATTATTTACGTAGCCAGACAGATGAAAATGAACCTCGTCATTCAGAACGATTTTCTTGAAAAAATTGGGTCTTTCTCTGGCATTTCCAACACCCAATTAACAAACGTTCGGCGTTGTCCATGGTCGGCCGGTTTTAATTCTTGTGTCAGCTGGACTTTGTAAACCTTTAGACAGAGATCTTTGTGCAAAATACGGTGCAGGCCGGCTGTGGCTACGCCCAACTGTGAACGTGTATGAACGTCTTCGAATTGACATACGCGGGTCTTCCGCAACACTTTCAGCTACAGCAGCAATATTTTCAGTTGATCTGGCTGGGCGAGCACGGGTTTGTTTTTTTACATCCGAAACTTGACCGAGACGTTCAAATTTACCGATTAAATTCACAATTGCTGGGCGAGAAGGCGTTTCATTTCGACTAAAAGCAGTACGAACTTTGCGAACTGTCTCCGCGAAATGTTCGCCATTTTTGTGGTGAATTTTTACAATTTCAATGCGTTGTTCAACTATATATTGTTCCAATTTCGTTAACCGTATAGTTTTTACTACTCAAATCTCAAAGAATGACAGCTGCAATCTAAAACATGAAAAATAGCGCACAATTTAAAATGTGTTGTGTGTGTTGTTGAAACACCCTTTATTAGTAAAAGTTTACTTCATTTTTCTCAAAAAATGCCTCCTTTGAATTATATCTCTTTGTCCTTCCCTGTCAAATGCACTATCTCAGTGACATTGTTAACTTATTCTAGATATGAATACTATAATAAGAGAGAGATAAAATTATTAATAATAAATAAAAATATAAAAATAAATCGAAATTTCAAAAACTACTCACGTACCTTGATCCGGTGGGTGTAAAAAATCGACCATTAGGTTTTAATAAAGAATCGGTGCTGGGAGTTTGTTGCAACCTGCTTGTAGGCTGCTGATTGATCACGTTTACAAATGTCGACCAATAATCGCCTGGTAGACACATTAGAGCTTCCATAACCTACATAAAAACACCCTACAGTCAAAGAAATCCTAAATTTTATATGTATTAGAGATAAATTGGTAAAGTCATTTTCTTCGGAAATTATTTTATACTTTAAAATTTTTTTCGCGCTGATAGACTATATGCTAATGCTCGACCGAACTAACACCAGTTTTCTGTAGACTATCCTAGAAAAAGAGAATATTTCCTTTCTGCTGGAAATACGCTACAGTTCAGCTGATACCCAAAAAAGGCAAGAAAACTTTGTCCAACAGCTACTGACCAGTCACACTGCTTTCAATAATATCAATCCCCATCAATATGGCTTTCATAAGCAAAGATCAACATATCTTCTAACTTACGTAACACATGTTTGGAACTGAAAACATCGGAGAATCTCAAGCCATTGCACTTGACATATCCAAGGCGGTCGACATAGGCGAGGCCATCAGTTCCGGTCAAGTAACCAGTAGAGGGGACTATAAGGAATAGGCCCTCTGTCTTTATTTAAACTACTTTTACATTTTATAATTTCTATACTTTCGTATGGGTTCAACAATCTCCTATCAGATACATTTTTAATTAATCTTAGATTATCTAATATTACAATATGATCAGCTTCAAGGGCACGTTCGGCAATGCTAGACTTTTCTGTTCTACTGTATTTTAAGAGTGCTAAATATTCTTTAAATCGTGTTTCAATTGACCTTTTAGTTTGCCCTACATACTTTTTATCGCGATCATTACAACTAACTTCATAAATTCCATTTTTCTCACACTTAGGAATCATATCTTTGGGATTTCCTAAGATATTCCTCAGATTTTCTGGTGACTCATAGATTAAGGTGAGCCCTACCTTATTAAATAATTTATTTCGGATTATATGGTATGGAGACATACTTAGTCTTATTTTCTTCGCGTGTAAAAAGGGTGGAATTCTGAGTATTTAACCTGAACTTATGTTTATTTATTAACTTGTTTACTAAGTCATCGTCATAACCATTAACTCCAGTTCTAATACGATTCCTTTCATTATTAGAGTTTACTCTATTCAGAGGAAAAGTGACCAAACAATGAACTAAAAAATGTCTGCAGCTAATTTGTTTTGTTTGCAATGAAATGAATTATTAGAAATATATCTATCTGTTACTGTGTCTTTTCTATAGCTATCAAATTATATTATATAGAATACAGAATTATATTATATAGAATATAGAATTTGATATCTATAGAGAAAACACAGTAACAGATAGATATATTTCTAATGATTCATTTCATGGCAAACACCACAAATTAGCCGCATTACATTTTTTAGTTCATCGTTTGGTCATTTTTCCTCTGAATAGAGTAAACTTCAGTAATGAAAGGAATCGTATTAGAAATATAACTAGAGTTAAAGGTTATGACGATGACTTAGGAAACAGGTTAATAAATAGACATAAGTTCGGGTTAAATATTCAGAATTCCATCTTTTTTACACACGATGAAAATAAGACCAAGTATGTCTCCATACCATATAATTTGAAATATAGCAGGGGACTCAATAAGGTATTTAATAAGGTAGGGCTCACCTTAATCTATAAATCATCAGAGAATCTGAGGAATATCTTAGGAAATCCCAAAGATAAGATTCCTAATCGTAGGAAAAGTGGAATTTATGAAGTTAGTTGTAATGATTGAAACAAAAAGTATGTTGGGCAAACTAAAAGGTCAATTAAAATACGATTTAAAGAACATTTAGCACACTTAAAATACAGTAGAACAGAAAAGTCTAGCATTGCCGAACATGCCGTTGAAGCTGATCATACTTATATTAGATAATCTAAGATTAATTTTAAAAAAGCGCAGGATAGAGAAATGCGGAGAAGAACATCCCACAAAGCAACAAAATGGCCACTACATTCCCTAGAGGGAATTGAGACTGAGGAGAGAGATTCAGAAGAGAGCTGTTAGCCTGATTGGGGACCCGGAATTCACTAGCAACGTTGATTCCTTAGAACATCAAAGAAAGGTTGGCGACTTGAGTCTATTCTGCAAGTATTTTCATGGAAAGTGTTTAATAGGTGTACTCCGCTTAATCTCTCCCGGAGCGGTGTAGGCTAGCAATACACGTCGTGCTAAAACTTCACATTTGTACGAGGTTCAGTTTGTCATTCCTCGTACAACCATTTTCAAGCAGTCTGCTATATGTAGAACTTCATCCCTTTAAAATAATTTGCCTAGGAAAATATTCCCCAGCGAGTACCATTTAAAGCGATTCAAGAACAACGTGAATCGCTTTTTTCGCACACGCGTCGTTCCTGTAGCGCTTTAAGGATTTCCCTGTAGTACGTGTGCTATGCCCATAAAAAAAAGTTGACTCTACAAAAGGCGATAAGCTTATACCCCCCGATATTTGTTATCAATGCGTATACATCTTGTATAGTTGGTTTAAAGAAATAAGCATATAGTAATATCATCAATCATCGCTCCTGATGAAGCTAACATGGTTAGCGAAACGCGCGTCGAGTGCAAAAATAAAGTGTTTGGTGTAGTGGTGATATATACTGAGTAGTATATAGTAATATGTAAAAACTATTAGAAATAAAATTGGTAAATTATGAACTTACAGGTCTCTAATAGCCTCGTTGAGGTGAACATTGTTTTTAAAGAGAGAGTAATAATTTTATAATAATCATGCCTAATAAGGCTCTCTCATTTTAACCGTTCGGAACCGGCATGAAACTGTAGGTCCCCTTTATCTATGGAAGCACTTAAAAAGTTCCCGACCACAGGCAAAGGCGAGAGGGTCATCTACGTCCGTATCGGACATGGCACTTCAAAAAAAAAGAAGTAATAATTTCTTACCGCGATTTGTTGTCTTGTCTCTGTTAACAGGTTATTAGGATTAGGATCTTCCGACGAAAACCCAACAATCGTCGGGCCAAATACTTTGGCCAAATTTTCAATTGGCATTTTGCATTCCGGCGCCTCAGCAACCCTAAAATATAAATGAATATCTTACAATTCCAGTATCCACCTCTGTTGGTAAAAATTCAAATACCAGTAACATTAACTTATTAAGTTATAAAAATATGTAGTACTTGAACTCTTTGAACGGAACAAATAGAACATTTTTGGGACCAATAGCATCAACTAACCCACAGATTAAATGAACTCCTTTGTAACTCATATGCAAATGCAACAAAGATGGAGAAAATCTCGCATAGTAGTTCTGTTAAAGTCAGTAATAAATCCCACAAACCCAAAGAGCTTCCGTCCAGTTTCGCTTCGCTCTCATCTATTGAAAATATTTGAAAAAATAATCTTGAACAAAATAACTCGAAATACCTTAAATCATAACAGAATAAACGGGATTGAAACCTGGCTAATTATGTTCTGGGCAAATTCTAAACTTAAGGAAGTTGCGGTGGTATAGGTGAAACCAAAAGTAAATTGCGTTAGCTTATATTAGTATTTAGCCTACAAAACTCGAAGTACTTATCACAGTACTAACGCAAAGAATTGGTAAGATACAATATCTTTAGCTGCAATTGAAAGAACAGAAAATAACCGCTGGAATATAGACTTAATTCACTTTTAATGGTTGATATTAAGCCTAAAATGATGTTCAGACACGGGAAGTAAAAATATCGTAAAATTGAAACATAAAAGGCTGAATACTTTGCAAAATGAGCGACTTTCAGGATTTAAATACTTACTTCTGCAAATGCAAAATCATATAGGCCAAAGTGTCCCTGTTCGGTTGCGGCAAATCACTAACACACTGATACAGAGCAGGAATGATATCTTGCGGATCTCTCGCCTCTACGGCTTGCACGAAATTGCGCCACAATGTGTAAGTGATTATAGATTCCGTAAGGTTGCGCAGGAAGTCTTTTACGCAGCCGCAGATCACGTGGATGTCGGTTTGTGCGAGGGACGGGGAACCTCGACCTTTTAGGAACTTTTCCTGAAAGCAAAAAAAGATAAAGAAAAAATTGAGTATAATGACTACTGTGTAGTTTTTAAGGATGCCTTCATTTCAAAGAATTTTCTTTAAAATATGGAAATTCAACTTAATCGATCTTTGTGATTAAAGCTGTTTCTATTTTATGGACGTATATTTGACTCTATCAGATTCGTGAATTTTAAAAATACCTCGTATAATCGTTAGCGAAACGTCGGAAATTCAAGTCCCTCTGATTTAACAGGGTCCAATTCCAACTTCACCTTCAAGCTACAGTTATTTTAATTTTCATCATGTCTTAAATGAAATCGGTCATTGCATAAAAAAACGCTTTGTTACGACGTTGATGATTGTCATCTTCAAAAATAAACAGACCGGTCTTTTCATGTGTTTCCCTCAGAGCACCGTAAATTATCACTAGTGGTAATGTGGCTGATAAGATTTATAGCCAAGCTAACAACCAGAGAAATTCTTTTGCCAACTCCACATTATCGGCTGGGTAATGTCAACCAAACGAGACCTATATGTAGTATAACCACTTGACCTGCAGCCTGTCGATTTATGGTCTTATTCTTTTTATTTCTCATCGGCACGAACGTCTCCGTGGCATTGAGGTCAAGTATGTTCGCCCGCAATGACTTTGAATCCATCCTGCTCAACTTCAGACCTGCTTTTCATTCGCTATTTACCTCGTCTACCTTCCGACTCAGGCGATCGGCCACCAACAACATGCCGTCGGCACATTTTCCATCGCGGTCGCTACTCCTTAAAGGCTGAGTTCAGGCGTCCGTGCAAGAAGGCAATGCCTCTCATGGTCCGAGCAATCTTGTACCAACACATCCAGCAGTTTTTGCGTCGGAATCGGCATTTAGTCCTCAAAGTCCGTAACCACCCCACTCGTGGCGGAAGTCCCTTCATCGTCAATCTTTCACAATTTGAGCAGCCTCCCACCAACGGCTTTTTTTTACAGCATGAAGGCTTTTCAGAGTTTGCCAATATCTTCTAGCTAGCAGCATGACAGAATATGTCCCGGCCAAATACACTTTTAAAATAAAAATTATACTGACCCGTCGGAGATTGAACCCGATACTCGCAGCATCGTAAACCGAAACTATACCATGAAGCCAGGGCTGCAAATGCATAAATTACCACTAATACTAAAATATAACTGTAAATGACTCCCTAAATAATGTAAATCTATTTTGTGTCACATAAATAGTGAACGCAATGACGTTTCTTTTGTAAACATATTTCAAGTGAATGTAATATATAAATAAACAGCAGTGATTTAACATACCTTTAATGATTTCACCTCTTTCTCGGAAGCAGAAATCCTGTACAATCCCAATTCGTTCAGGCCTCTAAGTTCGATTTCATTCAAACAATGTACAATTAAAGCCGGAACCATGGGAGGGAGAGTTGGAGTGTAATCACTTATAATACCCTATAAATAATTTCAATAAATATTAATTATTTTAAGCTCAGGCACCAAATTTACTAAAAAATTCTAAAAATTAGACAACTTTAGCGAATCAGAAGGATAAACTGGTCATAAAGTGGCTCACATGTTTCTTCAGAGAGCGTTCTTTACGAGTGGCGGTCGACGGATTTCTTTCTAATATCTTCACTATCAACGCCGGTGTGCCCCAAGGCTCCATACTGTCTCCTACTCTGTTTCTCATTTACATTAACGATCTGCTGGAAAAGACCGGGAATCCAATCTACAGCTTTGCAGATGACAGTACGCTTACCTCTTCATTCACTTGAACGCTCGGACATCTGCTACTCAGGCGAATATCCGCAGACAGCAGGAGGTCGTTCAACTTAACAAAGACCTAGAAGAAATTCTATCTTGGGGTGACAAAAACCAAGTGGAATTTAACGCTACAAAAACCCAGGCGGCAGTTTTTTCTAAAAAAGTTAACGTTGCTGAACCCGACATAGTTATGTCGGGGCACCCCATTCACCTAGCATCGTGACTCAATTTGTTGGGCGTTAATTTGGGAGCAAATATGTCCTGGCATGAACATCTTGCACAAAGCTCAAATTCGACCAACTATGGAATACTGCACCCATGTTTGGGGCTCCGCTCCTAAACATACACTGCATTTGTTGTATTCTGTTCAGAGAAGAACTGTTCGTCTACGAGTATTTTCATGGAAAGTGTTCGAAGGATGTAGCCCCCTTAATTCCTCCCAGAGCGGTGCATGTTAGAAATACACGTCGCGCTAATACGAGGCATGTTTTTTAAGTAAGTACCGTTTTGGAATTAAAAAAAGACGTGTAAAGATATCGCTATAATTTTATTTTTACATAAAAGCCTGTACCTTAATCTACTTTTCTACATAATTTCCGTGAATATTGAGGCACTTGTCATAACGTGGCACCAGTTTTTGAATACCCTCCTCATAAAATTCTGCCGCCTGACTTGTTAACCACTGTATCACAAATGTTTTGACTTCGTTATCGTCTTGAAGACGCTGACCACCCAGGTGCTTCTTCAAGTGCAGGAACAAATGGTAGTCGCTGGGCGCCAGATCAGGGCTATATGGAGGATGATCTAGAGTTTCCCATTTAAAAGATTTGATGAGATCTTTGGTCCGATTAGCCACATGTGGACGGGCATTGTCATGCAGCAAAACGATACCCTTACTCAACTTGCCACGTCTTTTGTTCTGGATTGCACCACGCAGATTGTTCAATGTCTCACAATAAGACGCTGCATTGATTGTCTCATTACGAGGCAGAAACTCCACTAGCAATACTCCTTTTCTGTCCCAAAAAACTGTGCACATGATTTTGCGGGCAGAAATTGTTTGCTTAAACTTCACTTTTTTGGGTGATGATGAATGTCGCCATTCCATGGATTGTTGTTTCGATTCTGGTGTGACGTAGGCCACCCATGTTTCGTCACCAGTAACAATTTGGTCTAAAAAATGTTCACCTTCATTGTGGTACCGCTCAAGGAAAGTCAATGCACTGCCTAAACGTTGGGTTTTGTGCAAATCCGTCAACATTTTTGGAACCCAACGTGAACACAATTTCCGGTAATTCAAGTTCTCGGCACAATGCGATACAAAACACTACGAGAATATTGAGGAAAGCAGTCGCACAATGATGAAATTGTAAAGCGTCTGTTTTCTCTCACCTTTTCGTCCACTTTCTGCACCAAATCTTCATTAACGACCGAAGGACGCCCACTCCGTTCTTCATCATGCACATTTGTGCGGCCATCTTTAATTGCTCTCACCCATTTCCTTACCATTCCATCACTCATAATGTTTTGTCCGTAAACTTCACAGATCTCACGATGAATATCGATCGGTTTTACGCCTTTAGCACTAAGAAATCGTATAACAGCCCGTACTTCACAATCGGCGGGACTCACGATTGTCGGAGGCATCTTAAACACTCAGTAAACAACGTATACAATGAAGAATCAGACTGTAATGGCGTCAGTGCGTAGACATGAGATGTAGGTTACCAGCGCGCATGCGCGGAACGCCGACCGTATCGCTGCGGCGGCGGAATCGCAAAACGGTACTTACTTAAAAAACATGCCTCGTACTTCACATCCGTATGATGTGGAGCTTGTTACTCCGCGTACAACTCTTTTCAAGCAGAGAACCTCATCCCTTTGGAATAATTTGCCCAGACTGTGTTTCCCACCGAGTGCAATTTACAGCGATTCAAGAACAACGTGAATCGCTTTTTCCGCACACATGCCGCTCCTGGAGCGCTTTAGGGAGTTCCCTGTAGCACGTGTGCTGCACCCATAAAAAAAAATAGAAAGTTCTGCGAGATATAATTTGATCATCCCTTTTCCCACCTCACAATGTTCGGTCGACCTCGCATGCTGTAGATTTTCGCTAAATCTTTAAACCAACCAGAAAATAATTAAGTATTATTATTACGTATGAAAGTCCCATATCCAGAACAACAAAGAACCAGGGGATGATGAAATAACTATAGAAATGATAAGGTATAGAGGGGCATCGATAATACAATCTCTTCAAGCTCTACTTAACAGGTGCCCTATAGAAAGTAAAATACCAACACCTTGAGTAAACGCCTTGATTGTGTTCATTTTTTAAAAGGAGAACAAATTTAAAATGAAGAATTACAGCCTGTTATCGGTACTACATAAAATACTCACTAGAATCATAACATATAGATTAACGAACAAATAAGTAAGTTATGAACCACTTGAGCAGAATTTAGACGGGGATAGAGCACTTTGGACCATCTTCAAACATTTAGATTACTGGTGGAGAAAGCAAATGAATATAAGGTCACGTTGTGGATAGTAATGGTTGACTACGAAAAAGCATTTGATTCGGTAGAGATATGGGCAGTCCTTAACGCCTTAAGTAACAGAAGAGTCGATGAAAGATACACAACTTTTCTTGAATACATATATAAAAATGTAACTTCACAAATAATGCTCAAAGAAAAAATAAAAAAAATCAAAATTAAAAGAGGAATTAGACAAAGCGACTCGATATCCCCAAAGCTGTTCACGTTGACTCTAGAAAACATGTTCAAATGGTTAAAGTGGGAAAATAAAGGAACACTAATAGACGGCGAACATGATGTCACTGTGATCGACAACACAAAAGAAGAATTACAAGAAATGCTGATGCAATTAAATAAGTCTCGAGAAATAGGTCTAAAAATAAACTTCACCAAAACCAAATATTTGAACAACGAAACTGAAGATAACAGAAGGTGAAAGAATAGGAAAGGTACAAACATTCATATACCAGGTGTACAGGTATGAAATGAGGATTTTTTTTTCTAAAAAAACATTAAATTCGGAAGAATGATAAAAAGTGCTTTATTCAAAGTATGCTCCATCGCGTGTTATACATTTTTCGCATATTTCGGACAATTTGTGAATACCACGCCAGTAAAAATTTTCCCCTTTTGCTGCGAACCATTCATCGAGCCATTTTTTCACGTCTTCGTACCAGCCAAAGCGCTGCTCAGCAAGTGCGTGACCCATCGATGCACAGGAGTGATAATCGGAAGGAGCCAAGTCTAGTGAGTAAGCCGCATTGGGTAGAACTTCCCAACTAAGTGATTGCAACGTGTCGCGAACTGGTTTTGCCGTATGTAATGGAGCATTGTCATAAAGAAAAATGACTTTGTGTTGCCTCTTTTGGTATTCTGGCCTTTTTTCAAGGTAACGTTTAGTATTAACCGTTTCCCCAGGTTTTAACAGCTCATAATAGACCACGCCCTTCTGGTCCCACCAAATACAGAGCATCGTCTTTCTGCCAAAGCGATTCGGTCTTGCGGTCGATGTGGATGGTGCGCCTGGGTCTACCCATGATTTTTTGCGCCTGGGATTCTCAAAATAAATCCACTTTTCATCCCCTGTAACTATACGATGCAAAAATGACTTCCTTTTGTACCGAGTGAGCACAATGTCACGCGTGTTTTTGCGCTTTTCCATTTGCCTGTCGTTCAACTCATGTGGTACCCATCTACCGGCTTCTGAATCTTTCCCATCTCTCGTAGCCAATTGGAAACAGCTTGTTGACTAACGCCCAATTGCTCGGCGAGTTGTTTTTGTGTTTGCGAATCATCCTCGTCCAACAATGCTTGCAATTCCACATTTTCGTATTTTTTTGGCGGTTTTCCACGTTCCTTATCTGCAATATCGAAGTCACCACTTTTGAAAGGCCGAAACCATCATTCACACGTATCTTGCGATGGAGCATATTCACCATAAGCTTTTCGAAGTAATCGGTATGATTCAACAGCAGTTTCCTTCAAATGAAAACAAAAAATTAATGCTGTCCGCGAATGCTCTTTGTTCGGGTATAAATTTCGACATATTGAACACAACACTATGCACACACTTTTCCAATTTGTCACTCGACAACACTTGTTGATGACACAACAAAATGGCGCAGTGTCAAATCTTTATAGCACAAACTGCATTGGTGCACCATCTGTTGTCTGAAATCCGCATTTCATACTTGTACACCTGGTATTTAGGACTAAAAATCCAAATATCAAAAAATAAATTGAAGGCTGACTTGCATAGAAGAGTCTCGTTAGCTTGGTCTGCGTTCGCAATGTTACAATCTCCATTTAAACTGGAAATCCCAAATACAATTAAAGCCAGAGTATACGATCAATATATATTGCCGGTTTTAACATATGGCACTGGAACGCGGACTTTAAATAAGGGTATAATAAATAAACTCCAGGTAACCCAAAGAGCAATGGAGAGAATACTAAATATTAAACTCCAAGATCGTATTCCTAACATACACACGCAAGATGGACAAGCGACATAAAGAGATTAGCGGGACACGATTGAATGCAAAAAGCAAACAACAAAGCTCATTGGAGACACCTTGGGAAGGCTTGCATCCGACTATGGATGGAATAAGCTAATAACGACGATGACGACTACTTATGTTGTAACACTAAAGGAAATTTGCACTTTTGACCAGTCCTAAATTATAAGGATTATGATAAAAATACAAGACCACAAATTTACCGGACCTGTATTACTTACTAAAATATTCTTGTGGTTTGGCGTATTTACTACAGGTATACATGGTAATGGCAATTTGTCCCTACATTCTAAATGGCAAACGGACCTACAATCTTTACATTTCAGCGCTGTCTTTCCAAATCTACAAAAAATTAATAACAATAGTCAGTTTAAAATTATCAAGTTTTTATACAAATAAGGTCTTCAGACGTCAGTGCAACTTGCGTAATGTAAAAAAACTACGCCGGCGGTTTTTTTGACGTATAAAATCACCAGATGACCTCGTCAAAATGTTTAAGTTAGCTTGGACCACCGACTTCGTTGGGATATTTAGACAGATCGGTTTTCTAAGTAAAAACATCTTTGGTATCTTTGACAACTTAACAGGCAAACTTTAAACAAAAGCGTTATTGCTTTCTAATGCATTTTGGTCAGTAAGGAAGCAAGAAAAAAGCTTCATGACAACGCGCCCGCTCACACGGCTGAGATTGTAGTGTAGTTTTTTGCGCGAAAACAAGTGGCCGTACTCCACTCTCCTTATTCGCCTGATTTAGCTCCTAGTATCTTTTTTTATTTCCAAAAATAAAGCTCTACGCGAAGAGGCAACGCAATGACGATTTGGAAAACATTAAAACTACTGTGATACGCCATGATCTCAAAAGAAGATTTTTCTAACAGTTTCACATGGTTGTATGAAACGTTGTATTAAAGTCGGAGAGGACTATGTAGAACATCCGTAGTAATAAAATGTTCACTTTTAATTTTGCTATTTTTATTTTTTTTTTCGTTAGGGCGGTCCGGGAACTTGCAGACGATGTAAGTACTTATATACATCGACACTAATAAATTATTTAATTTAATTTTCAAACACAAAGTGCCCAAAAAATAATACTTAGCTACAATACCCGCAAACGTAATAATATTGTACAGCAGCAACACATCCAGTTTGAGACTCCAAGATTGGTGTGCAGAGGAAAATCGTACCCCGTATCCGGTTAGTTGCGTCGGGTTGCATTAATGTCCGAAGATCCTAAAGGTGTCTTAAATCGTCAATAAGAAGCTTGGTAAAACCATAAAAATGCTCAATGTTTTATAAACCTGAGACTAACGGACCTTACCTGATCTTTTTCTCGCAACATATGCAAGCATCCGGCATAACAATCGTTTTTTGTTGTAGCGAATGAAGTCTCTGGTCGGGCTTAAGATTGCTAGAACGGGGAGGTTTTCCGGGAGTTACATTTCTTTCCGTTTTTACCCAGGACTCAAATTTCGGGTGGGAAGGTGGGCCGCTAGGAGCTGTCGACGCATTTCCATCATCCTTAAATTTTAAAATATACAGAGTATTTTCTAAGTTATAGTGCCTACTAAAATAAATCAATTCGGCAAATATAGCCGAGATATATTTGAAAGTTATTTAAAATTTTTATTTCCGTCCTAAACAACATCTCTCATCACAAAGCATAATTTTACTAACAATTTACCAATGTTTTCGACACTTATGTAGGGAACTTGCATAATTTGAATTATTCAACTTCCTAGATATTTTGATGCAGAGACAGGCACATTTATTTTCAATCAATAACAATACAGGACTTTGAAATTAAATATTTATGTTTTCTGAACATAATAGGACTCAGTGGTTAAGTTGTGAAGATGATTTTCTCGTTCAGAGCCGAGGGTGCTTAATATTCATCATTATGGTGTGCATACATTTACCTACGCCGTCTGAAAAGTTCTCTTCATGACATATAAATGGCTCTAGAAACTGTAAAACCATAATTGTATTGGAAAGTTCCATCTTTTATATAAACACAGGTAAAATTTTATTTCGGCTTGTCAATTCATTCGAGTAACAACAGCTGTTTAATATTGACATATCACTGATTTTTTTTAAAATGGAAAAGATTGAATATCGTGCAGTGATTAAATTCTTTGCTTTGGATTGTTTAACACCAACAGAAATTCATCTGAAATTTTTAAAAGTGTATAAGGATGCATGATCTTCACTTTCCATTGTGAAAAAATGAGCTGCTCTTTTTAAATCTGGTCGTACAAGCCTCGAAGATGACCCACGCGCGAAGATCGTCCAAAAACTGCTACAACACCACAAACCATTCAACAAGTCCATGATATGGTGCTATATGATCGACGAGTGAAAGTGCGTGAAACAGCTAAGGCCATAGGCATGACAGATTAGAAAAATTCAAAATGGTGGATCCAATATGACGGCCAGAGAGTGCATAATTCATTCAACTGCTTCAAGTAATTTAGAATTGTGTTTTCAATAACTGTTTTCTTTGTACCTGCATGTTTAAATGAAATATCAATACTTTATACTTAAAGCTTAGTCTTTTATCTTTCATTTCCGACTTTTAAATATTTTTTTTATTTTAAGTTTAAGTTGTATGATTAATAATAAGTAAAAAATACGTTTATCATGAAGGCTTTTTTAAGAGCAAATTACAAGAAAAGAGAGAGTTTTTTCAAGTTTTTAATGATTTTCTAATATCAAGTATACTTTTAACTGTAACTAAAAAAACTGTCAAACCTTTTGTAACCATTTCGTACTGCCTTGAATGTAAAATTGCTGGCGGCGCACTACAGCAGGCAAATTTTCATATTTTAAAACTCAATTTTTACATAACATGTGGGTATTTTTCATTATTCTTATATTGAAACTTAAGGTATAATAACGATATATGCACAAGGATTTTTTTTCAATACTATATTTTATTCAATATCTGTAATTTACTGTATGCCCGTTAAAATCATGCAAACAAAAACTTCATTTTAAGTTTTACAAATTACAAAGCAACAAAAATAAAAACTATTAGTATCATCGGAAAGCTGAAGGTCTCCTCTTCAAAAAGCTATCTTTTAATTTTTTTTTACACTCTGAAAACAAGTAATATCGGCAAAGCTTCGAGCGGTGCGCGTAGACTTTCAAATTAACCTGTTTGGCATGCTACACTTTTTCAATCACTGATCTGAATTTTTAATAAATTCTCACGCTAATAAAAAAATCTAGAAAAAAAGATCGATATACTGTTTTTTCGTAAAATTTCCCGCTCTTTCACGTGGCGCTATAAGTTTTTCGATATCTTTTTTATTTTTCGAGATATTACCGAAAAACCGAATTTTTGATTTCATTTAGGATTTTGTGGGCTTAGCAAACTTTAGCAAACATTTCTTATCGTATTCTACGTCAAAAAAACTATCTGTGTGCCAAACTGCAACCTGTTAACATTTAATAAGAGCTCAAAACCCCTGGAGACTGGGCTACAACAAAAGTAGTATTATTGTGCAACAGCGACACATCCAGTCTGTGACTCAGAGATTGGTGTGCAGAGGGAAATATCGGAAGATGGAATTAAACAACTCCAGAAACGCTGGACTTAAGTGTAATTTTTTTAAGCTTGGCGACTTTTCTGTCCTAGCCAGGTAGATAACTTAGAAAAATACATCTCGTAAATAAACTAGGTACAAACATGGTCATAAAGGAAACATTGCTTACGGTACTTCGAAGTCCTTCTGAATTGACACAATCATTTTCCTTCTTCGGCACAGATTCAATAATGGATGTAGCAGTAATAGGACCTTTTTTGTTTACTGTAACAGTTGTAGTTGCTCTGACTGTATCAGTCACACCAATCTAAAAATTACATCATTTTAATAAGAATCACAATTTATAAGTAAAATATACTACATGAGGTGAAAAGTCCTAAGACTTTTGAAGGAAAAATAATGTTTTTGCCAAAAATCGATTTTATTCTTCAACACAGTTTCCTTCAATAGCAATACAGTTATTCCAGCGATCCAACATTTGAATGTCTATCATATAGTAAGATTTGTCACACTCTTAAAATAAGGCTCAGTTTCCCATTTGACTTCCTCATTTGGGCTAAATGTCTTTCCCTGGAGCCACTTCTTCAAATTTGGAAAAAGCTAATAATCGATGGCGACTAGATCGGGTGAATACGGTGCATGAGGAGCAGGGAGAGCTTCTCAAAAGTTGGGAATATTATTTAGAACCAGAAAGCTTTACACCCCACAGCAACTGTTAATTCTTTACAAAGCCCAAATTCGACCAACTATGGAATACTGCTCCCACGTTTGGGGCTCCGCTCCCAAACATACACTGCATTTGTTGAATTCTGTTCAGAGAAGAGCGGTCCGTCTGATTGGGGACCCGGAATTGACCGGCGGCCTTGATTCGCTGGAACATCGAAGAACGGTTGGCGACTTGAGTCTGTTCTACAAATATTTTCATGGAAGGTGTTCGAAGGATGTAGCCCGCTTAATTCCTCCCAAAGCGGTGCATGTTAGAAATACACGTCGCGCTGGTGCTTCGCATCCGTATGAGGTTCAGCTTGTTACTCCGCGTACAACGCTTTTCAAGCAATCTTTTATATGGAGAACGTCATCCCTTTGGAATAATTTGCCCAGCGCTGTGTTTCCCACCGAGTACAATTTACAGCGATTCAAGAACAACGTGAATCGCTTTTTCCGCGCTCGTGCCGCTCCTGGAGCGCTTTAGGGACTTCCCTGCAGCACGTGTGCTAGACCCATAAAAAAAAAAAATGAGGGAGCAATTTATAGCCCAGTTGGTCTAATTTCACAATCGATTTTATAGAATAGTAAGCTGGTGCATTAACTTGGTAAAACAACACTTTTTCTTCGCTAAGTGCGGCCTTTTTTCTTAATTTCACCATTCAAATAGCACAATAAACCAACATAATTAGTGGTGGACCCATTATGAACATGTTACCTCGAGTGCGTGACTAGATGACTACAGTTGAGTGGATCTCTTGATTGAACATATTTTTAATTTCATAGAAGTAGCAAGTAGTTGTTACTAACGTATATAACTGGGTCGTTTGTGTCTGAACGCCTTTCGTCACGGAAATTCGTTGAAAACCTTTGTAGTTTCCCCAGTTTACCCTCGAGTTTGTTTATTCTTGAAGATTGCTAGCAATCTAGCTAAAACCATGAAGAGTAAGGTAGAAAGGATTTTAACTGACAAAAGAACCGACATCCTTTACTATATTTCTGCAACAACCTGTATAAAAATGCAATTTTAGTTTTGGTTTAGTTTTAATTATATTAGTGTTTACAAACGAATGAGATTAGCGTTGAATATGTTGGAAAATATGAATGAGATATATATTTAAAACTGTTTATCTTTATTTGTGTTTATATATAATTTATTGGTGCGCATTTAAAAATGGTAAAAATTATTGAGTGTAATTTTATTACTATAATATAATCTTGTTTCTTTTTTTAATTACTCGTTTTATTGACGCCTCGGCATATTTACATTAGAAGACAATCAGCCATCAGCCATTAATTGCATCGACTAGTGGGTCAAATTTATAGTGTTTTCAAACCTCCAATATTTCTTCTTTGGGCCTGCCCATTTCTTGAAGGGAAAAATTGGACATTAAAAGCGAAGCTGCTTATCGAGGGGGACGACTAGTGGATAAACGGGGTTGAAGAAGTAAAAAGCACGAACCTTAATTTGCTAACCTGTGTTCATTTTATTTGGGACTCTCGGACACGTTCAATATATAACAACTGTTCCAAGGCGTTCGACAAAGTTACCAACACTGTTTCTTTAATGATGCTCGGGAATTTAGCTATGACGAAGTATTACTTGCATTTTCGGTTTGAATGTAGTCAATTTTTCCTTTTTACTGATGTTTTAAAATTATATATGGAAATAATAATAATGGTACGGAGCCGAATACTTCTAAGTGACATTCTATCAGAATTCATAAATTCAGCCGGTATTGCAACATAAGGTTACTATTCTTGAACAGCTTTCTCGAATTAAAGATTTGGAGTTTATTATAAACTGTAAATTAACTCTTATCTCTAGCACTTGATACTTAAGTTCACAATCGCTGTAACCTTTAGGCTTTTTAAGGAGTATTATTCGTGACAACGACTTTAGTAGATCATCTCGGTCAAACAGTTACATTTCTCATTAATCAGAATTAAAAATTGTCGAGTTTTAACAGATCATATTGTTTTATAAAGTTCTGCATGGCAAGTATAATTGCCCTTAAATTAGGCTTACACTTTCCGAGAGACTCAACTTAATCACACTTTGGCCTTTGATAGTGTCAACCATGATGTTCTTCTTAAGAAGCTCAATAACCGTGGCATATCGGGTTCACTGTTGGGCTGGATTAGGAGTTATTTGTGTGGCAGAGTTCAGGTGGTTTGAGCTAATAATTTTAAGTCTGTCAACATTACTGTGCCCTCGGGAGTGCCTTAATGCTCTCATATGGGGGCTCTGCTGTTTAGTCTGTTCTTGAATGATGTGGCAGACTGCTTTCGGTCTTCCAGGTTCTTGCCCTTTTCTGATGATTTAAGGTTGTATGCGGCGGTTGGATCGATTGAGGATTGTGTGGGATTGCAGGGTGATTTGGATAGACTTAGTGTCTGGTGTCAGTTAAACTGTATGGTTGTAAATACTTCTAAATGCGTCTCTATGTCTTTCTTGAGATCGCGCATTCCATTGTTTTTTGATTACAGCATAAATGGGACTTCCCTCGAATCCGTGGTTAGCGTTAGGGATCTGGGGGTTAAATTTGATTCAACAATGAGTTTTATTTCTCATATAACTGAGGTAACGTCAAGGTTTGCTTGTTGGTTAGGCCTCTCTTGGAGTATCGCTCATGTGTGTGGAACCCACCTTTTGCTTGCCATGCTAGAAGCTTGGAGCTTGTTCAGAGTAAATTTCTACATCATATTAATTATAAATTCTTTAATAATGATTCTTTTACTTATTCAAAACTGGCATCTATATTAAACTTGAATACCTTGTCTAACTGGAGAGTTCAACGAGATCTTGTAATTTTAAATTCCATTGTAAATTGTTCAGAACTTTGATCTCAGATTAATTAGTATGCACCCTCTAGGCATACTAGATCTACGTTGTCCTCCTTTAAACCTTATCATAAGACAACCTATGGAGCTAATACCTTCATGACAAGATCTATGGGCACTGTAAATAACTGTCCATCACTGGACTTGTTCTTCAGCTCCTTGTCTCTTTTTAAGAGGCAGATCGGGGTTCTTTTCTGAATTTTTTAGTTTTAGCTTTTAGTTTTAAGTGTTTGTCATTTATAGATGTAAACTTTTGTAATTTGTCTTTATGAGTTGAATGGGCATGTCCCGTAAATAAATAAATAAATTTTCTATACCAAGCCACAACTACCAGGTGTACAAGTATCAAATGCGGATTTCAGACAACAGATTGTGCACCAATACAGTTTGTGCTATAAAGATTTGACACTGCGCCATTTTGTTGTGTCATCAACAAGTGTCAGACGCGCACGAGTGATAAATTGGAAAAGTGTGTGCATAATGTTGTGTTGTTGTGTTTAATATGTCGAAATTTATATCGAACAAAGAGCATTCGCGGACAGCATTAATTTTTTGTTTTCATTTGAAGAAAACTGCTGTTGTATCATACCGATTACTTCGAGAAGCTTATGGTGAACATGCTCCATCCCAAGATACGTGTGAACGATGATTTCGGAGTTTCAAAAGTGGTGACTTCGATGTTGCAGACAAGGAACGTGGAAAACCGCCAAAAAAATACGAAGATGTGGAATTGCAAGCATTGTTGGACGAAGATGATTCGCAAACACAAAAACAACCCGCCGAGCAATTGGACGTTAGTCAACAAGCTGTTTCCAATCGGCTACGAGAGATGGGAAAGATTCAGAAGACCGGTAGATGGGTACCACATGAGTTGAACGACAGGCAAATGGAAAAGCGTTTTTGCGCTTTTCCATTTGCCTGTCGTGTGACATTTTACTCGCTCCGTACAAAAGGAAGTCGTGTTTGAATCGTATAGTTACAGGGGACGAAAAGTGGATTTATTTTGAGAATTCCAAGCGCAAAAAATCATGGGTAGACCCAGGCGCACCATCCACATCGACCGCAAGACCGAATCGCTTTGGCAGGAAAACGATGCTCTGTGTTTGGTGGGACCAGAGGGGCGTGGTTTATTATGACCTGTTAAATCCTGGGGAAACGGTTAATACTAAACGTTACCAACAACAATGGACCGATTTAAAACCGTTCGTTGCTTGAAAAAAGGCCAGAATAACAAGAGAGGCAACACAAAGTCATTTTTTCTTCATGACAATGCTCCATCACATACGGCAAAACCAGTTCGCGACACGTTGGAAGCACTCAGCTGGGAAGTTCTACCCCATGCGGCTTACTCACCAGACTTGGCTCCTTCCGATTACCACTTGTTTGCATCGATAGGTCACGCACTTGCTAAGCAGCGCTTTGATTCGTACGAAGATGTGAAAAAATGGCTCGATGAATTGTTCGCAGCAAAAGGGGAAGATTTTTACTGGCGTGGTATTCACAAATTGCCCGAAAGATGAGAAAAATGTATAACAAGGGATGGAGCATACTTTGAATAAAGCACTTTTTATCATTCTTCCGATTTTAACATGTTTTTTTAGAAAAGAAATCCGCATTTCATACTCGTACACCTGGTAACTGTGGGCGTAATGATTTTGCAACAAGGTCATGTCAGCCTCCTAACCATATATACCATGGACTTGCTTTATTTTCAAAGAGAGCTGTGTTGATGAGACTACTGAATATAATTTTTGGGGCCTCTACTTTTCTCTGCGTATTGTACTTTGTGTTTTAGTACCGATTGCGATTAATTATCGAGATTAATTTATATAAATATGTTCTTATAAACTTTACTCAACTCAACTCATTGGGATTACACAGAAACAGTGCTAAACAGCATTCTGAATCGTCGACACGTTGCTGTTTTTGATCACTCGTGTGCACGGCACCCATCGGGCATTTAGCAACTATTCATGGAAAATATGCCTCACCCGTTCTGTTGATATCGTCATGATGTCAGCTATCTCTTTCACCATCACTTTACAGTCATTCATAACAATATAGTGGATTTTTTGTTTTTTGAAGTGACTGCTTGTACGACCGCATTTAAGTTTGCTAAACCATCGACATATAGTTGCTGTCGACGGAGCAGATTGCCGTAACACTTCTTATGCTATTCTTGGATTCTGGTTGTATTTCTTCCCATCAACAAGCAATGTTTAATCAACGCAGGAATTTCTCTTTGCTCCATCGTTTTGCAAAAATTAAAAATAGCGTCACTCAAACACCTATAACTCACCAACTAATAGATAAAATGCCATGAAAATTTTACACGAATCTTCTGAGAGTTGACATCAACTGAAAATCATATGGTTTTTTGTTTGTGCTGCCATCTCTGAAAAAGTCTCGGGACTTTTCACCTCATAAGCAAGAAAACAAACATTACTGTATTTATAAATAACTACCAAAGAGCATCAAATTGTCCCTATTACTAGGAGATCTTCTGACTTATGTAACACATGTTTGGAACAACGCAATTGAACACTTTGGAGAATCTCGAAGGTTGCTCTTGACATATCCAAGGCATTCGACCGTGTTTGGCACGATGGACTGTTGGCTAAGCTACGCTCTTGTGGTATGTCTGAAAAGTTCTGTTTGTGGCTCTCATATTTCCTCAAAGAGCGTTCTTTACGAGTGGCGGTCGACGGATTTCTCTCTAACACCTTCACTATCAACTCTGGTGTGCCCCAAGGCTCCATACTGTCTCCTATTCTCTTTCTCATTTACAATAACGATCTGCTGGAGAAGAACAGGAATACAGCTTTGCAAATGATAGTACGCTCGTCTCTTCATTCACTTTGAACGCTCGGACATCGGCTGCTCAAGCGAATATCCGCAGACAGCAGGAGATCGTTCAACTTAACAAAGATCTGGAAGAAATTCTATCTTGGGGTGACAGTAACCAAGTGGAATTTAACGCTACAAGAACCCAGGCGGCAGTTTTTCTAAAAAAGTTAACGTTGCTTGAACCCGACATAGTTATGTCGGGGCACTTCATTCCCCTAGCATCGTCACTCAATTTGTTGGGCGTTAATTTGGGAGCAAATATGTCCTAACGTGAACATGTTGCAGGCATAGCTTCTCAAAAGTTGGGAATATTATTTCGAGCCAGAAAGCTTTACACTTCACAACAACTGTTAATTCTTTACAAAGCTCAAATTCGACCAACTATGGAATACTGCTCCCATGTTTGGGGCTCCGCTCCCAAACATACACTGCATTTGTTGGATTCTGTTCAGAGAAGAGCTGTTCGTCTGATTGGAGACTCGGGACTGACCGGCGGCCTTGATTCGCTGGAACATCGAAGAACGGTTGGCGACTTGAGTCTGTTCTACAAGTATTTTCATGGAGAGTGTTCGAAGGATGTAGCCCGCTTAATTCCTCCCCAGCGGTGCGTGTTAGAAATACACGTCGCGCTGGTGCTTCACATCCGTATGAGGTTCAGCTTGTTACTCCGCGTACAACGCTTTTCAAGCAGTCTTTTATATGGAGAACATCATCCCTTTGGAATAATTTGCCCAGGACTGTGTTTTCCACCGAGTACAATTTACAGCAATTCAAGAACAGCGTGAATCGCTTTTTCCACACACGTGCCGCTCCTGGAGCGCTTTAGGGATTTCTCTGCAACACATGTGCTAGACCCATAAAAGAAAAAAAAAACTATTTTCATTCAGATTCAACTTACTTCAATAAGCTTGTTCGACGACCGTCTCTTCTTAGTGGCTGGTTGTTCAGGGTCTGCCCCAGTGCTAGCTCTGTGTTTTTTCCACTCTCTACAAGGTCTCATATGCCTTGACAGATCTAAATCATCTTCAGAACGGGATACACTGAAGTCAGACAGCATCGAACCTAGCACAAACCAAATTAAGCAGTATAACAACAGGCAACATTTTACTTTTGTAATCATGATTATAATTAATTTTTCTTTTCTATTTTGAAACAACAAACAATATTTATAAAAATCTAATTTATATCAATCACTTATGCATTTATGTACAGCTGATTATCCATATTACTGATACATAGCATTATTTAAAATAAAATTAATTCGCATTGTTTAGTTATTTTAACACAAAATGATGTAAATGGGTTTTAAAATTAGACATGGAGCGATCCAAAAAATCCCAAACTAACGCTACATAGCGAGAACTCCGCATCACAAAATGGCCTGATTGTGTCTCTCTGCGATTTTTACAATGGATACGAAAATAAGAGCATCGCCTGTATGTGAATTTCGTTTTAGACTCAGGAAAAGTGCTACTAAAACATATGAAGTGATTCGGAAAGACTTTTGAACGAAGCTCTGAGCCGTATGCAAATATTTGAGTAATTTTCCCGATTTAACGCCGGCCGAACTTCGCCTTCCAAAAGAGTTTCAAATCAAGTCAAATCAAAAGTACTTTTACCAGGTGTACAAGTATTATATGCGGATTTTTTTTCTAAAAAAACATGTTAAAATCGGAAGAAGGATAAAACATGCTGTATTCAAAGTATGCTCCATCGCTTGTTATACACTTTTCCCATCTTTCGGGCAATTTGTGAATACCACGCCAGTAAAAATCTTCCCCTTTTGCTGCGAACCATTCATCGAGCCATTTTTTCACATCTTGGTATGAACCAAAGCGCTGCTCAACAAGTGCGTCACCCATCGATGCAAACAAGTGGTACTCCGAAGGAGCCAAGTCTGGTGAGTAAGCTGCATGGGGTAGAACTTCCCAACTAAGTGCTTCCAACGTGTCGCGATCTGGTTTTGCCGTATGTGATGGAGCATTGACATGAAGGAAAATGACTTTGTGTTGCCTCTTTTGGTATTCTGGCCTTTTTTCAAGCAGCGTACGGTTCAAATCGGTCAATTGTTGTTGGTAACTCTTGGTATTAACCGTTTCCCCAGGTTTTAACAGGTCATAATAGACCACGCCCCTCCGGTCCCACCAAACAAAGAGCATCGTCTTTCTGCCAAAGCGATTCGGTCTTGCGGTCGATGTGGATGGTGCGCCTGGGTCTACCCATGATTTTTTGCGCTTGGGATTCTCGAAATAAAATCCACTTTTCATCCCCTGTAATTATACGTGTGTCACACGTATTTTTGCGCTTTTCCATTTGCCTGTCGTTTAACTCATGTGGTACCCATCTACCGGTCTTCTGAATCTTTCCCATCTCTCGTAGCCGACTGGAAACACCTTGTGGACTAACGCCCAATTGCTCGGCGAGTTGTTTTTGTGTTTGCGAATCATCTCCGTCCAACAATTGCAATTCAACATCTTCGTATTTTTTTAGCGGTTTTCCACGTTCGTTGTCTGCAACATCAAAGTCACCACTTTTGAAACACTGAAACCATCGTTCACACGTATCTTGCGATGGAGCATGTTCACCATAAGTTTCTCGAAGTAATCGGTATGATTCAACAGAGTTTTCTTCATATAAAAACAAAAAATTAATGCTGACCGCGAATGCTCTTTGTTCGGTATAAATTTCGACATATTGAACACAACAACACAACACTATGCTCACACTTTTCCAATTTATTACTCGTGCACGTCTGACACTTGTTGATGACACAACAAAATGGCGCAGTGTCAAATCTTTATATCACAAACTGCATTGATGCACCATCTGTTGTCTGAAATCCGCATTTCATACTTGTACACCTGGTATTGTCATAAAAAATCAATACTTTTCCTTTGAGAAAGCATATTAAATCTAAGGAATATAAAAACATAGTTATAATGCAAAAAATAGAACATAAAACAAATTAAATCTATGCAAAATAATAAGGAAACCTGAAAACGACATATATACTGAGCTAAAATGTAGAACACGCAACATCAATCATACAGTAGACAAGCAGAAAGATATCTAGTTAACACAGAACTAGTTCCAGCCAAAGTAAAATTAACAATAGTATATAAAACTAAAACAGTAATATGTAGTTGTCATTAGCAAGGGAAAAAGGAGCATACAAATCAACACAGCACAGGTGCTTCACAATCAAACGGAATGAAAGCCAACAACAGACGAGCGAATCAGTATAAAACCCAGGTCATAATATGGTTTGTTGTGGTTTTTAAGACATTTTCGAAACTCTTTAAGTGAGTTAGCAGTCTTCATATGAGTTGGCAGATAGTTAAACAATTTTCTGCCCTAGTATATTAATGAGTGCTTCGTGAGTGCCGTATTTGGAACAGATAAAGGCAGATCCGCAGCCCGTCGGGTGCCCCTCTGAGATGTTACGCGCTGAATACTTAAGCGATTCTTATATATCAACGAAGCGGTCCCCAAGATGAACAAGGAAGTGTGAGAGAAAGATAGGTCAGCAGGTTTTCCCTCTGATGGGCACCAGTGATGAAGCGGACGGCCTTCTTTTGCAAAACCCAAGAAGGAATACTATATCTGAGATGGCACTCAAACAATGCAAAATAGAGTGTTCGCCCATTATCAGGGCCCAGTTCATTTCTCCTAACCCTGATAGCAAAGCAACTCGAAGAAAATCTCTTACTCAACTTCATTATGTGATTCTTAAATCGGAGATCAATATCAATGAGAACACCCAAAAACCCGGCCGCAGGCTCATCCCGCAAAAAGTCGTCACCCAAGTGTATCTCCTGCATGTCGCATCCAAAATCAATAACATATGTCTTACCGACATTAAAAGACAAAAGGTTAGCGCTACACCACTTCCGAGCTTCAAATAAGTCGACGGAAACGTTCGACCTGAGGGTTTCAACAACTTTATTATATCATACAACGGTGGTCATCGGCAAAAAGCGTAAATTAGCCTGATATTTTGATGCGAGCAAGAACATTCTACACTCAATGTCCACGATCGCCGACCAGAAACCACCACCGATTGGCCTCAGCGCGCGAGATATGACGCAAACCAAGCAAGTGAGGTTCCCCTTAAACCATACCTCTCGAGCTTAGCCAACATGATCAATCTCTGATAAACTTTTTATTAGTTAAAAGAATCCAAAGCTTTGAAGTAAGAAGAGACTCCTCGCGCATCACGACAATGCACTGGCCTACTGTTCATTCTGAATACAATTTTTGGCGAAGAATTCCATAACTCGCATCCCACTTATTCGCCTGATTTGGCACACAGTGACTTCAGACCATATAAAGTAAAAAGGTGCCTCTGCGAGATGGTAAAGAAAATACCACGCAAATTACAGGCCAAAGGCAGTAGCAGTATCAACCTTCCAGACCATATTTGAGCAGTGGAAAAAGCCTTGGGAAGGGTGCATTAAAGTGCAGGGAGACCACTGAATTGTTTTGGCCGATACTTCATGGAGATCCATTAAGCTTAAGTTAAGTGAACAGTAAAACAACAATTTTTTTCATTGACTGGTAAACTCCACATTTAATTTAATATTTCAAATAGAGAAATATTCAAATAAACGTGGAGTTTACCAGTAAATGAAAAAAATTGTTGTTTTACTGTTTACTTAACTGAAACAGGGGGACTACCTTAAAGGTGACAGGAGTCACAAAACCTAAAAGATTTTAGAGCATTAGTACTGAAACTTTTGGATCACATATTACATACTTAGCAACTGTACATTTGCGGTTAGGAAAGTGTACTGTTAAAAAAATACATTTACCTGTGGAGTTTATTTCTTGGATAGCAGATAGATTTTTACCCCCATAACCATTAGCATCATAACTTTTTTTATTGTTTAGAAATGACAATTTTGCTTTGGCGTCATCACCTATCTTAACTCTATTGTCTTTAAAAAGGATTTCTTTTACTTGGTCCAAGTGTTCTTCCTAAAAATAATTATTACATAATTTTTACTTCATATGGCAAATAAACAATATTTTCCTTAGAAACAGTTATCCTCAAAACTCTATTTTACTAAAGAAAACAGTCCATACTGTTGAAAATATAATAATTCTTATATTGCCAACATCTGTACACATCAAATTGCAGAAAATAGAAGCCTAATTCTCTAATATTTGCTTAAAATCTCAATTAAGTTAGTACCGCAGGTATGAACCAGTAAAAATCATTATCACACTAAACAATAAAACACAGTAGCAACGCTCAAGAAAATTTTTAGGTCTGGTTTTTTTATCATGCATGCGTCCCCTATCATACCAACAACATGGCTGCCAGCGCGGTCGCAGGCTGTGTTTACATCTGGATTCCAAGGAGAATCTTTTTATAACATACTCTGAAATTTATTATTAATAATTTTCCAATAAGTAAACAACTCGTTTGACATTAATATTGAAAATAATTATAAATAAAAATAACCGGTCAAGTGCAAGTTGAACTTGCGCAATTAGCGTTCCGTACTTGATTGATTTTAAAATAAACATTTTCGTTACGGAAGTATAAAATGATCAGTGACTTTACAAAACACATCCCAAATGAGCTTTCAACAAAGTTTTTCCGATCTTTAGTGAAAACTGATGACCTTGAAATTTTTGTTTTTTTTATATAAAGTCCGTACGATTTGTAATGGTATAGTCGGCAATAAAATGCTAGACAGAATAAAAGATACCGTGCATCTTGCTTCCACTTAAACCAAGTGTCGATCTGCTGCAGCTTAAAATTTGTTTTGATTCTAGCTGTTTACGTATCATGTCCAAAGTGACATGTTTTCCTTCTACAATTAGGTCATGAAGAACTTTTCGGATCTCGCTTTTCTCGGACTCTCTCAAGTCTCTGGTCTTTGGCGCTCTTCTTATCCTCGTATGCTCTTTTTTAGCACCATCAATGCCTTCTTGTTTTATTCTGGCTACCGTTCTCAAACTTAGTTTTAGTGCCTCGGATGCACACTTAATCACAGACGAACTTGTCATTGAGTTTTTTTTTTATTTTGGAAATAATCAAGAACATTTAGTACTAAAGGCACCTTCTCTCTCGGTTTTATGGCCGACCATGCCATTACAAATCGTAATCAATCAGCAAAATTCATTTTTATTCTACAGAAAGAAAGAATTTCAACATTTCAAAACTCGCGGGCATCATACCAGCAATATGGCGACAGGTCATGTAATTATTATAAACTAGAACCCCTTGAGATCAAAGGTGGTGACACGGACTATCACTACTGTGTTTTATGTTTACTGTGCCATTATTTTATATCTCTCTCTCTATCCAGCATTCATCATCCATCAGTGAAGATATGCCTTCACCACCTCCTTCCATGTATTCTTGTTCTTGTTCATCCCCTCCATAACCGGATTGCTTTTTTTGCTCTCCATGGTTTTGAGCCCATCATTTTTCTTGTTCATCTTGTCTCTTCCATTTTTAATAATAGAGCATTATATCGATTTGTTTCCAAGTGTCGTTTTACTGTACTGGTTGCTTTTTTATTTAATTATTTATTTAACAGTAAATGTGGGAACCTCATTGAAATTACAATAAGTACTTGAGAACAATAATCAAACATAATAAGCAAATGGCCTTAATTAAATACATTTCAAAAAATATACATAATATGGTATATTAAAAGAACTAACAAAACACTAGACAGAGTATAACCTGCCTCTTACATTAAAGCAATAAGCTTCAAAACGGATCGAGGGAGTGATGTTCATTCAAGAAATATAAACCTTTCATCAATGAACCATGGACCACAGCTAGTTCCACGAAAGTCAATGTGAAAATATTATTTTTTCTGAGTCTGTGAGTAGGCATTCTGAATTGAACTCTAGAAAGCCAATATGGCCAGTCAAATAATCTAATTAAAATTTTATATAAAAAACACAAATGCTGACTATTTTTCTGCCCTCTAATGAGGTTAGGTATGCCTCTCCATTCGACCTGCAAATCCTACATCACAGAGGCCCAAGAATTTTCTCTGAATTATTGCTGTTAATATAAAGCCTATAAAGGAGTGACCATACCGTGGAGGCATATTCCAAATGTGTTCTGACAAATAAAAAGTAGAGTCCTCAAGGTGACATATTATAAACCCAGTTGAAAATCTAAAGATAAGGTCCTTCATCCACAAAGACCTGGAGACAACACAAGCATAATGTCCACAGAAAGTAACTCTTGCATCCAAAATAATATCCAAATCCTTCACCCACTGGACGGACCTTAATTGTTGATCATCAATATGATTGAAGTTGTAATTTAGAACATTCAATGAAAATCCACTCACCTTTGCACAAAGGGGAGATCTCCTTGAAGAAGTAGACCATCTTGTTCTGTTTAAAAAATTTTAAACAGCTTCATCTCATCTGCAAGGAAAACATTTAGAAAAGTCTACACATTGATTGCACAGGGGATGGGATCTCAAGATCAGACATTTAAAGGTTTAGCAATGCATGAAGTCAACCAACAGCTGCATGATCAAATCCAGTGGCCCACATCTTAGCCAATAGAAGACATTCAACATGACAGTCTCAAAGAGTACTAAATTTGTAAGAGCTGATCTTACCCTGGCAAAGCCATAATGTTCCTGAGCAAGAATTCCCTTACAATACCAACTTAGCCAAGTATAAATCAAAGAATCCAATAATTTTGGGATTGCAGACTCTTGCCTTATATATGTTTTTTGACGAGTTTAATTTTAGATATATATATATAAAATAGAAGCTGTTGTATAAAGACTATATAATATTTTGTATGACACCAAATATATAGGAAACTTTGGATTAGGACACCGGAATGATAGAGGAGAAATGCTTGTAGACTATCTTAACAACAAAAAACTATTCTGCTTGAACACTTTCTTTAAGAAACAAGCCCAAAGAAAGTGGACATGGCACAGCCCGGATGGACAAATAAAAAACGAAATAGACTATGTCCTTGCTAACAAGAACAACATATGTCAAGATGTAACAGTGCTAAACCAATTCCACACCGGGAGCGACCATAGACTACTACGCGCTGGTATACAGATTAATACAAAATTGGAAAGGAAGAAACTAGTGACTAAGCATAGATTACCGACAAGTGATGTTCTGCTCCTAAACAGGGAAACATATCAAAAGGAAATAGGAAAGAAGCTAGACCCACTGACACTTCAAGACAAAAACATAGACGAAATAACAGAGAAGATAAAGGAAAGTATACACACTGTAACGAAGAAGATATGTAGTAGGGCAGGAAAACCATCCAATAACAAGCTAAGACCAGAGACAATGGGATTGATTGAAGGAAGAAGAAAAATAGATAGAAATACTCCCGCATATAAAACTATAAATAACACAGTTAAAAAACAGATAAGAGCAGATTTCAGAACGAAACAAATACTGGATACCATAGAAAACAATAAAAACATGAGGGTATTAAGATCGAACAGCACAAAAGGAAGACAAAAAATCATAAACATCAAAATACAGACGGGAAATTAGTCTCAGACAAAAGAGAAATGGCTAGAGAAATACAACAATTCTACGAGAAACTCTATAGAACAATGATACCAAACCCTAAAGGATTTTCCAGAAACATTCTGAATGTGGGATCAGAAGACCTACCAGAAATATCACACTCAGAGATTGAGCACGCTCTCCAAAAAATGAAAAACGGAAAGAGCCCCGGAGAAGACCAAATAACTGCCGAGATGCTAAAGTTAGAGGGAGAAACATAGAAACTATCAGAATACTGATGAATAAATGCCTTGAAAAAGGAAAAATACCTGAATCCTGGAAAAACGCAGAGGTCATTCTTATATACAAAAAAGGAGACCACACAAACATAGAAAACTATCGGCCTATAAGTCTATTGTCAAATTTATATAAGCTCTTAACTAGAATTATAACTAATCGCCTGACTACAAAGCTGGATTCATATCAACCAGTGGAACAGGCAGGTTTTCGAAAAGGATTCAGTACTATCGATCACCTACAAACACTCAGGACAATTATAGAAAAAACAACAGAATACAATATCCCCTTACATTTGGCGTTCATAGATTATCATAAAGCATTCGACAGTGTTGAAAAATGGGCGTTCTTAGCGGCGATGGAAGATGCTCGAATCGATTCGAGATATTCTACTATCATTAAAGACATATACGATAAGGCAACCTTTCAAGTAAAAATCGACGATGACCTCAAGACAGATAAAATAAATACTCGGCAAAGGTATAAGACAGGGTGACACCATATCGCCCAAGCTATTCACACTGGCTTTAGAAAACGTCTTTAAAAACTTGGATTGGAAAGAAAGAGGTCTCAATATTGATGGAGTACATCTAAACCATCTAAGATATGCCGATGATATAGTCCTAATAAGTACCGATGTCCAAGAACTAAACGCCATGATTAACGAACTGGATGAACAATCTAGGAAAGTAGGACTTAAAATGAACTTAAATAAAACTAAAATCATAAGTAGCAGCCAACAGGACGTCATCGTGGATAGCACAGTTATAGAGAAGGTTGAACACTACATATATCTCGGTCATAAAATCAAAATAGGAAAAGAGAACCAAAGCACGGAAATTAAACGTAGAATTCAATTAGCATGGATAGCATTCGGGAAACTGAGCTCCATCTTTAAGGATAAGGAAATACCATTACACTTGAAAAAGAAAACATTTGACAGCTGTGTGTTACCAGTAATTACATACGGCTTGGAAACCATGGCTATAACGAGGAAAATCGCGGAACGCTTGAGAGTCACTCAGAGATCTATGGAAAGAGTAATACTGGGCGTCAGCATAAGAGATAAAATACGTAACTCTATTATACGGGATAAAACCAAAATAATGGATGTTATGGGGGGGATAGCGGCTCTTAAATGGCAGTGGCACGTGGCGAGGCAGGATGCGGAAAGATGGACGCATAGAGTTATGTATTGGAGACCAAGAGGGACAAAAAGAAGTGTGGGACGTCCCCAAAGACGATGGATTGACGACGTGAAGACGATAGCAGGCAGGCAGTGGACAAGAAAGGCTGGAGACCGACAATCATGGAAGGAACTAGAAGAGGCCTATGTCCAACATTGGATGAACCTGGGCTGAAGAAGAAGAAGAGAAGAATATTTTGTATAAAAATATTGCCAATATATCTCGGTTTCTCACAGGTGTTCTCACAAAATTAGTGTAATCATTTAATAAGGGTGTCTGTAACAGCTCAATATTATTAGTTTTCTAAGATCTTGTTAATAAATAGACCACTTTATAGTTTACTAGTATTCTCACAGTTTCTACTTTAATAAATATTAAGTAAGTTATAAGCTTACTAAGTAAATAACAATAAATAGTAAAAATTCATACCAATTCTTCCTTTTCTCTCAAAACTCTGCTAGTTTTCTTCTTCTCTTCATCTAAAATATTCCTTGCCCTATTCAATCTTATTTCTATTTCACTACATTCTTGTACCTTCATGTCCAACAAACTATTTAATCTGTGACAGTCCCGCATTGCCTCATTATACTTATCAAACATCCTTCTTGCTTCTTCAGCAAAGTTCAGAAAAGCATCTTCCATTTTTTTATCTCTCCTTTGCCTCATCAGACGCATTAGGTCATCGAAAACTGCTACTATTGTTAAATCACTGGAAGAACCTGTAAAATATTTACATAATTCTATAATTTCTGCTAAAATACAGTTATTTAAGCATACCGCTTTTAAACACACACCACCCTTATGCGTGATATTTCTTCAATGACTGTGACTTTATGAAAGCAAACAGTGTCATTAACTAATACACACCAATAAGATATATTTTCAAATTGAAACTGAACAGACAATTTTTAAATTTAACATAAAGTGAAATATATACCTAAAACTGATTTAACTAGATTAAACTATCAATTATGAGAACATAAAAAACTTTATATGAAAAAAAATTAATATTTCAACCATACAACTGTCTAAAAATGACCGTTGTTACCCCAGGTCCAAGTTCAACTTGTGGTAAATTATACCAACTATAGACATAAGAACTCCCATCTTGTGTCCTTGCCATCTCTGTTGTAAAAGGTCTATCTCCTACCTTACCTTCCACTGTTGGCTGTCTAAAAGTTACGTGAATTTACATAGTCTAATAAAAATAATAATTTTTGTCTGTAATAAGTTCCATCTAAATTTTCATCTATACTATCCAATTAAACCTTTTTAACTTTCTTAGGGCTGGCTCCTAAATTTTAATGTGAAGCAAAGTGAAACTGAAGGTCTTAGCGTCAGTTCCTAATCTTATGAAACATGAAATGGGCAGCAAATAATAATACATACCAGTAAAAGCTGATGACCCCTCCGATGCTCCACTCGTAGTGCTCTCATCACTGTCTGATTTTTCAGACAAAGTTTTGGGGGTATAATAACCATCATTGTATTTCCTTGGATGGTGAGATATAGGTGTTTTGAATTGGGGGTCACCCATTGTTATTCATGTATTAGGGCTAAAAGAAAAAGAAATATTTTTATAAACTGACTTTTCGAGCATAATTTCCTATTTAAATATTTATTTGCACTTATAACCGTATTAATTACTACCTTTCTGTTGCAATCTTTACAAACGGGTAACTGATTATCAAAAATTCAAAAACAATGCCCAGAAAACCGTTGAAATTTCAACCGTTTTTATGCCATTTGTCAAATTTTTAGTTGTTGCCAATTCATACATTTAAACATGAACAAGCGATTCTGCTATCGTTTAAAAATTACTATATATTGCCAACTAGAGTTCGTAACTGTTAGATTATTGGCCAATTTGTAATGTTCCGTACGGAACACTTGATGTCCGTCTGTCTGTCATATCCGATTTTGTCCGAAAATATTTAACCTAGAAAGGTGAAATTTGGCACAAATATAGGAATCATAACCGCGTAATTTCGAAAGTTAAATTTTGACTTAAGGGGTTAGCTTGTGGAGGAAAGTAGTGAAAAAAAATGTCTAAAGTCATCGACTGGGGTGTCAAGTGAAAATTTGTGAAAAGTTCAAAAATTTATATGATATTATACTTGCGCAAACTTTTCTTCATACTACTTTTAAAAAAATGGCCAAAAATAGCTGTCCCTCCCTATCTCGAAAAGTACTGATCAAAAAATTTAAAAAAAATCTGGAATATTCTCCATAAGGTTGAGCGGAAATTATCACGAGTGCATTACTTTTGATAATTTATCCAGTATAAAAATATAGATATTTATCTTGGCAATATGGTGGAGATTTTTTTCGTGGAAAGTTGTGAATTTAACCAGGACTAACAGTTGTGAAATATCAATACGTACACTGGTGACCAACAGATAGCTACTGAGACAAAATAATTTTATTTTATTTGTTTATAATTAAACAAATATTTAAGTAGTAATTATTTGCTTTAAACTTGCTGCTAGCTTTTTATATATTTTTGGTAATTATTATATTGAAGATGAAAGTGTAACTGAATTTCATAGAAAACTTCAGCAATCACAGTACGGAATACTAATTGCAAGTCCGGTTTGCACATGGCCGGTTTTTTATTCTAAGTCAGAGTCAACTTTTTAGAGTGACAGATACTCATCTTATCGGGCATAACGAACTCTTTACAAAATGACTACATACGAAAATTAAATTTGATCAGTCATTACGAGGCTGGTTTGAAAAGTCCGTGCAAAGTCCGAGAGATGGCACCACCGGCGCGTATCGAGGTTATGTTTAGTTAGTAGCATCTCTTGAATGAACGCACACCAAGTTTCAGCCATATTGGTTTATTTCTTTGTGTTTGGCATTCGTGTGAATCAAGGAAGTCGAGTGATTTTCAAGAAATGGACGAAAAAGAATTTCGTGTGGTGATTAAACATTACTTTATGAAAGGCAAAACGCCTCAGGAGACTAAAGAGAAGCTTGATAAACATTATGGTGACTCTGCACCTTCGATTAGAACAGTTTATAAGTGGTTTCAAAATTTTCGGACTGGCCATATGGGCACAAGTGACGCTGAACGTTCTGGACGGCCTGTGGAGGTTACGACTCCAGAAATCATTGATCAAATCCATGATATGGTGATGGATGACAGAAGAGTTAAGGTGTGTGAGATTGCTAGTGCTATGGGCATCTCGACTGAACGGATACATAATATTTTGCATAAACATTTGGACATGAGAAAGCTATCCGCAAGATGGGTGCCGCGATTGCTCACGCTTGACCAAAAACGGAATCGTGTGAAGTGTTGCAAGGATGGTTTGCAGCTGTTCCAGAAGAATCCGGAGGACCAAACAACAATCTAAACAATGGGTTACCAAGGGGGAATCTGCACCAAAAAAGGCGAAGACCGTTCCTTCGGCCGGAAAAGTTATGGCGACTGTCTTTTGGGATTCGCAAGGGATAATCCTCATCGACTATCTGGAAAAGGGTAAAACTATTACAGGTGAATATTATTCATCGTTATTGGACCGTTTGAAAACCGAGCTGCAAGAAAAACGCCCGCGATTGGCCCACAAGAAAGTCCTTTTCCATCACGACAACGCACCAGCACACACCTCAGCAGTTGTGGTCGAAAATTAATGGAAATAGGATTCCAACTCGTTTCACATCCCCCCTATTCTCCAGACTCGGCTCCCTCGGACTATTATTTGTTCCCCAATTTGAAGAAATGGCTGACGGGACAAAAATTTTATTCAAACGAGGAGGTGATTGCAGACACTAATGGATCTTTTGCAGACTTGGACAAATCCTATTATTCGGAAGGGATCAACAAACTAGAACATCGTTGGACGAAGTGTATAAGCCTAAAAGGAGACTATGTCGAAAAATAAAAAAGGTTTACCCCAAACACATAAGTAGTTTCTATTTTTGCACGGACTTTTCAAACCAGCCTCGTATGTCAAAACTATTATTTCAACAAAGACTATATTTTATTAGGCATTGGGTGTTTTACATTCTAAAAATTCTTGATCCATGTATTTATTGGACATTTTCTAAAAGGTTTGTTTCACTCTTCTGAGCTGCAGTTGCCATATAATCCTTTTTTTTTTGCAATATCTTTCATATTTTTTGAATTTAAGCTATTTTAGAGCTGTTTTTTTGAAGAAATAATGTTTTTACATACTGACATTGGCTGATGAAATAAAATTTTTATATATACCAATATCAAATTTTTAGACATTTTTGATTGACTTGGAATATAAGAAACAGTCCAATAGAGAAATTGATAAACTAGTAGACAGGCTAGAAATCCGCCCCCCCCCTCAAAAAAAAAGTTTATTTTTACCTAGAAAAAAAAAATTGCCTAGGAAATAAGCTACTCAGTATATATCCCCACTACACTAAACACTTTATTTTTGCACTCGACGCGAATATCGCTAACCATGTTAGCTTCATCAGGAGCGATGATTGATTAAAGCTAAACTACGAATCTACCCTATTTATACTTAGCCTAACCCTTGAATTACTCTTAAATTTTAAGAATTTGAGTATTTCCAAGGATATGGTATAGCTTTGTGGATGATATTTTCGCGATTTTTGATACAAAGAAAGCATATATTAATGACTTTGTTTCCAAATTAAATAGCCGGTTTGATTCGATTAAATTCAGTTACGAAGTTGAGAGCAAAGGACAATTGCCTTTTCTAGATATTTTAATTATTAAAAAATAGATTAGAATTTGATATCTACAGAAAGACACAGTAACAGATAGATATATTCCTAATGATTCATTTCATTGCAAACAACACAAATTTAGTTCATCGTTTAGTCCCATTTTCTCTAAATAGAGTAAACTTTAATAACGAAAGGAATCGTATTAGAAATATAACTAGAGTTAATGGTTATGACGATGACTTAGTAAACAAGCTAATAAATAGACATAAATTCAGGTAAAATAATCAGAATTCCACCTTTTTTACACGCGAGGAAAATAACACAAAGTATGTCTCCATAGCATATAATCCGAAATATAGCAAGGGCTCAATAAAGTATTTAATGAGGTAGGTCTCACCTTAGTCTATAAGTCATCAGATAATTTGAGGAATATCTTAGGAAATCCCAAAAATAAGATTCCTAATTTTGAAAAAAGTGGAATTTATGAAATTAGTTGTAATGATTGTGACAAAAAGTATGTTGGGCAAACTAAAAGGTCAATTAAAACACGATTTAAAGAACATTTAGCACACTTAAAATACAGTAGAACAGAAAAGTCTAGCATTGCCGAACATGCGCTTGAAGGTGATCATAATGTAACATTAGATAATCTAAGATTAATAAAAAATGTATCTGATAGGAGATTGTTGAACGCGTACGAAAGTATGAAAATTATAAAATGTAAAAGTAGTTTAAATAAAGACAGAGGGTCTATTCTTTATAGTCCCCTCTACTGGTTACTTGACGGGAACTGATGGCCTTACCTATGCCATTAGTTCCGTCTGAGTAATTCAAGGGTTAGGCTAAGTATAAATAGGGTAGATTTTAGTTAAGCTTTAGTCAATCATCGCTCCTGATGAAGCTGACATGGTTAGCGAAACGCGCGTCGAGTGCAAAAATAAAGTATTTGGTGTAGTGGTGATATATACTGAGTAGTGTTATTGTACCAAAGATTCCACATTCCCAACTTAGTAGGAAACAAGCATTCTGTAACGAAAATAACAGGGAAAAGGAAAGAGTTCCTTTTGTTTTTGAAATTTCATATTCTATAAAACCTTTGTTTCCGTGTCGTTATAATTAGTTATATGTTCTGACATTTTTGTTTTCTGCTTGTTTTTTTTTCAAGACTGTTTAATGTGTATTGCAAAGAAAAGTTTGCAAGCGATTGTTTTCTTAATAAAATTAATTTATATATATATATATATATATATATATATATATATATATATATATATATATATATATATATATGTATGTGTATATATATATATATATATATATATATATATATATATATATATATATATTTTAATATAAAAATTGAAAGTAATAACAAAATAAATAAACCGGCTAGGTCGAAAAAGGGTAAAAATTCGAAATAATAGGTTCAAATACAGATTAATTTAAATTGAGGTTATATTCTTACTAGAAAAGGTAAAAACCATAGACATAGATGATGGACTGAGCATTAACTTCATAAACTTGACCACTCTCTAGAAAGAGACAAAGCGATCGTGCGGTCAATACCTGTCTCTTTTCTGTAGGCCTGTAATAAACAAGGCGCTGTACCCCGGGACAGAATTTAAGGAGAGAAAAGCCCCATACCCGATTTTAGTTCAAACAGAACACTTAGAAATATTATTTTTAAGAGCGTCGTAGCTTAGCGGCATTCTAAAAAGAGACAGCTACTGCCCACTCATTCGCTTTGTCTCTCTCACACTTTTGCGTCCACAGCGGGATACGGAACACTCAGTCCATCCTCTATGTTTGTGGTAAAAACCATAAACATGGAGGATAGACTGAGCATTCCGTATTCCGCTGTGAAGTAAATACGGACGCAAAAGTGAGAGAGATAAAGCGAACGTACGGGTACAGCGCTCGGTTATTACGTTATTACAGGCCTACAGAAAAGGAACAGGTATTGGTCGCATAGTCGCTTTGTCCCACTCTATAGAGTGGTCAATTTTGTGAAGCTAAAACGCAGTCCATCCTCCATGTCTATGGTAAAAATTGTTTAAACATGTGAAGGTCAAAGATAAATAATAAAGTAACATCTAATGTGCCTTCCGATTTCTCTTTTAAATTCGATAGCCACTGTCGGAATAAGGATCTTTTATCTTTGTTACTTTTATTAAATGTCATAAGTTTGTTATCCTCTTCAAAGATGTCGAAATGTCGAAAAGTTTACTTACAGTATCATATAAATATCTCGTTCCTTTTGTTTATTACAGAATCTCAGTCCTGGCACCGTAAGTAGGGAGTGGAAGTCGGACATTTATTAAAAACACATTATGAGTTTTCGGCTTGTATTTTAAATTTGCCCTCAAAATTTTTGACATAACCGTTTTTGACATTTGAATGTTTAGCAAATTGAAAAAGAAGATCAAAATAAACCTTTTGAAAAATATCTATTAGAAACATAGATAGGGGATTTTTAGAAATAAAAACTCCCATTGCTTAAAAAGATATGTCCACCCAGAATGACGTAGATGATTTAATAATACTCAAAACATTATTTTAAATATAAAAGTTCAAATGGCACAAAACACGAACCCAACAGCTTTTTTGAAGGAATGGGCCCCTTTAACAGATTTATTTTCAAAATTACCCACCAGAACTGGAGGGATTTTTTCTCAAGAAATAAAACTAACCTGTGTGGACGTTCTGCCAGAGTTTTTAGTGCTAGGGACAAATGTTGGCATAATTTATTGGTATGATCGAAAAAGAAAAGATTTACAGAGGTTAAGATGTGAGGTAAAACTAATATATCCTTTAAATTGTAAAAATTAGAGAGCTGACTTAAATAGCAGCATTAATATTTAATATAGTATATGTTAAATTTTTGATTTTTGCAGAATGCAAATGTTTCAATAAGCTTTGTAAAAATTGTATCGACTGTTGATTATATGGTAGCATGTGGAAACCAAACTGGAAATATTAGTATATTTCAAATACCCAAATCACATCCAGATTCATTACCAGATACTTTGAAACCCAAGCAAAAACAAGTAAGTATAAACATGCACAGTATATGGCTGGTCTAGCTTTTTTTACATGGCCACTTTTAGTTACTATTTCTTTTTATGGTTGTAGGCGATTTTGCCTGTTTCTTTACTGCAGCCTCTTGGCTTATTGTGCTCCAGGTTTTAGTTTCGGTTTTAATCAGAAATTGACCTAAATCTCTTATCTATGTCTAACAGTTAGATATGTGTTTAAGGGTATATTAAAAGAAATAGAAACATTGCTGGCTAAAAATGTTGTAACTTTTTATTTAGTTAGTTATTTATTTATTGATACTCTCATAAATATATAATTTAATATTTTTTCAAACTTTTTTTTTTTTAATTTAAGCACCTATGTTATTTGATTAGAGCTTATACTTATATTTTATAGAGCGAGGTATACTATGTTTAAAATATTATTATTGTCTGGTAGCAAAATATATTGGTTTTCTGGAATCCTGACTCTTGATAACTCGAGTTAAAATTGGCCATTAGAAAAACATTCCTGTCTCAAATCGAATCCCACAAGTTTGAAAGTTTGTCCCTGGAACTTGTTTATTGTAAGAGCAAACGATCCTTTCACCAGAAACTGCAATCGCTTGAAATGAATTGGTAGGTTAGGATCATAGAAATAGACTCTATTGTTCTTATATTTTGCCTGTCAAACCACTGTAAGTTTCAGCGCTAGGCTCTCTAATTCAACATATTCTAGCCAACTTCACCTCAGATGTATTTCTAGAAAGTTGCAATTTTCTTTTAGGCATAATGTTGTCTTAATCTTTAATAGCAGCCACACATACACAGTCTCCTAAAAATAAAAAAAATACTCAAGTGCAAGTTGGACTTGCGCAATTAGTGTTCTGTACTGTGATTGCTTTTAAGTTAAAATA
>CM032453.1:152736740-152873422 GCA_019049505.1 Pachyrhynchus sulphureomaculatus
GATACTGTATTGGTGTTCAGTGGAGATACTTGGGAAGAGTTAAGAAATAAAATGAACCATGGACTAATGATTACAAAAACATGGCTTGATACATTTAAATTGTCTTTAAATCTCTCTAAAACAAATTATATTGCCTTTTCACTAACAAAATCTAACAGACCACCATTTGATCATTTTAACATCAATAACCATCAAATAAAGGAAGTACCTCAGACAAAGTATCTAGGTATAGTAATAGATCAGTTCCTAAAATGGACACCTCATGTTGAATACCTTACTAATCGAATAAGCAATCTAATTAGAAAATTTTATCTTCTTAGGCAAGTTATGAGCACCGATACTCTTATCGTCATTTATAAGGCTCTCATAGAATCTTTGATTAGATATGGAATTTTAGTTTGGGGAGGATTACACAATAATGCCCTTTACAAATTAAATATTATTCAAAAATACATATTAAAAATCATATACAAAAAGAATAGGTTATACCCAACTGAATTGCTTTTTTCGGAAGACATCTGTAGTGTGAGGGCATTGTATACTGTTGCCATCGCTTTGTTTCTCTTAAAAGAGAAATTTCCTAGAAATGTAGTAAAACATAACTACCACACCAGAGCAAAAATTAACAATGAAATGGTTATCCCCGTAAGTTATAAGACCATTAATCTTAGAAGTACACATTACCTTGGACCAAAGATATATAATATGCTACCAGTTACACTTAAAAGAACCCAACAGTTTCACAAGATCAAAATAGAGTGTAGAAAGTATATATATAGGAATTTTAAAATGTTTGAACTCCTTTTTAAGTGACTTTAAGTAATCTTGCTTGGAATAAATTTAAAACTAGGATAGATACATCGAGCAAGTAAATTTTAAACTGTAAAAAAGAAAGAAAAAAAAAAAAAAAAAGTTTTTTTTTGTAATTACAATGGTACATACAAATATACTCATTATTTAGGTACCTACTAATAGTTGAGCATTCTGTAGATAAATTGCTAATTGTAGATGTAATAATCTTAATGTTTGTGAATTGTTATAACTAATATCGTAATATTTTATTATATATATATATATATATATATATATATATATATATATATATATATATATATATATATATATATATATATATATATATATATATATATATATATATATATATATATATATATATATATATATATACATATATATACATATATATATATATATATATATATATATATATATATATATATATATATATATATATGTGTATATATATATATATATATATATATATATATATATATATATATATATATATATAAAAATAAATAAATATATATATGTATATATATACGAGGCTGGTTTGAAAAGTCCGTGCAAAAATAAAAACTACTTATGTGTTTGGGGTAAACCTTTTTTATTTTTCGTCATAGTCTCCTTTTAGGCTTATACACTTCGTCCAACGATGTTCTAGTTTGTTGATCCCTTCCGAATAATAGGATTTGTCCAAGTCTGCAAAATATCCATTAGTGTCTGCAATCACCTCCTCGTTTGAATAAAATCTTTGTCCCGCCAGTCATTTCTTCAAATTGGGGAACAAATAGTAGTCCGAGGGACCCAAGTCTGGAGAATAGGGGGGATGTGAAACGAGTTGGAATCCTATTTCCATTAATTTTGCGACCACAACTGCTGAGGTGTGTGCTGGTGCGTTGTCGTGATGGAAAAGGACTTTCTTGTGGGCCAATCGCGGGCGTTTTTTCTTGCTGCTCGGTTTTCAAACGGTCCAATAACGATGAATAATATTCACCTGTAATAGTTTTTTACCCTTTTCCAGATAGTCGATGAGGATTATCCCTTGCGAATCCCAAAAGACAGTCGCCATAACCTTTCCGGCCGAAGGAACGGTCTTCGCCTTTTTTGGTGCAGATTCCCTCTTGGTAACCCATTGTTTAGATTGTTGTTTGGTCTCAGGAGTATAGTAATGTATCCATGTTTCATCCACAGTGACGAAACGACGCTTAAAGTCCTCCGGATTCTTCTGGAACAGCTGCAAACCATCCTTGCAACACTTCACACGATTCCGTTTTTGGTCAAGCGTGAGCAATCGCGGCACCCATCTTGCGGATAGCTTTCTCATGTCCAAATGTTTATGCAAAATATTATGTACCCGTTCAGTCGAGATGCCCACAGCACTAGCAATATCACGCACCTTAACTCTTCTGTCATCCATCACCATATCATGGATTTGATCAATGATTTCTGGAGTCGTAACCTCCACAGGTCGTCCAGAACGTTCAGCGTCACTTGTGCCCATATGGCCAGTCCGAAAATTTTGAAACCACTTATAAACTGTTCTGATCGAAGGTGCAGAGTCACCATAATGTTTATCAAGCTTCTCTTTAGTCTCCTGAGGCGTTTTGCCTTTCATAAAGTAATGTTTAATCACCACACGAAATTCTTTTTCGTCCATTTCTTGAAAATCACTCGACTTCCTTGATTCACACGAATGCCAAACACAAAGAAATAGACCAATATGGCTGAAACTTGGTGTGCGTTCATTCAAGAGATGCTACTAACTAAACATGACCTCGATACGCGCCGGTGGTGCCATCTCTCGGATTTTGTACGGACTTTTCAAACCAGCCGCGTATTTAACATTTTTTCGTCATTCCCGAAACAAATGAGATAATGAACTTTACTCTATCATTGACTTACCCTGTACTATTAGTCTGGATATTTTTAAACAATGGACCTAAGTGTCTTTATGCGATTTACATACAGGTTTTAGAAAAATTTCAGTGTTGTGTTATTCTTCTTTTTAGGTCGAAAGATACACAGTAACCGATCTTCATAAAGCCCCAATTACAGCTATGGAGTGGTCTAAAAATGGTATGAAACTATTTTCTGGTGATAAAAGTGGCAGTATAGTATTGACCGAAATTGATTTTTATATGGTAACTATTTAAATTTATGCAAACATGAGTTTCAATTCAATATCTACCAAAATTTAACAACAAAGTCCATATTTCAGCAGTTACAGTCGGTCAAGTAAGAACGTGTTGCACATTGTTCATTAAAAAATGTATTTATTTAAAAGTTCGACAGTAAATGATTGTCATTAAAATGCTAATGATTCGGTAGTTCGTCCAGTCTTCAACAGCATCGATTGTCACCTGACATCTTCGGGGCGTACTTTCGACGAGATTTTCCTCTTATTCTTGGGGCAAAGATTCCCAAGTTGCTCGAATTTGCCGTGATAGCTTCTTCACTGTGTACGTCTTTCTACTACGAAGCTTCTACTTGATGTATGACCACACGTTCTCGATTGGGTTTGCATCAAGCGACTGGGATGGCCATTCTAATGTGACGATACCAGATTTTGAGGTCGTTATCCTCTTGAAGAATCCACTCCTCATTTCTATCGACAAACCATCGTTTGGCAGTCGGTACTAATGCCTTCTTGTAAATCTTTTTTTCAGCTTTCAAATTGTAGGTTAAGTTGAAGAATTTCCCAAAACCTTTTTCTGCAAGATATCCCCAAACAGGGATCTTCACAGGGTGTTTCACGGTGCGCTGAACCAATTAATTAGTGGAAATTAACCAGACTCGTGAGATGATAACATAACCCGAAATTGAAGCTTCTTCGGAAAAAATTACATTGCTCAAGTCTCGATCTATGTTTTCCTTTGCGCACGCGAGTCGTTTTCTCTGTGTTTTTCGCTCAGCATTGGTTTTTTGATTATACTCAGCCACTTGAAATCGTTAGCCCGGAGAGGAGTGCGAATCGTTTCATACGATATATCTAAACCTTTCTGCTATATTTTTTGCGCCCCTTAGCGCAAAGCTAATTGAGGATTTCAGAAAAACGTGTGTAGTCGTGGAATCATTTCCAAATAAATTAACTTTAATTTCGTCCAAAAACAGCACTTTTTCCAGTCTTCAACTGTCCAATTTTGGTGTATTTTAACAAATTCTAATCTAACCTTATTTTTTTACTGATGAACGGTTTTTTTACTCCAACACGTCCAACTCGTGTTAGTCTACGAGAAACAGTACTGCTACTGATGTCAGATAAAGTTTCTTCACATAATTCACGTACAATAATTGCTACGTTTTACGTCTGCAATTGCTTTTCTTTTAATTACTTTGGCGACACGAATAGTTGTTTTCCTTGGTCTTCCAGAAGATGGTTTATTATTCAGGGTACTTGTAGTTTCCCATTTTTTAATTATTTTGTTAACCGTTGTTTTTCCTCTGGATAAAAGTTCAGTTATTTCACGTGAAACTTTTCCTTTACCGTACAACCTTATAACAGTTTTCCGAATGTCTAATGACGTGCGTTCGGCATCTTCTCTCAATGATACTGATACACAATTATAAGGGGAACTAAATTCTTGATGTTTACCTGGATTCACGATCAGAAATGTAAACATAAATATCACAGTTTCTTAGAAGTTGGCCCGATACTGATGAATAACCGAAAAATGTTATTTTTGTTAGGAATGATTGTTATTTATAGTGGATGATTTTTTAGTTGTATATATTGTTAGTATAATTAAAGTAAAGGGTGTTTTTTATAGAGGTATAAAACTTTAAGTTGGCAACACTTTTTTAACTGGCGGCCATTTTGTCAGCTGTCAAGTGATTTATGTTTAGTTTGGTTTGGCATTTCAACATGAATAGACTGACGCCTGAACAACGCTTCCGAATTGTGCAAATTTATTTTGAACTCATCATGGTTCTGTTCGAAATACGTATCGCGCACTACGTCCATTTTACGGTCAACATAATCGTCCATCAGAGCAATTAATTCGATTAACTATGGAACGTTTTCGCACCACGTTTACTCTAAATGATAATACGCACCCACAGAGACGTCGTACAGTGCGTACAGAAGAAGTCATTGCTGCTGTAGAGCGTAGCGTAGAGGAAGACCCGAATCAGTCTGTCCGCCATCGTGCACAGGAATTGGATATGTGTCCATCCACTTTATGGAAGATTTTGCGGAAAGATCTTGGTTTGCCTGCTTACAAAATCCAACTCGTGCAACAATTGAAGCCACACGATCACCTAGCAAGGCGTAGATTCGGTGAATGGGCCCAAAACAAGATTGGCGTTGATCTCGATTTTCATAAGCGAATTTTGTTTAGCGATGAAGCTCACTTTTGTTTGAATGGATACGTCAATAAACAAAACTGCCGTATTTGGAGTGATGATAATCCTCAAGTGTATGTTGAGACACCGTTACATCCAGAAAAACTGACTGTTTGGGGTGCTTTATGGGCTGGTGGAATCATTGGTCCGTACTTCTTTAAAAACGATGCTGGTCAGAACGTTACAGTCAATGGTGACCGCTATAGAGCCATGATTAGTGACTTTTTCGTTCATCAACTGAACAACCATGATGTGCAGGAGCTGTGGTTTCAACAAGACGGCGCAACATGTCACACAGTTCGTGCCACAATTGATTTATTGAAGGAAACGTTTGGTAACCGCATAGTTTCACGTTTCGGACCCGTGAATTGGCCTCCAAGATCGTGCGATTTAACGCCGCTAGACTATTTTCTGTGGGGATATGTGAAGTCGCTAGTCTACGCCGATAAGCCCGAAACGATTGACCACTTGGAGGACAACATTCGCCGCGTTATTGCCGATATACGGCTACAAATGTTGGAAAAAGTCATCGAAAATTGGACCTCCAGATTAGACTACGTCCGAGCCAGCCGTGGCGGTCATATGCCAGAAGTCATATTTAAATTATAATGCCAGAAGATTATCTTTCGAATAAAGTAAATTTCATGTCAATTTAAAAAATTCATCTTTGTTTTATTCCATTTCAAGTTCTATACCTCTATAAAAAACATCCTTTATATGTTGTTAGTATAATTAAAGTAGTTTATGATGGTGTATTTGGTTTTTTCTCTTCCCCCTTTATAACTCGATCCCAAAAATATTTTTGGTCCAAAACTTTTGCACGCAACAGTACAAATGTGAGTTATTTCACAAAAAAATAAGTTAGCTTTTTTAAAATTTTAGTTAACGTCTAAAGAAAGAGATGATTAAAATAAATATACAAGGTGATTTTTAAGAAAGGGCATTTATTTTATATAATTTTTTATATATATTTCAGCACATGTGTAAATCAATAGAAGTCCTTAATGAATCTTATGAAGTGGTACAGCTGAGCTATAATCAACAAAGATTATTAGTTTCTACTACATTTCGAAGTATTATATGCCAACAGGTAGACAAGTGGAAAGTGTGTCAAGTGGGCAAGAAGGATCGAAAAGTGTAAGAATATTTGGTAAATTACATGACACTTAATAATTAGGTTGTGTTTTTGATTCTGAGAAATATAACAAAATGCTATTTTTCAAAATAGTAAACATTGCTACCTTTAAGAGAAGAATGCGCGTTTATGAGGGCAGTATTTACTAACTTACTTTACTGATTTTTACCTGTCTTGTTAAAGGAAAGTTGTATCTTAAAAAAATTAACTCGGAGATTTCTTCGTTTCACCGTCCCTAAATCATCTTCGTCATCCCCTTTCCAACTGGAGTTAGTTCGCTTGCGCATTTTTTGAGTAGTATTAGCACTAGAAGCTTTTTTGGTGTCTTGCTTCATTAAAATACGTTTTCTGATGCTCTGTCTTGAGACAATATCGAGCATCCTTGACTGAGCTATGGGCATAGTAATTGGTGTTTCTCCTAGGAAATCGACAGAAGAATGTGAAGCAAATAGTTCAGCAAACAAGTTGGCTTTCTCAACAGGTGTTGCAATAGTATTATCTGGCATTTGAGTTTGCTTTTAATTCGTTGATTGTATGCCTCCTTGGTTTTATCAATAATTTTTTCGCATCCGTGCCGGGGACGAACAAAGATGTTACGATTTATGACTTTAAGATTTTCACGCCATTGTCATTAGGCAAGATTTTTAAAGCAACAGCTTCTTCGCATTCTTTTTTGGTTGAGATAATTAAGAAATTTAACGCGTAATCATCTACGATTATACTTGTAAAGGGTTAGAAGGCCTTGAGAGGGGGTCGAAGGGTTGCTTCGAACATATTGTGTTATAAATTCTTTTCAGGGTTGTTCAAGTATCGGATTCAAGAAATTATATTATTTTGTCATTATTTTTAATTTTAATAGAAATAACATATCAGGCTGCAGTTGTAAATATTCGGAAAGATCTTACTTTGTTCAACTTTTTTTTATGGTAAATTTCTCACCCTAAAGTAATATTTAAAATATCGAGTTGTAATTCTAGGACTAAGTTATTTTGGTGCCACTGTAGCATAACGTCTACCAAAAAAATTTGAGAGCTACTCTGCTATAACATTGCTATACAATAATAATTGATGAGACAAACAATTTGTTGTTAATAATGATTTTATTACCAATATATTTACAACTAAACAACAGAGCTAAAATCCCTTAAAAAGCTGACAAATTGGTCATCTTTATTCTTCCTTAATATCTTCCAGGATAAATGCTCCAGATGTTATTGAAGATGGTTCAATGGTACTCCCTTCATTTTCTTTAAGATGTAAATTTTGGTATCTAGCCACGACCGTTCAATACCTTGTGTATGAGCTCCTGTAAACAGATCAACATAGTTTTGCTGGTGATTAACGGTTTGATGGTCGAAACCTCGCCTGCCAAAATTCCTATATGCTGGCCACTCGTCTGAATGAATAACAGATTGAAATTGAACCTCTCTTTCTATAATTCGCATTAATTTGTTTTCATCCCTCCTTTCCACAATAAAATATCGTACTTCTCGTTTTGTTTTCGAACCAAAAACCCACGGTCCATCTATTTGTCTACCATGGTTCCAATTGTTTTCCACTGGTGCATCGATATCTTCAGATTTAGGTTGTAAGAGCCTTCCTTTGATATATTTTCGGCGACTCAAATCCCGCTTCAACAATTTGTATAGGATCGTCGTTGCTGCCGATTAATAGTCCTCTGCGATTGACTGACACAATTGAGAAGCACACTTCGCAGCATATGTGATACCAATCACTTATGGTATGTGATGACCTTCCAGTCAGTTTTTCACATGTTGTACCCGAAATGTCGTGCACACACATAAACATTAATTCCAAAAAAATGACTTACTTATTTACTTAATCCTTATGCCTTTCTACCCCTTTAGGAGTGTTAGGCCAGGGAGTTAAGTTATTCTATATTTGTCTTTTCTATATTTCCTTCCACCTCTTTTTTTTCTGTGTGGCTCATCTTGCATGTTCTCACTCTATTCCTCTTCTGGCCCTCTCTAACATCCCCCAACCATGCCCTTCTAGGTCGACCTCTTGTTCTTTTCTTGCTCACTTTGGCTTCAAAGTGAGCAAATGTCGTGCACGCACATAAACACCAGTCCCAAAAATGACGTAAACTTAAATTACAACGTAACTTGCTGTTCAAATCTGTATAATGGAAGAATTCATTTCCGCTTCTAAACGATTTTGTTGTTTGGCAGCCTTTTCTAGAACATCGTAAGACTGGAAGAAACGCTCCTCCACGATCACGTTTCCTTTTTCTTTACATTTCCGCACTACACCTATCACAGATATTATTTTCGTCATTCTGCATAAGTAGATTATGCGTTTGCAAAAAAGTCACAGCTGCATCTTCATTAAAAGTGATATTAATATAAAAATCATACAAAAGCATGGCTTCTTTTGTTCTATTATTTTATTGCTTTGCTTAGAAATATATTTATGACATATCCAAGGCATTCGACCGTGTTTAGCACGATGGACAGTTGGCTAAGCTATGCTTTTGTGGTCTGTCTGAAAGGTTCTGTTTGTGGCTCTCATGTTTCCTCAGAGAGCGTTCTTTACGGTCGACGAATTTCTTTCTAACTCCTTCACTATCAACGCAGGTGTGCCCCAAGGCTCCATACTGTTTCCTATTCTCTTTTTCATTTACATTATCGATCTGCTGGAAAAACGGGAAACCAATCTATAGCTTTGCAAATGACAGTACGCTTATCTCTTCATTCACTTTGAATGCTCGGACATTGGCTACTCAGGCGAATATTCGCAGACAGCAGGAGCTCGTTCAACTTAACAAAGTCCTGGAAGAAATTCTATCTTGGGGGTGAGGGTGTGGAATTTAACGCTACAAAAACCCAGGCGGCAATTTTTTCTAAAAAAAGTTAACGTTGCTGAAACCGACAATGTTATGTCGGGGCACTCCATTCCCCTAGCATCGTCACTCAAATTGTTGGGTGTTATTTTGGGAGCAAACATGTCCTGGCATGCACATGTTGCAGGTAGTGATGGGATAATTCGAATTAAAAATAATCGGTAATCCGATTATTGAAATAATCGGCATCATCCGATTATGAAAACCTAAGAATCGAATTATGTATAATCGGAATTCGCTTCATCATAAAATCTAAAATCACTAAAATCGTAAACAAAAGTCAACAACAAAACACTCGGATTCTCGGAAGCGATAAAATCAAACATCCAAATTCGGATTCCCCGCAGCGCAATGTTGCCATTAATAGGAAAATTTACCTAGATTTTGTTTTTTAAAAAAGTAAGTCTGCAATATTTTGTAGTATTTTTACTATTTTTAACGGATTGGACTTAGTACTTGCACGCTCCATATTAGTGAATTGCGCACCACCTCAATATAGACTTTCAAAAATACACCCTTTGATCACAACAGAATTGTATCCACATCGTTGGCTTTGTTACTATGAATTTCCAAATCAGGCACCGGATAACCAAATAATTCAAATAACCTATTTTATCCTAAATGACATTAAAAACGATTTCACTCCACTAGCCACGGCACAGCCAGCAGCCACTACAAAAATTCAAAATAAGATTTGAATTTGTTACTTGAGGTTTTATGTTTTATTTACTTTAATTGGTTGCATTATTCATATATACTTGAGCAAGTTGTTCAAAATTAGGCCGGCACAAATTTTCTAATTTGATTGTCTCAGCAGCTCCAGAAAGAAACAAGTTAGCAATAGTACCAACTTAATTTTGAAAACCCTGTATATAAGAAAATTAATTTTTTTTGGAGTGTTATATCGGTGTATAAAGACCAAAATAATTTGTTTAAAAATAAACTCTTAAAATTTGATATAAATATATAAGAATAGGTATGTTATGTTCATCGCTTTGGTCAACTAGTAACTTTTATATAAAATATTATTAAAATCTGAACAAATATAAAATAAAAAGGATAACTTAATTTCAATTACTATTTACTACAATGAAAATATTTCATATATCCTCCCTCAACTAATAATAAAAAATCAAAAATTAACATCAATATGCCAATGCAGTCTTAAAAAATAAAACAATTCTATCTAAACTTAGGTAGGTAGTAGGTGTAGGTATTAGTACTAACATAGTAGGTAGGTTGTATACGCAATGGAATGATAATAATAAGTAACCTATCTGTGCTATTATTACGAATCGCTATCAATACTGTGAATTTAAGAAAACAATAAAATCCAAATTTTTAGGATGTAGTTTATTTCGTCTGCAGTTTGTCAACTGTCCGGTTTTCGAAAAAACTCTCTCAGAAGACACAGATGTGCAAGGAACGCAGAGATATTTCATAGCAAGTTCGTACAATTCAGGTAAAATCAGCTTGTGTTTCCTCCAGAATAATTGTATAGGGTCTTGAGTTCTTTCTAGTGGCGCCAATTCTAAATATTGACGTATCATTAACGCAGCCATTGTGGGTGGTGTCGAAAATGTTGAAATACCGGATAAATTTTCATCAAAGTGCGCCCAAATGCCTTTCGATTTTTTTGGTATAGGTTCAACATCTGATCGTTGTCGAGTGTCGTCAGGTTTTCTGCGAGAGAGTTCTTCTTTTTTGGAAAGTAAAGCTGTTAGTTCCTCTGTTATTAATCTCTGGGTAGAATTTGCCTTTTCCTCGGAACCGAATCCATATTTTTTGAACCTAGGATCCAAAAAACATGCTTTGGAGGCAATTTTATTAGTTTCAAAATGTGCCAGACGACGAGTTACGGTATCCAAAAATTTTTTTCTCAATTCTTCGCCGGTTTCAGTCTGGGTTGTAAGATATTTCATTTCGATTTGAAATCCTCGAATTAAAGGAATAACTAATGATATGGTGGGGTATTTTTCTCCGGAGAACACCGTGGTTAGTTCATTTGCGGGTTGTAACCTTTCCAGACAGTCCTCAAGAACTTTCCATTCTTCGGCATCTAAAAACTCCGGAGATGTTGATAAATTTGTAACAACAACAGATAACGGATTTTTCATACATAGTAACCTCTCAATCATTATGAAGGTACTGTTCCATCTTGTAGGAACCTCCTGTTTCACTTTTAACTTTGACAAACCCATCTGTTCTTGCACTTTTTTTAATTTGTCGTTTGCTAGAACACTGTGTTTGAAATATCCAACAAGTGCCCTACATTTTTTCAAAATTTTATTTAGTTCCTCGATTGTAGAAACAGCTTCGGTTATGCTTAAATGAATGAGCAATGCAGGGGTGGTGGTGTTTCTGAAGAAAATCATTGATTGCTTTCCTGATATTAGCGCCGTTATCAGAAACAACAGTTACAAGTTTATTTGCAATATTCCACTTGTTAAAAATGTTTGTCAACGCATTAGCAATATTTTCGCCTGTATGTGAACCAACTATTTCATTTGTAGCTAACACTCGCGATGTTAAACGATCATTGTACATATATAAAATGACACGTCACTGTAAGATAAACCCCCTAGTACTGTCGGATGTCCATATATCTGTTGATATGGCAACATTCTCTACTTTATACAACATATTTTGTAACTCGGACGCTGCCTTTTCGTATCGTTTAGGTAAAAATATCGTATGTTGTTTTTTTCTGCTCGGAGGAGTATAGCGTGGTTCTAATTCCCGAGTGTATTCCAAAAACCCCTCATCTTCTACAAGGGATAATGGTTGGTAGTCTTTAACGATCATTTTCAGTAGCGCAGAATCAATTCTCGCTAGTTTCGATTCAAGAAGTATATTTGTTTCCTTCATTCCAAAAAGTTTTAATTGTTTCGGTGGTCTAACATTTTTTTTTGTTAAATTAGAACTAACAAAAGTACCTATTTTTATATTGGTACTATTGGTAGTAGAATTCAATAATTCTACTTCTGATGTAGCACTTTTTTTTTTTTTTATTGGTCTAGCACACGTGCTGCAGGGAAGTCCCTAAAGCGCTCCAGGAGCGGCACGAGTGCGGAAAAAAAAAAGAAAAAAAGCGATTCACGTTGTTCTTGAATCGCTGTAAATTGTACTCGGTGGGAAACACAGCGCTGGGCAAATTATTCCAAAGGGATGACGTTCTCCATATAAAAGATTGCTTGAAAAGCGTCGTACGCGGAGTAACAAGCTGAATCTCATACGGATGCGAAGCACCAGCGCGACGTGTATTTCTAACATGCACCGCTTTGGGAGGAATTAAGCGGGCTACATCCTTCGAACACTTTCCATGAAAATACTTGTAGAATAGACTCAAGTCGCCAACCGTTCTTCGATGTTCCAGCGAATCAAGGCCGCCGGTCAATTCCGGGTCCCCAATCAGACGGACCGCTCTTCTCTGAACAGAATCCAACAAATGCAGTGTATATTTGGGAGCGGAGCCCCAAACGTGGGAGCAGTATTCCATAGTTGGTCGAATTTGGGCTTTGTAAAGAATTAACAGTTGCTGTGGGGTGTAAAGCTTTCTGGTTCTAAATAATATTCCCAACTTTTGAGAAGCTCTCCTTGCTATGCCTGCAACATGTTTATGCCAAGACATATTTGCTCCCAAACTAACGCCCAACAAATTGAGCGACGATGCTAGGGGAATGGAGTGCCCCGACATAACTATGTCGGGTTCAGCAACGTTAACTTTTTTAGAAAAAACTGCCGCTTGGGTTTTTGTAGCGTTAAATTCCACTTGGTTACTGTCACCCCAAGATAAAATTTCTTCCAGGTCTTTGTTAAGTTGAACGACCTCCTGCTGTCTGCGGATATTCGCCTGAGCAGCCGATGTCCGAGCGTTCAAGGTGAATGAAGAGACAAGCGTACTGTCATCTGCAAAGCTATAGATTGGATTCCGGTCTTTTCCAGCAGATCGTTAATGTAAATGAGAAAGAGAGTAGGAGACAGTATGGAGCCCTGGGGCACACCGGCGTTGATAGTGAGGGTGTTAGAAAGAGATCCGTCGACTGCCACTCGTAAAGAACGCTCTCTGAGGAAACATGAGAGCCACAAACAGAACCTTTCAGACATACCATAAGAGCGCAACTTAGCCAACAGTCCATCGTGCCAAACACGGTCGAATGCCTTGGATATGTCAAGAGCAACCGCTCGAGATTCTCCAAAGTGTTCAATTGCGTTGTTCCAAACATGTGTTACATAAGTCAGAAGATCTCCTGTTGATCTATGTTTACGAAAACCATATTGGTGATCGCGAATAATATTGAATCGTTCAAGATATTTTAGAAGATGTTCATTGATAACCTTTTCCATGACTTTCGATATTATTGAAAGCAGTGCAACTGGTCGGTAGTTATTTGGCAAGGTCTTCTTACCTTTTTTAGGTATCGGCTGAACCGTGGCACATTTCCAGCAGGACGGAAATATTCCCTTTCTGTAGGATAGGTTAAAAAGTCTACAGAAAACTGGTGTTAGTTCCCTTGCACAGTTTTTGAGAACTATGGCAGGTATTCCGTCAGCGCCAGAAGCCTTCTTGGTGTCTAGCTTCATTAAAATACGCTTTATGATGCGCTGTCTGAAGACAACATCGGACATCCTTGACTGCAATATGGGAATAGTAGGGGGTGTTTTTCTTTGGAAATCGACAGTAGAATGTGAAGCAAAGAGTTCAGCCAACAAGTTCGCTCTCTCACAGGTGTGGTTGCAATGGAATTATCTGGCCGTGTGAGTGGTGGTATGGTGGATTTGGTAAAGTTTTGACTAACTGCCTTAGCGACTGCCCAAAAGGACCTGGAATTGTTGGGACAAGGGAGAAGTTTGTTTCTAATTCGTTGATTGTGTGCCTCCTTGGTTTCGTCGATAATTCCCTTGCATCTGTTCCGGGCATGAACAAAGATATTTCGATTTAAGGTGTTAGGATTTTCACGCCATTGTCGGTAGGCAATATGTTTAGAAGCAACAGCTTCTTTGCATTTTCGGTCGAACCAAGGTTTGCCGTTGGAGGAGCATTTCTTCGAAAAAGGGATGTAAGCTTCCATACCAGCCAAAATAACATCGGAGACCTCCCTGGCGCAGTCAGATAGGTTATCGGATCGAAAACAAACGTCCATCCAAGGGAAAGTTCGAAAGTATTCCATGAGATCTTCCCATTTAGCAGATTTGTAGTGCCAAATCTTGCGCGGCCTAGGCGCCTCTCTGTCACACTGTCTTGAAGGTCCGGCACTTGAAGAACTTAGCGTAATAGTTTCGGATTCGGATGACGGAGATTGTGGATTTTCTGAGGAACAACCTGGTTTTTCTATTGTCTTTTCATTTGCTTCATTTATAGATTGTTCTGTTTCAGTGTCTTTTGGAGAAATTTCTAGTTTTATAGTGGGAAGTATTCTTAATAAATGTTGCTTCAAATTTGTTGTTCCGCCAAAATATTTTATTGCATATCTTACAAGCAGCTTGTTTACAGTCAATTTTTTTAAACCAGTTCCACACCAGCGAATGTTTGTTACAACCAGGCCTCATTTTCTGTTTTCTTTATAAATTTTACTTTTAACTTTAATTATTCAACACTTAACTAACAGTCAACATCCAACACTAATACTCACTGAACGACGGCGACGATTCATCCATACTACTAAAAATAAAAATAATAAATAATTGAATTAATCGGCATGCTTGGAGTTCGAGTTTCGTTTCGGCGAATCGGCAAAATCGAGCAATTCCGATGAATTTTAAATTTTATAATAAAGCGACGCACGCAACATCAAAGGTAGTAGGGGATGGTATGATTTTTAATTCGAATTATAATCCGATTATCAAAATCATTCATAACCTGAGAATCCAATTATTGCAATTATGCCTACCACTAGTTGCAGGCATAGCAAGGAGAGCTTCTCAAAAGTTGGGAATATTATTTCGAACCAGAAAGCTTTATACCCCACAACAACTGTTAATCCCTTTACAAAGCTCAAATTCGACCAACTATGGAATACTGCTCCCATGTTTAAAGCTCCGCTCCCAAACATACACTGCATTTGTTGGATTCTGTTCAGAGAAAAGCTGTTCGTCTGATTGGAGACCCGGAACTGACCGGCGGCCTTGATTCGCTGGAACATAGAAGAACGGTTGGCGACTTGAGTCTGTTCTACAAGTATTTTCATGGAAAGTGTTCGAAGGATGTAGCCCGCTTAATTCCTTCCAGAGCGGTGCATGTTAGAAATACACGTCGCGCTAATACTTCACATCCGTATGATGTTCAGCTTGTTACTCCGCGTACAACGCTTTTCAAGCAGTCTTTTATATGAAGAACATCATCCCTTTGGAATAACTTGCTCAGGGCTGTGTTTCGCACCGAGGACAGTTTACAGCTATTCAAGAACAACGTGAATCGCTTTTTCCGTACACATTACGCCCCTGGAGCGCTTTAGAGACTTCCCTACAGCACGTGTGCTAGACCCATAAAAAAAATTGCAGGTAGACCGCACACAACAATTAAGATTTGCAGGTAGACCGCACACTACAGTAGCACCATTATTTTTTAGTGTGAGAATATCAAATTCAGTTTAGAACTGCGTATTTATCCTTAAGTGTAAGTTTGACGCTACAGTTAATATTTATACGTAATATTTTATTAGTTTAGGATCATTTTGGTGGACTAGTCTTCCAATATGGCTTTAAACCAACCGATATCGAATTGTACTGTACAAGGCCTGGACTTCGTATGTGGGTTGCTGATATTGAAGGCAATGTAGAGAAAACTTTATTATTTAAGGTGAGTTCTTTTAGGAACTCACATATAAACAGTTTTTTAGTAGATTTTAGTAGACCTGACACAATGTAATGAAAGACGTCGAATATTACTCAATTATTTATAGTTTCATTTTTTTTTTGCTTTCTAGGATCTTTTATGTAAGGAATGCCCTCAAGTGCCATTACTAAACCCCATATCAAAGGCAATGCAACAACTCAAACCTCAAAAAGAACCCTGTTTTGGAATTCTACTGCCATTTTGTGACAACCTTCTAGTTACTTACAGTAACGACATATTATATATTTTAGATCCGACAGAAATGACTATTTTGGCAACTGTTAGGCATTTAAGAAGGTTAGTTTTTTCAGTGCGCAGAAGACATCCGTTGAATGCAAAACCGTGATTGGGTGCATTATGTGACATCCAACAACTATTAAAACGTATAAAAATATAAATTTAAAGCTTCAAATCGCAGACCGTGTTTTCTCATTTCTTAGATATACAATGATAATGATGATTATATATATATATATATATATATATATATATATATATATATATATATATATATATATATATATATATATGAGGTATATCCACAAAGTAAGTTCCGTTTCTATTCTATCCGCGGCAGCACTGCTATCGCAGTTCCGAGCATGCATGGCAGAAATGTACGCCATTTTCAGATCGCTGCTGCCGACGTGTTCTTTGTAGTGCTTCTTTATGATGTCAGCCTTAATTAAAAATGCCGCCTCTTGTGAAATCAGATCTGTGATTCGTTTTCTAAATGCAAAGAAAGTTAAACCAAGTGAAATTTATCGGCAAATCTGCGAGGTTTACGGACAAACTGCTATGAGTGATTCAATGGTTAGAAGATGGGTCAGACAGTTCAATGAAGGACGTGATCAAGTGCACGATGAAGAACGATGTGCACGCCCGTCTTTGGTTACTGATGAACTGGTTCACGCAATTGAAGAGAAGCTTAAGCAAAACCGTAAGTTTACAATTATTGTTCTTGCTATGGAATTTCCGCAGATTTCACGATCACTAATTCATGAAATTGTTAATGAAAAACTGAAATTTCGAAAACTTTGCTCACGTTGGGTACCCAAAATTCTTACTGAACAACACAAAAAACAACGGATGGGCAGTGCACTTCAGTTTTTGACACGCTACAATGAAGACGGTGATGATTTTCTTTCTCGGATAGTCACGGAGGATGAAACTTGGGTATCTTACGACACCCCAGAAACTAAACGGGAATCAATGGAATGGAGGCACACTTCGTCCCCAACGAAAGTTAAGCCTAAGCAAATCTTCACACCTCGAAAACTCATGTGCACCGTTTTTTTTTTTTTCGGACAGAAAAGGCATTTTGCTGATTGATTTCTTACCACGAGGCCAAACAATCAATGCACATGTTTACTGCGAGACCATTAAGAAATTGCGCCGCGCAATACAGAACAAGCGCCGAGGATTACTGTCGAAAGGTGTTGTTTTTTTCCACGATAATGCCCGACCTCACACTGCGAACGTGACAAAAGAACTACAGGAATTTGAGTGGGACGTGTTTGATCATCCTCCATACAGCCCGGACCTCGCTCCTAGCGACTTTCATCTGTTCTTACACCTAAAATCTTTCCTTGGTGGTCGACACTTCAACGATGATGACGAGCTGAAAGAACATGTTACCACATGGTTGAAAACACAGGCGGCAACCTTCTATGAAGAAGGCGTACAAAAACTTGTGCCACGCTATGACAAGTGCCTACAAAATTTCGGAAGCTATGTAGAAAATTAGTTTAACAGTTGTAGATTTTTGTACAATAAATATTTTTTCTGTATCTGTACACGTTTTTTTTATATAACCAAACGGAACTTACTTTGTGGATATACCTCGTATATCTATATATATATATATATATATATATATATATATATATATATATATATATATATATATATATATATATATATATATATTACATTAAAATTCTGGGTCTGAATCCGTTCGCCTAACAATAAATTTATACGACGTTTCGCCATTTGGCACTTTCAATGCTCCCGCAACTGCTGCTACTCGATACTGTGATCTTGTTGCTGCTCGAAGCTAACGAACGAATCAATTCTACAGCCTTCTCAGAGTCTATGAAAGCTGTGGAGAGTTCGAAATTGTATTCATTGCTCTTCTTTAGGATATTTCTCATCGTCTGTAAGAGGTCGCATGTGCTAAGCCTGATCTAAAACCAGCCTGTTAACATGGCTGGCAGGAATCTGACTTATTTTTTATTCTATTGAAGATGGTTTTAATCAAAAGTTTATAAATATGAGATGGTAAGCGAATAGGCCGGTAATTGTCTAACTTTTCTGATGAGTAGAAGTATTACTTCTGGCGGCAGGAATATGTCACGTAGTTGTCAGCGAGAATCTAACCTTCAAATCTCTTTGGCGACAAAATGTTTTGTTTACATAGGGAAAAATATTACGAAAAGTTTTTTTTTTTGTTGCAAATTGGTAATGGAAAAAGTGTTTTAAGTATTTTGATGTTGACGAAGTTTAGTGACAATTGATTTTTATGACAGTTTGCTTAATTAAACCGAATTATTGTTGTCTGTTCACAAATTATATCTGATAGGGTTAATACATTTTTTACTAAGAAATTTGTTATTACTCACGGAAAATAATATATGATTTCTATATGTAATTTTCCAAGCATTGAGAGCGTTGATTTTAGAGCGGGAGTTTGTGACTTCTATGAGTTAGATTTACATTTTATTATAGAGGAACGCTATTTATTAGCATTTTTCTATAATTGTTTTTGCTATAGAGGTATGCTACTTTCAATATATTAAGTGATTTCCATAACACCCTGTATATATATATATATATATATATATATATATATATATATGTATATGTATATGTATATATATATATATATATATATATATATATATATATATATATATATATATATATATATATATATATATATATATATATGTATATGTATATGTATATATATATATATATATATATATATATATATATATATATATATATATATATATATATATATATATATATATATATATATATATATATATATATATATATATATATATGTATATATATATATATATATATATATATATATATATATATATACAGGGTGTTATGGATTATATAGATTTGACGACGACTAATGCTTTGTTAAACTTAGTCAATAATTTTCGGCGTGGATGCAGTCGAAGATCTTCCGAAATGCTCGCCGTTTTCCACTGAAGTTCGGTCTGCCTTAAATCCCATAAATTACGTGCAAATTTTTGTACGGCTCAGGACTTCATTCCCAAATACTTTCTGAATATATTCATACGTTTCAGTAACTTTTCCACGTTTAAAACAAAATACATACATACCCTGCTCTTTTTTCGTATAGATTTGTAAAAATAGCACAAACGTCAATATAGAACCAACTGAACGAATAAGTTAAAACTTATCAGGCAGCATCGTTAGGGATGTACCTACCATCAGCGAGTCGATACTATTACATATTGCCCGCTCTGGCTATACATCGTTAGTCCACTAACTTTTGGATCGTACTACGACGTTTTTTTACTAATTACTCTTAATTTTTTAAGTCACTTTTCTCTTTTCCGGTTAGTATTTTAGATGTTGCCACATACAAAGATGAAATATTCATACTGGAGGAAGAAAGAAGTCTGCTAAGAATATCGTTTCGTCCAGAATCAGACAGTAGTAAGATGATCAGTATAATTGTTTGGCCTATTTTTACAGAATTATTCTTTTAGGTTCAAGTCCAGTTGGCTCAGCCGGTAACAAGGCATTTGCGTTGGGTTTAACTCCTCTTAAAGATACATTTCAAGCTACCACTGGTTTATTTACAAGTACCATTATGCCTCAGAATAATTATCAAGGTAATTATAATACACTATGTATATATATATATATATATATATATATATATATATATATATATATATATATATACACTCACACATATGCAGTTTGTACTATAAAGATATACCTTTTAAACGAAACGTCGGAAATTCACTCCAATTTCATACCCTGAAACCGTAATTTCTCATTGATGTATATTGTTACAGGTGAAATTGATATTCATACAGATGAAAATAGTATTCTAAATGCCGAAGAGGCACAAGAATCACCTAAAGAAGATTTGAAGAAATTCGATGATATTAGCAAACAAGGCTTTGAGGAAAATATTCTCTTTAAACAAGCGAAGAAAACTAAAAAGAAGACGAGAAGTAAAGCGAGTGCTGGTACAGTGAGTTTAAGTTCAAATAGTTCTGAAGAAAGGGATCTTAGTTATACCAGGTATAGAAGTAGATCATTTTAGACGAACAAATTAGAATCATAATACAGGCCCCCAATGGCGGTGCGGGGCAGAATACCACCCCTCCCCCCCCCCCCGGTACGTTCTCCTTGTCGTAGAAGACGACTGAAAGAACAACTTAGATGGTAGGTGCCCAGATCAGCCGCATCGCCCGGTGTGATTCTATCGCATCAGCTTAAGCTGCGTTAAGTTTCTTAATGTTTCGTGGCTGGCCCCGAATTCACTGTGGGAAAAGAATAGCAATAGCCGTTGTTGAATTTCCTGAATAATCGTGGTTTTTACTTTCATTACATCCCTTATTCTTTCATTTCCAACTCTATCCATTCTTGACACTCCAGCCAATCTTCGTCAGTAATCCATTTCGAGTGCCATTAGTTTCTGTTCCAACCGTTTCGTCAGTTACCTAGTTTCATCTCCATGTAACACGATGTTCTTAAATACTGCATTATAAATGAGGTGCTTTCTATGTGATATTATGTTTTTCGACCACAGAACAGAGTTTAGGTGTCTTATGACCGTCTTCCCTTTACCTATTCTACTCCACTTCTTTTCCCATTCTACCTTCTTTACTTATGTTAGTTCCGAGATATATACTCTTCACAAGCATCAGTGATCTCACCGGTATTTAGAGGAAGGCTTCCCTGTTTTCCTCTATACACAAGTATTTGGTTTTCTTGCAGTTAACTGTTAAACCCTAGTGTTTATAATCTTCAAAGAGTTTTCTTATCATAAATTCAAGGTCTTCCTTGTCTTGAGCAAACCACCTGACCGTCGGCAAAATGTAGAATGACAACATTGTTTCGTCGGTTAGCTGTATTCCCGTTCCTTCACCTGCTCTTCGCCATCTCTTTAACGCCTTATTCAGATTAATTTTGATTAATGTAGGAGTTTTTATAATCTTCAAAGAGTTTTCTTGTCATAAATTCAAAGTCTTCCTTGTCCTGAGCAATAACCACCTGATCGTCGGCAATAGAGTGTACAACGTTGTTTCATCGGTCAGCTGTATTCCGATTCCTCCACCTGCTCTTCGCCATCTCTCTAACGCCTCATTCAGATTGATTTTAAATGTAGGAGACAAACAGCAACCCTGGCTTTATTATAGAAACGTTTTCGAAGAGAATGTTTCCCAACTTTTTTCGGGAACGTGACTAATCGTCCAGCTATCTTACTTCAGTGATTACTGTATTGTTTATGGTTGATCGTTCTAATATTTGCCATAGTTTTGTCACTGGGACGGTATCATACGCTTCGATTAGGCCTATAACCAGTAAGTGGAGCGCTCTGTTCGTTGATGTCTTTTTTTCGTTTAAACTTAAACGAAAAAGAGACACTGATTATCATAATTTTTTTAATATAAAACTTAGGGAATTTGAGTTGTTCTTTGTGTCAGATTTTGGTCCTTTTCCTGTTTTTAAGGATCTGCTGAAGAGAGCAAATTTCTACCATAAAAGAAATATTTCTTTTCCGTGCGACAATTTAAGAAGCTTACAAAAAAACCTTATGTTAGTTCACTGACTCTTTTTTTTAGATTTTAATAAAAGCCAGAAACTGTTTATTCAGTATATAATAAAAGACTGTTTTTAGTCAATTTCCACTGGTTTATTTAAATTGCGATGACGCGTTTCGCTGTCGATGCAGCTTCTTCAGATCTACATTTTACACTGTCAAGTTAGGTTTAATATTCACAGTTTTATATAATTTCTTAATTATAATATTACACCTAATTAAATTACATTGATAGTATTGGAAAATCCACACAGATTTGGAGTTAAGAGAATAAATTCAATAATGGTGAATTGCTTAAATCTACCTGGTCGTTGAGTAAAGTACCTGTAGTCCTTAATCGATTTATTTGCATAGTCTCTAAAAGGTTTAGTTTTAAGCCTTTTTGTTGGGTGTGTAAAATTTTGAAATTCTTGTTAAATGTGTGATTTTCTGTTAATAGATGATTAGCATATGTTGAATTAGATTTTCTATGGATGAAACTTTTTTCGTGTTTTGTAATTCTTTGTCTAAATGTACGTCCAGTTTGTCCGATGTATGTTTTAGGACATGACCCACATGTTAATTGATAAACCCCTGATTTTTGTCTTTATTGATTTGTGGTTTGTAGTTTTTAAGGTATTTCCCTATAGTATTGTTAGTCTTGTACGCTATGTTGATATTTTTTTGATTTAAAAATTTCCCCAGTTTTTCCGTTGGTTTGCCGAAATAGGTTAAGCATTTAAAAGTGGTATTTCTGTCCTTAAAACGTGGGTATATTTCTGAGATACCCTTGTTTCTAAGTTTTTTCTTAACGATACTATTGATTAAAGTAACCGAATAACCGTTGTTAACGGCTACTTGTTTTATGTAGTTTAATTCTTTAGTAAAATTTTCTTCTGATAAGGGGATATTAGTTAGTCTATGTATAAAACTATGATAAGCGGCAAGTTTATGATGGTTAGGGTGATGAGAACTATTGTGAATTGTGGTATCTGTATGACAAGGTTTGTGATATATTGCAAATTCATGTTTTTTCCTGGCTTTACTGATTGTTAAGTCTAGGAAATTGATTTTCCCTTCGACTTCTTCTTCCATTGTAAAACTGATATTTCTATGTAAAGAATTAATATACTGTAAAAAGTGAGTTAATTGTCTGTCCGTACCTGTAAAGCATACAATTATATCGTCTACGTATCGATACCAGTATAGGCAATTACTACTATTGTTGTTATGGTTGTTAAATGTCATTGTTTCAATACTGTCCATGAAAATTTCGGCAAGACTTAATGGACTCCCCATAATTAACCCTTCCTTACTATTGTAGAATGTATGGTTAAATGAAAAATAATTTTGTCTTAGGCAAGTTCTTAATAAATTAATTATGTCCATCTTGATAACTTCATTTACTTTGTTTTTTGTTAATAGGTTCTCTATTAAAATTATTGATTCGTCTGGAGGAACACTTGGAAATAAGTTTTTGACATCGAAAGAGACTAATTTAGAATTATCTGGAATTGTTATATTCTTAACTTTATTCACGAGTTCGTATGAGTTTTTGATACTATATTTAGGTTCAAATTTGATATGATATTTGATTAAATCAATTAAAAAGGATGACGTCTTATATGCTGGAGCAGACATGTAGGAAACAACTGGTCTGATTGGGTGGTCAAGTTTGTGTAGTTTTATGAGTGAATAAAGTTGTGGGATTTGGGGATTCATATTTATCAATTTAATTTTATCTTTATCGTGAATGATACTTTTAGCCTGTTCAATTTGTTGTTTTATTTCTCTTTGAAAAATATTTGTTGGATCTTTATTTAAAATTTCGTACTTTCCTGTTTTGAAAAAATCTAGCGTTTTATTAATATAGTCGATTTTGTCTATTGCTATTACTGTGTTACCTTTGTCTGCTTTGGTAAAGATCATTTTGTTTTGCTTTACTCTGAATTGTTTTTATTGTCCTTAAGTCTTGGCTGATTTTGTTAGTGTTAGATATGAATTCTTTTTTAATAATTTCGGCTGTTTGAAATTTTGATAATACGTTGTTAGGACTATCTTTCAAGGCAATCTCAGTATCAATACCTAATGTCTCCGATTCTTTGATATTGAAGTTAGTTTGAATGTTGTGTTTGAAACCTTTTGTTAGAAGATTTTTTTTCCCTGTCCGAAAAAGGTGTGTTAGAAATGTTAATAAATCGATTAAAGAATTGATGATCAGTAAAAAATTCTTTTTCTTTCTTATTTTGTGTTGTTATACGTTTTTGTTGAATGAGATACTGTAATTTATTGTATTGTTTCAAATATTTTTTATGTATTATTGTTTTTACTTTTTCACGTGTATTCGAATCGAAGACCATAAATTCTATAAAATTTAGTTTAAATAATAATTCTGTGTGGATTACCTTCAGATACATGTTATATGAGTCTCTAATGCTATACTGGATTTTTCTCTCTGTGTATATCCATTTTCTTTTGGCGAGTATAACTGCTTCTTTGGCTGCTTTGCTGGTGTTGTTAGTTTTCAGATTTATATACTTAGGTGTAACTTGGTTTTGGAGGCACTGATTGAAAAACCAAATATTTTGCGTAGTTGTTGCACATTTTAGAAGTAACTTGAAGTAGTTTGAAGCTAGAAAGCTTATATCAGCTTGTTTCAAATTTTGGATTGTTGTAGCTTCTACTTGATGGAAATTCATTATAAATATATAATAAAAGACTGTTTTTAGTCAATTTCCACTGGTTTATTTAAATTGCGATGACGCGTTTCGCTGTCGATGCAGCTTCTTCAGATCTACATTTTACACTGTCAAGTTAGGTTTAATATTCACATTTAGACAAAGAATTACAGAACACGAAAAAAGTTTCATCCATAGAAAAAATCTAATTCAACATATGCTAATCATCTATTAACAGAAAATCACACATTTAACAAGAATTTCAAAATTTTACACACCCAACAAAAAGGCTTAAAACTAAACTTTTAGAGACTATGCAAATAAATCGATTAAGGACTACAGGTACTTTACTCAACGACCAGGTAGATTTAAGCAATTCACCATTATTGAATTTATTCTCTTAACTCCAAATCTGTGTGGATTTTCCAATACTATCAATGTAATTTAATTAGGTGTAATATTATAATTAAGAAATTATATAAAACTGTGAATATTAAACCTAACTTGACAGTGTAAAATGTAGATCTGAAGAAGCTGCATCGACAGCGAAACGCGTCATAGCAATTTAAATAAACCAGTGGAAATTGACTAAAAACAGTCTTTTATTATAAATTTATAATGAATTTCCATCAAGTAGAAGCTACAACAATCCAAAACTGTTTATTCAGAAAAGTTTAGCTAATAAAATGGCCCTTAAATTTTTATTTATTTACAGAATATATCCATTATGAGAAATTTATGTGTTTTTAGACCTACAATAATGAATCTCAGTGCAGTTGGTGTATTACCTGATCTAAGGAGTCCTGAATCTATTATAAATGATATTGAATATAAAGAGAAAATACTCGCCGACGTATTAAGTTTCGATAAGATTAATATTTTGGAACAGGAAAGAGCTAATTCAATAATAATTGGCGCCGATAAAGCTAAAAATACTAAAGAGAAGAAAATTGTAAGGGAAGAATGTTCATCTATTCCAAACTATCAAGATATTGTTAAAAATGACTTGACTTCTAGTAAAAAAAACGATTATTACCTAATGCTCCAGGTAAGTAAGTTGACTTTTTACTCTTACAAAACCTATACAGTGTTTTACTACTCGAAATGATCTTGTACCAACTCTGACTTACAGCTCTAATAAACTTTTTTCTCACGAAGGTTGACGATCCATATAGCTAAGCGAGCTTTAGAAATTGCTGCTCGAAAAATGTCACTCGAAGCACATCCAAACCACCTTCTCATGTCCTTCAGTCAAGAATTATGTCGTCTTCCGATCGATCGGTTGCCTTTTATTGCCTTCAATAATTTAGACGTGGCAATTCGTGCTTTGGGCCCCTCATTATATGTCCGAAGTATTGAGTTTTTCTTATTTTTACGGTTGTTAGCAATTTCTTTATTTTGTTTTCTTTCCAATTCTGTGTTTTTATTTCTGTACCCAGGACATGTGAAGAAGGCGTCTATAAACGTACATTTCAAAAGATTCCAGTCGTTTCTCTGAGCCAGGGTCAAGGGTCCAACACTCACATCCATACAATAACACGGAGAATACATACGCTCTCACCATTCTCATTCGAGACTAAGACTTGTGCGATGAAAAGATTTATTCATATTCATGTACGAGGCTGGTTTGAAAAGTCCGTGCAAAAATAAAAACTACTTATGTGTTTGGGGTAAACCTTTTTTATTTTTCGACATAGTCTCCTTTTAGGCTTATACACTTCGTCCAACGATGTTCTAGTTTGTTGATCCCTTCCGAATAATAGGATTTGTCCAAGTCTGCAAAATATCCATTAGTGTATGCAATCACCTCCTCGTTTGAATAAAATCTTTGTCCCGCCAGCCATTTCTTCAAATTGGGGAACAAATAGTAGTCTGAGGAAGCCAAGTCTGAAGAATAGGGGGGATGTGAAACGAGTTAGAATCCTATTTCCATTAATTTTGCGACCACAACTGCTGAGGTGTGTGCTGGTGCGTTGTCGTGATGGAAAAGGACTTTCTTGTGGGCCAATCGCGGGCGTTTTTCTTGCAGCTCGGTTTTCAAACGGTCCAATAACGATGAATAATATTCACCTGTAATAGTTTTACCCTTTTCCAGATAGTCGATGAGGATTATCCCTTGCGAATCCCAAAAGACAGTCGCCATAACCTTTCCGGCCGAAGGAACGGTCTTCGCCTTTTTTGGTGCAGATTCCCCCTTGGTAATCCATTATTTAGATTGTTGTTTGGTCTCAGGAGTATAGTAATGTATCCATGTTTCATCCACAGTGACGAAGCGACGCTTAAAGTCCTCCGGATTCTTCTGGAACAGCTGCAAACCATCCTTGCAACACTTCACACGATTCCGTTTTTGGTCAAGCGTGAGCAATCGCGGCACCCATCTTGCGGATAGCTTTCTCATGTCCAAATGTTTATGCAAAATATTATGTACCCGTTCAGTCGAGATGCCCACAGCACTAGCAATCTCACGCACCTTAACTCTTCTGTCATCCATCACCATATCATGGATTTGATCAATGATTTCTGGAGTCGTAACCTTCACAGGCCGTCCAGAACGTTCAGCGTCACTTGTGCCCATATGGCCAGTCCGAAAATTTTGAAACCACTTATAAACTGTTCTAATCGAAGGTGCAGAGTCACCATAATGTTTATCAAGCTTCTCTTTTCTCTTTAGTCTCCTTTCATAAAGTAATGTTTAATCACCACACAAAATTCTTTTTCGTCCATTTCTTGAAAATCACTAGACTTCCTTGATTCATACGAATGCCAAACACAAAGAAATAGACCAATATGGCTGAAACTTGGTGTGCGTTCATTCAAGAGATGCTACTAACTAAACATGACCTCGATACGCGCCGGTGGTGCCATCTCTCGGACTTTGCACGGACTTTTCAAACCAGCCTCGTATGTTACTCGGCCTGTTGAATTCGGGACTATATATCCTTTCTTGGGTCCCACTTGTCATTTATATTAGTTTCCAAATATTTAAATGTGGAGACCAATTCTACGGTGTTGTCCCTAATTTCGAGGTGATAGATTTGTCTTCGTTATTACCATCCACTTAGTTTTTCTTATATTCATAGTTAATCCAAATCTTTAGCTGGCTGTTACGACTTGATTGATTAGTTATTGGAGATCTTTGATATTATTTGCTAATAGAACACTCTCATCAGCATACCGTATGATGTTCAGTGTACTCCTGTTAACTGTGATAAACTAATATAGGTTAAACGGCGTCAACGCTAAACAAGCAAAGAGCAAGGCGCCAGTATACAGACTACCTGCATTGTTATTAATTAAAAATATACGCGTGTTGAGATGTGACATTGCCATTGTTGTAAAATTTGACATTTGTTATTGTTAAAACAGTGGCAGCTCAGAAATTGGCTCAGTAGTTTGTTTACAGTAAGCGTTAAAAAAAAAAAACCAAACCAAATGGAAAATTCACGTGAAGGTTTTCGCCGGATGATTTACGATTTTAGTAAAGGCCTAACTGAACAACAAAGCCTCAAATTGCTTCGTTCAACTTTTGCGAATGAATTACCATCAGAAAGACTGTATACAATTGGTTTGCAGAATTTCGTCATGGTCGTGCTTTCGTCAGCGATGAATTTCGTAAAGGTCGACCAAGATCGGTTGTTGTTCAAAAAAAAACATCAGTGCTGTGCAGAACATGATTGAAGAGGATCGGCATGTAACTTACCGTGAAATAGCGGCATCCTTAGGCATGTCGAAGACTGGTACATTCGATTTTGCATCAAATTTAACTGTGAAAAAGAGTGTACAAAATCTTCCAAAAAAAATGATCGTTTGTTTCTGTGATTATACTGGACATGTTGCAACCATTGCTTTAGAGGATCAAAGAATAATGAATGCTGAATGGATGAAATCAGGAAAAACAACCGAAATCATCGCATCATTCATCATCACGACAATGCCAGCTCTCACACAGCACGTCAAATAATTGATTGTTTGACCGAGGAGAACAGCGAATTAATGTCACATTGCCCGTATTCACATGACTTATCGCCACGAATATATATATATATATATATATATATATATATATATATATATATATATATATATATATAACACATGGGCTGAAAAGTCCCGGGCCTAACACATAGATGGCGCTAGTTTTATTGCAGTCACCTTTTTTTCAGTTAATACTAACCTTCAAAAGACAGCTGTTAAAATTTCATGATATTCTATTCATTAGTTTGTGAGTTATTGTGCTAAGAGTGACGCTACTTTTGTTATTTTCAAAACAATGGATCAAAAACAATTTCGTGTTTTAATTTTACACTGCTTCTTGATGGGAAAAAATACCGTTCAAGCGAAGCAATGGCTTGAAAAGTGTTATGGGGACTCCGCTCTATCAGAAACAACAAAAAAACGTTGGTTTGCTGACTTCAAACGTGGTCGTAGAGACACCGATGATGCAGAACGCAGTGGACGTCCAAATGAGGCGGTAACACCAGAAAACATAAAAAAAATCCATAAAATCGTTTTGAATGATCGAAAAGTGAAGTTGCGTGAGTTAGCTGACATCGTAAAGATATCAAAAGAACGTGTTGGCTTTATATTGCATGAGCATTTGACTATGAGAAAGCTCTGTTCAAAGTGGGTGCCGCGTTTGCTCACTGTTGATCAAAAACAAGAACGTGTTGATGATTCTGAGCAGTGTTTGGCCATGTTTAAACGTAACAAACCGGAATTTTTTGCGTCGATATGTGACAATGGGATGAAACATGGATCCATCACTTCACTCCGGAATCAAAACGATCGTCATCTGAGTGGACAGCAACTGGTGAACCTCGTCCAAAGCGCCCGAAAGCACAACAATCGGCTGGAAAGGTTATGGCCTCGGTATTTTGGGATGTGCGTGGTGTAATATTCATCGACTATCTTGAGAAAGGAAATACCATCAACAGTGAATATTATATAGCGTTATTGGAGCGTTTTGAAGGCCGAAATTGCAAAGAAACGACCGCATATGGCAAAGAAAAAAAAATTTTGTTTCATCAAGACAACGCACCGTGTCACAAGTCAATCAAAACAATGGCAAAACTACATGAATTGAACTTCGAATTGCTCCCACATCCACCGTATTCGCCAGATTTGGCTCCCAGCGACTACTGGCTGTTCGCAGACCTGAAAAAAATGCTCGCCGGTAAGAAATTTCGCACGAATGAAGAGGTTATCGCTGAAACTGAGGCCTATTTTGAGGCAAAAGATAAATCGTTCTATAAAAGTGGTATTGAAATGTTAGAGCGGCGCTGGAATGATTGCGTTGCTCTTGATGGAGATTACGTTGATGAATAAAGCTAATTTTGAACCAAAAAAACCGTGTTTTCTTTGTTAGGCCCGGGACTTTTCAGCCCATGTGTTATATATATATATATATATATATATATATATATATATATATATATATATATATATATACTCGTACAGTCGACACTCTATATAGTGAAAGACCAAAATGTTGAGCGAAATTTCACTATAGAAAGTTTTTCACTATATAAAGAAAAAATCCGTATATATTGCTATATATAATAAATATTCTAGATCTTGAAAAAATTGCACTATAAAAAGTTTTTCACTATATAGAGTTTCACTATAAACAGTGTCGACTGTATATATATATATATATATATATATATATATATATATATATATATATATATATATATATATATATATATATATATGTATATATACAGTAGACACTCGATAGTGTGAACCCAAAAAAATACGTCTGTTCACGTTAACGAAGGTTATATTAAATATTTAATAAAAATCTATAATTAACAATATAAACATGAAAAAAAAAAAATGATCATTCTCATCAAAACAAATACGAAAAAATAAAAACAAGCTGATAAAAGTCATTTTTTTTGGTAAAAAAATTAAATATTTTTGTTTGTTTATGGGAACTTTTAGTCTTCTGCAAAATGGCTTTATCTCTTAGTCTTTTTATAACTATAAGATCATTAACGTCAATATCGCTTGCTTCTGCCCACTGGTTTACTACACTTAAAGCCTCTATGACTCTATTTAACGGTATTGATGTAGTCGATAATTCAGGATTTTCTTCGACCTTCTCAATTTCATCACTTTGATGGTCTTCACTTACATCATCTTTAAAATCATCAGATTCGTTAAAATCACCCTATAAATAAACAAAACAAGAGCCAATAAAAATATTTGTATGTATAGAAAGAAAAGACTTACCTGAGGTGCAACTACGTGCAGAAGTTCAAGTGATTTGGAAACTAAGTTGTCGTTGGCCCAACGATTTCAAAACAGCGAGTAGCACATTTTCGTCGTCATCAAAATTTGAGCACACCCCCTCCAAAATATTCCTCCAACATTTTTTTTATAATTTCTGGATGAAGATAATTCCAGGCTGCCATTAGGTTAATTACTGCATCTTTGATAGTCAATTTTTTTAGGGACTCAGAAACGTTCATGTTTTTTTCTATTACAGTAGAGAGCAGACTGTTTCTGTAATACAATTTTGTTAATCTAATAACATTTTGATCCATAGGTTGTATGAGTGGTGTGATATTCGGGGGAAGATACATTGTTACAATTTGCCCGTCCTCACTTTTTAGTTCATCTTCATTTGGATGAGATGGCGCATTATCTAGTAAGAGTAAGGCCTTTATCGGGAGACCTTTATCCTTCAGAAACATTTTAACCTACAAGTACAATTGTTTATTTAGGTTTAAGATCCATGACGTTAAAAATTAAATCTTACCTGAGGGACAAACGAGTAATGAAACCAATTTTTGAAAATGGTAGCAGTCATCCAAGCTGCTCTAGAATAATCATAGTCAACGGGACAATTAAAATTTTTAAATGACCTTGGCTTTGCAGCTTTACCAATATCCAATGGTTTTATCTTATGAGTCCCAGCAGCATTAGTGCATGCCAAAAATGTTATACGCTGCTTTTCTGTTTTTCTACCAGCTGCAGTTCTTTCTGCCGCGAAATGTTTTGTCTGGTAGCAATTTCCAATAAAGTCCTGTTTCATCAGTATTATAAAGTTGCTCCAAAATGAGACCAAGTTCCTCCATTTTATTTTTTAACTGAATTTTAAACGGATCCACGAGTTCTGGTTGAGAGGATAATTTTTCTCCAGAAATTTTCAAGAAGCGAATCTCAAATCGCTTTTTATAGCGTTGTAGCCATCCTTCACTAGCTGTAAATGGCTTATCATTTTCTTTAATTTGTGAATGAATTAGCTATTTTTTTTTTTTTTTTTTTTTTTGTTTTTTTTTTTTTTTTCGTTGATCCAAAAACCACTTATACAATTTTTTTTCCATTCTGAGAAACCCCGAATTCTTTAATGTTTGCTACATCATATTTTTTGGCTAAATAGGTAACACCTTGTCCATCATTTAATCCTTGAATCACTAGCGATTTCTCGTAAAGAGTAAGACACTTTGGATTTTTTAAGAGACACCACCTATTAACAACGAACGATCTCACGAAACGAATATACTTTTAGCTTATACGACTGGGAAGTACCGAATGTATTGGGGATTTATAGCAGTGCGCAACCGCAACTGTATCGATTTTTCAGAATGGATGGCATTATTTGTTTGTTTCCATTAGAGAAGGTTTGCTTGTTCACGGTATACGGTGGCCTGGGTTAATTAATAACATGTTCACGTTATGCGAGGTTTCCGTTATGCGATGTTTCCGTTATGCGATGTTCACACTACCGAGTGTCTACTGTATATATATATATATATATATATATATATATATATATATATATATATATATATATATATATATATATATATATATATATACGAGGCATGTTTTTTAAGTAAGTACCGTTTTGGAATTAAAAAAAAAGACGTGCAAAGATATCGCTATAATTTTATTTTTACATGAAAGCCTGTACCTTAATCTACTTTTCTGCATAATTTCCGTGAATATTGAGGCACTTGTCATAACGTGGCACCAGTTTTTGAATACCCTCCTCATAAAATTCTGCCGCCTGAGAAAAAAGTTCTCGGTCACAATGCGATACAAAACACTACGAGAATATTGAGGAAAGCAGTCGCACAATGATGAAATTGTAAAGCGTCTGTTTTCTCTCACCTTTTCGTCCACTTTCTGCACCAAATCTTCATTAACGACCGAAGGACGCCCACTCCGTTCTTCATCATGCACATTTGTGCGGCCATCTTTAAATGCTCTCACCCATTTCCTTACCATTCCATCACTCATAATGTTTTGTCCGTAAACTTCACAGATCTCACGATGAATATCGATCGGTTTTACGCCTTTAGCACTAAGAAATCGTATAACAGCCCGTACTTCACAATCGGCGGGACTCACGATTGTCGGAGGCATCTTAAACACTCAGTAAACAACGTATACAATGAAGAATCAGACTGTAATGGCGTCAGTGCGTAGACATGAGATGTAGGTTACCAGCGCGCATGCGCGGAACGCCGACCGTATCGTTGCGGCGGCGGAATCGCAAAACGGTACTTACTTAAAAAACATGCCTCGTATATATATTTAAGAACAACGTGAATCGCTTTCTCCGCACATGTGTCGCTCCTGTAGCGCTTTAGGGATTTCCCTGTAGCACGTGTGCTAGACCCATAAAAAATATATTATATATATATATATATATATATATATATATATTATATATATATGCTTATATAACAAGTAGACTAAAAAGTTTTTTGACTGACACAAAGATGTCGCCCTTTTCAAAAAATCCATATTATTTTTATGAAGTACCAACCTTCAAACAATATGTGTTAAACTTTCATGACATTTCGACGATTAGTTTACAAATTGCAGTGGTTTTAGTGACGCTACTTTTGATATTTTTAAAGGGAAAAAAAAATAGAATTTCGTGTGTTGCTTAAACACTGTTTTTTGATGGGAAAAAAATACCGTTCAGGCAAAGCAATGGCTTGATAAGTGTTACCCAGCCCCTGGAAAATCACTTATCATTTACTGGTATGTTGAATTTAAACGCGTCGTACAGACACAAATGATGCTAAACGCTTTGGACTCCCAAAAAATTCACAAAATTGTTTTGGATGACCGTAAAGTGAAATTGCATGAGATAGCTGACACCTTAAAGATATCAAAATAACGTGTTGGTCATATTTTGCATGAACATTTGGGCATGAGAAAGCTCTGTTCGAAATGGGTACCGCGTTTGGTCACAGTAGACCGAAAACAATGTGTTGATGATTCTAAGAGCTGTTTGGATCTGTTTAAGCGCAATAAAAAGGATTTTTTCATGCGATATGTAACAATGGATGAAACATTGATCCACCACTACACACCGGAATCAAATCGGCAGTCAGCCGAGTGGACAGCAACCGATGAAAGCCGCCCGAAGAGACCAAAGACACAACTATCGGCTGGGAAGGTTTTGGCCTCTGTATTTTGGGATGCGCATGGAATAATTTTCATCGACTATGCTGAGAAGGGAAAAACCATCAATAGCAAATATTATATAAAGTTATTGGTGCGTTTGAAGGCAGAAATCGCAAAGAAACGGTCCCAAATGAACACAAATTCTCTCTTTCATCAAAACAATGCATCTTGTCACAAGTCAATGGTTACGATGGCAAAATTGCATGAATTGAAGTTCGAATTGCTTTCCTCATCCCCCGTATTCTCCAGATTTAGCCTCCAGCGACTATTCTATTCGCAGACTTTAAAAAAATGCTCGCGGGAAAGATATTTGACTCCAATGAAGAAGTTATCGCTGAAACTGAGGCCTATTTTGAAGACAAAGACAAATCCTTCTACCAGAAAGGTATAGAAATATTAGAAAAGCGTTGGACTGATTGTATCACTTTTGAAGGAGACTATGTTGATGAATAACGTCGAATTTGGCAAAAAAATGTGTTTTAAGTAGCTAGACCAAAAGGTTTTCAGCCTACGTGTTTTATTTATATATATATATATATATATATATATATATATATATATATATATATATAATTTTTTATATCAAAGTTAGATTTTTATAGAGAGTCCCTAATATTTTGTCAGAAACTTTCGTAATAAGTTTGTGAATACTAATTGATTTATGACATTGGGTTTTATTTAGTAACTTTTTAAGTGCAAGACAATAACGTAAATTGACTAACATATATATATATATATATATATATATATATATATATATATATATATATATATATATATATATATATATATATATATATATATATATATATATATATTATATATATATATATATATATATATATATATATATATATATATATATATATATATATATATATATATATATATATATATATATATATATATATCTGAACAGTATTACATACATACATATTGAATTGAGAACCTCCTTTTTTTAAATCCTTTAAAAAAAGTATCGTTCGAGCAACAGCCGCATTTCGTATTCAAAACGTACGTTCTGTTTTGGATGAATATCCCTGCCCCCTGGAACTTTATTACGAGAACAATGACAAATATTTCAAATAATTATATCCGGCTTTAAAACGCTTAGCTTCGTTTCATTGAGTCTTCACTTCAACATTTGCATCAGAAGTACACAAAATTTATGGCTAAACTGTTTATTATTTTTTGTTTTACAAAAAGAGTTTTGATTTTAGTTGCAAGTATACCAAATGAATGGAATCTCGCCAACGTTCAACTGTTGAAAAAAGAGGCAGATAAAAAAAGGACCGCACCAACAAATATCCCGTGGTCACTAAGAGACAAGACTCAACGAACGATTCTTCTTTAAGCGATTGGGAAATAGTATAAAGTTTTTTATTATTTCATTACGTTCGTTAACTAAGGCTCGTATTTATAGTCGACCCTTACATTGTAAGAAGTATGGCTTATGGCAACGCAACATTTTGTTTAAGGTCTGAGGGTTGTCTCAAGGGTCGACTGTAAATAAGGGCCTGATAATCACACCACATTAGGTCATTTGAAAAATTAAAAAAAGCATTTTAAAATAGGAAAACCTGATTTTTCCATGTTATTTCTAGTCAACTATTTGTCAGAGTAGTGAAAAGATTTCTTATTCAAAATTTTAATTTGGTCTTTAAATTTTTAAGAATAATACAAGGTATCCAACGAGAAAAAATAATTTTAAAATATAAATAACAAAAACTATAGTCCTTGACATGTCATCTAGATGTGCACCGACATATTCTTGGCATCCTTCTAAGCCTCGGTATTTCGTTTCCGTGATCGCTGCTAGTTCTTTACTTTAGTTCTGAGGTATCTTCACAAGAAAAATTCCACCGGTGTCAAAAATCTGGCTTACACGGACGCTAGCTTGTGTAACCTTTTTTGGAAATCAGTAGATTCGGGGAAAATTTTTCGAATCACTGCCGGTTGACTTTAATTTTTGCACCAGCTGTATTTTCGCAGGAACTCCTGCGCCCATTCACTGTAACAATCGAACGCAGTCCACGATTTAATCTGTCGAAGACTCGCAGCTTCATTTACGCTGCATTGATGATGAACAAAAGCGGAAAGCCGATAGCCTTTAAGAGGGACAGCGTTCCAAGTTGAACCTTGAACTCCTGATCCAAAATTAACTGATCGCCGGGTAAGATAAAGTTAAAAGCTGTCGCCTCCTCCTCCATCTACAATCTGGATTATCTTTGAACCCGAAGCGAGTTAGATGCTTATTTAGGTGGCAGTGTATAGTCACGGTTTTCAGGTTTTTCCTGTTTAATTTCAGCAGATACTTGGTATATTCAGAGTTAGGTCTCGTTATGAGAATCTTAGACTATCTCATCCTGGGTACTTCGTTCCAGTCTTACACGAATTTATCGTTTCGTAGTTGCATTGCCAATATGACAGGGGATTTCCAAAAAGGGTGCAGCTCCCGTAGGGCTCGCTAGAACGCCCTTTTTATCCAATGTGTCGGCCATCTCGCTTCCCCAGACTTCCATTTTGAACTTGTTTATATAGTACTGTGTTTTTGTGTTTTTTATATTTACCCTGCAACACACAAATTTTAAATTTTCTATTAATTTGTTTTTGTGCGACTTAGTCAGTCACAAAATAAACTTCTTTCTTTCGGGTCAATATAATGACAGTCGCTTGTAAAAAATATTTTACACGTGAGAACATTTGGCCACATAGTAAAAGTCATATTTTCGAAAATTGTTTGAGTCGCTTTTTTTAACCAGGTAAATTTTTTTGATTATATCAAACTCTAGCTCTTATAAATAGGAAAATCATAGACCAGGGGTCGGCAACCTTTTAACTAAGGGGTGCCAGTTTTCATCCATACAACATTTTGCGTGCTGACATAGGTACTTACTACAACTAAAATTAACAAAAATTAACTTAAATTAACTTAAAATATTGCTTTTAGAAGGTTTAATTACAAAAAATTTTTAACTTTTAACAAATAATTTTATTATACTAGTCCTAGGACCTAGTGTGAACCTTGTGCTTGAAGTTCTTTAGAGAGTTTTCTTATATCCGGTTCATGTCTGGTTATTTTCAGTGTCACACATGCTTCCGAGTTGTCTGTTGTCAGCCTGCTTCGGTACGGGTTTAAAATCACTCTCATATGGGAAAAAAGTTGTTCACAGATATAGGATGATCCGAAAGCTGTAAGCATGGCAAACGCTACTTTCTTAAGACAAATAAATTTCTCTGATAAACTCATCCAACAACTGAGTATCTCGTTTGAATGGTTCTGGCAGTCACCTTCTAATACCCTTCTTAATTCTACAAATTTCGTGTTCCATAACTCGGAGCTTTTAAATTCAATGTATTGAAGATCAAAATCATTAATGTCCATCCATGAGAAAAGAGATATGTCAAAGCAACTGCTGGAAAAATCCATTAAATCTGGTTTGATTAAAAAAAGCGAACATAGGACCATGTTTATCAAAATCCTGACCCCTCTCGATAAACTCCTCTTTTAAATTAGTCATATATTTAAGAATTTCGTCTATTAGTGCACCAACGTCGACACTGGATATATAAGTTTTTAAATTTGGAAAATATTTATATGTGTTTGTAGTAATATCGCTGATAAATAAATCTATTTTTAATTTGAATTCGTATAAATCCAGAACTGTTTTGCCTGAACCTTGTAACTTTAAGTTGAGTTTACTGAGATGGTTTGTAATATCAGTAAGAAACATTAACATACAGATCCAGTTCTTATCTTCTAGTTCAGGATAAGCATCCACTTGATTTTTTTCCAACAAGAACGATTTAATTTCGCCCAGACATTGCACAAATCTAGAGGGCACTTTACCACGCTGGGCCAGCGCACATTATTGTGCAATGGTATATCTGAATATGCACTTTCTAATTCCTGCAGAAACGCCTTAAATTGTCTATGGATCAGTGAAGAACGACCGACAATGTAGTTAACCACCCTATTCATCACGGATTTTAAACTTCCAGCGGAGATTTTAGCGCACAAACTCTCTTGGTGAATTATGCAATGAAAATTCAAAACTGATCGACCCATGCGTTCAATAAGAAGGGAAACAAATCCTTTATGTCTCCCAATCATAGCAGAAGCGCCATCTGTCGTTACGCAAAAAATTTCATTTAAATCAGTGTTCCGCTTTTCAAAATGTTTTAAACAAATTCTGAAAATATATCCTCTCCTCTTGTAGTTCCCTGCAATGGGAGCAGACAAATCAGCTCTTCATACACACTGCCATCATCGAAGTATCGCGCAACGATTGCCAGACGGGCAATGTCATTAATATCGACACTTTCATCCAATGCTACACTAAATACAAAACTCCGTTTGATAGCGTCTCTCTGCTGTTTTTGGACATTTTGTGTCATTTCGGTAATTCGTCTCTCGATGGTCCGCGCTGATGCCGGTATATCCCTAATCCTGGCCAATATTGTATCCTTATTGGGCAAGTCGTCGAATAAAATCTCGCCAGTACTCCAAAACGTTTATTTCATAAATTCTCCGTCAGTGAACGGCCTACCCTTTTGTGCCAACGATTGTGCAATTTTGAAACTGCATTCAGTTACCTGATTTTTTCCTTGGAAAACTTTGCTAAAGGATGTTGACTGTTTCTCGTATTATTTACTTGCTCTTTGTATTGCCTCCCTTTTATCAGCGTTATCTTTAAATGACGATTCATGTTTTATCTGGAAATGTCGTTGAACACTAGATGTCCGGAAAACTACTCTTTCCCGACATAGGACACAAATGGCCCGATCATTTTGCTGTACAAAACCGTAATCTATTGTCCATGAAGTTTGAAATGATCGAACCTTCTGTTTCTTCGCGGCCATAACGCAACGTAATTTTAATTTTTAAACTTTTCGACGACTATTGACTAGAACGGATGTTACTTCTATAATAAATGATCCAAACGTGTAGCCGCTTGCTATATATAGAAAAATAATGTTTCCTGAAAATTCCAATAATTACGTTTATTAAATTTCTTAGAACAAAAATTATTATCTACAACGCGCCCATTGCAATCAAAGGGCCGCCTAGAAGTTAAATCTAACAAAAATTAAAGTTCGGCAATATAAAAAGAGTTGCGGCGCGCGTCGGTACGATTGAAGTCAAATCAAACAAAAACCGCCTTATAGCGGCTCTTTTGATCTGAATTGAGGACGTTTATTTGTGTTTTTGCCTAGGCTTATATTTTGAGGCTTGCCGTCTTTAATACTTGCCGAAATTAAATCTAAACCAATGCATTCAGTAAAATTATAAATTACAAAATATATATTTTGTAGTTTTTGGTAATAATACCTAGTAACCTATATAATATATCGTTTTTGTTTGTATCGTTAAAGTAATACTGTCTACGATTATTTACTTAATTTCGAAACATGTCACAGATTACAGAATTAACGTGTAAACTTTGAATAGGTACGCGTGCCGTTCAAAATTGCTTGGCGTGCCAGAGATGGCACGCATGCCATAGGTTGCCGACCCCCGTCATAGACTGACGTGTAACTTATCAAAGATAATACCAAAATAATAAAACTCGAGGGTAATCAAATTGAAATTTAAAAAAAAATCTGTCCGTTTATTGTCTGCAATCATCATCCAGGTTAGTTCAGGCTAGGGATTGGGAATAAGGGATTTTACTTTAGTGTTAACTTATCGATATCGATAATTATTAATAGTTATCGATAACTAACGGTGGTTATCGTTATTTCGATATATCGATATTTGGTGGGAAACTTCCAAAAAAATTATTTCACGGTTTAAAATTGATGACCGGAGGAATTATATCGAGAATTTTGATAACTATCGATATATCATTAGTTTTTGGATTCACCAAGTGTCATTCGATATATCGATAACTATCGTTATTTACAAAAAAAAAAAAAAACGCATTGATATAAGCAACTAGCCTAGAGATACATGCGACACGTCAAAGGCTTGCGACGCGACTGGAAAGTCCTCCCGTTTTAATATACTATTTACGCAAATGACCGCTACTCAACAAGAAATAAAAATCCCTAACAAGCATAAAAACTTCAAACGCACCTTTTTTTATTAGCACAACTCCTGGCGAATTCTACATACTATATATTACACCGCGCCCGCACCGTTTCTTGTTGCAGTCCACCCTGGGGTGCTTTTGGTGCCCAATATTTTGGTTATCTAAAATTTACATGTAGTTACATAGTCTTATAGGAAATAATTCTATAGTCCACGTTGGAGGCCAAAAACAGAGAGCTAGAAGAGACTACTTAGCTGCAAGAGTTACGGGCCTGAGCATAAGCGATTGTGATAGTTTTTGTGGCTCGTATCCGATAAAATTCTTTATTTTTTTACGTCCCCAAATGTTGCTTCAATATAATTATACTTCGTTGTGCTGTGGCACACCTGAAATTTTGTAAGAGCCAACTCTTGGCTGACACAAGTCCGCGACTGAATCTAAAAAATTGATCACTGCATTTGCTTTAAAAATCGCTTGCACCACGCTAACATGTGTCGCTTCTATGTAGCCAAGTAAATAAGTTATATTGATTTAGTCGCTTTAGTCGTATTGTTTGCTGAGCTCTATTCAAATCGCCCACGTAGTATACTACGTCAATCATTGAAATAGTATTGTTCATGAACATTTTTAAAAGGAATTAACCAAGCCAGCAATAGAGAGAGAGAGATTTTGCAACGCTTATTTTTGATAGGATACTGTCTTTATCTTTATTTGAAACATAGGCCCACTGTTTGGAGCATGCGCAGTAGTAAAAGGAAGAAGAAATTAAATATAAGGACCCAGCTGTTATCGTTATTTGAAGCATGCGCCTACCATTCGGAGCTTGCGCAGTATTGAAACAAAATAAGAGAATCCTTTAAGGATAATGATTTCCCTTTTTTAGGAACTTATAAGAGAGGTTATTTGAAGTTTGTTATTCGTTTATATTATGGTGGGGCCTGTTTTTTTCCTACTTCAAACCACCAAGAAATTACATTAAAATTGAAATGATAATTCCGAGACACATTATGTAAAAACCCGTAAAATTCTTAGAATACACTCCAAACTGGCTCCTACTGGTACCAGGACACGTTTTTTTTGGGGCTAAAGCTGTTGTAACTCGGTTTGACTTAAAATAACAACAATTATGTATAGAATATAAATTTTAAAGAACAACATTAGCTTTCTTTTGAGATATTAAGCGTGTTTCTATTATTTACCGTTCTGGAGTTATGGCTCCATATGTCATTGTTTTTTGGCCAAAAATTTGGATTTTTTCAAACTTTGAGCGACGAGCGGCACGAGGGGTTAACTGTCGTTTAAAAATCGAGCTCAAATTTCGGCTATCTCAATATCTGGAAAGGGGAATCGTTTTGTCTTACTTAATTAATCCTTATGCCTTTCTACCCCTTTTGTTATTAGTGTAAGGCCAGTGAAGTTGAGTTATTCTATATTTTTCTTTTCCATATTTCCTTCTATATCCTTCCATCCTGTTTAAATTGCCGATTGCCTGTTTTGGTTCTTCTGTATTAGTTTCTTCTGTTTGTGTGGGTTCTGTATCTTGTTCCGGTATTATGTCTCTATGTTAATTTTTGTATGCTGTGCCATTCCCATCTGATAGAGCTTTATAGTATTCCCTCCATATTTCCATAATTTTGTCCTCTTCTTTTATGACCTTTCCTTCTAATGTTTTGCATCCATTTCTTTTCCTTTCCGTTTCTGTAATTCCTACATTTGTTGTTCTTCTGTCAGTTCTTCCTCTTTTCCGTTTATACCCCTATTATTCTGTGTTCTCAAACTAATAATTCGATAATTATTTCCCATTCCTTTCTTCCTATCTATTTCTTTGATTACACAGGGGAACAGCTGTTTTGGTGTCGAGGTTTTTTGAGCTGATTCTATATCAATTTGATGTCCTGAATTCAAATAACGTATTCATTTGTACCTAGGAGCTCAAATTTTTAAGATATACAATTTTAGAGAAATATAAGTTACATTATTGTAACTCAAATCCGTAAGTGTAGTAAACAAAAGTAGATACGAAATTTTTATTTTAGTTATACAAAATACAATATTATGTCGTACTTACAAACAAAAAAAAAACATTGAAGAAATGAAATAGTCACTCAACACTTGGAAAGCTTCTTTTCCGCGACATTCTTGAATGTTTTTTTAAACAGTCCCTTTTTAAACTCCAGCAGTAATCTGCCATCATGTGCATGTCCCATCTTCCTTGGTAGCGGTCCTCCATAACTTTAATATCTTGGTGAAATCTTTCACCTTGTTCCTTACTCATGTCTCCTAAATTTTCTGGAAAACGGTCTAAGTGGCTGTGTAAATAGTGTATTTTAATACTCATATTGCACCCTAAGGATTTGAAACTATTAAGCATCTTGTTAACCATTTCAACATAGTTTTGAGCTTTATGTTTGCCTAGAAAATTTTCTACAACTGCAACAAATGATGTCCAAGCTTCTCGTTCAACTTGATTCATTGAATTTATGAAGGCAGGATCCTTAATTAATTGTCTTATTTGTGGGCCGTCAAATATCCCTGCTTTGAGTTTTTCTGTGCTCAACTGATGCATTTTTACCCCTATATATGCAAAACAAGACCCATTCTTATCAAGAGCCTTTACAAATTGCTTCATTAAGCCCAACTTTATATGTAACGGAGGAAGTATGATTTTTTTTTCTCTTTCAACCAAAGCGTCGTTAATGACATTCTTTTCCCCAACGTCCATGTTTTCTCTCTGAGGCCAATCTTTTCTAACCCAGTGGTGTGTTTTGTCCCTACTATCCCAGAAACACGGATATTTCGTGTAACCACTTTGCTGCCCAAGAAGAAAGTTTACCATTTTTAAGTCTACACAAATCATCCATTGATGTTCGTAATACTTTATCTTCTGCAAGACCAAAGCTATGGTATTATATTCTTCTTTTAGTTTCGTTGAGTGAGCTAGTGGTATTGAACCATATTTATTCCCATTATGTAGAAGGACACATTTTAAACTTCGCTTTGAACTGTCAATAAATAGGCGCCAATCATCTGGAATATATTCAGAAAGTCCCATTTCTTTCATGAGTCCCCTAATTTCGTGACAAAATACAAGATTGTCTTCTTGAGAAAAGAATGGTAGCAGATCTTTTTCTCTTGTACGGTAAAAGGTAATTTTGGTTCCTTGTTCCAGTAAATTTTTGTCGTTCAACCTAGAAGCCAGTACTTCAGAAGCTTTTTTCGATAAATTGAGATCCCTGGTGAGATCATTTAATTCATTTTGATTGAAGCGTTGAGGAACTGATGACGTCCCCTCATAGTCACTGTTAGTTTCATTAGCATCAGAACTTTTATTAGCATCAGAAGAGCGATCAGAGGGAAAATATTCGTCATCAGAGATATGTGGTAGCTGATGAAATGTTGGAATCGGTATTTCATCTGAGTGCGGGATAGGGCGTATTGCCGAGTCTAAATTGGGATAAGTCCACTTACTGCGGTTATTTCGATTGATTCCATTAGTATTTACTAAACAGAAATAACAATCATTGAAGTGGTTTTTTGGTTCTCTCCAAACCATTGGTACGCCGAATTTTAGACATTTTCTTTTCCCGGTAGTCCACTGCCGTAAATGCTCTGTACAAGTTTTACATACGAGATGCGGGCCCCACGTTTTGTCCTGATCACCAAGCTTAACTCCAAAGTATCCAAGATACGCTCGCTTTACAAAGTCAGTAATAGTTTGTCTGTTTTGTTGAAACATGTATTCTCCGCATATATAGCAAAACACATCAGGTTGATTTACACAACTTCTTCTTGAACTGGAACCTGAACTCATTTTAATTCTGTTCAATAACACAAAAAAACACTCTTTTCTTAACATAAAATAACACGCCGAATTCGATCTACTCTCATTAGTAAGAACGCACAAACTGACGAGACTTACCCGAGTTAGGTGATTAAAAGGGTCAGTTCAGGTACCTGATAGGCAATGGTTCCACTATTTATAGATTTACCTGGAATTTACTCAATTACAGACTGACAATAAAACCATTGTACCTACATTAATGAATATATAATAATTTTAGAACTCTCATAAATGAATATACTGAATAAAAACCACATTGGTAGATAAGTTGATGTATCTAAAAAAGTAGAGCTGATAGAGAAAAACGGATTGCATGTATAGATTTAGCGTCCCAAATATAGTTAAAATCAGCTCTAAAATCCCAGGCACCAAAACAAAAATATTTTTTTGTTGCCCTGTGTTATCTTCTTATTTGTATTCCTTTTACTAGTCCTCTCTTCCGTATCCTTTATCTTTGCCAGGGTCGTCGTCAATCTACCTATCTCTCTCCTTTTTCTCAGTTTTTTGACTTGATGGTCGTAGTGTTCTTTGTTTGTTCTTTCAGTTTTTCTTCCTCAATGTCCCATTTATATTCTCTTCCTTCAATTACGATTTTTTAATATCCTATTTTCACCCTTTTTCCATTCTTTCTCTCGTTCTCCGCTATATGCTTCAATTTCTTTTGAATTTCCCGTTCATCTTTTGTTAAATCGTTGTTTATGTAAATTCTCTCTCTTAGGTCTCTCAGTTAATTAGTGTTCACATTATGTTGAGATTAGTACAATAGCATTACAGTGTTTGTAGTGCTAATTTCAAATGAAATTTTATTTATCGCATATTCGTATTACCTTTGGACATATTGATGGAAGTGATAGAAACGTGCTATTTTAATTTAGAAACTTGCGTTGACCCTCAAATATTAATAACCGGTGTGTTTAACCGTGAAATAAACGAAAAAGAAATTATAGAAGCTGAATACTAACCTAACCTTGCAATTCCTTCGCGTTAATACTGCGCATGCTTGAGATAACGATAAGGACAAAGAAATGTGAAAAATAAGCGTTGCAAAATCTCACTAATATTCAGCATTTTTTATTCATTTATGTCAAGATTTTTCTTAAAATGACATGTATTTAGGTTAGAAAACCGCATTTTAAAAGTGATTTTGTGTGATAATTATCATTTATAAACATGTATTTTTATTATGTTATACGTATCTTTTTTATACAGGGTTAAGATTGCCTATGATCTATACTTTTTTATACAGGATTAAGATTGCCAGGTGTCTTACATTTTACAGGGACATAATCTACATTGATAAATGGACCATATCATTACGGTTTTTTAGATATATCATCCTTATCTACTATTAAAAAGTACCGGGTGTCCCATATTATTATTATTATTATGTACGGGACACCCTGTATTACTTACAACTTACAAATTACCTGTGAAAATATACCTGATGAAAAGCTGGTTATATACCAGTTTCCAGACGTCTTTAAATTACACCTGGTTGTCCTAAGTAGGGTCTTGTAAAATTTTTATTGATTTTTTATTTACATTAATTTTTGCTTTATATTGAAGTGGCCGTTAAAAATGGTAAATGATTCCCAGTACTTTTGCACTCTTTCGAATATTTACAATCACCCTGTATACATTTTTTTTTATTATAATATATTTTTATGTTAATATATCAATTAAAAATTTGAACCAACATGAATGTTTTTTTTTTTTTGATAATATATGAACAAGTTGTGTTAGTTGCTGATCGTAACTGAAACTAACAGCATGCCAATCACAGTTGAATGGGCCCTCCGAAAACGCATAGGGCGCACGACTGGTGTACGACGAGGTTTTCTGCATACTCGAGCACTGATCTCCAAATTTTTTGAATCTCACAAGACAACTGAGTCAAAGTCCTCAAAGTCGTTCCTCTGAGCTTTCTCTTTACAAGGGATCAAACGTTTTCAATATGGTTGGCGTCCGACGATTGTGAGGGCCACTCTAGTATCTTATCGTGGGCCCAAGCGAGCCGCTTCGCGACGTGATTTTCGCCCAGCAAAGGTTTCTTGAACGTGCTTCGGAATTTGACATCATGAGCACGAAGATGTTCTCGAATGATCTCATGGGACACATTCAAACCTGATTTTTTTAATTTTGCCGCTCCTTGAAGCATTGTCTGTTTCGGGTCCCATGAAAACAAAGACACGATTCGTTTTTCGACTTCTGGAGTAAATAAATAAACTTTATTGATCCAGGAGACCATACACAATAGCATAGGACAAGTCAGGCACTATTTTAAATGAATGAGAAGAAGTATTATAGATGAATTTATATAAATGTCATAAAGCAAACAAAAGTTAGCAACTTAACATTAGTAGCCTCTATCTGTTAAAAAATCGTTTATACATTTCACAGGGACATAATCTACATTGATAAATGGACCATACCATTACGGTTTTTTAGATATGTCATCCTTATCTACTATTAAAAAGTACCGGGTGTCCCATATTATTATTATTAGGTACGGGACACCCTGTATTACTTACAACTTACAAATTACCTGTGAAAATATACTTGATGAAAAGCCGATTATATACCAGTTTCCAGACGTCTTTAAATTACAGCTGATTCTCCTAAGTAGGGTCTTGTAAAATTTTTATTGATTTTTTATTTACATTAATTTTTGCTTTATATTTGAAGTCGCCGTTAAAAATGGTAAATGATGTCCCGGTACTTTTGCACTCTTTCGAATATTTACAATCACCCTGTATACATTTTTTTTTATTATAATATATGTTTATGCTAATATATTAATTAAAAGTTTGAACCAACATGAATGTTTCTTTTGATAATATACAAACAAGTTGTGTTAGTTGCTGATCGCAACTAAAACTAACAGCATGCCAATCACAGTTGAATGGGCCCTCCGAAAACGCATAGGGCGCACGACTGGTGTACGACGAGGTTTTCTGCACACTCGAGCACTGTTCTCCAAATTTTTCGAATCTCACAAGACACCTGAGTCAAAGACCGCAAAGTCGTTCCTCTGAGCTTTCTCTTTACAAGGGATCAAACGTTTTCAATATGATTGGCGTCCGACGATTGTGAGGGCCACTCTAGTATCTTATCCTGGGTCCAAGCGAGCCGCTTCGCGACATGATTTTCGCCCAGCAAAGGTTTCTTGAACATGCTTCGGAAATTTAACATCATGAGCACGAAATGTTCTCGAATGATCTCATGGGACACGTTCAAAACTGATTTTTTTAATTTTGCCGCTCCTTGAAGCATTGTCTGTTTCGGGTCCCATGAAAAGAAAGACACGATTCGTTTTTCGACTTCCGGAGTAAATAAATAAATAAATAAACTTTATTGATCCAGGAGACCATTCACAATAGCATAGGACAAGTCAGGCACCATTTTAAATGAATGAGAAGAAGTATTATAGATGAATTTATATAAATGTCATAAAGCAAACAAAAGTTAGCAACTTAACATTAGTAGCCTCTATCTGTTAAAAAATCGTTTATACATTTCACAGGGACATAATCTACATTGATAAATGGACCATACCATTACGGTTTTTTAGATATATCATCCTTATCTACTATTAAAAAGTACCGGGTGTCCCATATTATTATTATTATGTACGGGACACCCTGTATTACTTACAACTTACAAATTACCTGTGAAAATATACCTGGTGAACAGCCGATTATATACCAGTTTCCAGACGTCTTTAAATTACACCTGGTTCTCCTAGATAGGGTCTTGTAAAATTTTTATTGATTTTTTATTTACATTAATTTTTGCTTTATATTTGAAGTCGCCGTTAAAAATGGTAAATGATGTCCCGGTACTTTTGCACTCTTTCGAATATTTGCAATCACCCTGTATACATTTTTTTTATTATAATATATTTTTATGCTAATATATTAATTAAAAGTTTGAACCAACATGAATGTTTCTTTTGATAATATACAAACAAGTTGTGTTAGTTGCTGATCGCAACTAAAACTAACAGCATGCCAATCACAGTTGAATGGGCCCTCCGAAAACGCATAGGGCGCACGACTGGTGTACGACGAGGTTTTCTGCATACTCGAGCACTGATCTCCAAATTTTTTGAATCTCACAAGACAACTGAGTCAAATTCCTCAGAGTCGTTCCTCTGAGCTTTCTCTTTACAAGGGATCAAACGTTTTCAATATGGTTGGCGTCCGACGATTGTGAGGGCCACTCTAGTATCTTATCCTGGGCCCAAGCGAGCCGCTTCACGACGTGATTTTCGCCCAGCAAAGGTTTCTTGAACATGCTTCGGAATTTAACATCATGAGCACGAAGATGTTCTCGAATGGTCTCATGGGACACATTCAAACCTGATTTTCGTAATTTTGCTGCTCCTTGAAGCTGTGTCTGTTTCGGATCCCATGAAAACAAACACACGATTCGTTTTTCGACTTCCGGAGTAAGTAAATAAATAAATAAACTTTATTGATCCAGGAGACCATACACAATAACATAGGACAAGTGAGGCACTATTTTAAATGAATGAGAAGAAGTATTATAGATGAATTTATATAAATGTAATAAAGCAAACAAAAGTTAGCAACTTAACATTAGTAGCCTCTATCTGTTAAAAAATCGTTCATACTATAGTAACATTTTTCCAAAAAAAAAATCAATTAATGTTCTTTTATACAATTTTATATTATCAATATTTCGAAAACTGGGGGGCAATTTATTAAATAGGTGAATGCCAATATAACGGGGATTGTTTTCCGTTGTGGACAAACTGTGCACTGGAATAGCATAGTTATCACCGTCCCTTGTATTATAATCGTGATAAATTGTTAGTAGGTAACAAAATTCTGTGGTTTTTGCTTCACAAATAACAAAATTTCAACCATGAAAATACAAGGTACTGTGATGATCCTTAAATCCCTAAAAACCCGTCCACAGGATGCACTTCTCTGAGCGTTAACCATCGCTCTCATAGCTCTCTTTTGTAGCCGAAAAACCCTGAGGCTATAAAAAGAATAACCCCAAAAAATTATGCCATACTTAATTCTTGAATAGAAATGTGCAAAGTAATAAGAAAACAAAACATTTCTATTGGTCAAATCTTTCAATTTGTATAATGCAAAACACGACGATGATAAAGTCCTTCAAAGAGCATCAACATGGCTTTCCTAACTTAAGCTATTTTCCAAATGTATTCCTAAAAATTTTACTTCATCTACTTGTTAGATACTTTTCCCTTGAATTTTTAATAGATAACTTTCAGATATTGTTTTAGATCGAGAAGTAAAATCAATGAATACAGTCTTTTGTGTATTTATACACAATTTATTTGCATTAAACCATTTTATTTAAAATATCGTGTGTACACACTAGCACTTCTTCTTCACTTTTGTGAGAGCAAACGTAACTATTATCATCGGCAAACATGATGAGATTATGTTGCTCTTCTATATTAGGTAGGTAGTTCATAAAAAGCAACAACAACAGAGATCCTGAGACAGATCCCTGTGGTACACCTATATTTATCGGTAATATGTCCGACTTTGTATTTACATGTACGAGTTGAGTTCTCCCAATTAAGTAACTCCTAAGTAGTTTATTAATTTTTCCCCTCAATCCAAACGCATTTAACTTATCCAGCAGAAGATCGTGATTTACAAGGTCAAACGCCTTACTCAAGTCCATAAATAGGCCTAATGTTTTCAGTTTCAGATCTAGATTTGTGTAAACTTTATTGTGACTACCGAGCCACGTTCTGGTTAATTGTCGACATTTTTCGTCTCGTTAAAACGATTTACCCACTTCTTCGCAAACGACACCGACTTTTGAATATATTTAGCGGCCGCGAAATGTGTCATTTTAGGTCCCTTTGGATAGGAACAAAGAAAGACTGCCTCGCACAGGCGTGCAAACAAGTTACTCATTTTGGATTTTACGTGATTTCCACGAAAGTTCGAAATCGACTAATACTTTTACTAAAATACGTCGTAACAAAGGTTCCCTCTACCGATTTTTTGTTGAATCGCTAGAATCGCATCTACCAAAAATGAATTATCGCAGATACTCGTACGTTCTTACTTGACAGACTGTAGTTAATGAGCTCTTGGAAAGTGTTAATAGACAGAGCAAAGTAAGTATACTAATTTTATTTTTAAATTATATTCCGTAGGATATTTCTACATTAAGTAAGTTTTATGATTTTTAGTATTCCGTACGGAACACTTACTTCGGTGTCTGTCTGTCCGTTTGTCACATCCGATTTTCTCCGAAACTATTTGACATAGAAAGTTTGAAATTTGGTACTAATATAGGAATTGATAGCCTCATTAGAGCCGTGTAGTTTTGAAAGTTAAATTTTGACTTGTGGGGTTAGTTTTGGGGGGTGAAATCGGAAGTGAAAAAAAATTTTTTTTAGTAGGTCATCGAGTGGGGTGTCAAATGAAAGCTTGTAAAAACACGAGTTCAAACATAATATAATGTAATACTTGTGAGCAGTTTTCTTTGTACGAGAATGGATTGAAAAGTTCGTGGCCTAGTCAAGAAAACAAAATAAAATACGTACCAAAATATTTTTATTTTTCGACATAATCTCCACCTAGCCCTATGCACTTCTTCCACCTGCTTTCCAAAACTTCCACACCTGTTTCAAAAAAGATTCCTCAAGGTCTTCAAAATACTGGTTAACTCCAGCTTCGACTTCTTCATCTGATGAAAATTTCTCGCCACCGAGGTGTTTTTTTAGGTTTGGAAACAGATGAAAATCCGAAGATGCCAAATCAGGAGAATAAGTCTGGTGGGGGGGGGCAGCAATTCGAAACCACAATCACGAATTTGAGCCATAGACTCGACACACGTGTGAATGCGAGCGTTGTCCTGATAGAACAAAACTTTCTTTCTCAGTAATCCTGGGCGTTTCTCTTTAATTTCTTGACGTAAACGACGCAATGCGGAGCAAGAGTAAGTCGAGTTTATTGTTTCGCCTTTCGGAAGGTAGTCCACCATAATAATACCTTTAGCATCCCAAAAAACAGACGTCATTACTTTTCCAGCCGACAGAATTGCATTCGCTTTCTTTGGGGTCGTATCACCAGATTTTTTCCATTGCTTTAATTGTTGTTTTGACTCTGGAGTACAGTGGTGAACCCAGGTTTCGTCCATTGTCACAAACCTGTTAAGAAAATCTTGTGGATCAGTCTCAAACATCTCCAAACAGTCTCGAGAAATCGTGAGTCGAATTCGTCTTTGTTCAACTGAAAGTAATCTGGGGGACCCATCTAGCGACAACCTTAGAAAATCCGAGTTCGTTGGCAATGATGTTTTGTGTTCGTTCATACGAGATGCCTATAGTGTCTGCAATCTCCCTGCTAGTTAATCTACGGTATTTCAATATGAGATCACACACTTTGCCGATGTTTTCTTCAGTCTAGGCGTCGTGCGCCGGCCGGAGCGAGGGTCATTTTCAATGCTCTCTGGTCCACGTTTAAATTGTGCAACCCATTTTTTTAATGTGGTATATGACGGAGCAGATTCCCCTAGTGTTGTTTTCATATCACCGTGGATCTCCTTTAGTGTTAATTTTTTTTTTAAACAGGTACTTGAGGACCGCACGTTGTTCAATTTTTTCCATTTTCCAAAAACGCTGCACTTGGTCTCACTAAACTCGTTCTAACCTAAAAAACCACAAATTCTACAGCAACAAAATTTTACACTGTGACAAGCAAAGAAAGTATGAACTTATTGAGAGTACTATAATAAAAATATTATAATTACACAGCCCCACAAAAAAAAAAAGTGGGGTATACTTTTGATGCGATATATCAGATCCGTCGTATTTTTGCCCGCTGATCACGAATCTGACGTCAGAATATCGCCATCACATCTCAATTTTTTTCTAACCTCAAAAAATAGGTAAAAATTAGTAAAAATTAAGAAAAATATACTCCTAAAAAAATTGATTCAAGCTCTTTCATGAATCCAAAGATATATTAATATGTATTCGGACACGCTAAGCTAATATTCATCGGTTGGATTAAGCCATACAGTTCTGTTTTCTTTCTAACCTCAATAAATCAGACAGATATAGTGCTTCTCGAATGCAAAAACGAATTCAAATTAAAATTCAACCGATACTTACCAAATTTGGTACACGGGGTTGTTTTTTGGGTTGCTGATCATGAATCTGAGGTCGGATTTGCAAAATTCAAAATGGCGGATCCAAGATGGCGGACAAATTTTTGAAAACCAAGATTATAATCTTGGTGACTACAGTGAGGAGCAAGGGGAACGTTTTCACCAAGATCTGAAAATCATAGAAAATCGGTATCAAAGACGATGGGATGACCATATGCTAGCGGACTATTGCTGGGCGCTAAAAAGAGAAAAAAGAACAAGATACAGCCAAAAAAAGGAAAGTTAGGCGCGGGTCTAACTTTCGCAATTCTAGGGCTTAAGGGTCTACTATTTGAGAGTATATGGTTTAAAAGTCCTGGTTTTGAGTTTATTGGGTCTCATTTTTAAAGTTACAGGGTTATTCAGGTCTATTTTTTGAGGTTACAGGGTGTGGGAGTCTAAGGTTTCAGGGTTTAGGGTTTAAGAGTATCAGGTTTGAGGATTCCCCAACTGTATACCAAATTTGGTAGGAATCGGTTGGTTTTCAAAAATTTTGTCCGCCATCTTGGATCCGCCATTTTGAATTTTGCAAATCCGACCTCAGATTCATGATCAGCAACCCAAAAAACCCCCGTGTACCAAATTTGGTAAGAATCGGTTGAATTTTAATTTGAATTCGTTTTTGCATTCGAGAAGCACTATATCTGTCTGATTTATTGAGGTTAGAAAGAAAAACAGAACTGTATGGCTTAATCCAACCGATGAATATTAGCTTAGCGTGTCCGAATACATATTAATACATCTTTGGATTCATGAAAAAGCTTGAATCAATTTTTTAGGAGTATATTTTTCTTAATTTTTACTAATTTTTACCTATTTTTTGAGGTTAGAAAAAAACTGAGATGTGATGGCGATATTCTGACGTCAGATTCGTGATCAGCGGGCAAAAATACTACGGATCTGATATATCGCATCAAAAGTATATCCCACATTTTTTTGGTGGGGCTGTGTTATTTTTTGGTGAGGCCGCGAAGTTTTCAATCCCTCCTTGTATTATTTTCAAAAAATCGCGACAAATCGCTGTCCCCCCTTTATCTCGAAAAGTACTGATCAAAAAATTTTGAAAAAATTCTGGAATATTCTCCACGGAGTGTAGATTGAACGAAAATTATCACAAGTGCATTACTTTAATAATTTATCTGGTATATAAAAAAACCGGTCAAGTGCAAGTTGAACTTGCACAATTAGTGTTCCGTACGTTGATTGCTTTTAAAATAAAAATTGTTGTAAGGGTGGTATAAAATGCTCAGTGACTTCACAAAACACACCCCAAATGAGTTTTCAACAAAGTTTGTTTCCAATCTTTACTGAAAACTGGTGACCTTGAAATTTTGTTATTTTTTTTATATACCAAATAAATTATTAAAGGTAATGCACTCGTGATAATTTTTGTTCAATCTATACCCCGTGGAGAATATTCCAGATTTTTTTCAAAATTTTTTGATCAGTACTTTTCGAGATAAGGTAGGGGACAACGATTTTTTAAAAGTAATACGAAGAAAAGTGTGCGCAAGTATTACATTTATATATATATATATATATATATATATATATATATATATATATATATATATATATATTTTACTCGTGTTTTCACAAGCTTTCATTTGACACCACACTCGATGACCTAGTAAAAAAAATTTTTTTCACTTCCGATTTCACCCCTCAAAACGAACCCCTTAAGTCAAAATTTATGTTACGGTGGTATAAAATGATTAGTGACTTCACAAAATACAGCCCAAATGAGTTTTCAACAAAGTTTGTTTCCAATCTTTACTGAAATCTGATGACCTTGAAATTTTTTGTTTTTTTTTATATACCATATAAATTATTAAAGGTAATCCACTCGTGATAATTTTCGTTCAATCTACACTCCGTGGAGAATATTCCAGAATTTTTTCGAAATTTTTCGATAAGTACTTTTCGAGATAAGGCCCGGGACAGCGATTTTTCACGAATTTTTAAAAATAATACAAAGAAAAGTGCGCGCAAGTATAATATTATATATAAATTTTTTACTCGTGTTTTCACAAGCTTTCATTTGACACCACACTCGATGACCTAGTAAAAATTTTTTTTTTTCACTTCCGACTTCACCCCCCAAAACTAACCCCTTAAGTCAAAATTTAATTCTCAAAACTACATGGCTCTGATGAGGCCATCAATTCCTATATTATTACCAAATTTCACCTTTCTATGTCAAATAGTTTCGGAGAAAATCGGGTGTGACAGACAGACAGACAGACACCGAAGTGATCTTATAAGTGTTCCGTACGGAACACTAAAAAAAGACCAAGGTCATCAGTTTTCATTAAAGATTATACCTCCGTTACATTTTTTTTTATTTTAGAAGCAATCAACATACGCATCACTAATTGCACAAGTTCAACTTGTACTTGACCGTTTTTTTTTTTAATGTTATAGTCCTGAATTTGGAAGAGAATTTTTGGGAGCAACATAAATCTGCACAAATATGCGTTTAAATCAGAGTGTAAAATGGATATAGAACACACCTCCCTTCATGCGAATGGTAGTAATGAAGAACATTGAAATTACCGCCATTTGCAACCAAGTAACATGCGAACAAACATAACTTTAAAATAGATTTGGAATATTTCTTTAGATGTATTAACACACCTCAAGAATATTAAAATCGTTTTAAATAAATACTTAAAATCTTTTAAAACCCCCTGTTCTATTAGAGGTAGGTATCGTATTTTTTAGAAATATGGCACCTAGACCATATCTTAAATTAAATTTTTTGTCACGTATATATTTTCCTTCTGCAATACGAATATAATATATATTAACAACAAAACAAAATAACACCGTAGGAATTATAAGAAAGTAGGAAAAAATCATCCAAAAACTTTGGAAAATGTCCCGACAAAAATAACAGGCCATTACAATAGTAAACACAAAACACAGTAGCAACAGTCCGACTCGGTATCTTTAATCTCAAGGGGTTCGAGTTTGTAATGATTACATGACCTGTCGCCATGTTGCTGGTATGAAGCCCGCGAGTTTTTGAAATATTCAAATTCCTTCTTTCAAGAAAACTAACTACTTTAGAGATACTACATGTATTTTTTCAAGCACTAACCACACAACAAAAACTTCCTCTTGACATCTTTTTAGTGTTCCGTACGGAACACTTATAAGATCACTTCGGTGTCTGTCCGTCTGTCTGTCCGTCTGTCACACCCGATTTTCTCCGAAACTATTTGTCATAGAAAGTTGAAATTTGGTAGTAATATAGGAATTGGTGGCCTCATCAGAGCCATGTAGTTTTGAAAGTTAAATTTTGACTTAAGGGGTTAGTTTTGGGGGGTGAAATCGGAAGTGAAAAAAAAATTTTTTTACTAGGTAATCGAGTGTGGTGTCAAATGAAAGCTTGTGAAAACACGAGTAAAAAATATATATATAATGTAATACTTGCGCGCACTTTTCTTTGTATTATTTTTAAAAAATCGCGAAAAATCGCTGTTCACCCGCCTTATCTCGGAAAGTACTTATCAAAAAATTTTGAAAAAATTCTGGAATATTCTCCACGGGGTGTAGATTGAACGAAAATTATCACGAGTGCATTACCTGTAATAATTTATCTGGGTATATAAAAAAAAACAGAAATTTCAAGGTCATCAATTTTCAGTAAAGATTGGAAATAAACTTTGTTGAAACTTATTTGGGGTGTATTTTGTGAAGTCACTGATCATTTTATATCACCGTAAGATAAATTTTGACTTAAGGGATTCGTTTTGAGGGGTGAAATCGGAAGTGAAAAAAAAACTTTTTTACTAGATCATCGAGTGTGGTGTCAAATGAAAGCTTGTGAAAACACGAGTAAAAAAAATATATATATAATGTAATACTTGCGCACACTTTTCTTCGTATTACTTTTAAAAAATCGTGAAAAATCGCTGTCGCCTACCTTATCTCGAAAAGTACTGATCAAAAAATTTTGAAAAAATCCTGGAATATTCTCCACGGGGTATAGATTGAACAAAAATTATCATTACCTTTAATAATTTATCTGGTATAGAAAAAAACCAAAATTTCAAGGTCACCAGTTTTCAGTAAAGATTGGAAATAAACTTTGTTGAAAACTTATTTGGGGTGTATTTTGTGAAGTCTCTGATCATTTTATATTACCGTAACATAAATTTTGACTTAAGGGATTCGTTTTGAGGGGTGAAATCGGAAGTGAAAAAAAAAAATTTTTTACTAGGTCATCGAGTGTGGTGTCAAATGAAAGCTTGTGAAAACACGAATAAAAAATATATATATAATGTAATACTTGCGCACACTTTCCTTCGTATTACTTTTAAAAAATCGTGAAAAAATCGCTGTCCCCTATCTTATCTCGAAAAGAACTGACCAAAAAATTTTGAAAAAATCCTGGAATATTCTCCACGGGCTATAGATTGAACGGAAATTATCATTACCTTTAATAATTTATCTTTTATAGAAAAAAAAAAAACAAAATTTCAAGGTCACCAGTTTTCAGTAAAGATTGGAAACAAACTTTGTTGAAAACTCATTTGGGGTGTGTTTTGTGAAGTCACTGATTATTTTATACCACCCTAATAAAATTTTTTATTTTAAAAACAATCAACGTACGGAACACTAATTGTGCAGGTTCAACTTGCACTTGACCGGTTTTTTTTTATAATTATTTTCAATTAAAATGTCAAACGAGTCATTTATTTATTGAAAAATTATTAATAATTAATTTCGGAGCACGTTATAAAAAATTTCTCCTTGAAATCCAGATGTAAACGCAACCCGCGACCGCACTGGCAGTCATGTTGTTGGTGGTGGCTTCCAGGGATTTAGTTGTGGACCTTTGGTTTCGTATATTTTAAAGCTTAACAACGTCGTAAAATGCATAAAATGAGATCGGTTTTCCAAACTTATGCATTACGTAAACTGGACTGTTCATGCCCAAGATACGAGCGTTCTGTTAGGGATAATTGTGCCTACACTCCACACTTTACACTCCACAATAACTGTTAATTATTTACAAAGCTCAAATTCGACCCACTATGGAATACTGCTCCCATGTTTGGGGCTCCACTCCCAAACACACACTGCATTTGTTGGATTCTATTCAGAGAAGAGCCGTCCGTCTGACTGGAGACCCAGAACTGACCGGCGGCCTTGATTCGCTGGAACATCGAAGAACGGTTGGCAACTCGAATCTGTTCTACAAGTATTTTCATGGAAAGTGTTCGAAGGATCTAGCCCGCTTAATTTCTACCAGAGCAGTGCATGTTAGAAATACACGTCGCGCTAATACTTCACATCAGTATGAAGTTCAGCTTGTTACTCCGCCTACAACGCTTTTCAAGCAGTCTTTTATATGGAGAACATCATCCCTTTGGAATAATTTGCCCAGGGCGGTGTTTAACACCGAGTACAATTTACAGCGATTCAAGAACAACGTGAACCACTTTTTCCGCACACATGCCGCTCCTGGAGCGCTTTAGGGACTTCCCTGTAGCAGGTGTGCTGGACCCATAAAAAAAAATTGTACGTTTCTCTTATTTACGATCTTTACAAATCTTTGGAAGTTTATTTATTTATTTTCCAATTACAATAGTAATATAAAAAAACAAAATTACAATAGTAATATAAAAACAAAACAATGTTAAAACACAATACACATGTACAATTCATAACATGAAAAAGAGAAAAAAAAACAAGCGTTACAACAGTTTAACACCTCAGATCCCGATCGCGCTTACACGCGTTTTAAATTTGCTAACACTACAACTGAAGGGATCAAGGCTGTATGTATTAAATAATCGGCACATTCTGGTGAGAGGACTGTAATAGCCATAATTTAGCACTGTGAAATGGAATACTGAGCAGTACACTGCCACGAGTCCTATGAATAAAGTGACCATACGTCCCGTTTTGAACGGGACTGTCCCTTTTCTCGGTCACCTGTCCCGTTGTCCCCAAACAAAGCGCCGGGACGGTAAATAGTCCCGTTTTCCGAAACCGCGCGAAAATTTTAAATTACGATGCTCGTGAGACGCGCGGGCGGGGAATCACAGACCGTCGCGACGTCGACGACTGGCGATTCCCCGCCCGCGCGCGCTATCGGTTACCTAGTAACGCGGGGAGAAGAGGGAGCATTTATTTGGTTATTAGGCTAATCACGCGCATGCACACAGACTTGTCGCTATTGTTTTGTTTTTGCGTAATGTTCGTGAAGTAGTTTAGTGGTAAACTGGTAACTAATTTGAAGTTTTCTGTTGTTTTGGAATTTTACCTATAGTTATGCCGAAACGCAAGTGTTCATTTAATGTCAACTTACAAGCAAAATACCCATTTATTAAGCAAATTAATACTTCCTCGGACGTCAGATGCGAAAAGTGTCGTACAGAGTTTAGTGTTTCCCATAGTGGTGCTGGTGATATTGAACAGCATTTGAAGTCTGAAAAATATAAAAATGCCGACCGTGCCGCTGCTTCCAGTTCTTCAGTGTTGAACTTTTTCAAGAATTCAAACGCGCCAACTTCAAAGGATTTGGATATTGCTGCTGCAGAAGGCGTCTGGGCTTATCACACTATATAAGAAAACCACAGTTTTCGCTCCAATGATTGTGCGTCGAAATTAATCCAATCATGTTTTGATCCAAAATTCACACGTGCGCGTACAAAAACAGAAGCTATTATAGTAAATGTTTTGGCGCATACAGCGATCGATAACTTAAAAGATGATCTCAATAACTCCAATTGTATTACAATTTTAAACGACGCTTCAAACCACGGTAACAAGAAAATATATCCTTGTGTAGTGCGCTTTTTTCAACGTTATGAAGGTGTGCAAGTAAAAATTTTAGACCTCCAAGAGCAACCAGGTGAAACTTCTGATATCATAGTCGACTATTTACACCAAGTATTGACAGATAATAGTTTGTCAAATAAAGTCGTGGCATTTTGTGGCGACAATGCTAATGTCAATTTTAGGGGTGTAGCTAGGCGAGGAACTAATAATGTATTAGCAAAATTACAATCATCTCTGAAAAAACCGTTGATAGGTATTGGATGTGGAGCCCATATAATTCACAATGCAATAAAATCTGCTGCAGATGGTCTACCTTTAGATTACGAAAGCATTATCGTAAAAATATATTCATTTTTTTATATTTACACGGTTCGAGTTGAAGCTCTAAAGGAGTTTTGCGCTGAAGCTGAAATAGAACATCACCAAATGCTCGGCTACAGTAAAACCAGGTGGCTTGCGCTTATGCCTGCCTTGGAGAGAGTTTTAAAAAATGTACCAGCCGTTAAAAGACTATTTTTTGACCATTGAAAAATGTCCCAAATTGTTAAAAAACTTTTTTGATGATCCCATATCAGAATTATGGCTTCATTTTTTACACGCTCAGTCAGCAAGTTTTCACCAAGCTGTATTGAAGGTTGAAGGTCAGACTGTGTCGGCAATTGAGGCTGCAAAAGAAATCAATCATCTCAAAGACAATTTGGCTCAGAAACAGATCAACCAGTTTCTTCCATTTACTGTTCGTAGTTTAATTGTGAAATTAAAAGATAATGGCACTAATATTGATGAAGAGTTTGTGAAAAATACGGCCACAGAATTTTATAAAACAAGCCGTGAATATCTGGAACAGTGGACTTACTTTCTTACTAAAGAAATAGAGATATTTCATTGGGCAGATTTAAGAAAAGTACCTGCATGGGAAGATATTCAAAAAGCGCTGGATGTATTGATTGAAAAGGGATATTTTCCCTGTAACAAAGATACAGAAGTATTTGACGAATTTACATTAATTTCAAGCTACGTCACGTCACAGAAACTCGTTGGGTGGAAGTATTCAAACACTTTCGCACCAACAGTCTACAACATGAAAATTTTTGTATTTTAATTGAATATATTTTATGTCTACCTGGTACAAATGCTCCAGTAGAAAGAGTCTTTTCTCTTATGAATAAATTGTGGACGTCTGAAAAAAATCACTTACAGGTACCAGTTCTGAAAGCGATGTTGATAACTAAGGTCAATATAAAAAAAACGTGCCAAGAAATTTTATTCTTATTTAAAATCATCACCAACTTTATTAAAGCAAATTTGTTCCTCTGATAAATATAAATACAATTAAAAAAAAATATGGTGCATATAATTTAATAATTTCTGTCAGAGGAACTTTGCTTCAATAAAGCTGGTTAACTGGTGATTGATTTTTATTTTTCACAACTTGTTATAATAAAAATAATTATAATTAATATGAATATAATAACAGTCAATACTAATTGCATTAAGTTACACTTTTTCTAAATAAAGAAAATTAAGAAGTTGTGTTTATTTTCATTGTTAACCTGCTAACTTGGGTATAAAAACTTATGTCCCGTTTTGAGTTCAAAAATAAATGGTCAGTTTACCTATGAATAGTATTAAGTTGGACGCTCTCCAAAAGTGGTGGCCAGGAAATAAAGCCATTCAGGAGTTTATATAGAAATAAAACATCAGCAAGATCCCTACGCTTCTCCAAAGTAAACACACCAAAAGCGTTCATAATCACCCCATAGTTAATATGAAAACTTGCATCCTTATAAATATTTATTCCAGCTTTAAAAGCTAAAGTTCGTAGAAATCTACGCTGCACTGACTTAATCTCAGCAATATGGCACTGGTAAGATAGTGACCACACTACCGAAGCATACTCCAAACGTGCTAGCCGACAATATCTGATAACAAAACCAAAATTTCTGAGACCCAGTCTCAGAATATTATTAATGTGGCCACGAAAATTAAGTTGACAAGTCACGAATCTCCGACACTGGCTCAAGCAGGGCGCCGTTCAAACTATAACAATGACGCTCAACATTCCACTTCCTACCAAAGGAAATGCAGAAACACTTTTTAACATTTAGACTTAAGCCATTTCTTTCTGACCAGTGATAGAGTCAATTCAGATCTTCCTGCAAACGCGTTACATCGTTTACACCTTCTATTCCTCTGTACAATTGGAGGCCATCCGCAAATAAAAGATATTCAGAATGGTTGAACATCTCATCAATATCATTAATGAACAAACTGAAAGTTGTAATTTATGTTACCGTTGTTCTGGTACGCCTCTGATATTGATTTAATTAAATCTTGCTCTAGCCGCGCAAACTCAATTTTAAAACGATTTCTTACTTTTTATATTAGCCCACAACAATTATTTACTGATCAGTTGTTTATCGCGTTTAGTGTTAAATAGCTGTCTTTTGTTGTAAATTCTTAGGATTATTAAAACCATGTAAGTGATTACGCAGTTGCCTTGTTTACTTTTAAAATAATCGAGTTCATTTGATGTCCGTCAGCGAAATTCATAAAAAATGGTCGCAGCAACGATATGTTTTTCTTAGTTAATAAGATTCAACAGTTGCAATGCAAATTCTCTTCAAATCTACCTTTTTTTGATGAATTTTTTACCTCTTTCATCTCTTATCTACAACCAAACATGTTTTTTCTATTAAAAGATTTCGGACATACAGGGTGTAAATTTAAAATAAAATTGGTGTAGTAAAATTTTAGTTCATATTATTTTGCTATAAAAGCCACCCGCAAAATTTGATTAGGTCGTGCTATTTGAGAAAAAACAATGTTATTTACTCACACGAACGTCTATCCTTGGTTGAGCTCGAAACTGAACTACACTGATGAGTAAGGAAACCCAAATATGCAAGTGAAAAACTTTAAAATATGGGCATAAATATACAAATAATTTTCTCAAAATATATATATGTTGTACGAGTAAATATGCAGTAAAAAAATCGAAATAGACTTGAAAAATGAAAATTTATTGTTTCACATTACATGATACGAGTACTATACAAATGTAGCAATAAAAAACCCATTTTAAATTTTCAACATACAGGGCGATTGAACTAAATCTAAATATAATATTATATAAAGTAAAAAATAAATATAAATGATAATGTATTTCATTACTTTACTTAAAGATGAACTATAATAATAATAATAATAATGTAGGTACATATTATAAAAATTTATATACGTAGTAAACAGCATAATAAAACATACATTTTTAAATTTGATACATTCAGGGCGATGCAACTAAGTAAGCGGAAATATGCAAATATTGCAAAAGACGGGAAAATTTTGTTCGTTAAATGGAACAAAAATAACTTAAATAACATTGAAAATATCATCAACGGCAAAATCCTGACAAAAATTTCGTTATCGTAGGTATTCAAAAATTATACTTACAATTTTAACACATGCAGAACAATAGATTTTTCCCATATCTATTCTTAGTTCTTTGTATGATTTAATCCACACTGACACACTACTGGCTTTGGGCATTTCACTGTAGTAAAATACGACTCACAAGATAAAAAGCACAAATTGACGTAACCTCTTTAAAAGCACAACCAAAAATGAAATCTAATAAATTAATAATACAAGTATGCTCCGATGGCCGTCTGGGGTTTACTGACTGGTTTTTACTGACCATAAAATAATAAAATTTATTTGGGGAAAAACCACCGGCGCGGCGGCGGCGGCCTAAACATTCACCCTTATTCCGAAAAATGAATGAAAACGCCTGCCAAAGACCTACATTATTATAAATTTCTTCAAATATGCACATATATGCTATTTTTAAAGCTTTATGCAAATATTTAGAAAAATACATATAATATGCAAAATACGTAATATATGCGCTTTGCATATTTGGGTGTCCTTACTGATGAGCAAAAAAATCCACTCAAAATAATTGGCTTCATTTAACATGAATCCTAAAATTTAGTGTTCATATATTTTTACGGATTTTAGTATCATTTGAAAGCCCATTCTCTCCCATATTCTCTCCCCTATTCTCTTTCTAATGCTACTAAATTCTATAGCATACCTCATCCTTTTTACTAATTAAAATGATTGAAAGGGGAAAAAAGGAGAACACGGATTGAAAATAGGGGTAAGAGAAAGGAAGAATTAAACACATTATAAATTTAACAATTAAATTTATTGATAAAAACCAAAATCAATATAACCCCCTAGTCCTTATTACTGCTTCCAACCGGTCTTTCATGGTCCGGGTGAGCTTATTTACCACTGTCTGTGGGATTTTCCCCCACCCTTCCATCATCGCAACCTTGAAGTTCCTCAGCGATACAGGGACTGGATTTCTGGCTCGAGCCCTTATTTCGAGCTCGTCCCACCTATGCTCGACTGGATTGAGGTCAGGACTCCGCGCAGGCCCGTCTAATGTGGGTATTCCCACTTCCACCAAGTATTGTCGCACCGATGCAGCAGCATGTGGCCTCTGATTGTCGTGCAACACGAAACTATCGCCAACAAACCCAGCGTAAAAGAACGACCTGTTCCTGTAGGATCTCCTCGATGTACCGATGAGCAGTTAATCCCGCGACAAGTCTCATCAGTCACGAAAACCAAAACGGTTTTCGCATCCAGTGAGATGCCTCCCCACACCATGTCAGAACCTCCTCCGTAGGCGACCGTTTCAGTAATGCAGCACTGCGTATAATGCTCCCCAGGCCTCCTATAAACTCGTCTTCTTCCATCATTGCTATGTAAACACTTTCGGCTGAGAATAAAACCGAGCGCCATTGCTCTAAGGTTCAGTCGACATGTTCTCGGGCAAATCTGATTCGCGCTTGTCGATGGACTGCTGTCAATTTGGGTCCGTTAACTGTTTTTCCGGAGTTAGGTTAGCTTCTTTAAGTCTTCTTCTAACTGTCCAATCACTGATAACCCGATCACGAACTTGTTGAAGCTCCTGCTGTACCTCAACGCCGGTCAAGTGAGGATTTCTTAGAGTTGTGTTGATAATGAAGAGGTCGTCTCGCTCCGAGGTACACCTTCTTCTTGTTCCTGATCTCCGTGTAAAGGCGCCAGTCTCTTGGTAACATCTGTGAACTCTGGAGGCAGCTAACTGGCTCAGGTGTAGTTGCGTAGCGACTACATGTTGGCTATGCCCTTCCTACAATAGGGCAATAACTTGTGCCGTTTCTTTTGTGTGTTTTGAGTAATAGCAGAGATGTTGACGGTTCAAGTTCCGATAAAGGAATACTAGGAAAATGCAATTGCATGTATTTTTATAGGAATGCATACAGCGCAACGAGTACGTTGCTGAGTGAGCAAGAACGGTTCTATTGAGTTAAACCGTTTTAATCTGTAAAACTTTTCGGAACTCCAAATATTTTTGGTATTATTGCAAAGACTAGAAAATCAGCATTCTAATGATACCAAAAATAATACCACTGTTTGAAAATTAAATCCAAGGATCGATGTTAAATGAAACAAAATCGTTTGAGTCGATTTTTTGCTTACCAGTATATATATATATATATATATATATATATATATATATATATATATATATATATATATATATATATATATATATACATATATATATATATATATATATATATATATATATATATATATATATATATATATATATACGCACGATTTTAAAACATGAGTTTGGAGTCCTTTTAAACATCGCCGAAATGACGAGCTGTAAGGTCTCATGTCCTTTAGGAAAAATCAAATAAACGCTCAGATACGCAGATACAGGCGCACACATATGTACACAAAGAAGCGTAAATCCAACCGCGCAATCTCCACACAGTACGCTTTGGGTAACGCTGATGCCGGTCGTGAAAAAAACAGTGTCGTAAAAAAAATCAAACGATTTTTTTTTACAATTGTGTACTAGTATGAAAATTGTAAAAAAAAAATTTGGAAAAAAATTTATTTTTCTCATTTTCTTTTCTTTTTTCAATAAAAAAAATATGGTTTATTACTAAATAAACCATTTTCAACCTCAAAAAACGACAAATGTGTCCTTTAATTGATTTTTAACAAAAGTGTGAACTTTGGCGGTTTGAAATTTTGAGGGTTTCTTGGGGATATTTTTATGTTAAAAAAAAAAAAATTATCGAAGTACGTGGACCTTTTGAAAGGCAAGCAAGTAGTTCTGAAAAATAAAAACGTGAAGTTAAAATTTGCTTTTTTTTCATTGAGATACAGCTTTTTGAAAATCACCCAAAAATTTCGGATTTTTTTGCGATCCTTTAATTTTTGTGTGTGTAGTATATATATATATATATATATATATATATATATATATATATATATATATATATATATATATATATATATATATATATATATATATATATATATATATATAGTTTTTCCCTTCTGCGTTCTGGTAGGTCATCGACATTTTTTAACTGAGAATATCGTTTTATTCACTTGCTAATGAATGCTCTCAACTTGTCCATATACTTAGCCACCGCTGTAGGTATCATTTTTGGTCCTTTTGGATAATTACATAGAAACACAACCTCGAAACGGGAAGCGTATGCTGCACTCATATTCGATAATATACTATTTAACTATAAATAAGGTTAGAAATTTCTTTCCACAGAGCATTATTTGCAGGGGTGCCAACAATAACCTGAAAAAAAAAAGAAATTTCTTTTACCCACTACAAGTTATAGGCAAGTTCTTACCGAACGGACTGTAGTTAGCAAGCTGACAGAGATACGTAATATATTAAACATTTTAATTTTTAGCAATATGTTAATCCTGTGGATAGCCACAGCATGCCTTCTTTTGGGAACAAGTGCAGCCGACAGTGATTTACATCCTTTATCAAATGAATTTATCGAATCAATTAACAAGCAAGGAACAACATGGAAGGTATGTATGTGCAAGAGAACAATTTTTTATTAAGGGGATAACCGAGTCCGAAACTGCTAAATCCTAATTTACTAGAGCGACTTAAATTAAGTTTAGCCGAAGTTTAGATGTGGCTTAAATTTGCAGACATAAAACGTATTATTGTCTAAATCATAGGTTCCCAACGGGGGCGGTACCGCCCCCCAGTGGGCGCTGGAGCCTTCCATTGGGACGGTAGCGGATCCAGAATGGGGGAGGGGGGCGTTAAGACAATCAAATTGAGCTGGCGTGCCTACCTATTTAGGAAATTAATATAATAAAATACCTACTGTTTTCATGAATAAATATTTTATCTAGGTAGCTAAAATTTTTATCTTATTGTTATTGTGTAAATAAGCAATAAAAAAATTAAATTAGCATTAGGTATACGTATACCTAATTCGGTTTAGTATTGTCGGTAACAAGTCTTTGCAAGTTGGTAAGCAAAGATGCGATTCACGCAATCAGGCATGATTCGACAAAAATAGACGAGCTTGTAATGACTTGTTTTTTTTATGGGTCTAGCACACGTGCTGCAGGGAAGTCCCTAAAGCGCTCCAGGAGCGGCATGTGTGCGGAAAAAGCCATTTACGTTGTTCTTGAATTGCTGTAAATTTTACTCGGTGGGAAACACAGCCCAGAGCAAATCATTTCCAAAGGGATGATATTCTCCATATAAAAGACTGCTTGAAAAGCGTTGTACGCGGAGTAACAAGCTGAACCTCATACGGAGGTGAAGTATTAGCGCGACGTGTATTTCTAACATGCACCACTCTGGGGGGAATTAAGCGGGCTACATCATTCGAATATTTTCCATGAAAAACTTGTAGAACACACTCAAGTCGCCAACCGTTCTTCGATGTTCCAGCGAATCAAGGCTGCTGGTCAGTTCCGGATCTCCAGTCAGACGAACAGCCCTTCTCTGAACAGAATCCAACAAATGTGGGTATGTTTAGGAGCGAAGCCCCAAACATGGGAGCAGTATTCCATAGTTGGTCGAATTTGAGCTTTGTAAAGAATTAACAGTTGTTGTGGAGTGTACAGCTTTCTGGTTCGAAATAATATTCCCAACTTTTGAGAAGCTCTCCTTGCTATGCCTGCAACATGTTCTTGCCAGGACATATTTGCTCCCAAATTAACGCCCAACAAATTGAGTAAGGATGCTAGGGGAATGGAGGGCCCCGACATAACTTTGTCAGGTTCAGCAACGTTAACTGTTTTAGAAAAGACTGCCGCCTGGTTTTTGTAGCGTTAGATCGAATTTCTTCCAGGTCTTTGTTAAGTTGAACGACCTCCTGCTATCTACGGATATTCGCCTGAGTAGCCGATGTCCGAGCGTTCAGAGTGAATGAATAGATAAGCGTACTGTCATCTGCAAAACTGTAGATTGGATTCCAGTAAATGAGAAAGAGAGTAGGAAACAGTATGGAGCCCTAGGGCACACCGGCGTTGATAGTGAAGGTGTTAGAAAGAAATCCGTCGACCGCCACTCGTAAAGAACGCTCTCTGAGCAAGTGCACTGGCATCGCAAACAAGCAGGCATACCAGTTGATGCGTGCATGAAATCAAATCTATAAAAGGCAGGGATAGCTCTAGGAATCTCTTATTATTTTTGTGTGCCTCGCCAATAATCCATATTCGCGAGTGAAAGTGATAGAAATCATTATAGCCATTATATTTAAACACTGGCAAATTTTGTATTTCGAAATGTCTGAACCTAAGAAGAAATTCCGGCAGTACAGTATTGAGTATTTGAAATACTGATTTACGTACTCTCCTACAAACTAATCATTACCTATGTGTTTAATTTGCCAAAAAGTTTTTTCAAATGAAGCCATGAAGCCTTCTAGGTTACAAGAGCATTTGAATAAAATGCATGCTGATAAAAGATTTATCCTATTTTCAAGGACTGGAAAAGAAATATATCAAACCTTTTTGCGTCGTCTTCTAAATAAGAAGATGATGGACTACCAGCCTCATATAATATTTCATTGTTAATCGCAAAAGCGGGAAAACCACATACAATTGGCGAGGAATTAATCTTGCCGGCAGTCAAAGGGGTATTAAAAGTTGTTCTTCATCATAAGACGCCGTCAGATATCATCAGAGTATTTTTTTTATGGTTCTAGCATACGTGCTGCAGGGACGTTCCTAAGGCGCTACAGGAGCGACACGTGTGCGGAGAAAACGATTCACGTTGTTCTTGAATCGCTGTAAATTGTACTCGGTGCGAAACACAGTCCTGGGCAAATTATTCCAAAGGGATGATGTTCTCCATGTAAAAGACTGTTTGAAAAACGTTGTACGAGGAGTAGCAAGCTGAATCTCATACGGTGTGAAGTATTAGCACAACGTGTACTTCTAACATGCACCGCTCTGGGAGGAATTAAGCGGGCCACATCCTTCGAACACTTTCCATGAAAATACTTGTAGAATAGGATCAAGTCGCCAACCGTTCTTCCATGTTCCAGCGAATCAAGGCTGCCGGTCAGTTCCGGGTCTCCAATCAGACGAACAGCTGAACAGAATCCAACAAATGCAGTGTATGTTTGGGAGCGGAGCCCCAAACATGAGAGCAGTATTCCCTAGTTGGTCGAATTTGAGCTTTGTAAAGAATTAACAGTTGTTGTGGGTGTAAAGCTTTCTGGTTCGAAATAATATTCCCAACTTTTGAGAAGCTCTTCTTGCTATGCCTGCAGCATGTTCATGCCAGGACATATTTAATCCCAAATTAACGCCCAACAAATTGAGTGACGATGTTAGAGGAATGGAGTGTCCCGACATAACTATGTCGGGTTCAGCAACGTTAACTTTTTTAGAAAAAACTGCCACCTGGGTTTTTGTAGCATTAAATTCCACTTGGTTGCTGTCACCCCAAGATAGAATTTCTTCCAGGTGTTTGTTAAGTTGAATGACTTCCTGCTATCTGCGAATATTCGTCTGAGTAGCCGATGTCCGAGCGTTCAAAGTGAATGAAGAGATAAGCGTACTGTCATCTGCATAGCTGTACAGTAGGTACAGAGTAGAATACAGTATGAAACCTTGAGGTACACCGACGTGGATAGTGAAGATGTTAGAAAGAAATCCGTCGACTGCCACTCGTAAAGAACGCTCTCTGAGCCACAAACAGAACCTTTCAGACATACCATAAGAGCGTAGCTTAGCCAACAGCCCATCGTGCCAAACACGGTCGAATGCCTTGAATATGTGAAGAGCAACCGCTCGAGATTCTCCAAAGTGTTCAATTGCGTTGTTCCAAACGGGTGTTACGTAAGTCAGAAGATCTCCCGTTGATCTATTTTTACGAAAGCCATATTAGTGATCGCTAATAAGGTTAAATCCTTCAAGATGTTTTAAAAGATGCTGATTGATAGCCTTTTCCATGCCTTTAGATATTATTGAAAGCAGTGTGATTGGTCGGTAGTTATTTGGCAAGGTCTTCTTGCCGTAATAATTCGATGCAAAGAAGAATAGATGAAATGACTAAAGACCTTGAAATATCACTATGCGATTCCCTAAAGACTTGCAAATAACGAAGCACCACTTTTATCATACATTCGGTTCATAAAAATTTGGAAACCGATACAACGGAAGAATCGATATTTAATACCATGAACAAATTTTTTCAAAAGAAAAAAATTCCTATTCGTAATATTTTGTCAGCTTCTACTGATGGTGCTCCAGCAATGACGGAGCGTCACAAGGGTTTCATAGCGCATTTGAAACAAGCAGTACCGAATATACTCGATGTACATTGTGTTATTCATCGTCAGCATTTGGTTACAAGAAACCGAATGAACGCTCGTATACGTTGCTTCATTACGTTATTACAGCAGAAGATTAGAAGCAGTTCATTGCATGACAGATTATTTGGCCGACTTTGTAGTGAAAATGATGAAAATTACAATCGCTTGCTGCTGCACACAGAACTTGGTTGGCTCTCAAACGGTCTGAACTATTTTTTCAAACTACTTTTGAAAACAGAGATGAACAACTGCGCGAAAACCTGATTACATCCAAAAATGACATCGCTTATTTGACAGACCTGTTTAAAATATTTAATGACGTCAATTTACAATTGCAAAGTGACGAGTTGAATTTCATTAAAACAAAAAACGTCATAGCTGCTTTTGTGGGACAACTTCTTCTGTTCAAACGAAATCTAGGTAGAGGTGAATACAGCCACTTTCTCACATAATCAGCAGTCTCTTCAAAACAGGAAAATTTACTTACTTACTGCCGACACTTGGACGTTCTTTATGCTGATTTTACTGAGCGATTCCAGAATATTTTAAACATGAATATATGGTTTTAGATCCTTTCGCAAATGCAGAAACAGCAGAATCATCAAATTTAGAAGAGGGACAACTAACCAAGAACTAAAAGTAAAATTCAGAAATGAATACCAAGAGTTCTGGCTTCAAAAATCAATACCAGCTCTCTACCCTGGATTGTGAGCAAAAGTACAGAAATTTTTAATTGCTTTTATTTCATCGTATTTGGCTGAGCGTGGGTTTAGTACAGTAGCTAATTTACTGTCTAAGAAAAGGAACAGACTGCACATCACTGAACTTGGCAATTTGCGACTGTTTTTAACGAAATTAGAGCCCGACATTAACAAATCGTTAAAACTCCACCAGCCTCAACCAGGCCATTATTTTTTTTTATTGCTTATTGTGTTTATTTTTAAATTTTTAATGAACAATTTTTTATTGCATTTTATGGTCGTTTTAATTAATTTTTACTTTGTGATTTTTAATAGATCGATAGACAAACAATATTTTAATATTTGGTATAATTAACGATTATGGAAGGGGAGTTGGAATTTTTTTTTTCTTGTAAAAGGAGGAAAAGGTTGGGAACCTCTGGTCTAAATGTTATTGAATTTGACAACAGTATCTTTTAAATCAGAATTCTCACTCGAAGCTAAGTAAAACCCAGTTTGAACCATTCTTGAACAACCATTTCTTAAACTGTAACTAAAATTAGACGTTTTACAGGCAGGAAGAAACTTCCCAGAAAACACCCCCATGACATATTTCCGTGGACTAATGGGGGTTCTTCCAAATCATAAAAATTTCCTTCCTCCAGTTCATATCCACAACCTAGAAGGCGTCGAAATCGCCAACAGCTTCGACGCTCGGCAACAGTGGACCGATTGCCCGACGATTCGGGAGATCAGAGATCAAGGGTCATGTGGATCGTGTTGGGTAAGTAAATTTATTATTGCAGGAAATACGTTATATAGTGTGTTGGTTCTAAATTTATATTTAATTCGCAACAAGACAGTGGAGTACACAATTTTCATTATTAATATTATGAACGGGAAAGTCCGGGCCGAATTGTTGTTTAGTTGAACATCTTTTACTTAAACTAGTGTGAACTTTTTACTTCTTCAATCTACATACAGGCTGTCGAGTAAGAACGTGTCCCGCGTTTTTCATGAAAGAATGTATTTATTTAAGTTTTTTACATTATTCGACAGTAAAGGAATGCCATTCAAATGCTAATGATTAAGTATTTCGACATCGAGTATTCTACCAATCAGTGATAGAGAAGCGCCCAAACCGCGCAAGATTTGGCTCTACAAATCTGGTAAATGGGAAGATCTCATGGAATATTTTCGAACTTCCCCTTGGTTGGACGTTTGTTTTCGATCCGACGACCCATCTGACTGCGCCAGGGAGGTTTCCGATGTTATTTTGGCCGGTATGGAGGTTTACATCCCTTTTTCGAAGAAATGCCCTTCCAACGGCAAGCCTTGGTTTGACCTAAAATGCAAAGAAGCTGTTGCTTCTAAACGTCTTACATACCGACAGTAGCGTGAAGATCCTAACACCATAAATCGTAACATCTTTGTTTGTGCCAGGAACAGATGCAAAGAAATTATCGACGAAACCAAGGAGGTACACAATCAACGGATTAGAAACAAACTTCTCGCTTGTCCCGGCAATTCCAGGTCCTTTTGGTCAGTCGCTAAGGCAGTTAGTCAAAATTTCACCAAATCCACCATACCACCACTCACACGGCCAGATAATTCTATTGCAACGACACCTGTTAAAAAAGCGAACTTGTTGGCTGAACTCTTTGCTTCACATTCTACTGTCGATTTCCAAGGAAAAACGCCACCTACTATTCCCATAGTGCAGTCAAGGATGCCCGATATTGTCTTCAGACAGCGTATCATAAAACGTATTTTGATGAAGCTAGACACCAAAAAGGCTTCTGGCGCTGACGGAATACCTGCCATAGTTCTCAAGAACTGTGCAAGGGAACTAACACCAACTTTCTGTAGACTTTTCAACCTATCCTACAGAAAGGGAATATTTCCTTCCTGCTGGAAATGTGCCACAGTTCAGCCGATACCTAAAAAAGGCAAGAAGACCTTGCCAAATAACTACCGACCAATCGCACTACTCTCAATAATATCGAAAGTCATGGAAAAGGCTATCAATCAGCATCTTCTAAAATATCTTGAAGGATTCAACATTATTAGTGATCACCAATATGGCTTTCGTAAAAATAGATCAACAGGAGATCTTCTGACTTATATAACACATGTTTGGAACAACGCAATTGAACACTTTGGAGAATCTCGGGCGGTTACTCTTGACATATCCAAGGCATTTGACCGTGTTTGGCACGATGGGCTGTTGGCTAAGTTAGGTTCTTATGTATGTCTGAAAAGTTCTGTTTGTGGCTCTCATGTTTCCTCAGAGAGCGTTCTTTACGAGTGGCAGTCGACGAATTTCTTTCTAACACCTTCACTATCAACGCCGGTGTGCCCCAGGGTTCCATACTATCTCCTACTCTCTTCCTTATTTATATTAACAATCTGCTGGAAAAGACCGAGAAGTCTTTTATATGGAGAACATCATACCTTTGGAATAGTTTGCCCAGGACTGTGTTTCCCATCGAGTACAATCTACAGCGATTCAAGAACAACGTGAATCGCTTTCTCCGCACACGTGTCGCTCCTGTAGCGCTTTAGGGATTTCCCTGTAGCACGTGTGCTAGACCTATAAAAAAAAAAAAAAAGTTCGTCCAGTCCCCATCAGCGTCGATGATCGCCTGGCATCTTCGGGGCATACTTTCGACGAGGTTTTCCGCGTATTCTTGGGGCAAAGATTTCTAAATTGCTCGAATATACCCTGATACCTGCTTCTCTATGTACACCTTTTTACTACGAAACTTCTGCTTGATGTATGACTACAGGTTCTCGCTTGGATTGGCATCGAGCGACTGGGATGGCCAATCTAGTGTGACGATACCGGATACCCCTTTCCACTGGCTACACCTTTTACTCCGATGTTTGATGTCATTATCCTCTTGAAAAATCCACTCCTCATTTTTATCGACACACCAGCGTTTGGCAGTCGACTTTATAATAAAGGAACATAAACAAAGCTATAGAATGAAAAATAATAAATCTCATTACGCTAAACATCTAACAGATGAAAATTATACGTTCAATGAAGATTTCAAAATTTTGCATAATAGAAAGAAAGGAAAATTATTGAATTGTTTAGAACAGGTAGAAATTAACCAGAAAAAATCCTCAGGTTTATTACTCAACGATCAATTAGATGAGGGAGGGTCTCCTTTATTGAACTTGATAATAAATTTAGTACTTGTAATTAGGTAAACTATATATTCTGTAACATACTTTGTTAGTTAATTTACATCGTGCTCCAGAAGAAGACACAGTGTGTCGAAACAATTGTCAGCAATAATATAATAAACATAAGTGATAATCTTAAACAGTTGTTTAAATTTTTATTCTTAGCCTTTATTTTTTGTTTTATTGATCCAATATGGTTGATAGTAAAAGGTGGTCGCGAACATTTTTAAAAAATCTAAAAAGGGTCGCGATTAAAAAAGGTTCAGAACCACTGGTTTACCAGAACTTGGTTCTAGAGAAAAAGTGTCGGACAAGAACCAAAAAATGATTATTAACATATTTTCCCGAAATCCTAAATTAACTTTGCACCAAGGGACGCAAAAACTAAAGCAAATAAGTCTGAATATATCGTATGAAACGGTTCGCACTCATCTCCGGGCTAATGAGTTAAAGTGGAGGAGTACAATCAAGAAACAATTGTCGAGCGAAAAACGCAGAGAGAAACAACTCGCGAGGGCTGATGAAAACATAGATCGAGAGTGGAGCAATGTAATTTTTTACTGATGAAGCTTCATTTTGGGCTTATGTTGTTACTGCACGAACCTGGTCAGTTTACATTAACCGATTGGTTCAGCACACCGAGAAAAACCCTGTGAAGATTCATACTTGGGGATCTTTATCTACAAATCGAACGCCGAGAAAATGCTTCAGATTTACAAAAAAGCATTGGTACTGAAGTTACGAGCTTTCGGTACTATGCCTATAAGCTCGTAACTTTACAGAGAGCTATCGAAAGAAGCATGTTTGGTAGCTCCCTTAGGCATAGAATTCATAATGAACAGATAAGGAGGCGAACCAAAGTCAATAACATAACTCTGGAGGCGGCAGGGATGAGGTGGCTATGGGCGGGTCACGTCGAGATCATCCCAAGACAGATGGGTATATAGAATCACCGTATGGAGATCCAGAGAAACAGGAAAGGCGTAGGACGTCCACAGAAACGATAGGTCGATAATGTAAGAGTAATTACAGGCAAACAGTCGTTAAAGGTGGCAAAAGATAGGGAAGCATGGAAGAGATTAGAAGAGACCTACGTTCAGGAGTGGACAAACTTGAGTTGACAAGAAGAAGATTAGTACCGACTGCGAAATGATGTTCTGTTGTTAAAAACGAGGGCTGGATTTTTCAAGAGAATAACGACCCTAAACATCGGAGTTAAACGAGGTACACACTGAAGCAACTGTCACGGCAGATTAGGGCAATTTCGAAATCTTTGCCCCAAGAACACGCGAAAAATGTCGTCGAAAATATGCCCCAAAGATGCCAGGCGGAACTACTGAATCATTAGCATTTTAATGGTAATCCTCTACTCTCGACTGATATACAAACTTTTAAAGAAATACATTTTTTAAATGAGCAATGCGCGACACGTGCTTACTTGACCAACAGTATACACGCCAAAAGTGCTTGTTAAAATGCTGCCTAAGGTTGTTGCAAAAATTTAAGAATTTAAAAGGTAAAGATCCGGCCAGTTGGCTATTGCCAGTGCCAAAACCACGCATAGAAGGCAAAAATATCCAATCTGAGTGCCCTGGACGTAACAAACATAACAGCAGGACACTGTCATGATTCTCTTGCTTAGTATGGAATAATCCGTGTTCTCTCAATAACTATTTTTACAGTTATTCATTCCCATTTTACCATTCATGTTTTTAAAGATTAAGAACAATGTGTTGTGTTTATTAGCAAAACAATTTTTTATCTTAATGTACTTATTTGTTCTAAATAATCAAATATAAGAGAATAACAACAAATCATCTTTGTCATATGATAAATGACTAATATTGATTTTAGCCTGTTTAGCTTAGCAATCTTCGTTCATTTAAATACAACAGCTTTTTCTTTTTGCTGTATACCTAGGGCGATCTAAAATTTCCCTGACTAACGCTACATAGCCAAAACGCAAAATAGGATCGACTAGCACCGGTAGGTGGTGGTGGGTATCTATAGTATATATAAAATGCAACGTCTCCCTGTCTGTCTGTCTGTCTGTCTGTCTGTCTATCTGTTAGTGCGCTTATCACTGGAGAACCAGTTATCCGATTTACGTACTTTTTTTTTTAAACAGACATATGTTCTCTGGCCAAGTTATAGGCTATATTTTATTACGATAGATAGCATAAGAAATGAGTAGTGACGATAATAGTGAATGAAGTCGGAAAAAAGTTTGCCGTTAGCGCATTCCCTTGCAATACACAGCCTAAACCATTAAATATAGAACAATATTATGTAGCAGAGAATATCTATAATCTATAATATATGTCTATCCAATAGTGCGTTTATCACGCGAGAACCACTTATCCGATTTACGTGTCTTTTTTTAAATTCATACATATATTCTTTGGCCAGTTTATATAATAATAATAATAATCTATATCTATAATATATATAAAATACAACGTCTCTCTGTCTGTCTGTCTGTCTGTCCGTTAGTGCGCTTATCCCTCGAGAACCACTTATTCGATTTACGTGATTTTTTAAATTTATACATATATTCTCTCACCAGGTTATAGATATATATATTATTACATCTATAATATATATATATATATATATATATATATATATATATATATATATATATATATATATATATATGTATATATATATATATATATATATATATATATATATATATATATATATATATATATAATGCAACGTATCTCTGTCTGTCTGTCTGTCTATCCGTTAATGCGCTTATCACTACAGAACCATTTATCCGATTTACGTACTTTTTTTTAAAATATACGTATGTTCTCTGGCCAGGTTATAGGATATATTTTATTGCGTTAGGTAACATAAAGAATAAGCAGTGACGATAATGGTAAACCAAGTCGGTGAAAAAAAAAAAAGGTTACCGTTAACGCGTTTTCTTGCAATACACTACCTAAACCATTAAATATGGAACAATATCATGTTGCAAAGAATATAATATATATATAATGCAACGTCTCTCTGTCTGTCTGTCTGTCCGTTAGTGCGCTTATCACCTGAGAACCACTTATCCAATTTACGTGTTTTTATAAATTTATACAGATAAGGAGAAATAATGGGGGATAAGCAGAGATAAGTCTAGATAATGGGAGTTATGGTGAGATAATGGGAGATAAGGAGAAATAATGGGAGATAAGGAGAACTGTTGCGAGATAAGCCTAGATAATGGGAGATAAGGTGAGATAATGGGAGATAAGGGGAAATAATCGAAGATAAAGAGAAATAATAGGAGGTGAGCAGAGATAAGCCTAGATAATGGAAATTATGTGGAGATAATGGGAAATAAAGAGAAATAATGGGAGATAATGGGAGATAAGGAGAACTATTGTGAGATAAGTCGAGATAAGCCTAGATAATGGGAGATAAGGTGAGATAATGGGAGATAAGAAGAAATAATGGGAGATAAAGAGAAATAATGGGAGATGAGCAGAGATAAGCCTAGATAATGGAAATTATGTGGAGATAATGGGAGATAAGGGGAAATAATGGCAGATATTTTATTACGTTTGGTAACATAAGGAATAAGCAGTGACGATAGTAGTGCATCAAGTCCACGCGAGCGGAGCCGCGGGCACTGCTAGTAGTATATAAAATGCCATCGTCAAAGTTCAACAAATCATTCATGACATGACAATTTCGAGCATCCTTGACGAACTTTCTTCTAGTTATAGAACATACGGTCTGTCAAGTAAGAACGTCACCGCTCGTATTCTTGAAAAAAATGTGTCTCGAGATCATTTTTTGCCATCAATGTATTCTTTGGTGTGTTAATAAAGGCGCAATTACCTTAGTAAGTTGTCCAATCGCTTCCTGCGTCAATAATGGCCTCGCATCTTCGAGGCATGCTGTCGACGAGATTTTCTACATACTCTGCAAATTTTTCAAATCTTGCGGGACAAGTCCTCAAAGTCGTTCCTCCGAGCTTTCTCTTTACAAGGGACCAAATTTTCAATAGGGTTGACGTCGAGCGATTGTGAGGGCCACTCTAGTATCTTATCGTGGGCCCATGTAAGCCGCTTCGTAACGTTATTTCGGAATTTGACATCATGAGCACGAAGATGTTGTCAAATGGTCTCATCGAACACATTTTTTTACTTTTCCCGCACCGTTAATTTCGGGTTCCGTGAAAACAAAAATACGATCCGTTTTTTTCGACTTTCGAAGTGACTTTACCTATCGAGCCACGTTTGGTAAGGACTTTTCGTCTCTTTAAAACGATTTACCCACTTCTTCACAAACGATACCGACTTTTTAATATATTTAGCGGCCGCGAAAGGTGTCATTTTAGGCCCCTTTGGATGGGAACAAAGAAAAACTGCCTCGAACCGACGTGCGAACAAGTGGATTTTGGATTTTACGTGATTTCGACGAAAGTTCGGAATCGACTGATACTTTTACTAAAATGCGTCGTAGACAAAAGCTCCCTCTACCGATTTTCTGTTGAATCGTGAGAATCGCATTTACAAAAAATGAATTATCACGGACATGTTCCTACTTGACAGACTGCAACAGCGAAGCAGAAGAATCAGGGATGCATCGAGTCGCGGTGCGAAGTTTCTTTCGGGCCTGTTAATAAAGAATCGGCGAAGAATTCGATAAGTGTCATCCCCCACCTCCCTTTATTCGCCAGATTTGGCGCTCGGTGATTTCGAGCTGTTCCCCCATATGCAGATAAACTTAAAGACTACGGTAAAAGGGATACAGCGGGTCTATGACAGCATCGACCTACCAAAAAATGTTCGATCAAAGGTGTGACCGATACATTCCGGTACATGGGGATCACTGTAAAGGTGACAGAAGTCACGAAGCCTGAGAAAGCCTACTTCAGATTTTATAACGTTAGTTGATGTTTCTCTTTAATGACTCTTCATTCATATCAGACCTACAGAAAATGTGCCCAGAATTTTCCTATTATCTTCTCTTATTTCCATAGATATTTATTGTTTTCTTTTACTATTCACTATTTTTAAAATAATGCAAAAAATTTAAGATATTAAGCCATTTTCATAACATTCTTAGGTGAATATACCAAAAACTCACTTTCTAGCAGGAAACGCCACAACTCCCCCCTCGCAAATCTACGGATAAAGGCTAGTAATTAATATTGGATGATTGCAAAAATTCGTGCTCAATTAGAAACCAAATTAAATATAACATGAAAACTAGTATTTATTTATCAATAATGTACTCTCCATCATTTTCTATAACTGTCTTCCATCGTTCTATAAGTTTTTAAATTTCTTCTTTGTAAAAACTGCATGGTTTCTCTTCAAAGAAAGTCGTAAGGTAGTTTTTGACTTCTTCCATAGAATCAAATTTTTTGCCATTCAAATTATTTTACAGAGAACGAAACAGATAAAAATCTGAAGGGACAAGATCAGGGGAATACGGCGGGTGCTAGAGGATTTTCCATTCTAACTCTGTTGCAGTGTCTGTTGAGAGACATGTAGTCTAGCGTTGTCATAATAAAAGATAATGCCCTTTTTAATGGACTAAATTTCGACATTTTGCTTGGATTTCAACATTGAGCTGGGTGAGTTGCTCACAGTACTTCTCCGCAGTTATTGTTTGGCCATGTGGAAGAAGCTCGTAAAAAAGTATTCCTCTGCAATCCCACCAGACACATAACAACACTTTCAATGGATGCAATTCAGCCTTTGCCATAGATTCTGCTCTTTCATTTCCATGCTTCCAGCTTCTTATTCTTATTATGTTGTTATACACAACCCATTTTTCATTTCCAGTTATGACTTGATCCAAGAAAGATTCGTTTTGTTGACGGGCGAAGAGGAAAACGGCTTAGGAAACACAGTTCGTTCAGCTTGTTCCGTTCTGTCAAAACGTGCGGAACCTATATATCGAGTGTATCCAAATTGCTTTAAATGACGAAATGCAGTCGAATTGTCAACATTTAGTCTCTCAGCAATCTCTTCAGTGGTAATCCGTGGATTATTATTCACTAAGTCACGGATAAAGTCATTATTAATGCCAGGAGACTGCCCAGAGCGAAGTTTATTGCTTAGATTGATGTCACCATTTCGAAATGGACCAAACCACTTTTTAGTAGTCGTAAGAGCAGGAGCACAATCCAAATAAACGTCTTGAATATTTTTTATTGCAGTTCCAACACTCACTCCCTTTTTAAATTCATATAACATAATATGACGAAAATGTAACTTTTTATTTTCCATTTTGAATATTAGGGGAGCTAGGGGCTTGTTGTAACAGGGGTAAGTAGTAACACGCAACTCTATAAACCCATATTTTTTTGCTCCATTTAATTCTTATGTCATTTGACATCACTTCATCACAGCCAGTGTCCCGCCCGGCGCACAGTGGGGAAAAACGAAAAATCGTGTTTCAAGATTGTCTAGAGCCTTCAATTTTGGTTCGATTTGGACGATTTTTTTTTAAATTGAAGCTTATTAAATTCCGAACAAAGTTGTCGGAGCCGATTTTTCAATTAAACTTTTGTTTCAAAATGGCGGGACGTTGGTTTCTGATTATATAGCGACTGAGACACAGAAAACGCTTACAGTTTCAAACCAAGTTGTGCTAAAATGCGTGTATGTATGTTTTTTTATGTCGCAGATAATATATCTAATATCAGAGTTACAAGATTAATAATAATGAGCCCAAAATGGCTGCCATGAACAATAAAAGTATTATAAATATGAATAAACGTACCATTATTATTTTATATCCATAACATTTGCATAAATAATTTCTTTAAGGTTGTTAATTATAAATATGTTTCAACAATTGACTTAAAATGACAAATCAAATATGGCAGATGCCAAAATTGAATCGAGCAAGAAAGTTTCTCTGTGGCATTTAGACTGTGGCAGTCAGATCATTCAAGTTATTCAAGTTTAGTTGCGGGATTTAAATTTTCATGCAGTTATTGTTAGAATATTGCTGCTGTAAATTTTAAGTATCGTAGACAATTTTCTAGCAAATACAAAAAACAGCGATACACGCATAAAAGGACAGCTCACACAGCTAGAAAATGGCTACAACAGCTAAAACGTTTTGTTAAAATAGGGACAGCTAAATATTTTGCTGCACTAGCCACATTGTTTGCTGTTGTAGCAAAAAAGTGGCTGCTGTTGCTAAACAGTGGCTAATGCAGCAAAATATTTAACTGTCCCTATTTTAGCATTTCTCTGCGTGTATTTTGTAAGAGTAATAATAATCTTTATTAACGAGAAAACCCTTTAGTACATATACAGAACTACTGAATTATAGGAATAGACTAGAAAAATAAGAAAATAAATATGTCTAACCTTAACTTACTCTTACATAAAATATTTAGCTGTCCCTATTTTAACAAAACGTTTTAGCTGTTGTAGCCATTTTCTAGCTGTGTGAGCTGTCCTTTTCTGCGTGTATCGCTGTTTTTTGTATCTGCTAGAAAATTGTCTACGATACTTAAAATTTACAGCAGCAATATTCTAGCAATAACTGCATGAAAATTTAAATCCCGCAACTAAACTTGAATAACTTGAATGATCTGACTGCCACAGTCTAAATGCCAGAAACTTTCTTCATATTTGATTTGTCATTTTAAGTCAATTGTTGAAACATATTTACAATTAACAACCTTAAAGAAATTATTTATGCAAATGTTATGGATATAAAATAATAATGGTACGTTTATTCATATTTATAATACTTTTATTGTTCATGGCAGCCATTTTGGGTTCATTATTATTAATCTTGTAACTGTGATATTAGATATATTATCTGCGACATAAAAAAACATACATACACGCATTTTAGCACAACTTGGTTTGAAACTGTAAGCGTTTTCTGTGTCTCAGTCGCTATATAATCAGAAACCAACGTCCGCCATTTTGAAACAAAAGTTTAATTGCAAAATCGGCTCCGACAACTTTGTTCGGAATTTCATAAGCTTCAATTTAAAAAAAAAATCGTCCAAATCGAACTAAAATTGAAGGCTCTAGACAATTTTGAAACACGATTTTTCGTTTTTCCCCACTGTGCGGCGGCGGCGGCGCAGTGAATAGATGTGTGCACTGCTCCATTTTGGCTAGGTAACGTAAAATATTGATTTCATAAAATTTAGCTTGTCGTGTCTATAATTAATTAATTTAAAACTTTTAGTTTTGCATATAGTTCCAAAGTATACTTAGTTTTAATATTCTTTAAAAAGTTTCACGTTTAGCGACATAATTTTATGAAATTTTGTTGTAACAATATCTTGGAGCACATTGTAACATGTTATCCCGCATATAGGCTTTCAAGACAGTGACTTTGCACCATCCTGTGTCACTGATCGTCCAAATCCTATTAAAGACAGAGAAAATTTAACGTTGGATCTTGAAAATCCAGAATTATTACAATCTGCTCCCGAACTTGATATAAGCACTTCTGAAATTACGCGTGACATTGAAACTGCAAAAAAACTAACTCCAAGTTGTTCAGGTTTGCAAAAACATTTTTCACCTTCGAAGGTTAGACCTCCTCCAAAGGCTCCACCGCGGAAACAAACAACGTATAAAAGACGCAAAAAAAATCTACTGTTTTAACTGATACACCTAAAAAGGAAGCTTTAAGAAAAGAATATGAAGAGAAAAAGACAAAAGATGGATCAAAAGAACAAGAACAAAAAGAAAGATGATTTTTGAGGTCTGATTCAGAACCTGAAACTAAGGAGTGGTATGTTATTACACTCCTGGACAAAATTAACGCAACAATATATTAAATCATACAAATCTCTATAATGAATTAATTTTAATAATTTTTTATGAACATTGGTTACACTAAAAGTTAGAAAAAAACTTATTCGGATACTTTAAAAGTGAATTAGCTACCAAATTTCTCTATAAGATTCGAATTAAAATTATTCTTAAGACCTAATAGCAAAATCGTTGAAATTATGTAATAATGAAAAAAATAATCTGGGACACTAGTAGCAAAATTAATGGTGTAACTGGGACACTAGTAGCGTGTGTTGCCTCCTCTACTTCGGATGACAGCGTTTATGCGCCTAGGCATGCTTCTAATGAAATTTTGGATAAAATCTTGAGGAATTTGCTCCCATTCTGTGATAACTGCATTTTCAAGTTCCCTCAGGTTTCTAGGTGCAGGTATATGACGTTTCACATTTTTCTTAAGGTGGTCCCATACATATTCTATCGGATTCAGATCCGGGCTTTTTGGTGGCCATTGCATAATCGGTATATCAACTTGATTAAGATAATCGAGTACCTCTCTAGCCACGTGAGGTCGAGCGTTGACTTGCATAAACAGGAAATTAGGTCCCACAAAATGACCAAAAGGCATCACATGTTCTATTACAATATTCTCAAGATAGTAGTCAGCATTCATGGATCTCGTACGGACAGGAACTAACTCTGTGCAAGCATCAAAGCAGATGCCACCCCAGAACATAACAGAGCCACCGCCGCACAGTGTGTCGACTAGTACAAGTTAGCTGGACAAAATTATTTTTTCACTTATTTCAATTGTTTATGTATATTCTAGGCATATTAAGTTATTTTAAGAAAAAATTCATCGCGTTGGTTTTTTTTATGGGCGTGGCTAATTTTTTCCCCTAAATTAGTCAGCTACGCAGACATATTTAACGATAACTCGGGAACAACTTGTCAGATTTTTATAAATAAAACATTAAAAAAATGCGTAACAAAATTTTATTAAAGTTGATTGAATATTATTTTATTCTATCTTTTATCGTTTTGGAGTTATTTAGAAATTAATGGAGAGAAAAAATTTTTTTTTTCGTGTAAAATTCATTATTTTTTTCTGTAAAAAAGCGCAATAACAAAAGAAAAACAAAATATTATACATTTTTCTGAGAGCTGCGTATCTGGAAAATAAAATAAGGTATTAATCATGAAAATCGGTTAATAAATGTGGGTTTTATTCACAATTTACCGCAGGTACTAAATATCGATAAAATTTGTGTAATACAGCCACCCTTGCATATCGCGGTAGGATTGCATCAGCTTAACAGGTAGATAACGGAACTAAAGGGCAATGGTATTTTGTATGGTTATTAGAATTAAAAATTATAATACAGTGTCTTTCATTTAGCTGCATTTCGCTTACCTGTATTTTTTGTCCAGCTGCACAAAACATTGTATAACAAAAACAAAATATTCTGCGTATGTGCACGAATTTTTCTACAAACTTGAATGTGCAACTAAATGAAAGACACTGTATTATTATTTTTAATAATAACCAGATGAAAAATCATTTATTGCATTTGTCAATTAAAAATAAAACAATTAATCCATATTACTTAGTTTTATTGACACAAAAAGGATAAACTCAAATAATACCTGCCTTTCAGGTAGGTAACTTGTGCATTATACATACAAGAGTAGTTGGTATTTTAAAATGTTTTTGATTTTTTTAAGGTACATATTTCTTGCTGTTCGGTTCAAAAAATTGTTTTTGAAAATTCCAGTCAAAAATTGTTTTTGTTTAATTTTAAAATAAATGTTATAAATGCTCTGTAATAAATTTAGCATAATGACACTGACTGTAATTATATGTAAAATAAAAATACTCATTTATTGATAAAGAAAAATTTACAAGTCAAGGGTTACATGCTTAGTACAAGCACTACATAACTAAAAATAGTAGCTGAACCTAATAATCATCATCAGAGTCTTCTGATGAGTCGTTTACTGTATAATCGTCATCATTTTGTGGCATTGTGCGACAATATGATGACGATTCCAATCTTGACTCTTCTATGCTAGGGCTTACAATTAACTTTAATACATCTGTACATATTTTTTCCGGCTTTTTTTTGGGAATCTCTCGAAGGCTATTGATCAAAGGATCAGATGTTATAATTAACATGCACAGTAAGTCTCTATTCGTGGCAACACGCGAGCACTTGCGGGTGTTGTACTCCCTAAATCTGCGGCAATCTTTGTTCCGTGCTTCTTGAGCCTCTTCGGAAAGCTGCCCAATTGGAAGCAATGCCGCTTTGATGACTTCTGTGCTGTAAATTAATATTTTATGCACAGTAGCAGGCATACAGTACCACGAATAGAGACTAAGATAATGTTTTCTGGTTTCAAGACAAAATTTTTTGAATTCAACTAAGTTTATCTCGAATCCAGAAGACAATGTTCTCAAAATAACATCAAACTTTTTTATAATTGTAACATCCAACCCTGTGATCTGAGCACTCATCTCAGCATTCTTAAAAAAGCGACGGGCTGTATTTCCATCATTTGAAGAACCAAATCCTAGCTTTGGTTTATCTACAATGAGTCCCATCTCGTTCTTAAATTTCAATTTGATTTCCTCGGAACGAACCTTGATATCTGCTTTGTCTTCGTTGCTTCTAGCCTGCCATTTCTTAATATTCAACTTGTAACTGATATGTAAAATACATTCGAAGCAACGAATCCAAGCATGAAGTGTAGATAAACCAAAGCCAAAATGTTCTTGATTGCTGTTAAACATCGCGGGGTCATCGTTCATCGTCTTGGGGGTGGCGCCACAGATGAAACACTTTTTGGGATGAACTAGTTTCCGTTAAGGCGTTACACACCTTTCCGTTTGTCATTGTCAGCAAAAGTTCGTGTTTTACAGAGATTTGAGAATCACCAAAGTTGATAAGTGTTGGAAGAAGAGCATTAACTTCTTCCCACAATCTATTTGTCTCCACTAACGTGAAGTCGTTCGTTTCTTTGGCAAATATAAATTTGATTGGGCGACAAAACAAAGTTGATGAAGGCCGAGGATTTTGCCAAATAATTTTCGATCCATCATATAACTTAAGGGGAACTAAAGAAAATGCGAAAAGAAACTCGTCCGTATATTCAGTGTTCTCAAATCTCTGTTTGTATGTATTGTGCCCAGAAACTTCCATCACATCCCCATTTACTAACAAGTGTAAACGATGAACTTGTTGGGAGCACACTGCTGATAACTTCATTCTGTGCTAATACTGTTTTATTTAATAAGGCTTGCAAATTTATTTCAGCACGAATTTCTGTTATAGCAATGTGCTCCTCTGCAGGGTAACAGGCCTGTTTGGACTTTTTTAAACTAAAATATGACGGAAACACATTATACCCCGCCTTCATGGACCACTTCCTAGTTTGTTTGTAAGAATGCGTTGTTGACTTAGAATCTATATAGTAAGCTAAGGCTTCGTCACTACTTAATTGCCTAGGATTAACGGAACTGTTATTTTTAGACTTAATAATATTATCTGGGCTCTCACTAATGTCTCTAATCACATTGGCAATTTTCCTTTGCCCTACTGAACGGACAGCAATTTCGGCAGCAGTCACCAATTCACTGACACTTCGGGATTCTACGAGATCCACGACGCGACGTTTCTTCGTCTTAAACGACGATTCTCGAAATCTTTGCGAGGTCTTCCTGCAGGAGTCACATTCTCACTTGATGTTGAAGGTTGTGGCGCAAAAGAACTCGCAGTAAACTGTATGTGTGCTTCATCCAACCAATTTTTATTTTTAATTAAAAAACGCTCCTTCGACTTTCCTGAAGCCAACCATTTGGCACCAAACTTATTAGACAAGTTGGATATCTTCAACTTTATTTCTTTTTGGCTGCTTTCAGTAATGTCACCAAAGTGAAATTTTGAAGAAAGAAAGTCATATACACGCGAGTTTTTTTCATTCTTCGTGTGTTTCAACCACTCCTCAAAAAAGGCTACCCTTGAAATAGAGTAAACGAGTTCTGGAAAAAAAAAAAGAAAAAAAAACATGTTGTACTGAAGTGTGCTAAACCATATGTGTATTTTTACGAAGAATAAAGTTATTTCTGTGTAATATCTAAAAACTAGCCCGGATAGAGGTCAATGTCTGTATATTCTGAACTTTCAAAGTTTTTTTTAAAAAAAAAACACGCTAAAATATATAGGCTATTTAAAAAAATACTAGAAGTTCAAATTAATAGATTCTGATTAAAAAAAAATTACATTAAAAAATAGTACTTACCCTCAGTATTAATATTCATCACAAAAACTTTCACAATATTACAATATGTCACTATAAGATGTGCACGAAAGTGTCGCTAAATTGCAACTGATTAATTGAAAGAGCTGCATTAAACTCATTACCTGACTTCTGACGCTTATGACTCGCCACTTGCAAATTTGATAAACAACCTTTTCTCGGAATTCGAGGTTTGGTGGTGTTGTTTACGTTTTGCAAATAAGATTTCCTGGAAATCATAACATGAATTTTGTCCACCTAGCATGTTCTACGCGACACACTGTGCGCCGAATGGAATCCTTGCAGAGATATTGCAAGGAGCAAACCTCTCTCCTGGTCTTCGCCATACTCGCTCACGACCATCTGGATGTTTTAGACGAACCCTAGTGTCATCTGTGAAGAGAACTTGTTTCCAATCATCCACAGACCAGTTTTTCGTGATTTCGAGCAAAACGTAACCTGGCAACTCTGTTCTCTCTAGTAAGCAAGGGCACAGTGGCTGATCTCCTACTGTTTAATCCAGCTTCATTTAACAGTCTTCTAACTGTTTTAGAAGAAATTGTGACATTGCGAACAGCTTCGAGTTCGTTTCTTATTATAGAACTAGTGACAGTCCTGTTTTCTTAAAGCATATTGTCTTACAAAAACGTTCATCTAGGTCGCTAGTGCATCGTTTTCGCCCTTGCTCTAGCCTTCTATAATACGTTCCTACTTCATTCAAGCGTCTTACCATACGACTTATTATGGAACGATGTTTGCCTAACAAATTGGCAACATAACTCTGACAATATCCCTCGTCCAATAAAACTGAGGCTCGCACTACCTCGTGTTCAGTTAAATTCCTTGTTCGATTTATTTTTCTAATTCTTCGGGGTCAAAAATAAAACAGTCTACACAACAAAAAAACGTATTACTTTGAAAAAGGGAACAATTTATAAGCTTACTTTTAAAGAAAATCTATCGCATTATTACAGAAAATTGTTTATCTTCTAAAAAAATTCTTTAAAACTGTAAATCTAAACGAATTGTTTTGATTTCTGTCATGAACAACGAAACAAAATATGCATAGCATACTATTCAAATACTCGATAAAACTTTAAAACTGACATAAGAAAAAGATAAATTAATTTTCAGATTGTTGCGTTAATTTTGTCCAGGAGTTTATGTAGTTTGCTATGAAGCTTATAGCAATTCTGATAAAGAGGAATGGGTAAAACGTATATCATATAAAATGTGGGCACATGTGAAAAGTGTGGCAGGAGATACTACATCATTTATTTGTATTAATTTAGTCATTATGTAGTGTCTATTTTTCAAGGGCTGATTATTTTTTTAGACACTTATAGTGTGTTAAATAAATGAATGTGATACATGTTGATTATAAATATAATTTATCTAACTAAGAAATTAATTAAACACTTAAATCTTTAATGTATCGAAATTTGGTAAAACTTCGCTATGCGAGGGTTTTTTTTTGGAATAGACCTAAAACGGTTTAATTTTGAAAGACTTACGAGAAAATATCTAGGGGAGGCGTTTTTTACACATTTTTTGTTGCATATGAACATTGATACGTACGCGTACGAAAGTCTACTATGTTATTGATAACAACTGATCGAAACTGCTCGGGAGAACTCAGTTCGTTTACGCGCATGCGCCGAGATGATTATGTTACAATTACAGTGAAATATTCTTTGCGGGGAAAACAACACGAAAAGACCAAAGCACATGGTTTTTTTTTGGAATAGGCCTAAAATAGTCTAATTTTGAAAGATTGACGAAAAAAAATCGAGGTAAGGCTGTTCTTGCTAACCTGAACTAACCTTGGTCTCCAATTACTAATATAGCACCTATATCATTTTTTCGCATTAAGGTAAGTAATTTTTTTTTATTATTTAATGTATTTTGTAATCGCTGATTATTTAATTCAGGTTAGTTTCGGTTAGTTCAGGTTAACAAAAACACCTCCCGATTTTTTCTCATAAATTTATCAAATTTAGACCATTTTAGCTTATTTGAAAAAAAATCTTCCTTTTTCTGAAAAGCTCGCGTACCGAAATTTTACCAAAAATAATGACAGTAAATAATTTTGTGACAAAATTAGATTATAACTGAAAAGAATTTAATAATTTTTTGAAACGATTAGGCTGACTTCTACATGTCACCCATTAGTGTGAACGGAGCCTATTCTTCCGAAAACAATTGACAGTATCGATCAGTGGTTATCAACAGTTGTCAGTGATATAGGTTAATTTTTATTAACCAAAAAAAAGTGCAAAAACTTCTTCCCCCCGATATTTCAAAATTAGACCATTTTAAGCCGATTCCAAGAAAAAACACCTCTTTTTCTGAAAAGCCCGCGTAACGAAGTTTTACCCAAAATTTACTTTATTTTTACTGTTACCACCTGCCCCATAGCTGTTACATCTAGCTCCAAAGACGAGGCAAGTTGTACTAACGGTCTTCTTTTAAGAAAATGTCTGGTTTAAAGTATATGCTAATAATTTTGATCTTATTCATTTTCGAGAAGACATTACTAACGACAACGGAGAGAGACTAATAGAGCTGTGTGAACTAAACGGCCTCAAAATAAGAAACGGATTCTACAAACACAAAGACATCCACAAATATACTTGGATGCAAGAAACACGAAACTTAAAATCAATAATAGACTACATTATAATTAAAAACGATACCACTATCAAAATAAAAGACGTAAGAGTAAAGAGAAGGGCAGAATCTGGAACAGACCATAGACTATTAATAGCAAATATAAAAGTACCGTTGTACAAGACAATAAAGCAAAAAGAAACAATAGATAAGAAAACAGAAATACTAATGAGATAACAGAAAAAGCAGACAAAGAAATAAAATACAAAATACACGTACTGCAAGACGAAACGATAAGAGACCTATATAGACGACGATTAGATCAAAAATTAAATGAATTTAACTACGACAACCTCCAACAGATGTATGACCACATAAAAGAATGCATCAAACAAGCGGCCCTAAAAGCATTAGGTAAAGAAGACAACGAGAATGAGAAACATAAAATTAGAATCTGTGAAAAAAACCAAAGAATCTATAAAGGAGAAAAAAAGACTATATGAAAAATGAATGAATACAAAATCAGAAGAAGATCTACAGAAATATAAAGAGAAAAAATGCAGAAACGAGGAGGATGATAAACAAAGAAAAAGAACGATAGATGGGAAAAAATCGTGCGAACATGTAGAACAGTATATAGGAGGAACTAGAAGTACAGAGTTATGGAGAATAATTAAAGCATTAAGGACTAACAATAGAGAGAAGACGTATATAGAGTACATCCCAGAAAGCGAATGGGAAGAATATTATAAAAAGCTGCTAACAGAAGACAGACAAGAATTCCAAGAAGAGAACCCTGAAGAAGAACAGAATAAGGAAATAAAAGAGATAGAACTAAGCTATGAAGAAGTAAAGAAGACAATAAAAACACTCAAAAATAATAAATCTGCAGGGCCTGGGGTGTGGTAAATGAAATGATTAAGTACGGATCTAATAAATTACATCGAATGCTGAGAAACATGTTCCACAGAGCGATAAATGGAGAAAAAATACCAGAGGAATGGTCAAAAGCTTATATAGTATCTATATTTAAAAAGGGAGACCGCAGAAAATGCACAAAAACTATAGAGGCCTAAGCATAATATCGAGTATGGGACGTTTGTATGGAAAAATTATTAAAAATATCATGGAGGAAAATATAAAAGGAAAAATTGGAGAAGGCCAAGCAGACTTTACGGCCGGAAAATCATGTATAGACCACATATACACTATAAAACAAACAATGGAAGAAAAACTGGCAAAGAATAGAGAAGTTCATCTAGCCTTCATAGACATAAGTAAGGCCTTTGACTCAGTACCAAGACAAAGATTATGGAACGCAATGAAAGAAATAGACGTTGACAAAGAACGCAGATACGCAGTAAAAGCTCTCTACGAAAACAACACAGTGAATATAAAAATAGGACATACAATAGGGAAGAGACTCCAAACATCAAAAGGCCTATTACAAGGATGCTCTACATCCGCAACACTATTCAAATATACCTCGAACAAACATTAAAAAAATGGAAGCACAAATGTAGTGGAATGGGGAGTCCCAATACGAGAAGATTACTTATATACTCTAAGTTTCGCAGACAACCAAGTAATCATAGCGCAAGATGAGGAAGACCTTAGTTATATGGTAAGAGAACTGAAAGAAGAATACACTAAAGCAGGATTAGCAATAAGCTTTGATAAAACGGAATATCTAACAACAAAGGAGGGAAACGTGGAGAATCTAGAAGTAGATAACGAAACAATAATCAAAGGAACCGATAGATTTAAATATCTAGGAACCATCATTTCAAAAAACGCAACATCAGAAGAAGAGATTAAAGCTAGATTAGGACAAACGCGAACATGCATAAGACAATTAAATTCGATCCTGTGGGACAAGCACATTACAAAAGAGAAACAAAACACGCATATACAAATCAATAATACAAAGCATAATGACATACGGGTCAGAAACATGGACGATCAACAAAAGAAATAAATCTAAAATTAATGCGGTAGAGATGGAGTATTGGAGAAGATGCTGTAGAGTGACACGTGTGGAGAGAATAACAAATGAAGAAATAAGAAGCAGAGTAAACATCAAAGAGAACGCAATAAACACCATTGAAGAAAAATTATTAAAATGGTATGGAGACATAAGACGCAGTGAAGATAATAGGGGGATAAAGAAAATAACGGAGTGGAGCCCTATAGGGAGAAGCAAAAGAGGAAGACCCAGACGATCGTGGAGAGACGATGTGGACGAGGCTATGGAGGACAGGGGTCTAACAGATGGAGACTGGGAAGATAAAAACGGATGGAATCAAAGGCTGAGAGAAGGAAGACAGCGTTAGCTGTAGAAAATCCTTGTTATGTATGTATGTCCTTTTCGTTATATTAAAGGAATAGTTAGGCTATCGACAGACGCTATTTTAATGCTAAAACAGCAAACATATATTAAATTAAATTATTTTTTCTAAAAATTGTTACAACAAACCCCTAGCTCCCCTAACCTTGCACATAAACTTTTTTTAAGGTTGTGTTAACTCAGGACGCAATTAGATAAATGTCAGTTAATAATATGATTATAAAATATGTTAAACATCAACACACTCAAAAGTGCATGTTTCTGCCATCTATGAAAATCGGGCACGAACTTTTGCAGTCACCCAATAAAAACTATATTTTCAGGCTTTCGGTGCAGTTGAGGTTATGTCAGACCGGGTATGCATCCATTCAAAAGGCCAGACTCACTTCAGGTTCTCCGCAGATGACTTGGTTTCCTGCTGTTATACTTGTGGTATGGGTTGTAATGGTGGTTTTCCAGGGGCAGCTTTCAATTATTGGGTTAGAAAGGGTATTGTATCTGGGGGACCATATGGATCGGAACAAGTAAGTTATTACAATAATATAGTTACAGTGGCAGTAGTAAGCTTTTTATTTTATTTCTTTTAGGGCTGCAGGCCTTATGAAATTGCGCCTTGCGAGCATCACGTGAATGGTTCAAGACTACCTTGTACAGGTAATTGGTTAAATGAAGTACAATTTTTTTATTAAATCATCATCTCAGGTTTCTGTTCAAGCTAATACTGAGGAACCGATCCTCAAATGACTAAAAGCTAGCTAACCCATAAATCACATAGGTAGACGAGATCAAAGGTGGCGGACGCAAGCCGATAACATTGTCTAGAGCAGAGGTTCTCAAACTTTTTTTCTCGTAGACCACTTTCAAAATTTTACTGGTTTCGGTGGACCCCCTGCTGCTACATTTCTACCATATTCCCAAAACTCGTCAAAAAATGTGAAGATTAGATCTAACGATGGAAATTTGCGTCGTGGCTAGGTTCCAACCCTAAATTCGGAGTGGTAAAAATAAAAAGAGAAATAATATATTTTCTTGTGTTCTATTTATTAAAATAATATGAATACAGACTTAATAGAATTAAGATTAAACATTAATAACGTACCGTAACTTCAACAATGCAAATCAACAATTAAAAAAAAATAGTCATAATTTTAATGGGAGGGATGTACTTGATGGACTGACAGCAAATTATCAATATTTGGCTTCAGTTTTGTAAGGAATAACCGCAAATCTCTCCCGTGCTGTGCTGTTCAATCTGCTCCTTTTTTTGTTAATTGGTTTGTAAACGACACTAAATTTTTTTTCGACAAGATATGACGAGGGAAACGCTATCAAAAGTTTTTCTTACAATTTCCCACAGCCCAGGATATTTTTCGGGTATTTCTGCCTGCAGCCAAAATGTTTGATAGCCTTTTTTAAATTTCACCTTCAGCTCCTCATTGGTGCTAAGCTCGAGTAGCTTCTCTTGTAATACCACATTCGCCACTTCCGTTTCATCAAATGGATTTATGATCCATGGTGGTATTTCCATCGTCAGAATATCTTCAAATCTATTTTTGAAGTTATCATGCAGAGCATTTAAATGTTGAACGTATATCTGAATATCCTCATCAAGACATTCTGCCTGTGACAAGTTTGGAAACTGGGAGAATTCGCGCCGACTAATATTTTGTTTCATAAATTTCAATTTTCCAAGAAATGCCGAAATTACACACTTTGTTTTTATTAAATTTAGACTGTCCAATTCTAACTGCAAGTTAATGTCATTAAATAAAATCTGTCAAATACGCGATGTCTGCTTTCAATTTGATCAGGTTTTCTTTTAAATCTGGATCTTTACTTTCCAGAAACTCTAAAACTGATTCAAAAAGTGAATAAAATCTTGTTAAACATGCACCTTTCGACAACCAGCGTACTTCAGTGTGTAAGAGCAATCGTTGGAAGTCTTCATCATTTTTCGTCGCATAATTGTGCAAATAAACGGGTATTCAACGCATTGCTTCTTATTTTGTTAACTGCTTTAATCACAAATTGAAGCGATTGGTGCAATCTTTCACTCAATTTTTTCGCTACCAGGTGTTGTCGGTGGATGATACAGTGAATTGCAGTTACTCCTGGTATAATTCTTTTAAGATGGCTTATAAACCCACGATATCGCCCGAAGATGGCAGGAGCTCCATCTGCTGCCACCGAAATAATGTTTGTAAATGGAATCGATTTTTCCTTAAAAAAATCACTCAGGACATTAAATATTGATTCGCCTTTAATATCCGTCTCCAAAGTTTTCGCGAATAGCAGCTCTTCATTGATTTCTTCGTCCATAACAAATCGAACATATGCCAATAATAATACTTCATTACCAGGTAAAGTTGACTCGTCCAGTTGAATAGAAAAATGAATTGTTTGCAGATAATTACACAAGAAGCTTTCAATATCAGAGCTCATTTCATCAATACGTCTTTGTACAGTGTTGTTACTTAAAGTAATTCTTTTGAGTACGTCAAATGGAGGTTTGTGCAGAATAGTTTTTTTAAAACCTCTTCAACAGCGGGTAAAATTAACTGCTCTCCGATGGTGTGCGGTTTTTCCAGATTTCGCTATAAGCAATGAGATATTGTAAGATGCCCGCAAGCCATCATCGTTACTTTGAGACGTTGAAGCGAACATACTGTGCACGGTGGTTTCTTTTTCATATTTTTCCTTCAATGTTTGAAAATATTTTAAATCTTTACCTATTTTATCAGGATGACACCTTCTTAGATGATCTTCGAGCTTCGATGGTTTCATAGAGTCATTGCTCAAAACTTTGTTGCATAAAAGGCATATGGGCAATCGTTTGTCTGCCTTTGATGGAAGAAAACCAAATTTCAAATAATCAACACTGTACGGTCGACATTTCTTCTTAGATTCAGCCATGTTTCGTATCAGTTACCTACCTGTAAAGAAAAAAATGTTTGTTTTAGTAATCATAAGGCGACTTTAACAGGATATGGCTATTTTAACAGAATAAAATAGGATTAATTAACTATTGGAATAAAAAACCAAAATGGCGGCAGCAAAACTGATTTTAAATTATTAAAAGCAATAAACTGCTAGGACCCATATAGAGGTTTTCACAAAACGGCTGAACCTATTTTAATGTAATATACAATATTTTTTGATTAATTATATTTTGATACATTTCTGTAAATTCGAGAGAAAATACTTTTAAAGAATATTTTGACATCAAAACTCCGCGATTTTAATGATTTATTTATGACTTTGATGTACGTTACGAGTGGTACATAAAGACACGTACAATTTATGAAAATATTTTTAGTCATTTAGCATTAGCAACTACGAGGGCACTGAAATATGTACAAACATGCAGGTCAATCATATATCTCTCCTTTAGTGAATCACCACAGTCGGGTAAATAAATAATTTTTATAATAAAAAGTACTAAAAGTTAAATCTTTCTCGGCTTTCTGTTCTTTTATAGAAGTATCGAATAATGGCCCTGTTCACTATTTAATTTTTATTACGTACCTACTACACGCAAACATAACAAATATAATATTATTACAATATAAAATAAAAGTATGAATAACAAATAGGCAGGTACTTACTTTTTCCGGCACTGGCAAACACTGACATCGATTCACTCACACTTTTCTTTCAAAATTCCGGAAACAAATGAGTAACGTTTGTCCTTGGCATTCGTATTTATATTGGTGAAGAATCAAACAAGTTCATGCAAGATTGCAAGCACAGCACAAGTCGTATTTTGTCCCTTTGCACGTCTGAACGGGTTGCGTTGTGGGCGGGCGGCGCTTTGCAAGTCTTGACGCGCGTTATACTGAATATTGAATATGCAAGTTTTTACAAGTAACAGTCGCTGACCTTCTTAAAATACACTACTCAAAAAATTAAGGGAGGCTTTAAAACAAGGAAATTAATGCTAAATAAACAGGCTATCTGATCCATATGCCGGCCTAACTGAAAAAATTTTTTTCAAGCCCGTGGACCAAAAAAAAAGCAAAATATTTGCAATATTATTTTTTCGCGTTAGGATTGCATGAGAATCGTAGCTCCTTAAAAATTTTAGCCAAGTCTCAATACGACCATTTTTTCACCGAAATATAACCTGTCAAAAATCACCGAAAAATTTGGAATTTTTTTTGCTTCCTTAATTTTTTTGAGTAGTGTATTATCTACCTACATTGGTAGGTAAAGCCAAGCCAACAACTTGTGAACCTCCATTTTTTTTTCACGCCAATGTAGACCCCCGTCGAGTCTCCGTGGACCCCTGGGGGTCCACCTGAACCACTTTGGGAATCACTGGTCTAGAGGTGACAGGAACATATTGTATTTGACAAATGTCAAAGTTTTTGTCCTGTTAATAGATTCGAGTAAATTTTGAATCTACATTTTTTTTCTTTACTTCCGTTATGTGTTGACGCCTATTTAATTTTTTATTCTGTCAGTTTCCTTTTTATCGCCTTAACAGGGGTTGATGTACAGTCGATCAAGTAAGAACGTGTCCGCGATAAATCTTTTTTGGTAGATGCGATTCTAACGATTCAACACTTACTTTACTTTTTCGTGTCCGAATCCTATTTAAATTTTGTCAGCCCAATACCGGGCCACGTCCATAACGTTGGGTCGGGCGAGCTATAAATCTTGAAGGGTGCAGGAATTTGGGCAGTCCTTGCAGGATAGGAGGTGTTCCTGTTGTGTTTCCCCACACTCACATCTTGTGTCTCTTCCCTCTGTTATCCCCCATTTGACAGGTTCACCTTAGATCTTGCTGCTCCCGTACGAAGACGGTTGAGAGCTCTCCATAACTTCCATTCTATATCATGCCCAGGTGCCGGTTGCTGTCTAAGTGGATACAGGCAGTTCTATGAGTACTGTGTTCAGAAAACCTCTTCGGGACTTCAGGCGTCTAGGGCGCTTAGGCACTCTATAGAGTGGGTGACGCTAATCAGAAGACTACCTAAATATCTCGGTGTGTTCGGCCGCTGTTTGGCGTGTCGAAGGAGCTTCAAAAACCAGCTGCTTTGTACAAGAGTTCTAGAGGGGTGGCTTTCATGCATCCGTTATGAGCCTACAGGTCTCGTTTAGTGCTACGTGTACTTTTTTGGCATACTTGGACCTGTTCCAGTCAGAGCAGGCGTACTCGCCTGTGGAGAAGCACACCGCCTCAGCTGTTATTCGAAGTACCCTGAGGCTGCTCACCAGTTTTCTCAAGAGTTGGTTCCTGGTTGTTACTTTTTGGTGGATCTTCTGGCAGTGGTGCCTGAACACCAGTGATCGGTCCAAGACGATACCGAGGTAGCCTTCTCTATGCTGCCCTTGTATTCAGGTGGAAGGCATATACCTGGGTTTGGTTTCAGAGAGTTATTTTGGTAGTAGGCCGTCAACTCTATTAGAGCGTTTTCTAATGTTTATTCGACTCTTTGGAAGTGCTTTCCTTGAGCTGTAATGGCCAGGTCATCGGCGTACAGGAATTGTATCAAACCTTTTGTCCTATTAATAGATTCGAGTAAATTTCAGTCTACATTTTTTCTTTACTTCCATTATGTGTTGTCGCCTATTTAATTATTTATTTTGTCAATTTACTTTTTATCGCCTTAAAAATACCTTCAACAGAGACTGACGTACAGTCGGTCAAGTAGGAACGTGTCCGCTATAAATCATTTTACAATTTTAGCGATTCAACAAAAAACCGGTAGAGGGAACTTTAGGGGAACCTTGGCTACGACGCATTTTAGTAAAACTATCAGTCGATTCCGATGTTTCGTCGAAATCATGTAAAATACAAAATGAGTCACTTGTTTGCGCGTCGGTTCGAGGCGCTCTTTCTTTGTTCCCATCCAATGGGGCCTAAAATGTCACATTCTACGGCAGCTAAATATATCAAAAAGTTGGTATCGTTTGTGAAGAAGTGAATCGTTTTAACAAGATAAACAAATGACGACTCTCCAAAAGGTGGCTCGGTAGGCAAAGTCACTCCGAAAGTCAAAAACGAAACGTGTCTTTGTTTTCACGGGACGCGAAATTGACGCTGCGTCAAGGACCGCCAAAATTAAGAAAGTCGGGTTTGAATGTGTCCCATGAGACCATTCGACAACATTGAAGAAACCTTTGCTGGGCGAAAATCACGTCGCGACGCGGCTTGCTTCGGCATACGACAAGATACTAGAGTGGCCCTCACAATCGCCGGACGCCAACCCTATTAAAAACGTTTAGTCCCTTGTAAAGAGAAAGCTCAGAGGCACAACTCTGAGCTCTTTGACTCAGTTTGTCTCGTGAAATTCAAAAAATTTGGAGAACATTGCCGCACGAGTATGCAGAAAATCTCGACAGGCGATTATTAATGCAGGAGGCGATTGGACAACTTACTAAGGTGGTTGTTAGCACACAGGAGAGAGAGAGAGAGAAGAAATTGCGGTTTAGATGATACAATATAAAAGAAATTTTGGGCTGACTATAAAAATAGTTTTAGAAATATAGAGCTTAAATTGCCCGAAATTTATTCACTCATCGCATAGTACTGCGATTAATATCTTACCAGAAGGGGTATTCTATCCTTGAAAATATAAGGCTGTAATAACCCTTCTTCTTTCTCCGTCGTATAGACACGATTACCTGGTTTTACCATATCTTACTATTGGTACAATTGGGTTTTTGAATAAAAAATAATTATCGATTTTTTTACTTTAGTTTAAAACTTTATCATAAATAATATTGATAACACAGCCCCACAAAAAAAAAAGTGGGGTATACTTTTGATGCGATATATCAGATCCTTAGTATTTTTGCCCGCTGATCAAGAATCTGACGTCAGAATATCGCCATCACATCTCAATTTTTTTCTAACCTCAAAAAATAGGTAAAAATTAGTAAAAATTAAGAAAAATATACTCCTACAAAATTGATTCAAGCTTTTTCATGAATCCAAAGATGTATTAATATGTATTCGGACACGCTAAGCTAATATTCATCGGTTGGATTAAGCCATACAGTTCTGTTTTCTTTCTAACCTCAATAAATCAGACAGATATAGTGCTTTCTCGAATGCAAAAACGAATTCAAATTAAAATTCAACCGATTCTTACCAAATTTGGTACACGGGGGTTTTTTGGGTTGGTTGCTGATCATGAATCTGAGGTCGGATTTGCAAAATTCAAAATGGCGGATCCAAGATGGCGGACAAAATTTTTTTGAAAACCAACCGATTCCTACCAAATTTGGTATACAGTTGGGGAATCCTCAAACCTGATACTCTTAAACCCTAAACCCTGAAACCTTAGACTCCCACACCCTGTAACCTCAAAAAATAGACCTGAATAACCCTGTAACTTTAAAAATGAGACCCAATAAACTCAAAACCAGGACTTTTAAACCATATACTCTCAAATAGTAGACCCTTAAGCCCTAGAATTGCGAAAGTTAGACCCGCGCCTAACTTTCCTTTTTTTGGCTGTATCTTGTTCTTTTTTCTCTTTTTAGCGCCCAGCAATAGTCCGCTAGCATATGGTCATCCCATCGTCCTTGATACCGATTTTCTATGATTTTCAGATCTTGGTGAAAACGTTCCCCTTGCTTCTCACTGTAGTCACCAAGATTATCTGGGAAATCATCGATGTGGGAGTCCAGGAAATGTAATTTTAGATTCATTAAGCAACCTAATGTTTGAAAATTTTTTACCATTTTCTCGACTATTTCTTTGTACTTCCCAAAAAGTTTGTTGCGACTTCTTTAAAACTAAGCCAAGCAGCTTTTTCAACTTTATTCATTTTAGTAACAAATAATGAATCTTGAAACAATTTTCTTATTTGTGGCCCGTCAAATACGCCTGCCTTAATTTTAGCTTCAGAAAATTTCGGAAATTTTTTATGCAAATATTTGAAACATGGGCCGTTTGTATCTAATGCTCTCGTGAATTGCTTCATAAGTCCAAGCTTAATGTGAAGCGGGGGAATAAGAACTTTTCCTGGATCTACCAATGGTGGAAACAATATATTATTTTCACCAGGAGTGAACGATTCTCTTGTTGGCTAAATTTTTTTCTTATAATGACGTTCCCTGTCTCTGCTATTCCACAGACATTTATAACAGGGATAAAGTGTAAACCCTGACTGTTGGCCAAGCAATATTGTTACAATTTTCAGATCTTCACAAATTTTCCAGTTATGATCAGCATATTTTATTTTTATCAAAAGCTGCTTCATTTTTTCATATTGCTCTTCCATAACTGTGGAATGAGCAATCGGAATGGGAGCGTAAACGTTGGTATTATGCAGCAAAACTGCCCTAATGCTCCGTTTAGAAGAATCAATGAACAGTCTCCATTCTTCAGGATCGTATGAGTTATTTTAAAATTCATCCATTAGACCTTTTACATCGGTACAATATGAAAGTGACAATTCCTCGTCCATTGTGAAATATTTTCGAAATTCTTCGTCTCTGTTTCTATAATAAGAAATCGTAGCTTCTGGCTTAAGTAAATGTCTTTTCTTTAAAAAGGAAGCAAGATGCTCTGAACCATCTTTGGATAAGCCTAAATCTCTGACTAGATGACTAAGTTCTGACTGTGATACGAGTATTGGTTCTGGTTTACGGTTGTATGGTAGAAATTCTTTATCTGTGTCACTAGTATATGATAGGTTGTCACTAGAACATTCATTAGTAACAGTGTTTGAATCTTTTTCGACAGTCTCAATGTTTTCGGCATGAACTGATAAGGTGAAATCATTTGTTTCCATAACATCAGCATCAAGTGGTTCAGGAGGCGGAATTAGTTTAGTTGGTCTTGTTACTGTCGAAACATCGTTATAAGTAATAGTGCTTTTATTTTTTCGGTTATGCCTAGATACAACATTCATACAAAAGTAGCAATCATTTTCACTGTATGGTCTATTCCATATTGCCGGTCTGGAATATTTAATCGCCTTCTTATTGATGTACAACATTATTTTGCAAGAACTGCAAATGATGTGGGGAACCCAATCTGTATCCTGGTGCTGTATTTCAATGTTAAAACAATCCTTATATAAGGTTTTAATCTTATCCGTTATCGGTGACCCCATTTTACTCAATACGTGTTGACAGCAAATATAACAAAATGAATCACTGTTTTTATCGCACTTATGAAAAGTCCTTGTACCGTGAGACCGTTTTCTTGTAGCATTATACTCTACATGAGCCAAGTCACCCACACATGAAGAGCTACGGTCGCTGGATGACGACGGCTGCGGGCCCGCTTTCCCACCCTGACCAACGGCCGATACTGGGTTTCCGAGTCCCTGCATCGTAATTCTCTTTCTTCTACCTGCCATGACGGCATCTAAGCCGTTATCCAGGGACTCTGCCGGCTAGTGGAGTAACACCGTTGCCCACCGTCACCACGTGGAGGTGCCCTGGATGCAGGTAGAAGAATAAAAATCGACCGATGAATTTTCTCGGCGTTCAAAATGGCGCGAAAACATCTGCCATCTTGAATTTTGTAAATCCAACCTCAGATTCGTGATCAGCGACCCAAAAAATCCCCGTGTACCAAATTTGGTAAGGATCGGTTGAATTTTAATTTGAATTCGTTTTTGCATTCTAGAAGCACTATATCTGTCTGATTTATTGAGGTTAGAAAGAAAACAGAACTGTATGGCTCAATCCAACCGATGAATATTAGCTTAGCGTGTCCGAATACATATTAATACATCTTTGGATTCATAAAAAAGCTTGAATCAATTTTTTAGGAGTATATTTTTCTTAACTTTTACTAATTTTTACCTATTTTTTGAGGTTAGAAAAAAATTGAGATGTGATGGCGATATTCTGACGTCAGATTCGTGATCAGCGGGCAAAAATACTACGGATCTGATATATCGCATCAAAAGTATACCCCACTTTTTTTTTTGTGGGGCTGTGTAATCGATGCGAAAAAGTTTTTAAAAATTTTTTGCCATTAATATTATATTAAGTCAATTAAAATTTATAAAATTTCATAAAAAAGTCACTTGACTACGAAAGCGCCACGATTGGCTACCGTATTTGTGACCTTATATTAAAGTGTTTTCACATAACTACTGTCAACAGCTTCTACCAAAATCAAAATTATTGAAGTATGCTATATTTTGTTATATTTATTAAAAATGTAAATGTAAATAAGAAACAAAATATTTTTATTACATATAATTAAATTATTTTTAAGGTGTCACGCGAAAATTACAGTGACAAGGTTATAGGTTATGTTCAACTTAAACGCAAAAATAATTATTATTATATATGATCTTCACAATAGAAAAAATTTGATGTTATTTTAGGATTAATACGTCGTGTTGCTTGGAACAATTAATTTCGACGTTTAACATCTTGGGGCATTTTAAAAACATTTTTTCGGGAGTTATTTTTGTGGTATTCATACAAAATGGTACGACCCAGGCACGATAACTTTTTAGATTAGACATTTTCAATAAATTTATCAATACACTGATGATAATAACAAGAATAAATTGATTGAAAACTAAAATAGGAGAAAAATAAACATTGTGACGTCACACGCGCTCGGGCTTTTTTCGTCTCGTCATCGGTAATAAATTCAAAAATTTATTTTCAATTTGATGTAACTTTTTAATTATAACGAAAAAAAAAATAGTTTCGTTATAAAACTTATATATGATCTTTCCATTTATGACAAAAAAATATGTTGTTCCAAATCCCATTTTATTTTGGTGAAAGTCGTCAACTGCTCGTTTTTGATGTAGTGACAAACTGGCTCATAATTCTCATATGATTGTGTGTGTAATGATTGGATTAAGATTTCTAGATGTGAAAAAGTCAAAGTGCGTATTTATTTTACGATTTTTGTTCACCAGGAAAATGCTGAGTAAATAACTTTACCCATTTTATATATATTTTAAGGCGATGACAAAACTCCAAAATGCGTACAGAAGTGCGAAGCAAGCTACTCCATTCCCTACCAGAAAGACAAACACTACGGGTCAAAATCTTATTCAGTATCAAGTCGAGTAGAACAAATTCAGACTGAAATTCAAACTAATGGACCTGTCGAAGGAGCGTTTTCTGTATATGAAGATTTTTTGAGTTATAAGAGTGGTAAGTTAAAAGTTTGTCTTTTCTTTTTTTAGTTTATTGATGTTTGTTTAAATCGTTCAAGAATATTTTTTTATGGGTCTAGCACACGTGCTGCAGGGAAGTTCCTAAGGCGCTACAGGAGCGACACGTGTGCGGAAAAAAAAAAGCGATTCACGTTGTTCTTGAATCGCTGTAAATTGTAGTCGGTGGGAAACACAGTCTTGGGCAAATTATTTCATATATATGTATATATATATATATATATATATATATATATATATATATATATATATATATATATATATATTTATATACAGTAGAACCGCGGTTATCCGAGGTAACGCGGGGGGGCACCCTCCTCATATAATCCGGATTTGTTTTTTATTCATTGTATTAACGTTTTTAACATATACTAAATAGGTACATAAATTATAAAACAGTGAAATAGGTATCTATGCGCTTCCGTTTCATAATGCATCTTCTTTTTCTCGCTGCAGTGTTTCTCCACCTATTAAGAAGAAGCAAATCCGCTCGGGTTGCCTCTAGTTGTTCGATATACCTCAAAGCTTTTTCCAAAGAAGCAAAACCTTCTTGGTGAGAGATCTTAGTGGGAGACTGTTCATTCACCGCCGCTTCGTCATCGTCATCGTCATCTGATTTTTCGGTTTCCTGAAAAGCATTCTTTATTTCTTCAATACTCATTTCTGCTTCTAAATCATCTGTTGTAATCCATTCAACAACATCTTCTCTTGTCACATTTTCGCAACATTTTAATTTTTGCATTAATTCAAATAAACTTTTTTCTTTTTCTTCTATCTCGCTGTCAAAATTTAAACAGGACATTTCTCCATAGCTTCTCAATTTCAAAGCTAATTCATTTAATGGAGTATCATCTTCACTGTCATTATAGTCCTCGAAATCAATAACTTTTGACCAAGATTTTTGAACAGTGGTAGTACGCACAGTATCCCAAACTTGACTTACCCAGTAAATAACATTTTTCAGTATAACCTTTTCTCATCCCATTAATAATATCGTCCTTTTCTGTGTATTCTAACAGATGTTCAAGATATAAACACCTATAATTTTTTTTAATGTTTTCGAGGATGCCTTGATCCATTGGTTACATTTGGAAGAAAAAATTTTACAACAATTTCGCCCACATGAAGTCCTTCTCCAGGGTGAGAGGGGGCATTATCCATTAACAAAATTGCTTTAATAGGAAGATGGTTTCTGTTCAAAAATGTAGTCACAGATGGCACGAACTCTTCTTCAAACCAGTTAGTAAATAAGGTCGCATCCATCCATGCGCTCTTCTGACTTTGGTAATAGACTGGTAGGGCTTTGGGTGAGATGTCTTTTTAAAGCTCTTGGACGTGTAGACTTGCCAATCACCATCAGTGTGATTTTGTGCTTGCCAGATGCATTGGAACATACCATTATAGTTAATCTTTTCTTACTTCGTTTGTGCCCAGGAGCTGATTTTTCCTGTCGAGATGCCAATGTTTTTGATGAAAGCATTTTATAATTCATACCAGTTTCGTAATATTTGTAAATTTGATCACATGTGTATTCACATTCTTCGATTTGCTTTTTAAAGTTCTGCTTAATCTTCTCAATTGATGACACATCAGCAGAAAGTTTTTCACCACATACAGTCAGTTGTCGTACACCGTACTATTTTTTCCAGCGGTCATGCCATCCAGAACTGGCGGTAAACTGATCTATCTCTGGGAATTGCCTACTAATGATTATTGCTCTCTGTTGTAAAATTGGACCTGACAGACGCACACCTTTTGATCCCACCCCCACCACATGAATAAAGCTTCCTTAACCTTTTCATAGTCGTCGGTTTTCATTGATTTTCTTCCTGAAGACGAGGAGGCTTGATTTATACACCACTCTTTTATTTTTGTGCGGTTTCTTTTCCAATCTCCAACTGTTACCTCACCTACTCCATAATCTCATGTAACAACTTTAATTGTCTCTCCTGCTTCAATTCTTCTGATGGTTTTTAATTTTTCTTCAATAGGAACGATGATTCTTTTACGCTTGTTTTGCTCCATTATGATACGACAAACAAAAATTCAAACAAAGCAGTTCGTATGAATTACACTTAACTACCAGAACTCCAACCAAATAAATTATGTGAGTATACTCGTAGTAAACGCTATAACGCACTGCATTCACGCAAATTTACATGCTGAAAGAGTTCAAAAACATAAATAGGGGAACCCCTCACACGGGCCAGGAGGATTCCCCGAAGGCCTCTACGATTTTAAATGGAAATATGTACATACATATTTTAGAAACTCGGTTAATACGCAGCATAGACGCGCGTACCTCGGATAATCAGGTTCTTAGTTTAGCTCGGTTAATCCGGAGCTCGGATAATCGCGACTCGATTAATTGGGGTTCTACTGTATACTAGATTTTTTCTAAAGGCTTAGGAATATATACATATATGAACTTACTTTTAGGGTTAGAGCTATCCATACACAATTTTACAAAAACCTGGCAACATTATACACAAAACAATGTACAACAACAAAAACAAACATAATACTTACATGGAAGATCTATTCTGAGCATATAAGGCAAATTTTGAATTATGTAGACCTAAGCTCTAGAGCACCGACGTGGACAGCACCCCTATTGACTTATGGATAAATATCTTATAAGTATTGTAAGAAGTAGCTTATTTTATGGAATTTCTTTTTTTCAGGTGTCTATCAACACGTCTCTGGTAAATTTCTAGGTGGACATGCTATTAGAATCCTTGGTTGGGGTGTCGAAAATAACGTTCCTTATTGGATAGTTGCGAACTCGTGGAATTCTGATTGGGGAGACAATGGTATGTAGATTTATTGGGCTGTATTCATTACCTTGACGCCCGATTAGCTTACTATCTCACATTTTATAAACTTTTGACTAAAGTCATCTCCATTAGATTAAAAAATAAGTTAGATTCCTATCAGCCATGCGAATAAGCTGGATTTAAATCCGGCTCTAGGACATGCGACCACTTACAGACAATGATAGATATCCTAGAGAAGAGTACAATTTCGAACTCTACATAGCCTTCATAGACTATGAGAAGGTTTTTGATTCTATTGAAATGTGGGAAATCATCGACGGCTTAAACAACTGTAGAATTGATTCTACAATCAAAGATATATATGAAAATAGAGTAAAGTTCATTATCTCATTTGATTCAGGAATGACGAAAAAATGGTAAATACAATAGTTTTTAGGAAATGTTAAGGTGCACAGTTTAAAATTATTTTTGGGTATACAGGGTACTTCAAAAAAGTGTGGCCGATATAACATATGTTTTTTTAAATGGAATATCCTATTTTTTAATTTATTTTTAAATTCTGCGTAAAATTTTATAACTTTTTTATTAATAATGTTATGTACCTAAACCTAGTAGTTTTTCTAATATGTGTTTCAATTTTTTTAAAAAAATACTAGTTTTCAGTTTTGTAAAAAATCGCCCGTTGCGTCATTGTTTCTGAAGGTGGAATACTCATAATTGGTACGAGCGTTCTATAGAGATGAAAAAAAATATATATGTAAAGAAATTTGAGTTAGATGTTACAGGGTGTTCAAAATAAATTTACATTTCGACTTTTAAATTGAAAAAACTCAAATTGTTTACATGGCACACCCTGTATATTATTTTTTCTGATAAATTTTACAAAATCCTCCAACTTTTATTAAGTACGTCATATACCTATTTCTAATAGTTTTCAATTTATTTTGAATTAATCAATTTTTACTCTTGTTTTTATTACTTACGTTATAACATCATAGTTGCCAAGACAAAACAAAAATGTAGGCATTGTCAAATTTTGACATGTCTATTAAGCAAGTAAAAATAGTTTAATTTGTTGTAGTAAGTGACGTATAAAGGTAATAATTATGGATTTTCCTAAAAATGAATTAATTGATATGGTTTATATACTGGGCGAGGCAGGAAAAAAAATTATCTTTTGGCAGTAAGGCTTTACGGCGCGAAGTATCGTAATAGACGTATACCATCTAGAAAATCTTTTCAGTGCTTAATGGAACGGTTTGATGGTAGTGGTAGCGTTGAGTATACGAAACGGAAAGTAGTAAACCAGAATGCTACCAATTAGCAAAAAGAAATGGAGATTTTACTTCCTGTTGAAGATAATCCCCAGGTCAGCAGCCGTCAACTAGCTGATTTATCTGACACAACCCAATCTACAGCTAATCGCACCACGAGAAAATAGAAGTATCATCCGTTTCATATGGAACTACACCAAGAACTTCAAGACCGTGATTTTGAACGACAAGTAAACTTTTATACTACCATGAACGGACTAACAGAGGCCGATCCAAATTTTTTATCCAAAATAATGTTTTCTGATGAAGCTACTTTTCGCAGTAATGGAGCAGTTAACAGCCATAACATGCATTATTATTCAACAGTTAATCCATTTTGGGTCCGGGAAGTTCAAAACCAAAACCATTGGCCGCTTAATGTATGGTGTGGAATATTAAATTTTCGAATTATTGGTTCATATTTTTTCCGCGAACCGCTTAACGAGCCTAGATATCTAAATTTTTTGAAAAACGAATTACCCCAGCTTCCCGAGGAAGTTGATAACTTTGAAAGGGAACAAATGTGAATTCAACAAGACGGAGCTGCTGCTCATTACCACCGGGAAGTTCGGGAATTTTTAAACGATCGTTACCCACAAAAATGGATCGGTAGGGATGGATTCATTCAGTGGCCCCCTCGATCATGTGATTTAACACCTTTAGACTTCTTTTTGTGGGGCTACATTAAAGATCGTGTTTATGTGAATCCCCCTACAATACCAGTAGATATGGAAAATAGGATACGGGATGCGTGCAGGACAATAACGCCCTTTATGCTAAGGAAAGTGAAGGAAAATATAGTTAAACGAATAAACATGTATATTCAAGTAGACGGGCATATTTTTGAACACTTATTACGTCATAATTAAGCATTAGATAAGTTAAACTATATTAAAATTATTATTAACTATTTGTTTATGTTTTCACAATAGCGTAAGTATATTAAAAACAAAAGTAAAAATTGAAAAATTCAAAAATTAATCGAAAACTATTAGAAATAGGTATATGACATACTTAATAAAAGTTGGAGGGTTTTGTAAAATCTATGAGAAAAAAATAATAATATACAGGGTAGGCCATTTAAAAAATTTAAGATTTTTCAATTTAAAATAGTCGAAATGCATAAATTTATTTTGAACACCCTGTAGCATCTAACTCAAATTTCTTTACATATATCTTTTTTTTTTCATCTCTATAGAACCCTCGTACCAATTATGAGTATTCTATCTTCAGAAACAATGGCGCTACTAGCAATTTTTTTACAAAACTGAAAACTAGTATTTTTTTTTTAAAAAAACTACTAGGTTTAGGTTTATATTAATGAAAGTTATAAAATTTTATACAGAATTCAAAAATAAATTAAAAAACAGGATGTTCCATTAAAAAGAAACATATGTTATATCGGCCACACGTTTTTGAAGTACCTTATGTACTCAAAATTAATTTTAAACTGTGCACCTTAATATTCCCTAAAACCATTGTATTTATCATTTTCTCATAATTCCCGAAACAAATGAGATAATGGACTTTACTCTATCGTTGACTCACCCTGTACAACAAACAAATAAACCGAAAATTAGAAGATGCAGCTATGGCATCAGCAGTGTCACCAACAGTCACCAATCTCTTCATGGCCCTTCGGTAGAAACCACCCCCTCGAGTTTCTAGGAAATCTGAACTCTGTTCATCACTTCACATAAACGAGTTAGCTTTAAAAATACCGAGTGATCTCTGAAAAATTTCACTTGAGCGGACGGATTAACACTTTTGCATAAATCGCAGCATCCCAATAGATAAAGTTCTACAACAAATTCCGCGAATCGCAGATCTTCCAGACCACATAATGGATCTTGCCAGACTGTGCCTTAAAAATAGACAATTCTTGTTTATATAACCAAATATACAGACAAATTGGTTCATCTTGATTACCAGCCATAGTCAATCTCTTCATGATCAATTTTGAACGAAAGACGTTAAACGAAGCTGCCCTAAATCCAAAACTTCGATACGTCAGTGACATATTCGTCGTATGGCTCTTTTAAAAAGATTACCCCAACAAGTTCTGAGATCACCTACATTCTTTACACCAGAAAATCCAGCTCTCTTTGGAACTATAAGAAAACAATTAAATACCCTCTTTAAACATATTTGTACAGAAAACAGCAGGCCACCTGAAGCACACCGTCTACAGAAAACCAATATACACCAAAAAGTATTTGCACGCCAATCCATATTGTCACTTATATCACAACTACAAGTAGTAGCCAACACCTTGATCAAAAAATCTTCTCGCCTAACCGAAAGCGCTATCAGGCACTATGACCTAAACAATACCATAAAACAAGGCCAGCACCCAGAGAATCAAAAAAGCACGACAACTACAAAATACCACACGAAAGCAGGAATCACCTCAAAAACAAGCTAGATTCACACAGGAACAACAGGTCGTTTCGAACGATTTCTACAAAAACACAGTATATCTACCGCCTACAAATCATATGAAATAGTAGGATCATCATTCATAAATCCAAAGCTGTAAAACCAGGATGTATACCACTTTCTATATGGTAATGGCACAGGCTACATCAGCTCTCTTCCAAGACTAGCTAGCGACAGGCCACATATAAAGAGCTATCGTACGGCACTACAAAACAATAATTATCCTAGAAGCCATCGAAATTAAAAAAAAGGCAGTCTAATTCCAATAACCACAATTTCTTAACACTAAACGAAGAACGCAACAAAATATAATACGTAAATACACAAAATTAAGCGATGGGATCTAAAATTATAAATATATAATACATTTTTTACAATTCCACAATGCATGTTATTTCGTATAATGTTAGAAGAATAAATATATAAACAAAATTAATAAATGAAACGTAAAGAATCTTGGATGATGACTGAGCAGTAAAAAAAGCATTTGAAATTGCACAGTCTAGATACAGCAATATTATGATTTTATTCTCTCTGGGGTCTTACCAGGAGAATTGTCCTGAGTTTTGGGCCTCGAAAAACTTGTGCTCTTTTGTTTATAAGTAATTGAGCAGTGTGCACATTTGAATTTGTTATTTCAAATTTGAATTACCCGCCATTTTATACCATTTGGTCAAAAATGGATCTTTTTTTTTCAAAATTTAGGTTTCGACGTTGGCTTTCCGATGTCATTAAAAAAATTTTAACCATTTTTTTTATATTTATATTTAATGCGCTACAGGCTATGAAGGCCTAGGGCTTAGTTAAATTGTATCCATTTCCCTCTTCCATCATCCGACGTCCAAGTATTGTTGGATCGTATGTCTCCACTCTATTATATTTTACGCCTCCGTCCTCCAGACTCCTATGGCTCCTAAATCCTCCTCAATACGTTGCAACCATCTCATCTTCGGCCTTCCCCTTCTTCTCGCACCCACAGGCCTCATTGCCAGCACCATTTTCGGCAGTCTCTTTCTTGTCAGACGCTGTACGTGTCGTAACCATCTCATTCTTTGCGCACTTATAAAAGATGTGATTCTATGTCCGTCATATAAGTTTTCCAGTTCCTGATTTGTCCGTCTAGTCCACCCTTCCGGTGTGTTTCTTCCTCCGTAGATCAGTCTCAACATCCTTCTTTCCCACCTCTCCAGCGTCTCTTCCTCTAATTTGTTTATTACCCATGTTTCACATCCTTAGGTGACAGTAGGTCTTCTGACCGATGTGTAAATCCTTAGTTTTGTCTTTCTAGAGACGTATTTTGATTTCATTAAAGTGTTCAGGCTCCCACATTTTTGGTTGCCCTTTGCTATTCGGGCCTTCAATTCACTCCCCTCTTGTCTGTTTTCTTCCAACAGTACCCCCAAATATACAAAACTATCCACTCTCTCAAATTTATATTCTTTTCCATCGTAGGCCACTACATTAAGTTCTTTTTCTTTTTTAATTTCTGCGCTTCCTGCTATCATATATTTCGTTTTCTCGGGGTTGATTTCTAATCCATACTTGCATGCCTCTCTTATTAGTCTTTTCCTTCTTTTTACCAGTTCTCTGCTAGATTTTACTATCAAAGTCAAATCATCCGCATATGCTATGCACTGGTGCTCTTTATTAAAAATTGTACCGTTAGCCTCTAGACTGATCTCTCTTATTATCCTTTCTAAAATTGAGTTAAATAACGTCGCAGACAATGGGTCACCCTGTCGTAGTCCCCTTTCCACTATAAAACCCTCTGATTCCAGGCCATTCCATACTATTTTATTGATCGTTTTTTGTAGAGTCATTTTAACTAATCTGATTAGTTTTGTTGGTATCTCTAATTGGGACAATGCTTGATACATTCTGTCTCTCATAATTCTGTCATAAGCCGGCCGGAAGCCCATAAAAAGGATATGTAACGCTATTTTATGTTCATCACACGTAGTTTGAATTTCTTTAACATTGAATATCTCATTTGTTGTGGATCTATTACTTCGAAACCCTACTTAAAATTCCCCCATTCTTTCTTCTGCATACCCGTTCAGTTCTTCCGCAATATCTTTGCCAGAATCTTATAGCATGTATCTAACAGAGCTATTCCTCTATAATTTTATCACCTTTTTTATGTAGTGGACTTATAAGGACCATTATTTTGGCATTGCCTCCTGTTCCCACCCTTGCTCTATTAGTAGAAATAGTTTCTCATGCAGCTGTTCACCTCCTTCCTTTAACATTTCAGCACTTATTTCACTTTCACCGGGCTTTTTGGATTTTCATTTTATTAATTATAGCTTTGATTTCTTCTCTTGTGGGTTTGCTCACCATATTCCCATCATCATCCATTGTTCGCTCTTCCACCTCATTTCCTGCTTCTCCCCCATTCAACAATACCTTTTACATTTTATTATTAATCAAATAGCAACTTTTAACACAAGGCGTTTTTTTTTGGTTATTTTTTCAAAAAAATTGAAAAATTTCTATTATATCTGGTAGAGAATCGCGAGACCTTTATTAAAAAAAAAACCGGTCAAGTTGAACGTGCGCAATTAGTGTTCCGTACGTTGATTGCTTTTAAAATAAAAAATGTTGTAACGGAAGTGTAAAATGATCAGTGACTTCACAAAACACACCCCAAATGAGTTATCAACAAAGTTTATTTCCAATCTTTACTGAAAATTGATGACCTTGAAATTTCTGTTTTTTTTTTTATATACCAGATAAATTATTACAGGTAATGCACTCGTGATCATTTTCGTTCAATCTACACCCCATGGAGAATATTCCAGAATTTTTTTCAAAATTTTTTTGATAAGTACTTTTCGAGATAAGGCGAGTGGACAGCGATTTTTCGCGATTTTTTAAAAATAATACAAAAAAAAAAGTGCGCGCAAGTATTACATGATATATATATATTTTTTACTCGTGTTTTCACAAGCTTTCATTTGACACCACACTCGATTACCTAGTAAAAAAATTTTTTTTTCACTTCCGATTTCACCCCCCAAAATTAATCCCTTAAGTCAAAATTTAACTTTCAAAACTACATGGCTCTGATGAGGCCATCAATTCCTATATTATTACCAAATTTGGGGCAGGCAATTGCGTCAAAAAAATCTTATGATTTTTGGTGCCAATGAAGATACTTCTGTGGATATTCAAGCCAGGAGAGATTCGGATGTCGCATTGGCGACTGATACTATTTTGAAGATTTACCCTGATGCCAAAACCCAGGCCATTAGGGTTTTTCGAGTTGGTCGAGAGAATCCGACAGGGATTAGGCCTATGAAGGTCATTTTGGAATCACCTAACGATGTTAAATCCATAATTCATAATGTGAAAGAGTTGAAGAAGAGTATGAGCGAATTTCCATAAGTTTCGACAGAACGCCCAAGCAAATTGAAGAGTACAGAATCTTGAAAGAAACTCTCACTTCTCGGCTGCGAAATGGTGAAACTAACCTCAAAATTAAGTATATCAGTGGTATCCCAAAGATTGTTAATTTAAACTAAATAATATGTCTAACAGTAGCTCGTCAACAACTTCTCATGGTCTGAGTTGTATGTATCAGAACGTCAGAGGACTTAACACAAAGACGGATTCTTTTTATCGTTCGGTATGTGAAAGTGATTATGACATCATCGCTATCACCGAGAGTTGGATTCAAGATAACATATTTTCAAGTGAACTTTTCGACGATAGATACTCTGTATTTCGGTGTGATAGAAACTTTAATGGGATGGGGCGTTTCACGGGGTGGTGGTGTGATACTGGCTTTTAAGAGAGAATTGAAACCAATACAGGTTGATCTCCAGGTTGTTCGCGACAGTGTAGTGAAAGTCGACATGGTATGTAGCAAACTATTTTTAAATTATAATACATTATATGTTTTAGTATTGTACATACCTCCGCATATAACAAATGCGGAATTTTCGTCCTTATTGCAGTGTGTTGAGGCGCTCTCATTTATGTATGGTAATAACCTGTTTATTACAGGTGATTTTAACGATCCAAATTTCACTTAGGGTGCAGCTGGGGATATGAAGGCTGAGTTGTTGGGAAATTTTATGAACTTGCTAGCTCTGGAACAGTTTAATAATATACTGAATGAAAATGATTCAGTTCTGGACTTAGTTTTTTCTAACATCAATTGCACGGTACATAGGGAACAATTTCCACTGGTGGATGAGGACAGCCATCATCCACCCTTAGATATTTCATTATCTCTCAAAGTTAAATCCCATAATGTTCCTGTCAACTTATCACAAACTAAGTACAATTTCAGGAAGGCTAACTTTCCGAAGCTTTATGAAAGGATATTAAATATCGACTGGTTAGATCTTTGTATTCTGAAGGATGTTGATGAGGCGTGCGGTTTACTCTACCGGAATTTGTTTGGTATATTTGATGTGTGTGTACCTAAATCGGTCATTCGTAAAAGAACATTTCCTGTCTGGTTCACAGCTGATATCATTAAAGGCATAAAGCGTAAACACAGAATTTTTAGGAAGCTCAAATATTCTCATTCAGATTGTCATCGTAGAGAGTTTAATGAACTACGACGTAATGTTAAATTATTGATCGATTTGGCGTATAAAAACTACATCTCTAAAGTAGAGGATTCCATCACTGATGATCCAACTACGTTTTGGTCGTTTATTAAAGCTAAAACATCAGCAACTTATTTGCCTGATGTGCTTAAGTTGGGCAATCTTCAGTTCTCTGAGCCGGATAAAATTGCTGATGCATTTGCCGGCTTCTTTGGGAGTGTATATAGTGCGCCGTCAGATCGCGTCTCCAAAAACGATGTCTTCACCTCAAATTTATGTATCGCTCTTGATTGTTTGCCAGAGCAAACTATACTAACGGCATTGAAAGGATTGAAAGATAAACTTACTTGTGGCCATGATAATATTCCCAGCTTTATCGTGAAGGATTGTGCTCATGCTTTGTTGTTACCTTTATCTTATATATTCAATTTGTCTCTAAAAACGAACAGATTTCCTGACGTATGGAAAAAGGCCAAAATCATTCCCATATTTAAAAAGGGTGACGCAAATGATATATCTAATTATAGACCGGTATCTTTATTACCAATATTCGCCAAAGTCTTTGAGATGTCAGTATATCAGTGTATTTTTGCACAGGTTAAAAGCCTGATTTCTGTAAATCAACATGGTTTTTTTTTAGCAAACGTAGTACAATAAGTAATTTGGCTTGTTTTGCTCAATTTACAGGCAATGCTTTGGACAAACGAATGCAGGTTGATGCTGGGTACAATGATTTCTCGAAGGCCTTTGATAGGGTTGACCATTCCATATTTCTACATAAGCTGGATAGACTGGGTTTCAGTAATAACCTAATTACTTTTTTCGAGTCCTATTAGTGTAACCGCTTGCAGTACGTCGAAATTCGTGGACATAAATCCTCAACGTTTAGTGCCACAAGTAGTGCACCACAGGGTAGCAACCTTGCACCTTTAATTTTGTCACTCTTCATTAACGACATTGGTGATGACATAACTAGTAATTTTCTTTTGTTTGCGGACGACCTAAAGCTTTTCCGCACCATAAGAGACTCTAGTGATTGCCTTTCATTACAACATGATATGGAGTTGTTACAGCAATGATGTGAGTTGAATAGGCTGCCATTGAATGCCGGTAAGTGCTTCTTTTTGACTTACTCGAATAAATTTAGCACCATCGACTTCTAGTATAAATTGGATAATGAAGATATTACACGTTGTAATACCTTCAAGGACCATGGAATTATTTTTGATCCTAAACTTTCATTTGCCCATCATATTAATTGGATATGCACTACTGCGATGAGGACGTTGGGTTTCATAATACGTAATTCAAGTGGTTTTCATAACAGTAAAACATTAAAAACTTTATTTTCCAGCTATGTGCTTTCACGGCTTGAATATGGTGCAGTTGTTTGGAATCCAATACACTCTAACTATATTAAATAGGTAGAGAATATTCAAAGAAAGTTTGCAAAATTTCTTATATTAAAATATGATGGTGTGTATCCTGATAGGAGTGGCAATGAGGTCATTATAACTGAACGTTTTCAGCTACCTTTATTGACAAATCGAAGAAATTACCATCCGGTGTGTTTTCTTATAAAATTATGTAAATCTCTTATTGACTCTCCTGACTTACTATTTCAAGTAAACTTTCACGTTCCTAATAGATTGGTCAGAACCTCTCCTGTTTTCTGTTTACCTACTGCATCAACTAATTTTCTCATCAAAACACCATTGTTTCAAGCTATGAGAGTTTTCAACAGAACTTGTAACGACATTGACGTGAACAACCTGTCATTTGCGCAATTTGCCAAATGCTTAAAAAATAAATTGTTGCATGTATAGATATTTATTCCAAGTGTATCATTTTAATTTTAATTTTTCAGTTTTATATAATTTCTATGTGATTTTTATATTATCTGTGTCTTTTGTTCTATACTGGTACTTTGTTTTTCTTTTTATCTCTATCTCCTTTGTATTATGTTATTTATGCTTAATTGTCTTGTAAATGGTATATCTGTTAGACAATAAAGATTATTATTATTATTATTAAATTTAAACTTTCTATGACAAATAGTTTCGGAGAAAATCGGGTGTGACAGACGGACAGACAGACAGACAGACACCGAAGTGATCTTATAAGTGTTCCGTACGGAACACTAAAAACGGTTAACATGACTCAAAAAAAAATAAATTTACAGGCATCGGAAAGCTGGCCTCGAGGCTAAAATTTTGAAAAAAAAAACGATCCATTTTGGAGCAAATGGCATAAAACGGCGGGTAATTCAAATTTTAAATAAAAAATTTAATTGTTCCCACTGGGTTCAATATTTTTGTACCAAAATTTCAGGTTAGGTCGAAAACTCAAGACAATACTCCTGGTGATGCCCCAGAGAGGAATAATCATAACATTGCAGTATCTAAACTATGCCTATCTCATCATTATTTTGACCTTTTTTACTGCGCTATTTTATAATAAGAATCATTTATTTACAGGAACATTCAAAATACTTAGAGGTGAAGATCAAGTTGGAATCGAAAGTTCTATCGTCGCTGGAACACCAAAACCTTAATATAAAGAGCATTAGCCTGTACTCTGTTTAATTTTAGGTTAGTGCATGTATAGGTAGTACTGAATAATAATAATTTTATTAATTTTAGAAATTTTAAATATCTATCGATTACTAGAACATTTACACGCCTGTAAGTGGCGCAATAATACTTGAATGAGCGATATTTTTGTAACAATGGGTACGTAGAACAATAGTTTGTTATTATATTTTATAAATAAAATTTTAAATAGCAGCATTATCTCTTGTTAATTACAAAAATTTAAAAATACGAACGATTACGTTATCGCTGTGCCTCTTCTTTAAAATCGTATTAACTTACATGTTTTTAAATATTATTTCCACTTATTAAATCACATGTGACCAAGAAATTTAAAATTTAATATCAGAAACTAATTATTTATTAGATTAATAGTTATTTTAGTCAAAAATAGTTCAAATTTTTACAAAAATAAAGCTGTAAAGTATATACTAGTTACCACTTTAATAGAAAAGGGGATCAAATAAAAATATTTTTTCATATTATTTTATTTCATACCGTCTAGTGAATTGTTTTTCCTTCACCGTCCGAGAAATGACACGTTACAGTACAATACCGGAAAATGTTAAAAGGTAACATTTACCGGACGGTTTAAACTAAATATAGCGTATTTATTGAGTCGGCTAGGCCTGAGGAGTATAGTTATTGGGGAGCTCCCCTTTTCTTTGTTGACGTTCCCGAAATTTCCGAGAGGGATATTGTAACTGCGGCTAGGTCTCTTAAGAATAAACTGACCTCCGGTTCCGATGGCATTCCCAGTTTTGTTGTCAAGAATTGTGTGTCTGATCTATCCGGTCCTTTACTCCACATCTTTAATCTAGTGTTGACGACTCATATGTTTCCTGCTACTTGGAAGGTGGCCAAAGCCCGACCTATCTTGAAGTCTGGGGATCCAGATGTGGTTGGTAATTATCGACTCATATCTATTTTATGTAATTTCTCTAAAATTCTTGAAATTATTTTGCATAAATTTATTTTCTCAAAAGTGAGAAATACTACTGACCAACACGGTTTTATGCCTGGCAGATCCACCACCACAAATCTTGCCTCATTCTCGCAATTTATGTGCGACGGTATCAATGATGGGAGCCAGATTGACGTGGTCTATACGGATTTTCGCAAAGCCTTTGATCGACTGGATCACTACTTACTGTTGGATAAGGTCGGATCTCGTTTCGGGCTCTCAAATAACCTGATTGATCTTTTAAATTCATACCTCATGGATCGCAGGTTTTTTGTAGAAATCAATGGGTTTAGATCGCCTCTCCATATGTCCACTTCAGGTGTTCCCCGGGGTTCCAATCTGGGACCTCTTCTTTTCAATATGTTTGTTGACGACTTGCTGAGTGAGATAGGTTGCCGGAAGCTTGCTTATGCCGATGACCTTAAGATTTTTAAATGCATAGACACGGTTTCTGATTGCCACGAATTACAGAGCAGCATTTATGCTCTCACCAACTGGTGCTCTACTAACAGGCTCACCTTAAACGTTTCCAAATGCAGTGTCGTCCGATATTCCTATCGTAACAACCCTATATTTTTCAATTATTCCGTAGGTGATACTGTTCTACAGAATCTTCGTTCAATTAGAGATTTGGGTATCGTCTTTGACGATAAATTCTCTTTTGCTGACCATATTGAACAAATGGTTGCTGGTGCATCAAGGATACTGGGTTTCCTGATTAGAAATTGTAGAGACTTTACTAACATATCTGTAATCAAGCCTCTCTATTATTCCTTCGTTAGGTCTAAGTTTGACTATGCTTCTATTGTTTGGTATCCAATATACAATTGCCATAACAACTCAATCGAATCGATACAGAGGCGCTTCATTAAATATCTTATTTTCAAGAGGGATGGTGTCTATCCGGACCGCGGTGTTGATCACGGACTAATCTTGTCAAGGTTAAGTGAGTTGCCTCTTGCAAAGAGAAGGGACATTCACTCCATCAAATTCTTATATAAGTTGTCAAATCACCATATTGATTGCCCTTTCCTATTAAGCAATGTATCTTTCCATATACCAGGCCTTGGGGCAAGGCGCTCACCTATTTTTAGCCTCGGGCGAGCTAGGTCAAATATATTATTCCACAGCCCTATTTATATAATGTGCAAGAACGCCAATGTCATTGGAAACTCCGGTGATTTCCATTGCGGTAGGCTGTCCGTACTTATTGGTTCTCTGCTCAGTGTTTAGAGGCTGCTCAAATTTGTAGTTTTTTGTTATTACTATTTTTATTTTTTTTAATTTGTACAATTGTTCAAACATTTTAATTTTATTTTAATTTTATCATGTTCTTTTTTTATATGTAGCTCATTAGCATAAACGTTATTTCTGTAATTGGGCCCTGGCCTGTTGGAATTGAATGTATAAATAAATAAATAAATAAATAAATATAGTTACATCACACGCTGTACAAGAAAATCGCCGAATCATTATAGAAGTGCCGGTTTCGGTAGCGCGGTGGGTTGAGAGCCTGCCAAAGAGCGCTAGTTCGAATCCGGCGCTCACGGCTCTGTGTTCTGACCTCCTGGATTTTAAATTACAGTAATTCAAGTAAGAACGTGCCGCCTTTAACTTGTAGTCGGTAAAAGAAATTCTTTTTTTTTTATGGTATTGTTGCCTGTGGTGTAGCGTGGATTTCAGCCGCCCAGGACGTAGGCCAAATTCGCCGCCCCCTTCTTTAGGTATTTAAATTCAAAAGACTCCAACATTTACAGAAATTCTCAATATTCACTGACAGACTTCCCCGAAGGGACTTACCCGTACCCTATCCTAATTTGCAGGTGTTATTAGACAACAGTGGCGGCTCCTCTATAGGAGCACATGAGCACGTGAACCCCCTGTCAACAACAAGGCAAAATGCAAATTACTTTGTATTTACTCAGTCATACAAACGTTTTTTAAAGAAGTGAACCTTCCCTACAAATGGACAACAACAATGTATTACAACCCTAATACTTTACGTACCGTTAAACCTCGAGTTGTCACTGAAGCTCCCTAAGCGCACAAACTACAGGAACTGGATGTAACGCAAGGCGGTATACGGCGCTGTCTCGTTTTATACGTTTTTTTTGTTCTGGCAAACTGTGTCTCTCTCTAATACGAAGATATAAATTTGTCGTTTTTCTCTCTCTCCATGGTTCACAGTTACTTGGTGATCTTGCAGATTTGGATTGGGATAGAGGCGTCGTGTTAATTCGTTTATATTTTACATCTAATCTAAGCGGTTCCAGTCAGAGTAGTTAAATTTGGTTTTGGCGCTCAATATTTTGCAACAAAGGGTGTATTTTTAATATTAAGGCGTGAATGCAATTATATACAGACGTAAACTGATTATAATTGATGTAATGAACGAAAAAATAGATGCACAGCCAGGGTGTAGTAAATTGTTAGGCGTTAAAAGAAACTTTGAATATATATGAATTATTTAAAACAAAATTTTTTGAAGTTGCCTTTAGAAGACAAACTTAAAGTGAAAGCTGCAGGAAAACCGATTCCGAATCTTAGTATTACTCAAGTAAGTAAGGGACAAAACCGCGAGTTCAAAAGAAGTTTTAAAAATGAATTATATGAAAAACATGAATGGCTATGCGGATGTAGTGTTAAAATAATTTGTTTTGTTTTCCATGTTTGCTATTTGCATCTGAAAGTCATGGAGCGAGTTGGGTGAAAAGTGGGGTAGTCGATCTGGCACACTTATCACAAAAAATTAAAAAGCATGAAAGTTCGCAGGTTCATATAAATTCGCAGTTAGAACTAAGATTTTTGGGAAAAGTTGATATAAAACAACAACCGGATAGTGCCTACAGAAGAGGTATCGAAAAACATAATGACAATGTATACGTTTTGTCGAAAATTATAAACTGTATAAAGTTCTGTGGATGTTTCGAATTAGCTTTGCGAGGACACGATGAAAGAGATGGTTCGCAAAATCCGGGCATTTTCAAAGGTCTATTCAATTTTAGTGCAGAGTTGGATCTGGCATTAAAAGAGCATTTTGAAAAATCTACGGTCTTCAAAGGTACTTCAAAAATAATTCAGAACGAATTATTTAATTGCATGCTACAAGTTTGCCACGAATATATAAAGAATGAAATAGCAGACGCCGAATTCATCTCGTAGCAGATGAGACCACAGATATTTCTTGTAAGTTTCAAATGGTAGTAGTTTTCAGATATATTTTAAAAGACGTTAGCCCAACTGAACGATTTTGGGCTTTTTTGAATCCACAAAATCATAATGCAATTAGTTTAGCAAATTGTATTAAAGACGTTTTGCTCGAAGTTACAGATACACCAAATAAATTAATTTCACAGAGCTATGATGGACCAAATGTTATGAGTGGCTGTTATGGTGAAGTAAACAGAATTATTCAAGATGATTATAAATACGGCTGTTATGTTCACTGTTATGCACATCAATTAAATTTAATTTTAGCTCCTGCAACTAGCCAGAATGTAGAAGTACGTATTTTCTTTTCTAATATAACAGATATTACGAATTTTTTTTCAAATTCTCCTCAGCAGGTTGAAATATTAAATGAAGTTGTACGCTGCCATATCCCAAGAACTTCTACGATACGGTGGCTTTTTAAAAATAGAGCTATAAATATTATTTTTGAGAACAGAGAAGTACTTATCGAATGTATGGAGAAGGTAGAAAATACTTCGAAACAATCTACCACAATTAATCAAGCTTCTGCAATCCGTAGAATATTATACGATGCACAATTTGTATTCTGGCTAACATTTTTGCATAAAATTATGCCACACTCCGATATCTTATATAACAGTTTACAAAAATTGACTTCTGATCCTGCACAGGTAGCCACAGCATTTAATATATTTGAAAAATGTATAGCGACTGAAACACAAAATGCTGAAAAAATTCCTACTTTAATTGAAGATGTAGTTCATTTTCAGAATAAAAGACGTAAGGAAGATCCTTATTTAACGAAAGTAGTTGCAGCAACAGAAGTATATGATTACATTGGTCAACACAAGTCTTGTTTCCTCTATTTTTTTTTCTGTTATTGGGTATTTCTATGGCCCTGACTATGAAAAAAATACTGGGAGATTGCTAACAGCTTTACCTTTTGAAATATACAGTTTTATTATTTTGCCAAAAAAATACAAAAAAAAAAATAATACATTATGTTAACAAAATTTCTATTGAACACTAGCAAATGATCTTTTATAAGATTTCCTTGAATGAACGACTTTAGGTAGATCTCGTTGCAAACTCCAGCAGTAGTCTGCCATCATATGTGAGTCCCACCGCCCCTGATAACGCTCTTCCATTGTCCGAAGATCCTGATGAAATCTTTCACCCTGCTCCTCACTAAAATCACCCAGATTTTGTGGAAATCGGTCTAAATGCGAGTGCAGGAAGTGGATTTTTATGCTCATATTGCACCCTAGCTCTTGCAAGTTCGATAGCATGCACTCAACAAGCTCGACATGGTCGTCAGATTTCTTTTTGCCTAGGAAGCTACTTATAACCAAAATAAATGAATTCCAAGCTTTGGATTCGACTTCAGTCATTGATTTGACAAAATTAGGATCTTTCACGAGTTGCCTAATCTGTAGCCCATCAAAAATACCAGCTTTCAATTTTTCTGAACTTAATCCTCGAAATTTGCGTGAAAGAAAATTAAAACATTCGCCACTTTTGTCAAGCGCCTTCACAAACTGTTTCATTATGCCGAGTTTAATATGAAGTGGTGGAAGTATGATGCGGTCTCGGCTAACTAAAGGCACGTTTATAACATTTTTTGTACCAACTTTTAGCTCTTCCCGCACTGGCCAAACTTTTTGTGACCAATGGTGTTGTTTGTCACGACTATCCCAGAGACACATGAAACAAGGGAACTTTGTGTACCCCCCTTGTTGACCTAAAAGAAAGTTAACCATTTTCAGATCAACACAAATGACCCATTTGTGGTCTTGATACTTAATTTTTTCCATAACCTTAGAAACATTTACGTATTCTTCTTTTAAGGTCGTCGAATGTGTAATAGGTATAGATCCGTACTTGTTACCGTTATGAAGCAAAACACACTTTAAACTTCTTTTGCTGCTGTCTATGAAAAGACGCCAATCACTAGATTGGTACTGTTTTAATCCCATCTGCTGCAAAATACCACCAACATCGTTACAAAAAACTAAATCCTTCTCTTGAGAAAAATACGGTAACAGATTTTTTTCTCGAGTACGATAAACTGTAATGTTGGTTTTCCGGAATAAGCAAATTTTTTTTCTTTTAAACGAGATGCTAAAATTTCAGAAGCTTCTTTTGGTAAGTTCAGATCTCTTACTAAGTCATTTAGTTCTTTCTGATTAAATGGTTGAGGTTCTGAAAGGCTACATTTGTAGTCTGAATCAGAGTCTTCACTTGATGTATTTCGTTCGGGTTCACGGAGATTTGGATCATCAGAAGATTTAGATGTGCTGAGTTGTACCTCTTGTGATTTTAATTGAGGTCGTTGAGCAGAAGATAAGTTAGGATATGACCACTTACTTCGATTTCCAGGGTTAATTCCGTTTATTTTCACAACGCAGAAGTAGCAATCGTCATGGTGGTTTCGAGGTTCTCCAAATCATGGGTGTTACGAACATTATTGCATCTCTTTTTCCACTGGACCAAAACCGTAGACATACCACATATTTCTTTCATACAATATGAGGAACCCATGGCTTGTCCTGATTACACAATTGTATTTTAAAGCATTGATGATACGCAGTTTTCACAAAGTCCGATATAGGTTTTCGATATTTTGCAAATATATATTCACCACAAATATAGCAAAAACAATCGGGATTAAGCACATCTTCTTGACGAAGCCATATCTAAAACAACAACAAAATATATTTTAGTGTCCAATAAAAACGAAAATCTAAGTAAAAATAGTAAATGAGGGTAGTTAGCTATAACTCAAAAACAAAAGCTGTTAGAGAAAAATTTGTTGCCATATTTAAAAAATACGCGTCAATTTGAGATAGAAACAAAAAAAATCACAGGAAAAAAGCAATTTTCCTTTTTTTGTTGACCAGTGTTATATATTAATTAAGGAAACTTTTTCGTTTAATAGTCATCTAAGTGGTTCGCTTCTGTTTATGTCTTCTAAGTTCTCGGAGTTTGAAAATACATTCCCATCGCATTATTTAAATGATATAGTTCAGGCATATCAATTTTTGGACAAAATTAGATTACAAACTGAACTTGAACTTATTTATAAACGGTCAGATTTTAGAAATTTGCCAGGAGGGGTGCATTGTTTGCGATTTATAATCGAAAAAAATTTACAAAATGTATTTTCCCTAACGTACACTTTACTGCAGCTAATTATTACCATTCCGATGGCAACTGCTGAAGTTAAGTGTTAAGAAATTTCTTCACTTTAAAAAGAATTAAGTCGTTTTTGAGAAGTACCATAAATGAAGAAAGACTTTCAGCATTGGGTCAGTAGAAAAGAAAATGGTAAAAGATATTAGTGATTTTTATCAATTAGTGATTGACAAATATGCAAATTTAAAAAATCGCCGTATTGACTTTTCGTTTAAACATTGTGTTTAGAATGTTCAGCTTATAGTTAGAAGTTTTATACAAAACAATGAATTTTGCTATATTTCTAATATGGACTGCATTTTCTTTCGTCAAGTGTTGTATATTATTTATGTTCGCGTTTATACATATGCGTCGATACACCGCGCCCATTTGCCTGTTATAGTTAGACCTTCTGTATTGGTGAGTGATTGTATATTTGATATTATGTTTAACCCAGTGACATTTAGCGTTTTCAATTAATATTAGGTAAGGTATTTGCATTTGTGACCATGAACCTTAGAAAATTTTAAAATGTCTTCTAGGTATGAATAGATACACAAAATTTAAAATTTAGTAGCTATCTGGAAATCGTGTTTTCACGCTCTTATTGGCTCATAATGCTACATACAACATAGCCTTGTGAGGTATGTGAACCTCCACCAAATTCCATCACGAGCAGCCACTGTTAGACAATATTGAACTCTATTCTTTATATCAGAGGTTCCCAAACTTTTTTTTCTCGTAGACAACTTTCAAAATTTTACTGGTTTCGGTGGACCCCCTGCTGCTACATTTCTACCATATTCCCAAAACTCGTCAAAAAATGTGGAGATTAGATCTAACGGTGGAAATTTGCGTCGTGGCTGAGTTCCAACACTAAATTCGGAGTGGTAAAAATAAAAAGAAAAATAATATATTTTCTTGTGTTCTATTTATTAAAATAATATGATTACAGACTTAATAGAATTAAAATTAAACATTAATAACGTACCGTAACTTCAACAATGCAAATAAAAAAATTAAAAAAAAAATCGTTGGATTGACAGCAAATTATCAATATTTGGCTTCAGTTTTGTAAGGAATAACCGCAAATCTCCCCGTTCTGTGATGTTCAATCTGCTCCTTTTTTTTGTTAATAATTTTGTAACGACACTAAAACTTTTTTCAACAAGGTATGACGAAGGAAACGCTATCAAAAGTTTTCTCGCAATTTTCCACAGCCCAGGATATTTTTCGGGTATTTCTGCCTGCAGCCAAAATGTTTGATAGCCTTTTTTAAATTTCACCTTCAGCTCCTCATTGGTGCTAAGCTCGAGTAGCTCCTCTTGTAATACCACATTCGCCACTTCCGTTTCATCAAATGGATTTATGATCCATGGTGGTATTTCCATCGTCAGAATATCTTCAAATCTATTTTTGAAGTCATCATGCACGGCATTTAAATGTTGAACGTATGTCTGAATATCCTCATCAAGACATTCTGCCTCTGACAAGTTTGGAAACTGGGGAGAATTCGCGCCGACTAATATTTTGCTTCATAAATTTCAATTTTCCAAGAAAAGCCGAAATTACACCCTTTGTTTTTATTAAATTTAGGCTGTCCCCTTGTAACTGCAAGTTAATGTCATTAAATTTTTTGAACAAATCTGTCAAATACGCGATGTCTGCTTTCAATTTGATCAGGTTTACTTTTAAATCTGAAACTTTACTTTCCAGAAACTCTAAAACTGATTCAAAAAGTGAGTAAAATCTTGTTAAACATGCACCTTTCGACAACCAGCGTACTTCAGTATGTAAGAGCAATCGTTGGAAGTCTTCATCATTTTCGTCGCATAATTGTGCAAATAAACGGGTATTCAACGCATTGCTTCTTATTTTGTTAACTGCTTTAATCACAAATTGAAGCGATTGGTGCAATATATCACTCAAATTTTTCGCTACCAGGTGTTGTCGGTGGATGACACAGTGAATTGCAGTTACTCGTGGTATAATTCTTTTAAGATAGCTTATAAACCCACGATATCGCCCGAAGATGGCAGGAGCTCCATCTGCTGCCACCGAAATAATGTTTGTAAATGGAATTAGTGTCCGTGTCCAAAGTTTTCGCGACTAGCAGCTGTTCATGGCTTTCTTCGTCCATAACAAATCGAACATATGGCTATAATAATGCTTCATTACCAGGTAAAGTTGACTCGTCCAGTTGAATAGAAAAATGAGTTGTTTGCAGATAATTACACAAGAAGCTTTTAATATCAGAGCTTGTTTTATCAATACGTCTTTGTACAGTGTTGTTACTCAAAGGAATTCTTTTGAGTACGTCAAATGGAGGTTTGTGCAGAACAATTTTTAAAACCTCTTCAACAGCGGGTAAAATTAACTGTTCTTCGATGGGGTGCGGTTTTCCAGATTTCGCTATAAGCAGTGAGATATTGTAAGATGCCCGCAAGCCATCATCGTTACTTTGAGACGTTGAAGCGAGCATACTGTGCACGGTGGGTCTCTTTTCATATTTTTCTTTCGATGTTTGAAAATACTTTAAATCTTTACTTATTTTATCAGGATGACACCTTCTTAGATGATCTTCGAGCTTCGATGGTTTCATAGAGTCATTGCTCAAAACTTTGTTGCATAAAAGGCATATTGGCAATCATTTGTCTGCCTTTGATGGAAGAAAACCAAATTTCAAATAATCAACACTGTACTGTCGACATAACAACTAAATAGTATTTTTTCATTTTTTAAGCTGAAGTTAGATTCTTTTTATTCTAAAATGAATGGTGCCCAAAAACAGTACAACCAAATTTTAAACAACTATAGAGACAATTTTCAAAAGGCGAACAAAAATTACCTCGGTCTCCGTGTACTCTATCAGTAAAAAAAGAACGAGCTAGCTTATATCTAAATTTAGTAGGTATTAATATCCACTCAATCTATTCTCAAAAATTAAGATATACATAAGGGGCAAATAACGGCTTATATTTAATAAATAAAATATTTACTAAAATTAAAGAAAGTTGGGGCTATTATAAAATGACGCCGTAGCGGATGCTATATAAAAAAATAGCGCCGCAAACGTGAAGCTATAGAAATGGCCCCGCTTCTAGACGCTATAATGTGTCGGATAATGACGAAAAAATTACTATTAACATGTTGTCCCGAAATCCTCAATTAACTTGGCGCCAAGGGGCGGAAAAACTAAAGCAGAATGGTTTGAATAAATCGTATTAAAAGATTCGCACTCATCTCCGGGCTAACGATTTGAAGTAGCGGAGTACAATCAAGAAACCATTGCTGAGCGAGAAACATAGATAGAAACAACCCGCGTGAGCAGAGGAAAACGTGTAATTTTTTCCGATGAAGCTTTTATTTTGGGGTTATGTAATCACCCCACTAGCCTGGTCGATTTCCACCAACCGATTGGGGATGTCTTTCGGAAAAAGGTATTGGGAGACTCTTCATCTCGACCTACAATTTGAACACTGAAAAGTACTCCAGATTTACAAGAAGGCATTAGTACCCACTGCCAAATGGTGGTTTGTCGAAAAAATGAAGAGTGGATTCTTCAAAACGATAACGACCCCAAACATCGGAGTAAAACGTGTAATTAGTAGTGATGTCAACTGTCGGTACTTTCGAGTATTTAGGGTACCTGGTATTTCTTTAAGAAGTACCTGTTACATTGTACCAGGTATAAAGTACCGATTTCGTCACGTACGGTTTGTATTTATCATCCAGGTTTTAGTATGTATGTATAATTTATAATTATTTACGCGCACCCGTTCTTGTCTATCATTCACACGACACATCATGCACTTCCCTGCAGCACGTGTGCTAGACCCATAAAAAAATCATTACTACTGATACCGAATGTACCGAAACCGAACGCCACCGATGAAGACGAGATATATTTCGTGGAGACGAGTAGACATCTACCGCTACCGGTATGGCATTGGTAGTTTTAGTCCGGTTGGCCGGAGACCGCACTCAGTTACCAGACATCAATGTATAGATACCTGGTACCGGGTACATTTATTCTCGACTACCCGGTATTTCGGATTCGAATTAGTAACGGGTACTTTGTATCTGGTAGTTACAATATTGACATCTCTACCTCACCGCACAAAAATATAGGGAAAAAGCCGTTCGGTCAAAATTTTAGAACTTTTGGGAAAAAGTTCTCCAAGTTATGCTGAACCAAAGTTCTCATGGGCACAATGCTCAAACTCAATAGTTCGGCTGCCAGTGGCCTTAGAAGCCTAAAAATATAGACCAATTAGATTCTTTTATTCTCTATTTTTTAAAATTATTTTTACTTTTGAAGAAAATATTTCAGGCAAAAGTTTCCCGATTTTCGGAATCGGGAATCTTTTGTCTGTAACATTTTCTTCAAAAGTAAAAATAATTCCAAACGGTTTTTTCCTATCCGTTTGTGCGAGGTCCTTTGTGAGGACAATAAAACAGAACAAAAAATGATAAAAGTTATGCATGTATAGATGTACCATAGCGATTTACGTCAACTTTTGATAGATACATTGTCTTTTTTAATCGTCAATACACTTTCATTAACCAATCTATTTTCCACTTATTTAATAATGTTATCAAGAATTTGAAATTGTTTAAAACATAATCTAATTGTTGATAAGTTAAGTAACCTTTTTAAGCTAATAAATATAACTGTAGTTCAAATTTTTACGAAAACAAAGCTTTAAAATAACAAGTTCCAATTTCACAACAGTTATCACTTTACTGTAAGAGAGAATAAAACAAACTAACACATAGGCTGAAGAGTTTTTGGTCTAGCTTCCTAAAACACATTTTTCTTGCAAAAATTCTATTCATCAATATAGTCTCCTTCAAGAGCGATACAATCAGTCCAACGCTTTTCTAACATTTCTATACCTTTCTTGTAGAAGGATTTGTCTTTGCCTTTGAAATATTCCTCAGTTTCGACGATAACTTCTTCATTGGAGCCAAATCTCTTTCCCGCGAGCCATTTTTTGAGGTCTGCGAATATATATAGTCGCTGGGGGCCAAATCTGGAGAATACGGTGGATGAGGAAGCAATTCGAACTTCAATTCATGCAATTTTGCCATCGTAACCATTGACTTGTTACATGGTGCATTGTCTTGAAGAAAGAGCACTTTTTTCTTGTTCAGTTGGCGCCGTTTTTTTGCGACTTCTGCCTTCAAACGCGCCAATAACTTTATATAATATTGGCTATTGATGGTTTTTTTTCTTCTCAGCATAGTCGATGAAAATTATTCCATATACATCCAAAAAAACAGAGGTTAAAACCTTCCCAGCCGACTGTTGTGTCTTTGGTCGCTTCAGGCGGCTTTCATCGGCTGATGTCTACTAAGCTGACTGCCGATTTGATTCCGGTGTGTAGTGGTGGATCCATGTTTCTTCCATTGTCACATATCCCGTGAAAAAATCCTTTTTATTATGCTTAAACAGGTCCAAACAGCGATTAGAATCATCAACATGTTGTTTTTGGTCCACTGTGAGCAAACGCGATACCCATTTCGACCACACGTTCTTTTGATATCTTCAGGGTGTCAGCTATCTCACGCAATTTTACTTTACGGTCATCCAAAACAATTTTTAAGATTTTTTTAATTTTTTCCGATGTAACCACCTCAGTTAGGCTTCCAGAGCGTTCAGCATCATTTGTATCTGTACGACCGCGTTTAAATTCAGCATACCAGTAAATGATGAGTGATTTTCTAGGGGCAGGGTCCCCGTAACACACACGAAATTCGATTTTTTCCATTGTTTTGAAAATATCAAAAGTAGCGTCACTAAAATCATTGTAACTTTTAAACTAATCGTCTAAATGTCATAAAATTTTGACACGTATCATCTGAAGGTTGGTACTTCTTAAAAATCACATGGATTTTTTGAAAAGGGCGACATTTATATGTCAGACTAAAAACTTTTCAACCTACGGGTTATATGTTACTCCATAATATCAATTCTATGATGCTCCCCATCGTTGTATCTGGGAAATGACACATTAAAGTATGAGGCAGAAAAACCTCTGCTAACCTTTCCTGGAGGGTCATTTTTTCCTAACCATGAACGTTAAGAAAATAAAATATGAAAAACTATATAATCGCTGTGCTTCATTTTAATGTCATTAACTAAAACATTTTTAAATATCGTTTCCCTCCATTGCATCACGTATTATCAATGGCAAATAAATTACTCAATAGCTATTTTAGTTAAAAAAAAATATACCACTTTAGTTACCTCTTGTAGTACAGTCGTTAGAGGCAAATTTTGACACAAAAATCTCTCATTAAATGTTAGCAGGCTGCGTTTTGACACACAAGTAGTAGTTTTTTGGACGTAGAATGGCTTCACAAAACACACCTCAAATCAGTTTTCAACAAAGTTTGTTTCCAATCTTTACTGAAAATTGATGACCTTGAAATTTTTGTTTTTTTTTTTATATATACCAGATATACTATTAAAGGTAATGCACTCGTGATAATTTTCGTTCAATCTAAACCCCGTGGAAAATATTCCAGAATTTTTTCAAAATTTGTTGATCAGTACTTTTCGAGATAAAGAGAGATTTTTCGCCATTTTTTAAAAATAATACAAAGAAAAGTGGGCGCAAGTATTACATTTATATATATATATATATATATATATATATATATATATATATATATATATATACGAGGCTGGTTTGAAAAGTCCGTGCAAAGTCCGAGAGATGGCACCACCGGCGCGTATCGAGGTCATGTTTAGTTAATAGCATCTCTTGAATGAACGGACACCAAGTTTCAGCCATATTGGTATATTTCTTTGTGTTTGGCATTCGTGTGAATCAAGGAAGTCGAGTGATTTTCAAGAAATGGACGAAAAAAGAATTTCGTATGGTGATTTAAACATTACTTTATGAAAGGCAAAAACGCCTCAGGAGACTAAAGAGAAGCTTGATAAACATTATGGTGACTCTGCACCTTCGATTAGAACAGTTTATAAGTGGTTTCAAAATTTTCAGACTGGCCATATGGGCACAAGTGACGCTGAAAGTTCTGGACGGCCTGTGGAGGTTACGACTCCAGAAATCATTGATCAAATCCATGATATGGTGATGGATGACAGAAGAGTTAAGGTGCGTGAGATTGCTAGTGCTGTGGGCATCTCGACTGAACGGGTACATAATATTTTGCATAAACATTTGGACATGAGAAAGCTATCCGCAAGATGGGTGCCGCGATTGCTCACGCTTGACCAAAAACGGAATCGTGTGAAGTGTTGCAAGGATGGTTTGCAGCTGTTCCAGAAGAATCCGGAGGACTTTAAGCGTCGTTTTCGTCACTGTGGATGAAACATGGATACATTACTATACTCCTGAGACCAAACAACAATCTAAACAATGGGTTACCAAGGGGGAATCTGCACCAAAAAAGGCGAAGACCGTTCCTTCGGCCGGAAAGGTTATGGCAACTGTCTTTTTGGGATTCGCAAGGGATAATCCTCATCGACTATCTGGAAAAGGGTAAAACTATTACAGGTGAATATTATTCATCGTTATTGGACCGTTTGAAAACCGAGCTGCAAGAAAAACGCCCGCGATTGGCCCACAAGAAAGTCCTTTTCCATCACGACAACGCACCAGCACACACCTCAGCAGTTGTGGTCGCAAAATTAATGGAAATAGGATTCCAACTCGTTTCACATCCCCCCTATTCTCCAGACTTGGCTCCCTCCGACTACTATTTGTTCTCCAATTTGAAGAAATGGCTGGCGGGACAAAGATTTTATTCAAACGAGGAGGTGATTGCAGACACTAATGGATATTTTGCAGACTTGGACAAATCCTATTATTCGGAAGGGATCAACAAACTAGAACATCGTTGGACGAAGTGTATAAGCCTAAAGGAGACTATGTCGAAAAATAAAAAAGGTTTACCCCAAACACATAAGTAGTTTTTATTTTTGCACGGACTTTTCAAACCAGCCTCGTATATATATATATATATATATATATATATATATATATATATATATATATATATATATATATATATATAATATATATATATATATATATATTACTTGTGTTTTCACAAGCTTTCATTTGACACCACACTCGATGATCTAGTAAAAAATTATTTTTTTCACTTCGATTTCACAACCCCCAAAACTAACCTCTTAAGTCAAAATTTAACTTTCAAAACTACATCGCTCTGATGAGGCCATCAATTCCTATATTATTACCAAGTTATAACTTTCTGTGACAAATAGTTTCGGAGAATATCGGGTGTGACAGATAGACAGACGGACAGACAGACAGACACCGAAGTCATCTTATAAATGTTCCGTCCGGAACACTAAAAATGATCTTCGTTACGGCAAATATGACAAAATTTAAGAAAAATTTATTTTTTAAAAGTAACTGTAAATTTGATACAAAAAAAGCATAAAATTGAAAGTAAAATAGCCAGTTTTTTCAGCTTAAATGGACCATATGACTTCCTTAGCCACTCACCATGTACAGTAACCTGTGTATAATAATTAAAAATAACTTTGGCTACTGAAAATATTAAAGAACTCAAGAAAAAATAATTAAAAAAAAAATCGTAAATTTGCATTAAAAAAAATTAAATTTGAGATTAAAGTGGCCAATTTCTCGGGCCTAAATTGTTTTAAATAAGTTCTTAAGTACCTCAGATAAAAGTTTAGGGACTAAGGAACATGTTCTGATATTTCAGATAAAGTAGTAGTATAGTAAAAAAAAGTTGTTTAAAAAATTCGTCAGAAGAAAAAAACGTGATTCGGTAAGGATGGTAAAGAATGTCCTTTTTTATAACAATAAAAAAAATTGAAACATTTCTATTCAAAAACGAACTTTCTCGTATATTGTCTATTACAACACATGATAAAGAATGTTCTTTTTTATAACCCTGTTCAAATTTGATGTCGCTATTTGAATTATAGTCTTGCCCTGAAAAAACAAAATTTCGAAAATTTACGATAACTAAAATTGAAGCACCGCTATTCAAAAACGGAACATTGCAGCCGATTGTAAAGAATGTTCTTTTTTATAAACCTGTTCAAATTCGATGTCGCTAACTGCTAAGGAATTTTTTTTTAACTTAAAATCTTCTCATTTTATCCGAGAACATCGAAATTTTACAATAAATAAAAAAATTGAAATATTTCTATTCAAAAACGATCGATAAAATTTATCAATATTATGAGGAGTGAAAAATATATCTAATATGTAAAATATGACTAAAATTATGTTTGGATCAATTAAAGTAATGTCCATGAAACATATTTCCAGTTAACCAAAAAAAAAATAGCTTACAGTTTTGCAAGTACACCTATTTAATCATAAAAAATGACAAAAAGAAAACGTCAAAAACAGCCAGTTTCTCCCGGCCGGAAGGGTCCAGTGACATCCATAGCCACTTAAATTTTTAATGTTTTATCTAGAATCAAAATCTATCAGAATTTTCAGTTTATCTTCCATAAATTTATGCTTAAATTTCAAAAATACGCTAAAAAACCCAAAAACGGGCCAATTCTCCCATTTTTGAGGGCATTGCCCCAATTTTTCAGCGGTCGCAACATTTTTTCGTTAATATACTTGTCGAGACGAATATTTTTTTTAAAGTAGCAGTATCCGACAATTTCACCTCAAAATCGTATTCTGACTGGACTAAACAATAAACTTAAATATAAAAAAATAAAATTAGCTGATATTAGTATAAACTACCTCTTATATAAAACGGAAAACTATGAATCCATGAAATTCAATAATGTCGATAAACAATTAATAAATAAAATCGATAATAATCCGCGAATTTTATAAAATCGGTCATATTTACTTATATTATTTTCCTAATCATGATGTTTTCTTGTAATCTATATAAGCCTTGCAGGAAAATTGTTCCAATAACACATAATACAAAAGAAAAAAATCTCTGTCTGTTAAGTTAGACACGTGTTTTCTTAAGTATTTTTTATGCCGAATCAAAAAATCATAAAAAAAGACACCCACCGTGAGGTTTTTTTCACAAAACACACTTAAAGTTGCCAGAAAACTATTAAATTGAAAAAAAAAAACATTTTAATAAATGATGTAAAACTGTATAATCATTGTATATTATGGAATAAAACTATTATTTCGGACATCTTTAAATGTTCTGGATCTAAATTTATCATAAAAACTTTAAAATATTAGGTTTTAGTGTTTATGTTTAACGAAAAACATGCATACACCACCTTTAACTAAGCTACGTAGCAAAATCTGTTTAAAATAAATATAATATACTTGTACACTCCACTCGCTCACTCAGTCACTCACTCGCTCAGTCACTCACACATTTACTCATTCACATACCTCCATACTCACTCACTCACTTGCTTACTCACTCGCTCGCTCGCTCACTCACTACCTCAGGCACTCACCCACTACCTCACTCACCCACTCATATTCCCCCATATTGTGTGTGTGTTTTCTGAAAAAAACCTCACGGTAGATATCTTTTTGTAAATTTTTTTTAGATTCCGCATAAAGAAATACTGAAGAAAACACGTATCTCACTTAAAAGAAAAAATTTTTTGTATACATGTGTAATCAAGGCGAAGAATAAAAATCAAAATGGAGACCATCCCCGAAATCTCGAGGCCAACCCCAGATTGTGAGACTGAGGGTGCTTTCTTAGCAGTTTTACACAATGTTGTGAAATCCCTACGAACTATGACGAAGGAGAATACCTGAACTGTTTTCTCAGATGTATTAAATTACTAGAGATAAGATCGGTATTATAAATTTCAAGATGTACTCTTTTTTAATCAATCGTTGACTTGGTGTTGTACAAAATGAAGAACGTATTAGTTTTGGCACTCTTCAGCTTTTGTAAGTACTTAATTTTTTACATGGCACAGTTAAATTTGCCTTAAGTAGACTATAGTTTTACTACTAAATTTGTTCCTTGATATCACACCCTGAGAAGGTTCTGATATGAATAAAATTAACAAACTCCTAGGGTCCGTTTTAAGTTATTTACCTAGTTATAAAGAAAAACTCACAGAGTTGTTTCATTCCATCGAAAAAAAATTTTTTTATTTGAGCCTCAAGAAACGACTCACAGTGGGAAATAAGTGGAAAAAACCCTAAATTTCAAAACATTTTTAAAAATTGTTATTATTAATTTTTATTGTAGTTTAAATCTCAAATTTTTCTACCACGACAAGCTTTTTTCCAGTAGCATTCACAGAAGAAGAAAAACGACCCCCAAACTAGCCCGAACTAGAGATCACTTACACACGATTTTTATATGGAAATGTTCCTTAGAGATAGTGAACTCTACATCGCTTAAAGCGTTTTCAATGGTTTTTATTCTTCAACGAACTCATCAAAATTAAGCAGTCATGAAGCAAACATGAGTACATTACCGCATATATTATATTACCGATTTTTACTTCCTTGAAGTATGGTGATCATTTTTTGCTCTCCTTGAATTTTGAAAACTAGCTCCACTCGCCTCCAAAGAACCCCTTATTTGCTTAGATAGAAGGTACTGTGAGATTTGACTTCCCGTACAGAACGCCACCGAATATGATTTCAGTTGATAGTCCAGTAAACAGGGGACCAAAATGCTCATTTCAGGAAAAAATATAAAAGTTTTTTCCTAACTGTATTTTATGTTTTTTGGGGTACTGAATCCGAATTTCAACTTTGCTACCTCCTAAATGTGTATATGTGAGTTTTGAGTAAAATGCAAGAAACAGCAAAAAATGTTCTTTTTTAATTTTTCACTTACAATTTGAAAACCACGCACTTTTCGATAAAAGCATTCCCATACAAAAAAATAACCGGTCAAGTGCAAGTTGAACTTGCACAATTAGTGTTCCGTACTTTGCTTTTAAAATAAAAAAAATTCGTTACGGTGGTATAAAATGATCAATGACTTCACAAAACGCACCCCAAATGAGTTTTCAACAAAATTGGTTTCCAATCTTTACTGAAAACTGATGACTTTGAAATTTTTGTTTTTTTTTTTATATACCAGATCAATTATTAAAGTTAATTCACTCGTGATAATTTTCGTTCAATCTACACCACGTGGAAAATATTCTAGAATTTTTTCAAAATTTTTTGATCGGTACGTTTCGAGATAAGGGGGGGGTACTGCGATTTTTCGCAATTTTTTAAAAATAATACAAAGAAAAGTGCGCGAAAGTATAATATTATATATATATATTTTTTACTTGTGTTTTCACAAGCTTTCATTTGATACCACACTCGATGACCTAGTAAAAAATTTTTTTTACAGTATATATATATATATATATATATATATATATATATATATATATATATATATATATATATATATATATATATACTGTCCTTACAACCAGTTTTTATGTATATGCTACCTACGGCCATTCAGGCTAACTTAGCTTCACACTATATGCTCATGTAAGTTTTTGACTTTATTTTGATTAATATCTTATTCTACACTAGTTTTATTAATAATAACAACTTAATTACAACATCATTAAATTAAAATTGTCCCAAGCTCTATCAGTGAATATGTTTTGTTCTCCATTTCAGTTCTTGCCCTGAAGAAGGTCCCAATCTAGGACCGAAATATTGGCTTAATGAAAACTGTGTGATCTCTTATCTCGCCCTTTTTGCCGAGTTCCCCAACTAAGATTTTATTTTTAAGAATTTTGGTAGATACGGCAATCTTTTGCTTTCTTTCTTTATTCTATATATATATATATATATATATATATATATATATATATATATATATATATATATATATATATATATATATATGTATGTATGTATGTATGTATGTATATATATATATATATATATATATATATATATATATATATATATATATATTACTCGTCTTTTCACAAGCTTTCATTTGACTCTGACACTCGATGACCTAGTAAAAAAATTTTTTTTCGCTTCCGATTTCATCCCCAAAACTAACCCCCTAAAGTCAAAAATTTACTTTCAAAACTACACGGCTCTGATGAGGCCATCTATGTTTATATTACTACCAAATTTCAACTTTCTATGACAGACAGACAGACACCGAAGTCATCTTATAAGTGTTTCCGTACGGAATACTAATAAACTATAAATAACATTTAAGTATCCAACAAATTATATTCTATAGGGTTTTTTTTTGTCAGGTGAATAGTTTAGCCGCAAGAGCACTTTGAAATTTAGTGAATTTCGGACATAGGA
>CM032453.1:152873522-153096022 GCA_019049505.1 Pachyrhynchus sulphureomaculatus
TAGGGGGTCGCGACACTAAAAAAGATTGAAAAAACAATGATTCATGCACGTAAAAAACGAATAAAACGCCCTCTACTAATCTCGTAGTAGAAGTAGCAGACAAAATATACGTACGAGTGTATATTGTAATGTTTAAGGAAAGTTGCCAGGAGGAGAAAACTACATGTATTGTTATTAATTGAAAATACACTTGCCCTTTGGCTACCTGAACCATTATTTTTTTAAAGCCTTTAGCATTGTAATAACTCCTTTCTAATCTTTTTGCTTTTGATACAACCTAGATGTCAAGTGCATCTTCATATTTTATGTTCTAGGACCAGTAAAATCTTGTGCTAAGGATGGTGTCGGTGACATCGATGGAAACACACAATCTGGTTGTGAAGTAGATGGTTCTTCCTACACGTGCAATAGCCAACAAAGTGTTGTTATCAATTCCACCTTAGCTTACGGGTAAAAAAAATTTGCCTTGCTACAAAAAAAAATAAATGAATTCCCGGTATGGTGAGGATAATACCTAATTGATCTTGGAGAGGGTTTAAATCCCCTGAATCTTTTTTTTTAAACTGCACTATTTCTTTATATTTATAAGCAGTTTGTTAAACTTCTTCGTGACTTTATATGTGTCTTTTTGTGTGTGTATCAAAAGTATGATATAAATGGTGAATAAGTTATATACTCTATTATACTTTAACTCATTTCCTTATAGATTTGCCGCCGCTGCCTTCATCGACCTCCCAGAAAAACATGTGTTGTACTTGTTTCTTCGTTCAATTCCAAAAAGGTCCGTGGGGTGATTGTTCAGACAAGTCTATGGTTATACAAGTCACAAACGCCGGGGGTCCAAGCGGTAGAAACATTACTGTAAACAACATTGAAGTTGCCATACCAGGAGGTAAGAAATATTCATACCTTTCATTTTATTTAGTTTAAACCTTGTAGCTGTAATATTTCGTTTTGTTTTTGTGCATCGGGAAAACTTTATTTATAAAGTAGTACGTTTATAAGAAATTTAAAAATTACACACGTATACAGAAAAAATTTCTGTCTTCTAAGTGAGATACGTGTTTTCTTAAGTATTTTTTTCTGCTGAATCTAAACCAATCGTAAAGAAAGACATCCACCGTGAGGCTTTTTCAGAAAACACACTTAAAGTTGCCAGAAAGCTATTAAATTGAGAAAAAATATATCTTAATAAATAATTTAAAACTGCTATTTCGGACATCTTTAAATGTTCTACATTTATCATAAAAACTTAAAATATATTAGGTTTTAATGTTTACGTTTAACAAAAAAACACGGATACGCCACCTTTAACTAAGCTACGTAGCACAATGCTGTTTAAAATAAATATGTGCAAACCTCTAAATTATAAAATTCTTTTTAATCTTTATTAATATTGAACAAAACTATTATTTCCAGCCTTTTTTGAAGTTCTTACTCCTGACTTGACATCAAAAAATAAAGTTTTATGTTCAGTTTCAACAAAAAACTTGCTATGCAACAACCAAACAAGAATTTTTTTTTCGAACAAAGCTATTATTCTAGTAGTTTTTTAAGTTTCAAATTCGAATTTGATATCAAGACATGAGGAATAGTGTTTAGTGTTCAAAAAAACAAATCCCGTTTACTATTTAGAAATAAAAGGTTACAAAATGTACAGTCAGTCCAAAGAGTCTCCATACACCAACTGCTTTCTATACTATTTTTCTGTCATTCGTTTAACTAATTAATTGGAACTATGAGAAAAATATGTTTAAATTAATATTTGACTCTTAACCAACCAGGATTAGTATCAAAAACAACTACGGAACATTTTATTTAGAAGTTACATCATTGTTATAAAAATGTAAATAAAATTAATGTCAAAAAGGTCTCCATACACTTCAGAACTGCATTGAAAAGAACACTTTATAATCAGCCGCATTTTATCAAGCTATTTATTGCTCGCTGAACTGAAAATAAACGAATAATTTTCGGCCGTACTTTATAATCTGTCAATTGTTGCTAGTAATTTTGCAGTGGGTTTTCAAAGTAGTATTAAAAATAGTGAAATTCCATTTCAAGTTCGGAAGATCATAAACTGATTTGTGGAAAGATGAAAAATCGTACAGAAATATAGGAAAAATTGTTAAAAAGTGGCATGCTACGGTTCAGTACATTGTAAACCGGTAAAATTCGACCACGCTTCGGTCCGGTCCAGTCGTCCCACGAAACTGACTCCACGTGAAGAGGCCAGTATTGTTAGACAAATAATTATAGGAACTATTTTCGAAAAATATTTGTTCACAAACAGTGAAAAATTGTTTACACAGGGCAGGCTATAAGGGGTGTGCAGCCAGGAAGACGCCATTAATATCGGAAGCTAATCGCAAAAAGCAGTTAGTTTTTGCTGGGGAATACGTTACTAAACCTTCTGAATTTTAGGAATCTGTAACCTTTAGTGATAAAACTAAAATTAACCTTTTTGGGTCTGATGGTAGAACTAAAGTTTCGATATTAAAAACATGTGTTCCACGATGAGACAAGGGGGTGGCAGTGTTCTGCTTTGGGGATGCATGTCCGCTGGAGGGGTTGGAAATTTATATTTTGAGAGACAATTTAAGAGAAAGTGTCCAAAAGTTAGCACTCGAAGAAAGATACATTTTCCAATAGGATAATGATCCGAAACATATCGCAAACTCGGTGCGAGAATGGATGATCCATAATGTGCGACAACAGCTTCATACTCCTCCGCAATCACCCGATGTTAATCCCATCGAGCATTTATGAGTTCGCAAACATAATGTTTCAAATAGAGAAGAATTAAAAAACAGAATATTGAACGAATGGGAGAACTAATCCTCATTGATTAAGTTTAAAATATTAATTTAAACATGTTTTCTCATAGTTCCAGTTATGTTAATTAGTTAAACATAACAGAAAAATAGTATAGAGAGCAGGTGGTGTGTGGAGACTTTTTGAACTGTATATCCCTTGACAGTTTTAGAAGTCAACTTTGTGGATAGATTGATTGATTGAGTGAATATGGGAGAATGTGAGCGGGTGAGTGAGTGAGTGTAGGAGTGAGTGAGTGAGCAAGTGATTGAGTGAGTTAGTATGAGTATTACATTTCTAAAATATTTTTTTTACTTAGTATCGCAATCTGCATCCCTGAGGATGGTGGACACCTGGTCGTGGTCTGAAGGCTTAAACTTCGGGTAAAAATTTATTGAAATTTAAAAAATTCTCAAAAACCACTGGAAATAACAGAATAGCAGTTCAATATTAATAAAAATTATAAACAATTTTTTAATTTAGCGGTTGCACATTATTATTTTAAATAGCATTTTGCTACGTAGCTTAGTTAAAGGTGAATACTAAAACTTGATATTTTTAAGTTTTCATGATAAATATAGATTCAGAACATTTAAAGATGTAAGAAATAGTTTCATTCCATAATTTTTTTTTTTATTTATTTATTTATTTTACGGACAAGCCAATTACAATAGTAATATAAAAACAAAAAAAATGTTAAAACACAATGTACATATACAATTCATAACGTGAAAAAAAGGAGAAAAAAAACAAGCATTACAACAGTTTAACACCTCAGATCCCGATCGCGCTTACAAGCGTTTTTAAATTTGCTAAAACTACAACTGAAGGGATCAAGGCTGTATGTATTAAATAATCGGCACATTCTCGTGAGAGGACTGTAATAGCCATAATTAGCACTATGAAATGGAATACTGAGCAGTACACTGCCACGAGTCCTATAAAATGGTATTAAGTTGGGACGCTGTCCAAAAGTGGTGGGCAGGAAATAAAGCCATTCAGGAGTTTATATAGGAATAAAACATCTACAAAATGCCTACCCTTCTCCAAAGTAGCCACACCAAAAGCGTTCATAATCACCCCATAGTCAATATGAAAACTTGCATCCTTATAAATATTTATTCCAGCTTTAAAAGCTAAAGTTCGTAGAAATCTACGCTGCACTGACTCAATCTCAGCAATATGGCACTGGTAAGATGGTGACCACACCACCGAAGCATACTCCAAACCAGAGCGGACCATTGAAAAATACAACACTCTAAACGTACTAGCCGACATTGCTTACTATATCTGGTAACAAAACCAAGATTTCTGAGACCCAGTCTCAGAATAATATTAATATGGCCACGAAAATTAAGTTGACTGTCTAAAAGCACACCCAAGTCACGACTCTCGGACACCGACTCAAGCAGGGCGCCGTTCAAACTATACCAATGACGCTCAATATTCCGCTTCCTACCAAAGGAAATGGAGAAACACTTTTTAACATTTAGACTTAAGCCATTTCTTTCTGACCAGTGATAGAGTCGATTCAGATCTTCCTGCAGACGCGTAACATCGTTTACACTTTCTATTCTGTACAATTTGAGGTCATCCGCAAATAAAAGATATTCAGAATGGTTGAACATCTCACCAATATCATTAATAACCAAATTAAAAAGGAGAGGCCGACAGTGTGAAAACCCTGCGGGACACCTGAACATACCGAAATGTTTTCTTGAAATATGATTTAATATACGTATACACTGGCTACGTTCAGTCAAAAAACTCTTGATCCACCTAGTCACGCTCGTGCCGAATCCCAGGGCTCCAAACTTTCCTACCAAAAGCTCATGATTAACCCTGTCAAACGCCTTCGAGAAATCAGTGTATACAGCATCAACCTGCATACCTCTCTCAAACGCGCCCAACAGATACTGCTCGTAACTTAGTAAGTTTGTGACTGTGGATCTTCCCCGAGAAAAGCCGTGCTGCTCGTATCTCACAAAGTTCCTACAAATCCATGAAAGTTGATCCGCGACAAGCTTATCAAAGAGCTTCGGTATAGCCGACTGAATACAAATACCCCTGTAATTGGTTATATCCTCACGATTTCCCGATTTATAAATGGATGTCAAAAAGCTAGTCTTCCAATACTGCAGAAAAACGCAGAAGTCCAACGACAAACAGAAGATATAGTGTAGTGGTCTGCTCAGGGAAAACACACATTATCTCAGGAATGCTGATGGAATCCCATCTGAGCCATGAGAATAACTCATCTTAAGCTGATTAATGCCTTCAAATACTTCGGCCAATGAGACCCTCACAACGTTCACGTCCAGTGCGTTATCAATATTACATGCTGAAAAGTCACAGTTCTCTCTCACATACCTAGCCGAAAAATGACGCGCGAACAAATCCACGATGTCATTGCCATCATTAGGAAGTGAATCCATCAAAAACATGCTATGTGGATAAGAAGTACACCTTCTGGAATTGTTAACGTGTCTCCAAGAAAACGCAGGGTTGACTCTTAAGTCATTGTCAACTCTAGACAAATATTCTTAATAGCAAGCTGATTGAAGACGTTTACATCAATCACGCAATAAAGAAAACTCTTGGTATGAGGTGAATAAACCGTTTTGTTTATACTTTTTGTGGGCAATTTTCTTTTTTCATAACCAGTGTTTGTAAGTCTGCAGAGAACCACGTTGGAAAATTTGTTGTTTTAAAGCGGCATCATATAAAATATTGTAAAATTCTCGACACGAACATTTATATCAGTTTCATTGAAAACCGACTCCCATGAAACATAGGCTAAAAATTCATTGATTAATTGAAAATTGCAATTCTTAAATTCGTAGTATAGTATGTCACATTTCAAACTATTGTTGCCAACATAGATGGAAATCGATATTTCATATGCAACATGGTGCTGAGAAACATTTTTTAAAATACAGTCAATGGGCAACAGAAACATTGACCTCTTGACTGTTACAAAACACAAGATCAAGAAATCTTCCATGTATATTGGGAATAGAGTTTAGTTATCTCATATTGAGATATTCATAGCACGCACACACAATATTCGCCGAAGAGGACACGGGACACTGCACACTTAAACCATCGTCTCCATCCAACCAGACAGCATCAGGCAAGTTATAATCACCACAAATGAGAACCTCGCTATTATTAAATCGTTCTATTAATTCAATCACAGCACTACCATGCTCATTATATACCTGCATCGAAGGCTGTGGGGGGAAGTACAAACCGCACCAATTACAATCTTTTGACTACCGCATGTCACAGAAACAAAAACATGTTCCCCAATATGTTCGCTAACGTTAATTGCAGTAGAATTGAGATTTCTATGAATTGCTACCGAAACACCACCACCCTTAACTTGCCACTCGCATTACTATCCCTATCACGTCTGTACACGCAATGTTGTCCCAAGCCCAATTCGGCATCACCATATTCTGCTGTCAGCCACGTTTCGACCAGTATTATAATATCATAGGTACAGAGTGCTGTGGCATGTCTCAAATCATCAAGCTTTGTACGCATGCCACCGACATTCTGATAATAAACATTCAAAGTCTTTTTTCGTTTTTTGATGCCTCGGAGCTTTTAGAACCCAGTATTTTAGGTGAACCATTCACATATCTAATAGTTTCATACTCAACTCACCATTTTGTTTCCTATTTTTAAGTTCCCTGTAGGCAGCTCTTATCTCTTCTCTCTGTCGCTGCGTAAGATCGGCTCCTATGTGATGTTGTTCTCCTTCAATTTTAATGATTATACAGTTTTATTTTATTTATTAAAATGTATTTTTTTCAGTGTTAATAGTTTTCTCGCTATTTTAAATGTGTTTTCTGAAAAAACCTCACGGTGGATGCCTTCTTTTATGATTTTTTTTTTTGGATTCAGCATAAAAAATGCTTAAGAAAACACATATCTCACTTAAAAAGCCAGAATTGTTTTTTTTTTTTATATACCTGTGCTATTTATCTAACCTCTTTAAAAATAATTGTTGAAGATATCGAACGCAGTACATACTGCAAAAATTATGATTTCTCAAAAACAAATGGTGTTTATGCCCCTGCAAGTAAAACGTTTTTTATGTTTAAGGTGGAGTCAGAGACTACCCCCGAGGATGCGTGACCCAGTGGAACGCACCAGCAACTGGTTGGGGAGAACAATATGGAGGAGTAGAGACCGAAGCAGATTGTAACCAATTACCAGAAGTTTTACAACCCGGATGTAAATTTAGGTAAAAAATTTGTTTTGTATCTGTCTCTGCACGTGAGAGGGCATATTACATGGGTGGAAAGTTCCGAGATTTTGAAGAAAAACCGTGTTTTTGCCAACATTTGGATACCTTTCATATAGTATAGTGGTTCCGAACCTTTTTTAATCGCGATTCTTTTTAGATTTTCTTAAAATGTTCGCGACCCCCTTTCCCATCCGCCATAGTGGATGAAAAAAATTAAGAGTTTGATAAAATATATTTTAGGACTTAACAGTGATATTGTTTATAAAGTATTAATTATTAAGTATTAATGATTAATGTGATGATTGAGCTTACGTCTGCAGAGTTATAATTCCAATCCAATCTCATGTCATCTTGAACATCCAGCTTATTTCTGGCTTTTGTCTTGATCTGCAAAAGAGTTGAAAATCCACTTCCGCAGAGGTAAGTAGGAGCAAATGGCACTATTATTTGAAAAGAAAGCATGGAAACTTTAGGATACGAATGACGTATAGCACACCAAAATTGAGGTAACGATTTTTCCTGATAAATCACGCGTTGAGGAGTCATTTCGCAGCTCCATCGAGAATGTCGGTAACATCCAAAGATACATAAAATGAGTTTAGTACTAATACAGCTTCTTGATTCAGAGTAACTTTCCCGATTATTCTCAGCTCGGCGGAACGTCAAGCTGTCCGTCTCGAAACTTCCCTCCTTTATACGTTTCTTCGAGAGGCAACGGAGTATCGCGATCGCTGCGGATTATCCGGACTAGCTTGTCCCAGTCGGATTTCGCCAGCACAAGGAGAGGTGCGTGCGCCAGCTGTCCACTGATTTACGTCGCTTCATATCTCGTATATATATATATATATATATATATATTATTTATATATATATATATAATATATATATATATATATATATATATATATTATATATACATATATATATATATATATATATTATATATATAATATATTATATATATATAAATTATTAACATTTTAACACCTACCTTTAAATTTTGGAATTTAATTTTGGTTTTTAAAATTGATAACCGACGACTCCACAAAAAAAAACCAAGGCGATTCCCCCTGTGGGTCGCGAACCACCCGTTGGGAATCACCGATAGAGTATGATTTGTCGACTTCTGTCATTTGAGCTAAATCTCTTTCACAGGAGTTACCTTTTCAAATTTGGAAAGCAATTCATAGCCCAATTGGTCCAATTTCACCATCGATTTTATGAACTTCACGATGTCAGCCATCCCTCTCACTTTCACCTTCCAGTTATTCAGAATAACATGGTATCTTTTGGAGTAACTAACCTGAACTAACCTGAACTAATAAATAAAATGTCACGAAAATTTTACGCGAATCTTCTGAGAGGTGACACTAATTGAAAATCATATGATTTTTTTGTGCGTGCTAGCATCTCTCGGAATGTCTCGGAACTTTTCATGTAGTATTCTACACAATCTTAATAATAATAATAAGTTTTTGTTTTTCCTCAGTAGAGGCCTCTAGGGGAAGACAAACAATTGACAAGAGCCTGATTTCGAATTTTAGTGTCAACTTTCGCAATAGTTCATTGTTTGGCCGATGGTAGTGTAGCGTTTGTGGTGATTTATACTGTCAAACGAAAAAGTAGAATTTACTTCCTACTGACTTTTAGAACGGGCTACAATTCCGATAAAAGTTTATAAAAGAACAATATTAGAACTCTCCAAGACCTTTAAGGAGGTGACCATAGCGGAGCGGTTAAAGTCCTGGTATCTACACCGAAGATCCGAGTTCGAATCTCGGCTCGGAAAAAAAAGAATAAGTTTACAAAAAAAAATAATAATAATAATAAAATCTCACTAAAACTATCAACACGTTCGCTATACCTATACTCACATATTCATTTGGTATCAGCAAATGGTCACACACAGACCTAGAAAACATTTACATCCTTATACGTTCTCAATTCACCAAGTACAGGAAATTACACCCCCAATGCATGTAAAGAAAGACTTGCCATCGAGAGGAAGGCAGGTGAAAGAGGAATCATAGACATCAGATCACTAACACACAAAACAAATACAAGCACTTAGGAAATTCTTTCACATCAAGCAAACCAGCCTCCACACAGCAACAGTGAAAGCAGACACCTCTCGACTTATCCCGGGCAGACCACCCAGCAGACACAAACAGTCACAGCCAATTACAACAGGAAAAAAATGAAAACGTGGTCAGAAAAAACCGTCAGATATCACATAGAACAAGACCACGTAAATAAAAAACAATCATACATCTGGTTACAGGATGGGCAGCTATTATATATTATGCAGGAAATGCCACCAGCATAAAGAAAACGATCGAATGTAAAATATTAGCTGGAACGGAATACACAGCCAGACATGACTCTGCGGCAAAAGTAATTCACCAAGCACTAGCTACAAGATAAACTCGTAGAAAATACAGATCCCTACTACAAATACACACACAAACATTCATACTTGAAAATAAAGATTACAAGCTCTACTGGGATATCAGTATCCAAACAAATAAAACAGTCCCCGCCAATAGACCCGATATTACTTTTCAATGAAAAAAAGGAAAAGTCACCTATTTATTGACATAGTTATCCCTAACGACACAAACATCCATAGTATCTGCTTAGTAAAGCGAGAGGGGCTTTAGACGTTCGGAACCGGCATAAAACTGCAGGTCTCCTTTGTGTGTAGAATACTTAAAAAAGCACCGATCACTGGTAAAGGCGAGAGGGTCGCCTACGTATGTGTATCGGATATATAACACCTCAAGAAGACGACCTTTAAACAGTCTAAAATAAGTAAAACAAGTAGGAGAGAAATCATTGATTTTACATATATTTATATTTAGTTTATACCGCTCTTATTTAGTTTATAACAACGTTATCTAATAAATCCATAACAATAAAATGTTCGTAAAATCAAATTGACGAGCGCTAATTATTTTGTAACTCTCGAGGTAAAGCCACTTTACTTAGAAACGTTACTTTGCTAGATCCAAAGTCGATTTTTTTATTAGATTAGAGCCAATAGGAGTTACTCAAAAACTAGAAGGTAATTAAACCACGTTTCTTTAAAGTCGATTTTTTCCTTTATTATTGAGATCCGCTATTTAAGGTGAATTTTCTGCAATCGGTCTTGCTACAAGGAGGCGCCAGTTTCCAGTATATGCGGTGAATTCCATAACACCCCATATATGTATATATATATATATATATATATATATATATATATATATATATATATAAATAATTTCGTCAAATTCTGATTGCTATAAATATATATGTATATATATATATATATATATATATATATATATATATATATATTATATATATATATATATGTTTATATATATATATATATATATATATATATATATATATATATATGTATATATATATATATATATATATATATATATATATATATATATATATATATATATATATATATATATATATGTATAATATATATATATATATATATATATATATATATATATATATATATATATACAGTAATACCCCGCTTAGCGCGACCCCGTTACGCGCGGTTTCACTATAACGCGAATTTCAAATTTCGCGCTCATGTAGTCATTAACTTCTCTATGGTCGCGGGGGATCCCCGCTTTCTCTGAATATTCTCTTTGAAGAATTGGGAATTCCCTGTCCTTCGACTTTGTTCTATGGGGATTTCCTCGTTCGTTTCGTGTGTTCATTTGTTCCGTAATGTTAGTTCGGTCGGCTGGCAGTTTTGTTTTAATATTTATTGGAGATACATACATACATAATTTAACCCTACGTTAAAAATGCCGCCTATAAAGAAAAAAGAGCGTAAAAGCGTCACTTTGGAATTGAAGATGAAAGTGTTAAGAAGAATGGAAAATGGAGGCAAAGCAACAATTGTTGGGAGAGATTTTGGACTCTCAGAATCGACTGTGAGAACGATTTATAAAAATCGGGAAAAAAAAATTAAAATCTCCAGCGAAGGTTCAACACCTATAAGTGCAACAAAACTTTCTCGTTCGAGATCATCTATCTTAGAAAGAATGGAGAAATTACTGTCAGTCTGGATCGAAGATTTGGAATAAGAAGAACACACCACTAAGTCAAGATCTCATATGCACAAAAGCAAAATCTTTGTATGAGATGCTGAAAACAAAAGAAGGAGAAGGGAGTGCCACTCCGACTTTTGCTGCCAGCAGAGGCTGGTTCCATCGGTTCAAGCAGCGTTCTAATCTTCACAATATCCACATAACAGGCGAGGTGGCCAGCGCGGACATTCAAGCTGCAGCTGAGTTTCCAGACAAGTTTCAAGACTTCGTTAGACGAGAGAAAATTCCTGCTTGTCTCATCTTCAATGTTGATGAGACCGCACTTTACTGGAAAAAAATGCCATCTCGAACATTCATTTCTAAGGAAGAACGTCAAGCCAGTGGTTTCAAAGCTGCGAAAGATCGACTAACACTTCTGCTGGGTGGTAATGCCACTGGTGATTTCAAACTGAAACCTTTACTAGTGTACCATTCAGAAACACCCCGTGCAATGCGAGGCACAGACAAGACAAGTCTACCAGTTGTGTGGCGATCAAACAGAAAGGCGTGGGTTACACGGGAAATTTTTCAAGAATGGTATTCTAATAGTTTTTGCCCATCAGTCAAATCATACTGTGACAGAAATGGGCTTGAACCTAAAGTTATATTACTCTTAGACAATGCCCCAGGACATCCAACCTCACTTGATACGCCCAGAGACTTAAAAGTGTACGTAAAGTTCCTTCCACCAAACACTACGTCAATATTACAACCTATGGACCAGGGAGCAATAGCAAACTTCAAAGCTTATTACCATCGCCGCACTTTTAGCCAACTAATTCATGAAACTGACGGGGAAGGAAGACAGTCTATGCGAGAGAGTGGTGGAAGTCATACAACATTATGAAGTCTATTCACAACATAGAAGAGGCTTGGAAGGAAGTTTAAAATGAGTTGTATGAATGGGGTGTGGCGTAATCTTTGGCCAGATGTAGTGGAAGCACCTAGAAGAATTGTCCAGATGCAGAGACAAGTGCTTGAAGACATTGCTGCAATGATTGAGGGGTCTGAACTTGAAGATGTCACGGTAGAAGATCTCGTAGAACTTGTAGCAACGCACGACGATCCTATTAGCAATGAAGATCTGATCGAGTTACAGAATAATCCTATCTACGATGAGGAAGAACAAGTAGAAGAGAAAGTTTTATCTTCAGGGGAAATACAAAAATGCACTTTCAAAAATTTATTCAGGTTTGGACATATTGCAGAGTATAGACAATAATGATGACCGTGTCTTGACCGTGTGTCAAACAATTAAAAACAGTGTTGGGTGTTATGAACGTATTTTACAAGAACGTAAACAAAACGTTACCCAAAAGACAATAGATGTATTTTTCCGTAAAAAATAAAAGTACGTATTGCATAAAGTGTTCTTAGAATTAAAGTGATTGATTAAAATGATTTGTATTTTTTTGTATTAAATTTTGACTATGTTTAATCATAAACCTCGATATACGCGAATTTCAGTTAACGCGATTTTTTTTTTTTTCGGAACGTATCCCTCGCGTAAAGCGGGGTATTACTGTATATACATATATATTTATAGCAATCAGAATTTGACGAAATTATTTATCTGTGTTGACTGGTCTTATTAATCCCGTCAAATTCTGGTTGCTATGATCAGATTCTCTGCGCTGTTTTATTTGCAATGATTTAAAATGGTGTTTTCCCTAATTACAAACGCCCATACTATATATTATACCATAGCTATTATATTCTCCATGACATCTTCTTGGCCCAAACAGAGGTTGTGGTTTAAATATTTTAAATAAGTTATTTTTATTTCTTTTTAGGTGGGAATTCTTGAATGGATGTTCTAACCCTCCAGCAATATTCCAACAAGTTGAATGTCCTCAAGAAATTGTTGACATTTCCGGATGTAAGATGGACTAATTTTTTTTGTCTTTTATGTAAATATATACTTTTTTTTACAAAATTGTTTTATTTTCAACACAGTAAACAAAAGAATGAGAGAGAAAATATCAGAAGAAAAAAATAAAGGAGTCACCATTTCACAACACTGCAAACAAAAGAGCGTAAAGATGATATTTATGGCAGAATTAACAACATCAATGAAAATAAACAATTTAATAAAGTTTTTTTTAAATATTATCAACATTAAATTATATTTTTTTCCACATTCTTTGTGTCCCAAATTCCTCTTTCTTAATATTCGTTTTTCCTCATTTACCAATTTTTCTAGTGTTCAAATAGTATTTAAGGTCGTTTTTCATGGATACTAGAAATTATTAGTCAATTAGCCTTTGTAATTAAGGGGTGAGACTTCGATACACAACACTATTACACATAATACAAAAGAGCGCAGAGAAGATGTCTATTGCAACCAGAATTTTTGATGGAATTAATTTTTTTATGTCAAATTCTAGTTGCTGTCTCTATATCTAGTTGCTGAGCTCTTTTCTTTACAGCGCAGTGAAATATTGTTTTCCTTAATCGCAAAATCCCATTATAGGAGTTTGTAATTAAGAGAAACACAATTTCACAACACTGCAGATAAAAGAGCACAGCCGAGATGTTTATAGCAACCATAATTCGGCGAGATTACCAATACTAATCAAAACAACAATTAATCCCGCCAAATTCTGGTTGTCGCTGCACTCTCTCGTTTACAGTGTTGTGAAATGGTAGTCTCCTTTAATTATAAGCGTGAATATGGACGTTTGTAATTTAAGAAAAACGCCATTTCATAACACTGTAAACAAAATAACACGGAGAAGATGTTTGTAACAATTAGAGTTAATCTCATCACATCATCTCATCCAAAATAAAATAAAAAATTTGGGTTTTCGGTAATATCTCGAAAAATAAAAAGATATCCAAAAACTAATAGTACCACGTGAAAGAGCGGGAAATTTTACAAAAAAAAATCAGAATATAGATCTTTTCCAAATTTTTTTTATTAGCGTAAGCATTTATTAAAAATTGGGATGGATGATTCAAAAAGTGTAGCGCACCTAACAGGTTAATTTTGAAATTCTACGCGCACCGCTCGAAGGCTAATCGATATTACTTGTTTTCAGTGTATAAAAAGAAAATTAAAAGATAACTTTTTGAAGAGGAGACTTTCAGCTTTCCGATGATAGTAATAGTTTTTATTTTTATTGCTTTATAATTTGTAAAACTTAAAACGCAATTTTTGTTTGCATGAGTTGAACGGGCATACAGTAAATTACAAATATTTAGTAAAATATAGTATTGGAAAGAAAAATCCTTATGCATATATCATTATTATACCATAAGTTGCAATACATGAATAGTTAAAAATACCCACATTGTCTGTGTTATTTAAAAATTGAGTTTTAAAATATAAGAATTTGCCTGCTTTGCCGGCAATTTTACGTTCAAAGCAGTACGAAATGGTAAAAAAGTCGGACAATTTTTTTTAGTTGCAGTTAAAAGTATACTTGATATTACAAAACTAATAAAAAACTTTAAAAAATTTGCTCTTAAAAAAGTGTTCATGATAAACATATTTTTGCTTATTATGGTCCTTTTACACGGTCATGTCAGTCCTCAGTTCAGTTTCAGTTTCAGTCGAATTGTTCGTTTTTCCTATGTGTAAAAAGGAAAAACTGAAAACAGAATTGAAACGGAGACTGACACCTGACGGTTTGGGGTTCTTTTCTTCCACCATTTCTTCAACGCCACAGCTAAGGCAACTGCAGTGAGATAGTCTTCATACATGAGCTATTTTACACATGTACACTTTGGGACAGTATGACAACACGTGTTTGAACGCGAAACACACATAACATCTTGAAAGTGTAACTCGGACTGAGAACTGAACGGACGATGTAAAAACAAACCTCCTTCCGAACTAAAATGAAACGAAAACTGAAACTGAGACGGAACTGAGAACTGATATGACCGTGTAAAAGGACCATTACTAACCATACAACTTAAAATAAAGAAAAATATTAAAAGGTGGAAAATGAAATATAAAAGTTTAAGCTTTAAGTATAAAGTATTTATATTTCATTTTAAGATCCCGGTATAAAGAAAACAGTCGATGAAAACACAAATGGTCTTGTCAGCTTCTTCAAAGTTTGTTCCGGGGAAGTTAGTTCCTACTTATTCCATACGCTTAGGAAAAATCCATGAGAATTTTACCTGTAAGTTCTGTAACTTATGGAAGTTTCCTACCCAAAATTAAAATTTAATTTATATCTAGCGCCGTGAAGAGTAAATTCAGATACGGGCTCAATTCGCTCGAGCTTACTCTAGTTGAAAATAAGTATCGAACCAGGATGGACCTTCTTCAAAAAAATCTTCTCTTGCAGTAGAACTTAAAAAAGAAAACTTTCCCAGAACAAGATCACTCTCTTAAAAAAGGCTTTTGCTACCTTCAAAAATCGATGACCGCAATTCTTCTCTAATAATAAAAAAATTCATAATCTTCTAAAATTGATGACCCAGGATCAATAATAATAAAATATTACAAGTTATTCAAAGTGATTTCTGTGGTAGAAGTAATTTCCAAAAAAAAAACAGACCACCAATAAAAATCTTTTTCAGAAAAACCGATCTGTAGAAAGCTCGAGATTTGAGGAAATCTCCCTTCCTCGCCGACTCTGTTCATTATTATTGTATACACGTATTATATAGTTATTGGCCCAAGTTAATATGTTCCACTTTTTTAACATTTTGTCAATATTTCTTTATCAACTTTTTAAGTGTTTTGTTTATCGAGTGCAGGAAGTATGCGGTAATCTTAAATTACATTTTTGCAACAACTACTACCCATGTATGTCGCTAAGCCAAATATATTTAAATAAATTAATAAATACAGCCTTGGTCAAAAGTATTAGGCACCCTACAATTTACTTCATTTCTTGTGTTTCAGGGTAAAAAATTAAATTCGTATGTTTTGTAAGGTAAAATTATGAAATAAATTAATATTTGGTGTGTCCGCCCTTAGCTTTAATTACAGCAGCAATTCTTTAGGGCATGCTGCGTACAAACCTAGTACATTCAGTTGTACTTATGGCATCCTACTCATTCATCAAAGCGCTTTTTAGCGCTGCTGTTGATGTTATGCTATGCTCCCGTATCTTGCGCTTCAGAATACCCCAAAGATGCTCGATAGGGTTTAGATCTGAAGACTGCGCCGGCCAGTCCAACAAGATAATGTTATTGTCTCTAAGCCAGCGCATAGTAGCCGCTGATTTATGACAAGGTGCATTATCTTGCTGGAATTTGATGTCATCTAAATTAGTGTCGCTAAAAACGCGCGTTAGCGAAGGCATCAGTACAATTTCTAGTACATTTATGTACTTTTGGCTGTTCATACGGCCTTCACAAACGAACATTTTGCCGACACCTTTAGCAGCCATGCAGCCCCAGATCATAACGCAATCTGGATGGTATTCCTTGCCGACACGCCGCCTCACGAATGTTACACCTGACGTTCCGAATAGCTGCAAGAATAGAAAAAATACTCAATTAAAAAATTAGTTATTATTTTGACTAAAACGAATTATATCAAGAGTAATTGTATGTAGTTATTTGTTAAAATAAATTATATAAAAACTTACCTCAAAATTGGATTCGTCGGACCATACAACATTAGACCAATCCTCTTCGCTAAAATATTGGTGCTTCAGAGCCCACTTTAAGCGTTTCTTCCTATTGGTCTCTGAAAGCCAAGGCTTCTTTCTAGCTTTGCAACCTGTTAATCCAGCTTCTGTTAGTCTTCTCCTAGCCGTTTGAGAACTAATCGGCATCCCAATCTCTTCCGACAGAGTTGCAGCGAGATCAGATGATGTTTTTTTTCGATCTTTATTAGACACGCGGATGAGTTTTCTGTCCTGTCGCTCATTAGTCTTACGTTTTCTGCCCGTTCACAGTTTGTTGGCATGGGAGCCAGTCTCCACAAACCTTTTAAAAACACATTGCACTGCGCACCGAGAACATTTCACTAACTTGGCTATTTCTACTTGGGACTTGTCTTGTTCATGCAGGATTTGAATTTTAATTCGTTTTTCGATACCAAGCTCACTTTTCTTAGGCATTTCTCAAATATAAGAAAGTCCAGTTCACAAATAAAACACGCACGGAAGCTTCTTGACACTACAAATAGTAAAAAGAGACTGATAAAACATTAAAAATATTTTTCAAAAAACCTCGCTATCGCAATTTTGTGGGCCTGGTGTTTTATGGACCTGTAAAAGAGATTGTCTATTGTTTAAGTTAGCTTTTGACAGTACCGCCTATAGTATTGTTAAAACAATTAGTCTTTTTTTCTAATATTTTATGAGTTTCACGTGTTTATTAGGGGTGCCTAATACTTTTGGCCAAGGCTGTAAGTACACCGACTTGCCGGAATTGGTACCCGAGACCCTTGATACCATATGTCGGCGCGATGATCACGCAGCTAGGGCTGCCACATGATAAATAATAAAACAGTCAACTTTTAAAACTAAACAAAAATTTTACTATACCAACAATAAAATGTGGATAAAATATCTATATGGTACTTGCAAGCCTCTGAATTTTAAATATCATTTAACGTTTATAAAACGTATTTTAATGAAGCTAGACACCAAAAATGCTTCTGGCGCTGATGAAATAACTGCCATAGTACTCAAAAAATGCGCAAACGAACTAACACCAGTTTTCTGTAGATTTTTCAACCTATCCTACAAAAAGGGATTATTTCCTTCCTGCTGAAAATGCGCTAGAGTCACAGTAAACTCAATACAGTGGCGAAATTCAAGGGTAACCGTATAGGAAAATCAGGTGCCGGTTTTCAATAGGGCACGTGGCAGTCCGCCATGTTAAAAAGGGGACCAGCGGAAGATTTTAAATAGAAATAATGTTACTGTGCAAAATTGTATCGTTCAAAATGATAGATATTATACAAATGCTTGAAAATTTTTGATTTAATAAAATATCAAGTTAATGCAGCATGAGTAATATAAAACAAAAGATGAATATAAGTGAAAAACTTGACAGGAAGGCATTTTCAGAAAAAGTTTTAGCATTTTCTCCAGGGAATTGAATATGCATATCGCAATGTGCTCGCTGTGTATTGTGTTGTTGTCAGCATTTGGTTGCAAATAATCCGAATGAACGCCTACGTACGTCGTTTCATTATGTTATTAAAGAACTCTAGAGAAGGGATTATTTCCTTCCTGCTGAAAATGCGCTAGAGTCCAATACAGTGGCGAACCTCAGGGGTAACCGTATAGGAAAATCAGGTGCCGGTTTTCAAGAGGTCACGTGGCAGTCCGCCATGTTAAAAAGGGGACCAGCGGGAAATTTTAAATAGAAATAATGTTACTGTGTAAAATTTTATCGTTCAAAATCATAGATATTACACAAGTGCTTGAAAATTTTTGATTTAATAAAATGTCAAGTTAATGCAGCATGAGTAATATAAAACAAAAAAAGAATATAAGTGAAAAACTTGAGAGGAAGGCATTTTCAGAAAAAATGTTGCAGAAAAAAGTTTTAGAATTTTCTGCAGGGAATTGAAGAGGCATATCAGATTTGTGCCCAAGGCTTTGTTGAGACTCTATAAGGCCCAAAATGCAAACTGAAACTGGAACCCAAATTATTAAATATATATTTGAATTCAGCAAGGAATTTTATGTCCGAATACAAATTGAATGTTTCGGGACCTGATTGGGCCTCATTGTAACTACAATAAAATCCGACTCTTATAAGGACCTTTACCTGTGCTATTAGCCTTTGACACACGAAGTATTCTTTCTCTGATCTTATATTAACGTATGGATACGCATGGTTGAATAAAAGATTTTTCAAATCATTTTTAAACATTTTCTGAGAAAAGCGTGAGGCGCATATTTTATAATTTTTGCACAAATTTTCAATTGGACAATTGATGACGCTTTTGGTTGCTGTAAGCCAACTCTTTGCTCTAGAACCAAAAAAATATCATAAGAGAAATAGCTTCTCAGAATTATTCAATTTATCCGAGTACGATTTCTTACGCAATTGATAATCTTTAATTAAGTCATTACCTTTCAATATCTTTGGGTCAGGAAAAGAATTTCACTCTCGGCGTACTTTTTGAATTATTTTTACAATTGTCAACGGCACAACAATAGCCTCCTTTTCCCATGGTTATATAAATTGTTTGTCAACTTTTTCGATTATCTTCACTTACAAACTGTTTTCACTCTCTTTTTATACAAACTCTCTCTTCCTTCTGTCTTTAAATTCATATAAACTGCAGTCACATCAAGAAACGATCGACAATACATTTCAAAAGATACATTCCGAGATCAGATGTAGACACTGAGCGGCCTTTTTGAAAGAGGAACCCGTCCACGCACGCGTCATCTAAATTTCGTCACCAACTTGAAGCTCACTTTCGCTACTATACTGTGTTTACTGTGCTCGAGGTCAACCGATGCCCAAAAAAGATCTTGCTAAACCATTACCGACCAGTCGCGCTGCTTTCTATAATATCGAAAGTTATGGAAAAGGCTATTAATCAGCAGCATCTTCTAAAAAATCTAAATTAAAAGGATTCAATGTAATTAGCGAGTATCAATATGGCTATAGTAAGCAAAGATGAAAAGGAAATTTTCCAACTTATGTAACACATGTTTGGAACAACGCAATTGAACATTTTAGAGACTCTCGGACAGTTGCACTTGATATATCCAAGGCATTTGACCGTGTTTTGCATAACGAATTGCTGGCTAAGCTACGTTCTTATGGTATGTCTGAAAAGTTTTATTTAAGGCTCTCGTGTTTCCTCAAAGAATGTTCTTTACGAGCGGCAGTCGAAGGATTTCTTTCTCCTACATTCATTATCAACGCAGGTGTGCCCCAAGGCTTCATACTATCTTCTACACTCCTTCTCATTTACATTAACGATCTGCTGGAAAAGTCCAGGAATCCAATCTACAACTTTAAAGTCTCGAGCATCAGCTAATCATGAAAATGTCCGCAGACAGCAGGAAGTCGGTCAATTTAACAAAGACCTGACAGAAATTCTATCCTGGAGTGACAGTAACCAAATAGAATTCAACGCTACGAAAATCCAGGCAGCAGTTTTTTCTAAAAAAGTTAACCTTGCTAAACCCGACAAAGTTACGTCGGGGATTCCATTTCTCTAGCATCGGCACTCAAGATGCGCGTTAACTTAAGAGCAAATATGCCTTGGCCTGAGCATGTTACCTGCATAGTTGCAGCCTGCATGAGAATGTTACCTGCACATGTTTGGAACAGCGCAATTGAACACTTTGGAGAATCTCGAGCGGTTGCTCTTGACATATCCAAGGCATTCGACCGTATTTGGCACGATGGACTGTCTAACACCTTCACAATTAACGCCCGGTGTGCCCTAAGGCTCCATACTGTCTCCTACTCTTTTTGTCATTTACATTAACGATTTGCTGGACAAGACGGGAATCCAGTCTACAGCTTTGCAGATGACAATACGCTTATGTCTTCATTCACTTTGAACACTCAGACATCGGCTACTCAGACGAATATCCGCAGACAGCAGGAAGTCGTTCAACTTAACAAAGACCTGGAAGAAATTCTATCTTGCGGTGACAGTAATCAAGTGGAATTTAACGCTACAAAACCCAGGCGGCAGTTTTTTTCTAAAAAAGTTAACGTTGCTGAACCCGACATAGTTAGTCGGGGCACTCCATTCCCCTAACATCGTCACTCAATTTGTTAAGCGGTAATTTGGGGGGCAAATATGTCCTGACATGAACATGTTGCAGGCATAGCAAGGAGAGCTTCTCAAAAGTTGGGAATATTATTTCGAACCAGAAAGCTTTACATTCCACAACAACTGTTAATTCTTTACGAAGCTCAAATTCGACCAACTATGGAATACTGCTCCCATGTTTGGGGCTCCGCCCCCAAAGATACACTGCGTTGTTGTTCGAATTGTTTTCCTCGCCCACCGTATTCTCCAGATTTGGCCCCCAGCGACTATTATCTATTCGCAGACCCCAAAAAAATGCTCGCGGGAAAGAGATTTGGCTCCAATGATGAAGTTATCGCCAAAACTGAGACCTATTTTGAAGGCAAAGACAAATCCTTCTATAAGAAAGAAATAGAAATATTAGAAAAGCGTTGGACTCGAAGGAGACTATATTGATGAATAAAGTCGAATTTGACCAAAAAAATATGTTTTAAGTAGCTAGACCAAAAACTTTTCAGCCTACGTGTTACAATTGATGAATGAGTTAAAAAAATTCCAAGCAGATTCCACAGAGTTACAAATTTGAACTAGAAGATATCTCGTGATTGGCATTCAACCCAATAGCTCTCCAAATCAGAATGTATTCCCTAGTCAGATTCACAAGTTAACTATATAATTAAATATCCTTTATTTTTTTTATTGTTAATTTAACTTCATTTCTGTATTACAATTTGTAATTATTGTTTATTTATTGCAATAGTTGCATACTACCTACCATATGTTACAGAAAATAATTATTTTCAATTAAATATATTGTTCTTCCAGCTGTCATAATTCTTCACCTTCTTGAATTGATAGACCACCACACAAATTTTAACACGTAAACTATAATTCTGAGTGTTTTGAATTTTTTCAAGTACTGGAACTTGGATTTCTACCTTGGAGATTTAGATAAAAAGCATTTAAATAAATTATATAAATGGTTCGGTAAACATTCCTCAACTGGAACTTAGTGTTGTACAAAATGAAGAGCGTGTTAATTCTAACACTCGTCAGCTTTTGTAAGTACTTAATTTTTTACATGGCACCATTAAAATTGTGTTAAGTAGACCATAGTTTTATTACTTGATTTGTGTTTGATATCACACACCAAGAAGGTTCTGATACAAATAAAAATTAACTCTTGAATTGATTCAGCCGATACTCGGTGGAAATCCATAACTAGAAGTTTTGTAAGAAGTAAAATACTACTTAAATTTTCAGTAATTTTTTTATTTTTAACACCATGACATGTTTCGCTGTACGACAGCTTCTTCAGATGGTTTGTTACAAAATGAGGATAAAATTACTATAATAAATGGTTGGTTCACAATTTATGGCAGGTAATAAAATAATTTAATTAAAATAGATTTAGTAATGGTGAATTATTTAAGTCTAATTGTTCATTTATAAGTGAATCTGAATTTTTCAATTTGTTTATTTATAAAGATTCTAGGTAATTAAGTTTCAGGTCCTTTGTGCAAGTATATAATATTTCAAAGTTTGGGTTGAATTGGTGATTGTTTTCAATTAAATGATTTGGGTAATTTTGAGTTATATTTTCTATTGATGTATGATGAAACATGTTCTTATATTTTTTTTTTGAAAAACATCTTCCTGTTTGACTTATATATGTTTTTGAGCAATTTCCACAATTTCATTTGTATATTCCGGATCTATTGTCTCTATCTGTTTTTGTTTTGTTATTTTTTATAAATTTACCAAGTGTGTTGGATGTTTTAAATGCTGTGTTAATATTTAATTTTCTCAAGAAACTATTTAATTATACATACTGACATAATTATCCATAATACTTCATGTCATCCACCAAGTCACAAACTTGCAGTTTTCCATAATTTGATTCACAGACTAATAATTATTCCTCTAAACCAAGACAATTTTCAAAAAGAACCTATTATAAAACAATTAGCAGTAAATAATGACTATTCACCATCCATAATAGATAATAGTCTCAAGAAAAAACTTTACAAAAAAGCCATTAGTACAGTTTTTCCGAATAATAAAAAACCTTGTGAAAACGTAAAGTCAATAACGTACTATGGTAGATGCAACACTAAGTTAAATAGTTTCTTGAGAAAATTAAATATTAACACAACATTTAAAACATCCAACACACATAACACATAACAAAACAAAAACAGAGACAATAGATCCGGAGTACACAAATTAAATTGTGGAAATTGCTCAAAAACATATATATGTCAAACAAATTACTTAAATCATTTAATTGAAAATAACCACCAATTCAACCCAAAACTTTTTTTTATACAGGGAGAAATCCGCCTTATGGATTTCTGGAGCAGTCTGCGTCACCGTAAGGGTGCCCCAAAGTACTCCAGGTATGTGGGGCTCACCGACCTGAAGAGTTGGCATACCCACTAAAACTCCCCTTGTGAGCTGGGAAAACCCTCTACTCCTTTTACAATTTTGGTTTGTCAATGTCTAGATATTGGATGTATTCTAACACTAAGGTTAATTTTCTAATATGTGGATCTAACCTACCTTAACCTAACTTAATGCTAACTTAACCATTTTCCGGAGGTGTGGTGTTATAATTGTGTTAGTCGTGTGTGTTGTTTACACTTTTTAAAACTGAAGGAGTTGCTCAACTAAACTACGACCTTAATTAATCAAGGGTAGTCCATGTTGAATCTAGTGTTAGTTAGGCTAGTGGTAGAATGTCCGTTGGTCGTAAGTATCGATTGCCGACATTTACGTTGCCTCTGAAAGTGTTCGCTATCTCGGGGTTAGGATGGACCGCTGCTTTCTCAAGGAAGCGAAGCTGGGCATTACGCGTGAATTCTTTTATCGTGGGCATTTCAAACGCCCTGTGCAACTGATTGTTGCCGACGAACCAGGGAGCTCCTGCTATGATACGGAGGGCTTTATTTTGGACTGTCTGGACCTTGGTCCGATGAGTTTTGGACATCTGCAACCCAAACTTTGAAATATTACATACTTGCACAAAGGGCCTGAAACTTAATTACCTAGAATCTTGAAATAAACAAATTGAAAAATTCAGATTCCTTATTAAATGAACAATTAGACTTAAATAATTCACCATTACTAAATCTATTTTAATTAAATTATTTTATTACATGCCATAAATTGTGAACCAACCATTTATTATAGTAATTTTATCCTCATTTTGTAACAAACCATCTGAAGAAGCTGTCGTACAGCTATACATATATATATATATATATATATATATATATATATATATATATATATATATATATATATATATATATATGTGTATATATATATATATATATATATATATATATATATATATATATACATATATATATATATATATATATATATATATATATATATATATATATATATATATATATATATATATATATATATAAATATATACATATATATATGTATATATATATATATATATATATATATATATATATATATATATATATATATATATGTATGTATATATATATATATATATATATATATATATATATATGTATATATATATATATATATATATATATATATATATATATATATACATATATATATATATATATATATATATATATATGTATATATATATATATATATATATATATATATAAATATATCAAGAAACGACGCTTCGGTAGCTGTCGAGTCAATATCTGAAAAAAATTTTACTGCTTCCGAGATTTTTCTTCAGACGTATCAATAAAAAGAAGTCGCAAGACGCTAATTAGGGCTAAGGTTGGATGGTGTAACTCGATGAATCCTTAGCTTTCAACAATGGTTTAAAATATGCCAGCCTGCAGTTGCAAAACTTCTAAAAGTTAACTACCTACAAGGGTGCATTTTAAGTTATTTTTCAGCTGTAAAGGAAAACTCGCAGAGTTAAAAAATATAATGTTTTCCTACATAACTACCATCTACACATACACTTAGTGCAGGTTTTTTGAGTTGTTTCATTTCATCCAAATATATATATATATATATATATATATATATATATATATATATATATATATATATATATGAATATATATTATTATATGGTTTAAATATGCCAGCCTGCAGTTGTCGAGCAACAGCAGTTTTGGTTATCTACGACTTTCGATGGTTTTTTTCAAAGCTTCAGGTTTTAAATCGTCCTTCCTTAAACCGCTCCATTAACTGTGGACCCTTTTTCCGTATCTCCAATACCCCAAATTCCTTCGCACTCAAAAAAAAAAACAGTCACTATCAACTTTCAAGAAAAGTGACTTTTCACCTTCCTTGGAGGTTGAGACCCTTACGAAACCATTACGTCGACTCCTACTTTCTGGGAGGATCCCAATACAACATCCAAGTCTCGTCGCCAGTAATGATTTGTAAACGCTAACTTTTATGGTTCTCTGAAGCGACCAGATGTTCGTGCGAAATTCTTCTTTCCTCTCCAGTTTCTTCTCTGGTGTAACGAGTTTTTGTAAAAACTTCTTTTATCCCTAAATTTTCGTGCACAATCCTGAAAACTCTAGTTTTGGATTATCTAGCTTTGTAACAGGAAATAGTTTCGTGCTACCTTCCGAAAAAGTCACTTCTCTGAACATGCTCTGAAGAAACCAGCAGGATGATTGGCGAAACGGCAACACCACTTATTCAGTCAATAAATCCAAAAAATTATGCCTATATGCTGTGTAACCTGTTAAAGTTTCCTATTAAAAATACTAATATTATGGTTTAATTATCACGAATTTTAAACATTTGGTAATTTTCAAAAATTTTATCAAAGAACGAAGTATAAACAATAAATCTTCCACTGGTTAATTTTCCTTGCCTTGTTGAATTCATTTCAGTCCTTCTAACGAGACCATTTGGTGATGGTAATATTTAAATAACATTACCGTATAATATTCCTGTTCTTAGGCGCTGCGGCTACCATTGAGCCACAGCCAGAAATTAAATTCATTAAGAACGGTTATGGTGGCCAATGTACCACATCTAGATACTGGGACTGTTGTAAACCGACTTGTTCATGGAAAGGAAATACCGACACCGATATTGGTAAGTAAAGTTAAACCTAAAGTTTGCATTTAATAATAAATTCATCAGTTATATAGTATGTAATTAACATCATTAAAATAATTAAATTTCTATAGAAGGCATTGACAAAATCAGACTCTCTTGCACCACTTTATAATAATTACTCTTAACGCAGATAAGAACGGGCAAAATGTCCTATACTAATTTCGTAGTAGAAGTAGCAGTCAGGATATACATGCAAGTGTACTTAGTAACGTTTAAAGAAAGTTGCCAGCAGAAGAAAACTACATGTTTTTTTGTTAATTGAAAATATACTTGCCCTTTGGCTAACTAAACATTTATTTGTGTAAAACGTTTAGCGTTGCAATAACTAATTTTTCTCTAATCTCTTTGCTAGCACTGCTTACATAACGCTTGCCAGATGCTTGTTGTGAAAAAACTTAGTTTCAACAAGTGCATTGTTATATTTTATTTTCCAGGACCAATAAAAGCTTGTGCTAAGGATGGTGTCAGTGACATCGATGGAAACACAGAGTCTGGTTGTAAAGAAAATGGTTCTGCTTACATGTGCAATGCCCAACAAAGTATTGTTATCAACTCTACCTTGGCTTACGGGTAAAAAAAATATTTTCTTTGCTATAAAATCCTCTGAATCGTTTTTTTTTTTAACCGCAAGGTTTGTTTATATATAAAAGCAGTTTGCTAAACTTCTGCGTGACTTTGTATATACCTTTTTGTGTGCGTAACACATAAACGTGAATATTGGATAAGTTATATACTTTAACTCATTTTCTTATAGATTTGCCGCCGCTGCTTTCATCAATCCTCCAGAAAACATGTGTTGTACTTGTTTCCTCGTTCAATTCCAAAAAGGTGAGTGGGGTGATTGTTCAGGCAAATCTATGATTGTACAAATCACGAACACCGGTGGATCAAGCAGTACCAACAGTACTGAAAACAACATTGAAGTTGCCATACCAGGAGGTAAGAAATATTCATGCCTTTTATTTTATTTTTTATTTAATTTAAACCTTGTAACTGTAATATTTCGTTTTGTTTTTGTGCATCCGGAAAACTTTATTTATAAAGTAGTACTTTTGTAATAAATTTAAAAATTATTAATTATTTATCTAACTTCTTTATAAATAATATTTGTTGAAGATATCAAACGCAGTATATACTCCAAGAAGTCATGAGTTCTTAAAAAAAATTGTGTATATGCTTCTTCAAGTAAAGCGTTTCTTTTTTTGTTTAAGGTGGAGTCGAATACTATACCCTAGGATGCGAGACCCAATGGAACGCTCCAGCAACTGGTTGGGGTGACCAATATGGAGGAGTATGGACCGAAGCAGATTGTAACCAATTGCCAGAAGTTTTACAACCCGGATGTAAATTCAGGTAAAGGATATACCCCTGATTTACTAAAATAGTCGATGTTCAATATAATTTTTAACTATTTGTCTTCGCAAGTGCTAGGGCATATTCTACATCATTTTGGTGTCAACTTTGCGAGAGCTATCTGAAAAGTTCTCGGCGACACAATGAAAGAACATTTTGTTTGACGTGAAATATGTTTTATTTTTCAATATAATCTCCTGATACCTCAAAACATTTAGTCTAATGCTCTTCCGTTAATTCGGTACCGTCATTGAAGTGTGATTCCGGAAGGTCTGAAAAATATCCATCCACGGCCGCAATAGTTTCATCATTTGATGTTGAAACGTCTCTTTTTGCGGGGCCATTTTATAGCCTCTCGTTGCGGCTCTTTTTTATATAGCCCCAACTTTCTTTATTTTTGACAAATATTTTTATTTATTAAATAGAAGTCGTTATTTGCCCCTTATGTATATCTTAATTTTTGAGAATGGATTGAGTGGATATTAATACTGATAGAGCAAAAATTTATATATAAGCTAGCTCGTTTTTTACTGGTAGAGTACATGGAGATCGAGGTAATTTTTGTACGCCTTTTGAAAATAGTCTGTATAGTTGTTTAAAACTGAATACTGAAGAGTTATTTAGTTGTTAATATAAAATTGAGTTGGGTACAACCCTTACGTCCTGAAAGAAAGAGCAGGAGTTTAGTGAGACACTACATATTTAAATAAAGAAGGGTATATTAACAAAGTAAAAAATCTTCCTCTTATTACACTCTTAAAATTACACAAACTTAATAAATAACTTTTTATACTAAGAGAGTGCACACTATTGCATAGAGTCTCTAAGTTGGAATTATTAAGTTCCTAGCAAATGGCTTTAAAAACACGATATAAAAGTTTGAGAAATCATTTTCGCGGATTACACGTCTTACGTAGTTGTTGGAAACACACGTTGCAGACAGGAAGTGAGATATTTAAACTGCTGTGCTTATGACTTACTGATTGGCTTGTCCTCGCGTGTTTTCCATAAGCTGGTCGGCCTCTCCTGGTGAGATTCTCATCAAAATATTGTCTCAGCCACCACTCTCCTAGTCTCATTTAGGTACCTAATCACTGTTTGACCCGAAAAGCCTTAGGTTGAGCAGAAGTGGATTGGAAAAAAGCATCAAACTTGAGATCTCTAAACAACACCCATTTGGTGATAAAAAAAAAGCCGTTACTGCACTACGGCATGACGGAAGAAAAAAAAAGTCTACTACGGCTTGATGAAGGACTAAGCCGTTACTGCATCACGGTGGAAAACGCTACTACGGCATGCTGGAGGAAAAAACCCTGAAAAATCCGAAATGGTCGTTTATATATTTTTTGCCCCTTCTTCAAAGTGAAGTCTTTAAAATGGTTCACTTTCGGGACGCAAAATTTGACGCATTCAATGTGAAAATACTTTCGCAGTGAAGAATTAGTTAGAATTCATTAATAAAACAAAAAATTAGTTCTTAATGAAGGTAAAGTCTTAATTTCTTTTGATGTCAGTTCTTTGTTCCCAACTTTACAATATCTCGAAGAATTACTGCTGTGCTTATGACTTACTGATTGGCTTGTCCTCGCGTGTTTTCCATAAGCTGGTCGGCAATGAATGACTTTGAGGACGAAATTATTCGTGAATACTTAACATTATCCAAACTTTGTATGGAACAAAATTATTTTCTATATAACAGTCAATTTTATGTTCAGAAAGAAGGAACAGCTATGGGTAATTGCTTATCACCTTTCATAGCCAATTTATTCATGAGTAAGTTTGAAACCGAAGCCAGTCAAGAATTCGAATATTTCCCAAGGGATACCGTATAGGTATGTGGATGATATTTTCGCGATTTTTGATACAAAGAAAGCAAACATTGATAATTTTGTTTCTAAATTAAATAGCTGGTATGATTCCATTAAATTCACTTACGAAGTTGAGAACAAAGGACAATTGCCTTTTCTAGATATTTTAATTATTAAAAAGAATTTGATATCTATAGGATGGACACAGTAACAGATAGATATATTCCTAATGATTCATTTCATTGCAAACAACACAAATTAGCTTTATTACATTTTTTAGTTCATCGTTTGGTCACTTTCCCTCTAAATAGATTAAACTTTAATAAAGAAAGGAATCGTATTAGAAATATAACTAGAATTAATGGTTATGATGATGACTTAGTAAAAAAGCTAATAAATAGACATAAGTTTAGGTTTAATATTCAGAATTCCACGTTTTTTACACGCGAAGAAAATAACACCAAGTATGTCTCCATACCATATAATCCGAAATATAGCAGGGGACTCAATAAGGTAGGCCTCACCTTAGTCTATAAGTCATCAATCTGAGGAATATCTTAGGAAATTCCAAAGATAAGATTCCTAATTGTGAGAAAAGTGAAGTTTATGAAATTAGTTGTAATGATTGTGACAAAAAGTATGTTTGGCAAACTAAAAGGTCAATTAAAACACGATTTAAAGAACATTTAGCACGCTTAAAATACAGTAGAACAAAAAAGTCTAGCATTGCCGAACATGCCCTTGAAGCTGATCATATTGTAAAATTAGATAATCTAAGATTAATAAAAAGTGTATCTGATAGGAGATTGTTGAACGCATACGAAAGTATGGAAATTATAAAATGTAAAAGTAGTTTAAATAAAGACAGAGGGCCTATTCCTTATAGTCCCCTCTACTGGTTACTTGACCGGAACTGACGGCCTTGCCTATGCCATTAGTTCCGCCTGAGAAATTCAAGGGTTAGGCTAAGTATAAATAGGGTAGATTTGTAGTTTAGCTTTAGTCAATCGCTCCTGAAGAAGCTAACATGGTTAGCGAAACGCGCATCGAGTGCAAAAATAAAGTGTTTGGTGTAGTGGTGATATATACTGAGTAGTACCATTTTACCAAAGATTCCACATTCCCAACTTAGCGAACTAAATAAGTTAAGTCGGCAACACTGCTGGTTTGAGTTAAACTGCTCAAAAATTTAAACTCACTGCTTAATCAAATTACACTGCTCAATAATTTTAACTCACTGTTTAACTTAAATTAGCAATTATTACAGGAATTATAGAAAGAAAAACGGTATTGTAACATGATCTTAAAATCTAGGAAAAAAATGAATGTTACAATGTAAAACGCTTTCTGGCCAGAATTCTGTTCAGGTTTGAAAACAGATAATAGTCAGAGGGAGCCAAATCTGATGAATACGCTGGATGTTCAAGCAATTCCTACTTTAATTTATTTTTGCCATCGTCAAAACACTTGTATGAACCCGTGCATTGTCTTGATGAAAAATAATTCCTTTCTCACGAATTTTTGCGTTCAACTGATTGAAAAGGCTACAATAATATTCAGAGTTAATTTTTTTGAACATAATCGATCAACAAAACACCTTTGTAATTCCAAAAAACTGTTGTCATAACCTTCCCTGCTGATGGAACCGTCTTTGACCTCTTTAGTATACTTCCACCGACTTCAATTCATTGTTTCGAGTGTTCTTTTCGCTCTGGTATATAGTGGTGGATCCAAGTTTTATCAACAGTTATGAAACGACGCTTGAAATACATTTTTTTTTCCTTAAAGCAATCCAAACACGCTTGAGAAATACGCATTCGAATGAGTTTTTGATCAATTCTCAGGAGATGTGGCACCCATCTTGCACAAAGCTCTTTCATATGTAATTCATCATGCAAAATATTTCCAATTTTGAGATGCCCATGGCCTCAGCTATTTCACGCATTTTCACTCGTCGGTCATCTAACACCATATCACAGTAAACACACTATACAGTAGCGAAACTCAAGGATAACCACATAGGAAAATCAGGTTCGTTTTCAGAAGGTCACGTGGCAATCCGTCGTGTTAAAAGTGGACCAGGGCGAGATTTGAAATACAAATAAAGTTGTGCAAAGTTTTATCATTCAAAATCATAGATATAGAAATGTTTGAAAATTTTTGATTTATTATTTAATACAGCATGAGTAATATAAAAGTTAATGCAGCATGAGTAATATAAAAAAAAACAAAAAAAATGGAGCACTTTGTTAGAAAAGAAATGAATACAGGTGAAAAACTTGATAGGAAGGTATTTGATGGAATTCTTCATAATCAACTTCAGTTTTTAATAACCTTATCCAAAAATTGAAAAGTCTATCAAAGTTAAACGTCAGGTTAAAGTTTTATTTACATCATTTTTCAAATAAATTTGTGATTAAAGATGTTTTTTAAGGACTAAATTAATTTAATTTTAACATACGTAATACCTAATGCTATTTTTCTTATACCGTGAAATAAAGACATATTGTCATTACTAAGATGTTAACATCTAAAATAAGAGCATTTTTTTCTAAGCAGTGTTGTCTTGTTTGGTGTGATAGATCTCTTGTTAATTAAAAAACACTGTATCTACTTTTTTCGTACTTATTTTTTCTTAAACTACAAAACTATATTGTGTAACTTCGAGAAAGGTTAATATAATATTATAATGAATTATGAACGTATATGTATAGACCTCTATTTTCTATGTGAATGATTCTTAGAGGTTCTATACCTTTTAGTGTTCTGTTATCCGTATTGCTTTTTGATAACGTAATTAACGTTTACTTTTATTTACAATGAATTAATATTTAGATCAAAGAGTCAATACAGTAATTTCCTAATTATATTTACATACAATACTTAGTTATGACCAAGTTGACTTGTCAATTACAACTATATTGGTAATGTGGAATTTTTGGCACAATGACACTACCCAGTATAAATCACCACTACACCAAACACTTTATTTTTGCCCTCGACGCGCGTTTCTCTAATCATATTAGCTTCATTAGGAGAAATGATTGACTCATATATACTGAGTATTGTCAATTACAGTTTAAAAGGAAAATAACTATATTTAATTTATAGTATAGGTATGCAACAATAGAAATAAGTTCTTTATAGGAGAAATATTAATAACGGGTAACTAAATCTTCAAAATTTTAATATTAACCGTAATTACCATCAAAATGGACTTCGATTAAGTGTACTGTCCATTTAACGAACTTATTTTGAGAATATTTTACCCTCTGGCACACATCGTCTGAAAAAATCATATTACAAAAATTTGTTTGGAATCACATTAAAATTTTTCTTATTTTGCTAGCATATTTGATTCAATATCGATATAACCCAGCTTATAAGAAAATAAAAATATACTGTCTAAAATTTGAAAATAATAAATATGTTGTTATAGGTTCTGTATTCCTTACAATATATTCACAGAAACTTTTGAAATATTGGAATGAAAAAGGAGCAATGTAATTTATAGGGAAAAATAAAAAAAAAAAGTCACTTTCAGAGTATTAATTGTACTTGCAATTAAACAGTGTTAAATTTTATCAGGTTTATTATTAGAAAAGGTGTGTCAAACAATTAATACAGATGAAGTTATTGAAAACTAGAAGCCTCTTGAGAATATACCTTTTAGAAAAAAATATGTTTTATTTATAATTTACACAAATTAAAGAGTTTTAAATAACTGAATACTAGTTTACACAAAAATAAATCTTTCTAAAAACCAGCACAACATCTTTGGGGAAGAAAAAGAAACTAACGCCCCGCGTTATTTTTGCAGTTCTCAACGGCACAACAATAACCTCCTTTCCCTATGATTATATAAATTGTTTCTCAACCTTTTCGATTCTCTTCAGTTACAAACGTTTTTAATTCTCTCTTTCTACAAACTCTCTCTTCCTTCTGTCTTTATATTCATATAAACTGCAGTCACATCAAGAAACGATGAACAATACATTTCCAAAGACACATTTCGAGATCGAATGTAAACACTGAGCGGCCATTTTGAAAAAGGACCCGTCGACCCACAAGCCGTCAGATTCTCGTCACCAAATTGGAGCTCAGTTTCGCTACTGTAGTATGTTTACTGTGACCATATCATGGACTTGTTGAATGATTTGTGGTGTTGTAGCAGTTTTTGGACGACCTTCGCGTGGATCATCTTCGAGGCTTGTACGACCAGATTTAAAAAGAGCAGCCCATTTTTTTACAGTGGAAAATGTCACTTTTAACAATTTCGATTGAATCTCTGTTGGTATTAAACCATCCAAAATAAAGAATTTAATCACTGCACGATATACAATTTTTTCCATTTTCAAAAAATCAATGACACATCAATATTAAACAGCTGCTACTAATCGAATGAATTGACAGATCGAAATTAAATTTCACATGCGTTTTTACAAAGGATGGATCTTTCCAATACAATTATGGTTTCTAGCGCCATCTATGTGTCAGGCCGCGAAATTTTCAGAGAGCCCTCGTATTATACTGACAAACAAAAAAAGTCCTTGAGTGAATTTGCTCGAAAATAAAATAACTGGTTAGAACACCTTACAAATACTAACAATCAGTATCTAAAAACCTTCTTAAAGTAGAATTTACTTCCTACTGCGGTTTAGAACGGGCTAGAATTCCGATAACGAAAGAACGTTACTGGAACAATCCAAAACCTTTAAGCAGCCTAAAATAAGCACTTACTTATTTTCTGAGTCTAGCCACCACTATATCTTCCCCTTCCAGTATTAGGCTATAAGAATAGCATTCTCATTGGCCAGCAAAATATCCTTTGATGTGCAAATAGTTCCCATATTTGGGCGACGGAGTAGGTGGTGTTGGTCTTGTGTTACGCCGCACTCACAACTTGTTTCCTCGTTGGTGTATCCCCATTTTCTGAAGGTTTCCTTGCATCTACTTGTACCTGTCCGAAGCTTGTTTAGGGTTCTCCAAACAGGGTAGCGTAAGTCATGCCCAGTACTTATTTTTTCTGTAAGCTCTATGAAGTTTGGTGGCTCTGTGTTTTCCACATATCCAATCGGTTACTGCTTAGGGGTAGCAAAGCTAGGCAAAGAAACTTTTTCTAGATTCTAATCTAAATCTTTCTAGGGCCTGTCCGTACGTTGGATGTCCCAGCCTAAAATAAGTAAAACAAGTAGAAAAAATCATTGATTTTAGATATATTTATTTAATTCGTCTAACAATGAATTTGCACGACGTTTCGACAAAATCTCATTTGGCATTTTCAAGTGCTCTTGCTGCCGCTGCTACTCGATACTGTGATCTTGCTGAGTAGCAGCAGCAGCAAGAACACTTGAAAATGTCAAATGAGATTTTGGCGAAACGTCGTGCAACTTCATTGTTAGACAAACGGATAGCTAATATATTCTCCATGACATTCTTCTTGACCCAAGCAGAGGTTGCGGTTTAAATATTTTAAATAAGTTATTTTTATTACTTTTTAGATGGGAATTCTTGAATGGATGTTCTAACCCTCCAGCAACATGCCAACAAGTTGAATGTCCTCAACAAATTGTTGATATTTCCGGATGTAAAATGGACTAATTCTTTTTTGTCGTTTAGGTAAATATATATATATATATATATATATATATATATATATATATATATATATATATATATATATATATATATTTTCAAAATTGTTTTATTTTCAACATTAATGAATTTCTTCTTCTTCTTTTTTGTTTTGAAATCAGTACATCAGTTTATGAGCGTTTGTAATTAAAAGAGCTTCATTTTACAACCCAGTAAACAAAAGAGTGAAGAGAAAATATATATATTTATATGTGTTTGTAATTAAGAGAATCATCAGTTTACAACGCTGTTTATGGCAACCCGAATTTGGCAGAATTAACAATATTAATCAAAATTGACAATTTAATAAAGTATTTTTAAATACACAGCCCCACAAAAAAAAAAAGTGGGGTATACTTTTGATGCGATATATCAGATCCGTAGTATTCTTGCCCGCTGATCACGAATCTGATGTCAGAATATCGCCATCACATCTCAATTTTTTTTCTAACCTCAAAAAATAGGTAAAAATTAGTAAAAATTAAGAAAAATATACTCCTAAAAAATTGATTCAAGCTTTTTCATGAATCCAAAGATGTATTAATATGTATTCGGACAGGCTAAGCTAATATTCATCGGTTGGATTGAGCCATACAGTTCTGTTTTCTTTCTAACCTCAATAAATCAGACAGATATAGTGCTTCTCGAATGCAAAAACGAATTCAAATTAAAATTCAACCGATCCTTACCAAATTTGGTACACGGGGATTTTTTGGGTCGCTGATCACGAATCAATGCAAAATTCAAGATGGCAGATGTTTTCGCGCCATTTTGAACGCCGAGAAAATTCATCGGTCGAGTTTTTATTCTTCTACCTGCATCCAGGGCACCTCCACGTGGTGACGGTGGGCAACGGTGTTACTCCACTAGCCGGCAGAGTCCCTGGATAACGGCTTAGATGCCGTCATGGCAGGTAGAAGAAAGAGAATTACGATGCAGGGATTCGGAAACCCGGTATCGGCGGTTGGTCAGGGTGGGAAAGCGGGCCCGCAGCCGTCGTCATCCAGCGACCGTAGCTCTTCATGTGTGGGTTACTTGGCTCATGTAGAGTATAATGCTACAAGAAAACGGTCTCACGGTACAAGGACTTTTCATAAGTGCGATAAAAACAGTGATTCATTTTGTTATATTTGCTGTCAACACGTATTGAGTAAAATGGGGTCACCGATAACGGATAAGATTAAAACCTTATATAAGGATTGTTTTAACATTGAAATACAGCACCAGGATACAGATTGGGTTCCCCACATCATTTGCAGTTCTTGCAAAATAATGTTGTACATCAATAAGAAGGCGATTAAATATTCCAGACCAGCAATATGGAATAGACCATACAGTGAAAATGATTGCTACTTTTGTATGAATGTTGTATCTAGGCATAACCGAAAAAATAAAAGCATTATTACTTATAACGATGTTTTCGACAGTAACAAGACCAACTAAACTAATTTCGCCTCCTGAACCACTTGATGCTGATGTTATGGAAACAAATGATTTCACCTTATCAGTTCATGCCGAAAACATTGAGACTGTCGAAAAAGATTCAAATACTGTTACTAATGAATGTTCTAGTGACAACCTATCATATACTAGTGACACAGGTAAAGAATTTCTACCATACAACCGTAAACCAGAACCAATACTCGTATCACAGTCAGAACTTAGTGATCTAGTCAGAGATTTAGGCTTATCCAAAGATGGTTCAGAGCATCTTGCTTCCTTTTTAAAGAAAAGACATTTACTTAAGCCAGAAGCTACGATTTCTTATTATAGAAACAGAGATGAAGAATTTCGAAAATATTTCACAATGGACGAGGAATTGTCACTTTCATATTGTACCGATGTAAAAGGTCTAATGGATGAATTTCAAAATAACTCATACGATCCTGAAGAATGGAGACTGTTCATTGATTCTTCTAAACGGAGCATTAAGGCAGTTTTGCTGCATAATACCAACGTTTACGCTCCCATTCCGATTGCTCATTCCACAGTTATGGAAGAGCAATATGAAAAAATGAAGCAGCTTTTGATAAAAATAAAATATGCTGATCATAACTGGAAAATTTGTGGAGATCTGAAAATTGTAACAATATTGCTTGGCCAACAGTCAGGGTTTACACTTTATCCCTGTTATAAATGTCTGTGGAATAGCAGAGACAGGGAACGTCACTATAAGAAAAAAATTTGGCCAACAAGAGAATCGTTTCACTCCTGGTGAAAATAATATATTGTTTCCACCATTGGTAGATCCAGGAAAAGTTCTTATTCCCCCGCTTCACATTAAGCTTGGACTTATGAAGCAATTCACGAGAGCATTAGATACAAACGGCCCATGTTTCAAATATTTGCATAAAAAATTTCCGAAATTTTCTGAAGCTAAAATTAAGGCAGGCGTATTTGACGGGCCACAAATAAGAAAATTGTTTCAAGATTCATTATTTGTTACTAAAATGAATAAAGTTGAAAAAGCTGCTTGGCTTAGTTTTAAAGAAGTCGCAACAAACTTTTTAGGAAATAATAAAAGTCCTAAGTACAAAGAAATAGTCGAGAAAATGGTAAAAAATTTTCAAACATTAGGTCGCTTAATGAATCTAAAATTACATTTCCTGGACTCCCACATCGATGATTTCCCAGATAATCTTGGTGACTACAGTGAGGAGTAAGGGGAACGTTCTCAACAAGATCTGAAAATCATAGAAAATCGGTATCAAGGACGATGGGATGACCATATGCTAGCGGACTATTGCTGGTCGCTAAAAAGAGAAACAAGTCCTCAAAAGCGTTTGGGCAGAAAGCCTTTGAATAGGTCATTCGCGGAAAAAAGAACAAGATACAGCCAAAAAAAGGAAAGTTAGGCGCGGGTCTAACCTTCGCAATTCTAGGACTTAAGGGTCTACTATTTGAGAGTATATGGTTTAAAAGTCCTGGTTTTGAGTTTATTGGGTCTCATTTTTAAAGTTACAGGGTTATTGAGGTCTATTTTTTGAGGTTACAGGGTGTGGGAGTCTAAGGTTTCAGGGTTTAGGGTTTAAGACTATCAGGTTTGAGGATTCCCCAACTGTATACCAAATTTGGTAGGAATCGGTTGGTTTTCAAAAATTTTGTCCGCCATCTTGGATCCGCCATTTTGAATTTTGCAAATCCGACCTCAGATTCATGATCAGCAACCCAAAAAACCCCCGTGTACCAAATTTGGTAAGAATCGGTTGAATTTTAATTTGAATTCTTTTTTGCATTCGAGAAGCACTATATCTGTCTGATTTATTGATGTTAGAAAGAAAGCAGAACTCTATGGCTTAATCCAACCGATGAATATTAGCTTAGCGTGTCCGAATACATATTAATACATTACTCAGTATATATCACCACTACACCAAACACTTTATTTTTGCACTCGACGCGCGTTTCGCTAACCATGTTAGCTTCATCAGGAGCGATGATTGACTTACAATCATCGCTCCTGATGAAGCTAACATGGTTAGCGAAACGCGCGTCGAGTGCAAAAATAAAGTGTTTGGTATAGTGGTGATATATACTGAGTAGTGTCATTGTGCCAAAGATTCCACATTCCCAACTTAATATTAATACATCTTTGGATTCATGAAAAAGCTTGAATCAATTTTTTAGGAGTATATTTTTCTTAATTTTTACTAATTTTTACCTATTTTTTGAGGTTAGAAAAAAATTGAGATGTGATGGCGATATTCTGACGTCAGATTCGTGATCAGCGGGCAAAAATACTACGGATCTGATATATCGCATCAAAAGTATACCCCACTTTTTTTTTTTGTGGGGCTGTGATATTATCAACATTAAATTAAATTTTACCCTTTCTTAATATTCGTTTTTCCTCATTTACCATTTTTCCTAGTGTTCAAATAGTATTTAACGTCACAGCGTTTTTCGTGGATACTGAAAATTATTAGTCTACTAGTATTTGTAATTAAGGGGGACGTACTATAATTTTACAACACACACCACTTTTACACATAATACAAAGAGCGCAGAAAGGTGTAAATTAGAAATAAATTCTCATATCTTGGAATACTAATTACTAGCTATGGAGATATAACAGAAGAAGTGAGACAACACACAAATAAAGCAGCAGCAATATCAGGGGCCCTCAGAGATGTAGTTTGGAAAAACAAACATCTAAGTGTAAAAGCAAAAACAAGAAATATATAGAACTTGCGTTAGACCCATACTGGCTTATAGCACAGAAACACGGGCAGACACAAACAAAACCAAACAGCTACTAAGAACCAAATAAAATGAAGATACTGAGAGCAATACCAGGAAAAAGTTTATTAGACAGAGTGAGTAACAACACCATAAGAGAACAATGCAAGGTAGTGGATATAATCAGATAGGGAAGAAAGAGAAGAACAGAGTGGCGTGAACATGTACAAAGGATGGAAAATACGAGAATGATAAAAACTTGTATAAACAAAAAAAACCACACGAAACAAAACCAAAAAGGACGCCCATCAAAGAAATGGAGAGACAGCTGGACATCCAAATCACAAGAGGCTAAATTACGAAGTAGGACAGGTCTGTAACCTACTCAGAAGAGGAAGTAAAGTAAAGTAAAAGAACAATATGGTGGATTTTTTTTTTGGTGTATTGCCTCATTTGAACGTCCGGAACATGGTACGTCATAGGTGCTTGTACGACCGCATTTAAGTTCACTAAACCATCGTCATATAATTACTTTCGACAGAGCAGATGTGCCATAACACTTCTCAAGCCATTCTTGAGTTCTGGCTTGATTTTTTCTCATCAAAAAGCAATGTTTAAGCAACACACGAAATTTTTTTGTTCCATCGTTTTGCAAAAATTAACACTAGTTTCACTCAAACAACATTTGAAACGAATCTTGCCAGAGTTGACACTAACTGAAAATGATATGGTTTTTTGTTTTGTGCTGCCATCTCTCGGAAACTCCCGGGACTTTTCACCCCATCTAGTATAATGAAATAAAAACTTAGAGCTGCAACGTTAAAAAAATATTTATTTAAAAACAAGATTAATTTTGTTGTCTAGTTCAATAAACATATGCGTTAATTTTAAAATTAGATTGACATGAGACCACTCTGGCGACTGATATCTCTTTCACGTGCCATCACTTCTAGTTTGTGTCGATACGCTATCGCAGAGCTTTGATAACTTATATTTTACTCCATCATATCAATGATACGATACTACACATCGTTGTGCCTGGAAAATGACACGTTACAATACGAGGCAGGGGAATCTCTGCAAACATTTCCGGGAAGGTTAAATTTAATATACATACACAACACGCTGTGCAAAGAAAAATTCCTGATTCGTTATAAGGGCGATGCGTGTGTGGAAGTAGTGATTTAAGTTGACTCTTAATAGCTGCATTGTCTTTTCGTAACCATAAAAGTTAAGAAAATAAAATGTAAAAACTACGTAATCGCTGTGTTTCTCCATTTTAACATCATTAATTAAAATAGTTTTAAATATCGTTTCCTCTTATTGAATCACGTGTTATCATAAAATTTAATCGCAAATAAATTACTTAATAGTTATTTTTAAAAAATATGTCAGAAATTTAGGTAGAACATAATTTTAATAACAATTTTACTTAAAAATTAATTTCACAAGTCGTGCATCATAGGTCGTCAAATTTTTAGTTACTTTATCTGATTTTTTTCGCGTTAAACATAGGTTAACCCTTGTAAGGCTGAATTAAATTCTACATTTTGATTCGTCAAGAAAGTGACGCCACCTACTACCGTTGTCGTTAAATCACCACTTAAGGCCACTAAACACTCTCCGGTTTGCCTGACAGGTTTGCCTGCACAGGTAGACCTGCGCATATAAACCGGAGAGTGTATTGTAAAACCTGCACAGGTTTCTTGAACTGTACAGGCGACCGGAGTAAATATGGAAAAACATATTTTTACCTGTGCCAGAGTTGCGCAGAAGGATGCGCAATGGTATTTGTCCTTTTTAGTGTTCCGTACAGAACACTTATAAGATCACTTCGGTGTCTGTCTGTCTGTCTGTCTGTCTATCCGTCTGTATGTCCGTCTGTCTGTCACACCCGATTTTCTCCGACACTATTTGTCGTAGAAAGTTGAAATTTGGTAATAATATAGGAATTGATGGCCACATCAGAGCCATATAGTTTTGAAAGTTAAATTTTGACTTAAGGGGATGAAATCGGAAGTGAAAAAATGTTTTTTTTACTAGGTAATCGAGTGTGGTGTTAAATGAAAGCTTGTGAAAACACGAGTAAAATAAATAAATATATATATATATATATATATATATATATATATATATATATATATATATATATATGGTTTGAAAAGTCCGTGCAAAAATAAAAACTACTTATGTATTTGTGGTAAACCTTTTTTATTTTTCGACATAGTCTCCTTTTAGGCTTATACACTTCGTCCAACGATGTTCTAGTTTGTTGATCCCTTCCGAATAATAGGATTTGTCCAAGTCTGCAAAATATCCATTAGTGTCTGCAATCACCTCCTCGTTTGAATAAAATCTTTGTCCCGCCAGCCATTTCTTCAAATTGGGGAACAAATAGTTGTCCAAGGGAGCCAAGTCTGGAGAATAGGGGGGATGTGAAACGAGTTGGAATCCTATTTCCATTAATTTTGCGTTCACAACTGCTAAGGTGTGTGCTGGTGCGTTGTCGTGATGGAAAAGGACTTTCTTGTGGGCCAATCGCGGGCGTTTTTCTTACAGCTCGGTTTTCAAACGGTCCAATAACGATGAATAATATTCACCTGTAATAGTTTTACCCTTTTCCAGATAGTCGATGAGGATTATCCCTTGCGAATCCCAAAAGACAGTCGACATAACCTTTCCGGCCGAAGGAACGGTCTTCGCCTTTTTTGGTGCAGATTCCCCCTTGGTAACCCATTGTTTAGATTGTTGTTTGGTCTCAGGAGTATAGTAATGTATCCATGTTTCATCCACAGTGACGAAACGACGCTTAAAGTCCTCCGGATTCTTCTGGAACAGCTGTAAACCATCCTTGCAACACTTCACACGATTCCGTTTTTGGTCAAGCGTGAACAATCGCGGCACCCATCTTGCGGATAGCTTTTCATGTCCAAATGTTTATGCAAAATATTATGTACCCGTTCAGTCGAGATGCCCACAGCACTAGCAATCTCACGCACCTTAACTCTTCTGTCATCCATCACCATATCATGGATTTGATCAATGATTTCTGGAGTCGTAACCTCCACAGGCCGTCCAGAACGTTCAGCGTCACTTGTGCCCATATGGCCAGTCCGAAAATTTTGAAACCACTTATAAACTGTTCTAATCGAAGGTGCAGAGTTACCATAATGTTTATCAAGCTTCTCTTTAGTCTCCTGAGGCGTTTTGCCTTTCATAAAGTAATGTTTAATCACCACACGAAATTCTTTTTCGTCCATTTCTTGAAAATCACTCGACTTCCTTGATTCACACGAATGCCAAACACAAAGAAATAGACCAATATGGCTGAAACTTGGTGTGCGTTCATTCAAGAGATGCTACTAACTAAACATGACCTCGATACGCGCCGGTGGTGCCATCTCTCGGACTTTGCACGGACTTTCCAAACCAGCCTCGTATATAATGTAATACTTGCGCGCACTTTTCTTTGTATTATTTTTAAAAAATCGTGAAAAATCGCTGTCCCCCCCTCTATCTCGAAAAGTACTGATCAAAAAATTTTGAAAAAATTCTGGAATATTCTCCAGGGGATGTAGCTTGAACGAAAATTATCACGAGTGCATTACCTTTAATAATTTATCTGGTATATAAAAAAAAAATCAATTTTCAGTAAAGGTTGGAAACAAACTTTATTGAAAACTCATTTGGGGTGTGTTTTGTGAAGTCACTGATCATTTCATACTACCGTAACATTTTTTATTTTAAAAGCAATCAACGTACGGAACACTAATTGTACAAGTTCAACTTGCACTTGACCGGTTTTTTTATTCAGTTCTGTGGTTTGTGTGTGCTAGTTTAGAGAAATGTCTAAACGGGCCTCAAAACAAATAATTGAAGAATTTATCGAAATCCTTCGAATCAAAAGGTTTTTTCACCACATTCAAGCCACAGTTCATATTCACCCGTTTCATATTTACCTTCGCATAATCCCGGTAATCATCACGTTATGTCACCCGCTTCATATTTACGATCGCATATTCCTTCTATTCATGTCGTAATACCACCAGAAACTACTCATGAAGTAACGCCAGAAAATGATCGTGCTTACATTGAAGATGATCAGCTGCTACATACTTTACTAACTTTTCTACTTGATCACTAATCCTTTTTTTACATTTACAATATTGTTGTAAATGTGAAAAATTACACGAATAAATTTCCTTGAAAAAGTTATTTTTTATTATAAATGCTTACCTTTAAATGGTCCTTTCCTAAAACTTTGTATAAAGCATCACAGGATTCAGGTATAATTTTGCAAAGAGCTTAAGGAGATATTATTGCGTTAAATGTTCGAACAATCTTCCTGTTGCAAGATACCTTAATGTTGCACTCAGTCTTTCGTGTGGCGAAATAAATCTCCTCATAATGGTATCCTGTCTTTCAATCAGTGGTGTTACCACCACTAAAGTTCAAGTTTCAAGTAGGTCGGTTCATCCATTCGCAAATAATTGCAATAATCTTTTGGTTCAAATCTTAATTCGTTTAATAAGTTTCTGTGCGTAAAGCTATGCCTCTTCAACAGCGAGTGTTTGCTCCACGTATGACGCTTTTTTCGCTTTAACTTCATTTTATTTATTATATGAAGAGCTATAAAGACTAGTAGTACACTCTCCCGCATCTCCGGCATAATTTTAAACGAGAACTGCACAGTTTCACCATTGCGTGTGGGTCCTAACATGTGCAGGTAAACCTGTTGAGGTATACTTGCACAGGCTGTCTGTGCAGGTATACCGGAGCGTGTATAGCGGCCTTTAAACTGGCAAAATGGGAGTAAAGCGAACCTTCCTCAAAAAACTTTCTCTTGTAGTGGAACTTGGAAAAGAAAACTTTTTCAGAACAATGTCTCTCTTAAAAAAGACATCTCTAATAATTAATCTTTCATCATCATAATCATTATCTTATTCCATTGGATGTAAGCATCCCCAAGTTGTTTCCAATGAGCTCTGTTGTTTGCTTTTTGCCTCCAATCGTGTCCCGCTAATCTTTTTATGTCGTCCGTCCATCTTGTCTGTGATCTACCTCTGCATCTTTTGTGTTCTCTAACTAAACACTCAACTATACGGCGTATCCATCTGTTTTCATTCCTCCTTACGATATGCCCCTTCCAATTCCACCTTAATATACATATTCGTTGTATTACATCTGTCAGATTTGATCTTCTTCGTATCTCGATGTTAGCAATACGATCTTGGAGTCTAATATTTAGCATTCTCGTCTCCATTGCTCTTTGGGTTACCTGCAGTTTATATATTATACTTTTATTTAATGCCCACGTTTCTGTGCCATATGTTAATACCGGCAGTACATACTGATTGAATACTCTGGCTTTTATTGTATTTGGGATGTCCAATTTACATATAGATTGTTATTAATCTTTACAACTTTCAAAAATCGATGGCTGGAATTCTTCTATAATAACAAAAATATCATAATCTTCTAAAATCGATGACCGGGAATTTCCAATAATAAAATTTTACAAGTTACTCAAAGTGATGACTGGGGTAGAAGAAATTTCCAAAAAAGGAACCTCTCTTCGAACAAAATGTAACCACCAACACAAACCTTTTCGAGAAAAGCCGGTCTATGGAAAGGCTGAGATTGCAGAAAATCTCCCGTCCCCTCCTCCCTCCTCGCCGAACCTGTTTATTATTATTAATGTATACACGTAATATATATTCCGCGTTTTTCTAATGTTTTGTCAATATTCTTCAGCTATTTCATTATCAACTTTTAAGTGTTTTATTTATTAAATGCAGTAAGTATGCGGTAATCTTAAATTACGACTTTTATTTAATCTAATCCTTATAAAAATAATTTAGGTGTGTAGTTATCTTCTCGATCTCTCGATATTTGGCAACAATTTAATTTACTTAAATAGAAGTTACTGAATAATAACTCTCAATTTCTCAAAAATTTTATTATACCAGCAATGAAATTTGTATAAAATCTTTCTTTCATACTTGCAACCATCTGAATTTTGAGTCTCGTTAAAAAAGTATAGTTAAAAAGTCATAGTTTAAATTACAATTTTTTTATAAATTTAAGACAAAACTAAACTTGAAATTGTCATTTTAAGTGGCACGGTGTGCCTGAAAAAGGTATTAATGACTTTGGCGACCACTCCAAATTTTCCGACGATAATCGATTCATGTTAAATATAGATCGTGTGTGAACAATTTTAAAATATTTTGCAGAGTCGTTTTGAAAAAAGTTCATTTAAAAATTAATAACCGGTCAAGTATAAGTTGGACTTGCGTAATTAGTGTTCCGTACGTCGATTGCTTTTAAAATAAAAATTTTTGTTACGGAAATATAAAATAATCAGTGACACCACAATACACATCTCAAATGAGTTTTCGGCAAAGTTTTTTTTCCGATCTTTAGTGAAAACTGATAACCTTAAAATTTTTAGTTTTTTTATATACCAGATAAATTATTAAAGATAATGCATTCGTGATAATTTTCGTTCAACCCGGTAGAGAATATTCCAGAATTTTTTCAAAATTTGTTGATCAGTACTTTTCGAGATAAGGGGGTGGAACAGCGATTTTCACACTTTTTTAAAAAATAGTACGAAGAGAATTGTGTGCAAGTATTACATTACATATATTTTTTTACATGCTTTCTTCTGACACCGCACTCGATGAATTGGTAAAAAAAATATTTTTTTCACTTCTGATTTCACCCTCCAAAACTAACCCCTTAAGTCAAAATTTAACTTTCAAAACTACATGGCTTTCATGAAGCCAGCAATTCCTATATTTGTGTCAAATGTCAACTTTCTTTGTCAAATAGTTTCAGAGAAAATCAGGTGTGACAGACAGATGGACTGGCGGACACCGAAATAATCTTATAAGTATTCCGTACGGAATACTAAAAATGGAAAATTTCGAAATAAACATAATTTTCTACATTAATAATTCTCATTGAATTTATTTAAAAGATATTTACATCATATTTATAGGATATCATTGTAAGTATCTATAATAGTATACGTGAAAACCACTAATCCGAAACATGGTAGAAGTCTGTTGGTGCTCTAGAACCAAAATTATGATAATTTAGAGATTTTTTTTAAAATTCCAGATCATATAGAAATATATATATATATATATATATATATATATATATATATATATATATATATATATATATATATATATATATATGTACATATATATATATATATATATATATATATATATATATATATATATATATATGTACATATATATATATATATATATATATATATATATATATATATATATATATATATATATATATATATATATATGTACATATATATATATATATATATATATATATATATATATATATATACATATATATACATATATATATATATATATATATATATATATATATATATATATATATATATATATATATATATATATATATATATATATATATATATATATATATATATATATATATATATATATATATATATATATATATATATATATATATATATATATATATATATATATATATATATATATATATATATATATATATATATATATATATATATATATATATATATATATATATACATATATATATATATATATACATATATATATATATATACATATATATATATATATATATATATATATATAGGCTGAAAAGTTTTTGATCTAGCTACTTAAAACACATTTTTTTGCAAAATTCGACTTTATTTATCAACACAGTCTCCTTCAAGAGTGATACAATCAGTCTAACTCTTTTCTAACATCTCTGTACCTTTCTTGTAGAAGAATTTGTCTTTGCCTTCAAAATAGGCCTCAGTTTCGGCGATAACTTCTTCTTTAGAGCCAAATCTCTTTCCCGCGAACATTTTTTGGTGTCTGCGAATAAATAATAGCCGCTGGGGCCAAATCTGGAGAATACGGTGAATGAGGAAGCAATTCGAACTTCAATTCATGCAATTTTGCCATTGTAACCATTGACTTGTAACACGGTGCATTGTCTTGATGAAATGGCACTTTTTTCTTGTTCACTTGGAGCCGTTTCTATGCGATTTTTGCCTTCAAACTCACCAATAACTTTATATAATACGCTATTGATTGTTTTTCCCTTCTCAGCATAGTCGAAGAAAATTATTCCATGCGCATCCCAAAATACAGACGCCAAAATCTTCCCAACCGACTGTTGTGTCTTTGGTCACTTCGGGGGTGCTTTCACCGGCTGCTGTCCACTATGTAGTGGTGGATCCATGTTTCATTCATTGTCACATATTGCATGAAAAAATCCTTTTTATTGCGCTTAAACAGGTCCAAATAGCGCTCAGAATCATCAACATGTTGTTGTTTTTGGTCCACTGTGAGCAAACGTGGTACCCATTTCGAACAGAGCCTTCTAATGCCCAAATGTTCACGCAAAATATGACCAACACGTGCTTTTGATATCTTTAGGGTGTCAGCTATCTCACGCAATTTCACTTTACAGTCATCCAAAATAATTTTGTGGATTTTTTATGTTTTTCGGTATAACCACCTCATTTGGGCGTCCAGAGCATTCAGCCTCATTTGTGTCTGTACGACCGCGTTTAAATTCAGCATACCAGTAAATGATGAGTAATTTTCCAGGGGCAGAGTCCCCATAACACTTATCAAGCCATTGCTTTGCTTGAACGGTATTTTTTCCCACCAAAAAACAGTATTTAATCAACACACGAAATTCGATTTTTTTCATTGTTTTGAAAATATTGAAAGTAGCGTCACTAAAACCAGTGTAACTTGTAAACTAAACGTCGAAATGTCATGAAATTTTGACACGTATCGTTTGAAGGTTGGGATTTCGTAAAAATCATATGGATTTTTTGAAAAGAGTGACATCTATGTGTGAGACCGAAAACTTTTCAGTCTACGTGTTGTATATTTTCAAGCTTTAGAAAAAACATTAATACTTTTAGAAAATTGTACCACAAATAGTACATTGAAATGTAATAAAATTAAACTCAATTTTTCTACGAAAGAAATAATAATTCTTATCATAATAGAAACAAATAATAATCTTTCTGTCAATAGTGAATGTTCAAACGTGACGAGAGTTGTATTCGAAAACAACTCTCGTCACGTTTAAATGTTCACTATTGATAGAAAGATTATTATTTGTTTCTGTTATGAAAAGAATTTTTTTCGTTTTTCGTAGAAAAATTCAATTTAATATTATTATATTTCAATGTACCATTTGTGTTACAATTTTCTAATAGTTTTAATGTTTTTCTACAACTTGAAAACATACAAATGTGTAGGTATATATATATATATATATATATATATATATATATATATATATATATATATATATATATATATATATATATATTTATATATATATGTATATATATATATATATGTATATATATATATATATATATATATATATATATATATATATATATATATATATATATATCTTACTTACTTAATCCTTATGCCTTTCTACCCCTTTAGGGGTGTAAGGCCCCTGGAGTAGAGTTATTCTATATTTGTCTTTTCCATATTTCCTTCCACCTCTTTTTATCCTGTGTGGCTCGTCTTGCGTGTTCTCACTCTATTCCTCTTCTGGCCACTACCTCTCTAACACCCCCCAACCATATCCTTCTAGGGCGACCTCTTGTTCTTTCTTGCTTCTGAGTTGTATATTCCTAACCCTGTCCATCCTTGTTTTGTCCTCTATTTTCCTTATGAATCTCATTTCTGTAGCGGTTATCTTTCTTTTCTGTCCTTCTGTCATTGTCCATGTTTCTCCTCCATATAAAAGTATTAGGGTTGCAACCTTCTCGAATACTTGGGAATATTTTTTTATACTATTAAATAATCTTCCTCCTGTTATTATTCTCTCCTTGATCTCCTTTTCCATCCTTCCTTCCTCCGTTATAGTTGATTCTAAATATTTAAACTTCTCCACTTGGTCCAGCCTTTCCTCTCATATCTGTATTTCATGTTGTCGTTTTTGTTTTCCTATTATCCTATTCTTTGTCTTTTCTTTATTAATTTTCATGTTTATTTTTTCCAATGCTTCTTTATATATCGGTATGTTTTTATTAAGCGTTTACTCGTCTTTTGCTATAATAACCATATCATCTGCATAGCATAGTTCTGATATTTCTATCTTTTTCATCTTCCAATAGCCTAACTGGTATGTATGGTCTAACCCCTTCCTTCTTTGCTTCTTTTATTGCTTCATCCAGAACTATTGCGAAAAGCATGGGGCTCAGGATGCATCCCTGTCTAAGACCCATAGTTGTTTCAAATATATCAGATCTGTCTTGTCTTGTTCTTAAATAATTTGTTGATTCTTTGTATAAATTCTGTACGCCTTTTATTATTATTTCTGATATTTCTCATATTCTCAATGTTTCCCCTATGTCTTCTCTTTTAATCTTGTCGAAAGCTTTTTGTAGGTCTATAAAACCCAAGTGAATTTCCCTATCTTTTCCTATTGCTTTTTCACATAATTCCTTCACTATATATATATATATATATATATATATATATATATATATATATATATATATATATATATATATACATATATATATATATATATATATATATAAATATATATGTATATATATATATATATATATATATATATATATATATATATATATATATATATATATATATATATATACATATATATATATATATATATATATATATATATATATATATATATATATATATATATATATATATATATATATATATATATATATATATATATATATATATATATATATATATATATATATATATATATATATATGTATATGTATATGTATATGTATATATATATATATATATATATATATATATATATATATATATATATATATATATGTATATGTATATGTATATATATATATATATATATATATATATATATATATATATATATATATATATATATACATATACATATACATATATATATATATATATATATATATATATATATATATATATGTATATATATATATATATATATATATATATATATGTATAAAAATACAATCTTAGTTGGGGAACTCGGCAAAAAGGGGGCGTGATAAGAGATCACACAATTTTCATTAAGCCAATATTTCGGTCCTGGTTTGGGATCTTCTTCAGGGCAGAACTGAAAAGAAGAACAAAGCGTATTCACTGATCGTGTCTGGGACAACTTTAAATTAATGATGTTATCATTAGGTTGTTATAATAAATAAAATTAGTGTAGAACAAGAATAAGATATTAGTCATAATAAATAAAAAAAAAAACTCACATGAGAAGTGCAAAGATTTCGTTAGCCTGAATGGCCGTAGGTAGTTTGTACATAAAAAAGTTGTTACATAAAAAAGTTGGTTAATCCATAAAATATATAAAATACACACTAAAACACTGTAGACAAAATTATAAAAACCAAATTTAAAACATGGATGTAATTGGGAACCTTGGATGTTGAGAACATTGTTAATTATTTCACCTGTGAGCATCACACATGGCCACCGCCATTTAGGAAAGATGACAAGGACGACAGGAAACAGCTGACCGACAGAGATAAGGGGTTTAATCAAGAAAACTCAATTAACCAGAATGCGGGGTATATGTATATATATATATATATATATATATATATATATATATATATATATATATATATATATATATATATATATATAAAAATATATATATATATATATATATATATATATATATATATATATATATAATAGTATATTTATATATAAATATACTATCAAGTTAATAAACCACATAACCACGATAAATCATATTATTATTTTGACGTAATTAGCAAAATTAAACCTTGTTCTTATATAATTTGTTGATTCTCTGTATAAACTCTGTACGCCTTTTATTGTTATTTCTGGTATTTCTCTTTTTCTCAATGTTTCCCATATGTCTTCTCTTTTAATCTTGTCGAAAGTTTTTTGTAGGTCTATGAAACCCAAGTAAATTTCCTTATCTTCTCCTATTGCTTTTTCACATATACATATATATATATATATATATATATATATATATATATATATATATATATATATATATATATATATATAAATATATATATATATATATATATATATATATATATATATATATATATATATATATATATATATATATGTATTTATTTTGACGTAATTAGCAAAATTAAACCTTGATGAGAACACATGTTCATATTAGAATATGAAACTAGAAGTTAAACCATTTAATATCATTTATTAAAGAAATTTTTAAATGATGTGGAACTAAAGTTATCATAATTTTAAAAAATACGAATAAATGAGTAAAATATTTTTCACAGATTTTTGACCTGCAATTTAAAGAAATCTTAAAATTACCATAATTTTGGTTCCATAGCACCAACAGGCTTCTACCACGTCTCAAATTAATTATTTTCACGTATACTATTATAGACAGTTGCAATAATATCACATAAATATGATGTAAATATATTTTAAATAAATTCAATGAGCATTATAAATGTAGAAAATTAGGTTTGTTTCAAAATTTTCCATTTTTAATTTTTAAATGAACTTTTTCCAAAACGGCTCGGCAAAAAATTTTAAAATTATTCACACATGCTCTGTATTACTACAGTAATCGATTACCGACACTAAAAAACATCAAGTGCAATAAGAAAGAAGAATTTCTTCACTTTACCACATAATAGCAAGATTTTCGCTCACACGGCGAAACAATCTATTGTTACAACACCAGCTGAGAAAGCCAACTTGTTAGCTGAACTTTTGCTTCACATTTTACCGTCGATTTCCAAAAAAAAACACCGCCAGCTATTCCTATAGTGCAGTCAAGTATGTCCGATATTGTTTTAAACCGCGTATCATGAAACTTATTTTAATGAAGCTAGACACCAAAAAAACTTCTGGCGCTGGCGGAATAACTGCCATAGTACGCGAACGAACTAACAGCAGTTTTCTTTAGACTTTTCAACCTACTCTACAAAAAGGGATTATTTCCTTCTTGCTGAAAATGCGCTGGAGTTCAGCGGTACCCAAAAAAGGCAAGAAGAAGTTGTCAAACCACTACCCACCAGCCGCACTGCTTTCAATAATATCAAAAGTTATGAAAAAGGCTATCAATCAGCATCTTATAAAAAATCTAAATTATAAGGATTCAATATTATTAGGCACCATCAATATGGCTTTCGTAAGCAAAGATGAACAGAAAATCTTCTAACTTATATAACACATGTTTGGAATGCAATTGAACATTTTGCAGAATTTCGAGCGGTTGCACTTGATATATCCAAGGCATTTGACTGTGTTTGGCATGACGAATTGTTGGCTAAGCTACGCTTTTATTGTATGTCTGCAAACTTTTGTTTAAGGCTCTTGTGTTTCTTCAAAGAGCGTTTTTTACGAGAGGCAGTCGAAGGATTTCTTTCTAATACCTTCACTATCAACGCAGATGTGCCCCAAGGCTCCATACTGTTTTTTGCTCTCTTCCTCCTTTACATAAGCAATCTACTGGAAAAGACCAGCAATTTAATCTACAACTTTGCAAATGACAGTACGCTTATTGGTTCATTCATTTTAAAAGCTCGAACATCAGTTAATCATGCAAATGTCCGCAAACAGCAAGAAGTCGGTCAATTTAACAAAAACTTGGAAGAAATTTTATCCTGGGATGACAGGAACCAAGTAGAATTCAACGCTACGAAAATCGAGCAGTTTTTCTTAAAAAAGTTAACCTTGCTGAACCCGACATAGTTCATTTGCTGCGCTTTAACTTAGGAGCGAATATGTCTGCATAAAAAGAAAGCTTCTCAAAAGCTGGGAATATTATTTTGCACTAGAAAGCTTTACACTCCACAATAACTGTTAATTCTGTAGAAAGTTCAAATTCGTCCAATGATTGCATACTGCTTCCATATACAGCTGTTCGCCTAATTGGAGATCCAGAACTCACCAGCAACCTTCATTCCTTGCTGCATGCCAGGAATATACGTCGCGCTAGTACTTCACATCCGTATGAGGTTCAGCTTGTCCCGCCTCGTACAATCCTTTTCAAGCAGTCTTTTATATGGAGAACCGCATCCCTGGTTTTAGTGACGCTTCTTTTGATATTTTTTTGATTAAATATTGTTTTTTGATGGGAAAAATACCATTCAAGCAAAGCAATGGCTTGATAAGTGTTACGGGGACTTTGCAACTGGAAAATCACTTATCATTTACCGGTATGCTGAATTTAAACGCGGTCGTACAGACACAACTGATGCTGAACGCTCTGAACGCCCAGATGCCGTGGTTACACCGGAAAAAATCAAAAAAATCTACAAAATTGTTTAGAATGATCGTAAAATGAAATTGCGTGAGATAGCGAACACCCTAAAGGTATCAAAAGAACGTGTTGATCATATTTTGCATGAAACATTTGGGCATAAGAAAGCTATGTTCGAAATGAGTACCAGTACCGCGTTTGCTCACAGTGGACCAAAAACAACGTGTTGATGATTCTAAGCGCTGTTTAGGCCCATTTAAGCGCAATAAAAAGGATTTTTTCATGCGATATATAACAATGAATGAAACATGGATCCACCACTACACACCGGAATCAAATCGGCAGTCAGTTAAGTGGACAATAGCCGGTGAAAGCCATCCGAAGCAACCTAAGACACAACAGTCGGCTGGGCCTCTGTATTTTGGGATGCGCATGGAATAATTTTCATCGACTATGCTGAGAAGGGGAAAACCATCAATAGCGAATATTATGTAAAGTTATTGGTGCGTTTGAAGGCAGAAAATCGCAAAGAAACGGCTCTAAATGAACAAGAAAAAAGTGCTCTTTCATCAAGACAATGCACCGTGTCCCAAGTCAATGGTTATGATGGCAAAATTGCACGAAATGACGTTCGAATTGCTTCCTTATCCACCGTATTTTCTAGATTTGGCCCCCAGCGACTATTATCTATTCGCGGACCTCAAAAAATACTTGCAGGAAAGCGATTTGGCTCTAATGAAGAAGTTATCGGAAAGTGAGGCCTATTTTGAAGTCAAAGCCAAATCCTTCTACAAAAAAGGTACAGAAATGTTAGAAAAGCGTTGGACAGCTTGTATCGCTCTTGAAGGAGACTATATTAATGAATTTTGCAAAAAAAATGTGTTTTAAGTAGCTAGACCAAAAACTTTTCACCCTACATGTTACACGATAAGTTTAGTTAACAAACTGATAACCTCTCTCTGCATCTTCATTGTAAATGCTTTTACTGAGATGGAGCTAGCAGGTATCCATTTCACCTTTTCGAGGAATATGTTGTTAATTCCTCCTGAAATTCCGATGACCCGAATTGTTTCCCTGCGTCGCACATAGCGATATTTAAGCCCCAAACCTAGCCAAAAATATGTTTTCGTCACATTCGATTTGAAAATTATTAATTATTTGCGTTTTTCTTTACCACCCACGCTATACTAAATTGCTGACGGTTTTTTATTTATTAATTTTTAGCAATCTAAGGTCTGATTAGGACTTAGTAAGTTTTGATAGTTAAATGTAAAGCACTTATAATTACCCGTTTTTATGAACAAGCGTTTGACAAACAGCTTTGTTTGTACGAGAGCTTAGATTATCTTTGTCCTCCCTAACAGAAAGGGTTTTTAGGAAACATCGTTAATGATTTTATTATTTAATTTATTGTCTTTGACACATTTTCTAAATCTTCGTTCGTATTGTTGCATACAATTGATGAATGGGTTTAAAAAATTCCAAGCAGATTCCACAGAGTTACAAATTTGAACTAAAAGATATACTGTGATTGGCATTCAACCCAATAGCTCTTCAAATTAGAATGTGTTCCCTAGCCAGATTTACAAGTTAAGTATATAATTAAATATCCTTTATTTTTGTTATTGTTAATTTTTATATTACAAGTTGTAATTATTATTTGTTTATTACATTAATTACACACTATATTACTTAAAATAATTATTGTTAATTAAATATATACAGTGATCATTACCTACTAGTAGGAATAATCAAAGAAAGGCTGCCAAAAGATGAAAACCCGACAATAAGAAAATACAAAATCAATAAGGACATATAAACCAAGAAATGAAGAAATTATGATCAAATACCGACAAATAACTGGTGAGAAATTCGAAAAAGGATACAGAAATATAAAATATGCCAACTTGGAAGAAAAATGGAGTATCTTCAAGAATATAATCTTGGACGGGCCTACCAAAGTATGCGGAGTGTGCAACTCAAACAACAGTAAAAGACAAACAGCTTGGTGGACTAGTAATATCCAAGAAGAAATTATTGCGAAGAAGAAAGAATGGAAAAAATATCTCAAAACAAAAACACCAGAACAATATGAACTATATAAAGGAAAAAGGAAAAGAGTTAGAGAGTTGGTAAGAGAAGCAAAAGAACAGTCATGGAAAGAATTCGGAGATAAAATGGAAGAAAATAGTAAAGAAAATCAAAAGCTATTCTACAGAGTTCTTAAATCATTCAGGTAGGAGCAACCTATAACCGAATTATATGTGAAAAACAAAAGCCAAGAAATCCTAACAACAGAGAAAGCAATAATGGGAAGATAGAATGAATACTTTGAAGAACTATTGGGAGGTAATGAAGAAAAAGATAATACAAATTATGAAGAATTAGAACAACAAAATATGGAAGAAACAGAAAATAGGGAACAAATAGAACGGAAAGAGTTGGAGGAATTTATAAGAAAATTGAAAAATGGGAAAGTCTCAGGCAGTCTGAAATGATTAAATATATGGGGAAGAAAGGAAAAACAATATTGTTAGAAATAATTAATAATGGGAGGAAGAAAAATTTCCGGCCGAATGGAGAATATCGTTTATTACACTAATCTGTACAAAGGGAGATCACAAGGATTGCAATAATTACAGAGGAATTATTATACTGAACACAGAGCATTATTAATAATAGGATAAAGAAAGTAATAGAACCACAACTATCGGAATTGCAAAGTGGATTGAGACCAGCAAGAAGTACACAAGACCACATATTTACACTTAAACAGAATATCGAAAAAAGATCAAAAGAAAATAAAATCCTACACCTTGCTTTCATAGACTTAGAAAAAGCATTTGACAGTGTACCGAGAAATAAAGTGTGGAAAAGCCTAGAAAACAAGGGAATAAACAAAAAGACAATAAGAATCACAAAGGGAATATACAGCAACAATGTGCAATGCGCTTCTGCTGATGATATTGCGCTAGTGGCGGAAAATGAGAGACAATTACAAGGAAACCTCGATATTTGGAATAAAGCGTTTAAAAAAGAAGGTATAAAAATTAATATAGATAAAACAAAAGTAATGACAGTGGAAAACCAGCAAACGAACATTTACATAGAAGGGAATAAAATACAAGTGGAACAGTATACGTATTTGGGACTGATAATGTATGAAACTGGAAAATAAAACAAAGAAATTAATGAAAGAATCGAAAAAACGAACAAACTTTACTATGCAATAAGTAATAAATTCATTAGGAAGAAAAAAGTGACGAAACAAACAAAAATAAAAGTGTTCAAAGCAATTTATGGGACAATCCTAACATATGGATGTGAATCATGGACCCTATCAGACAGGCAGAAAAACAAGATACAAGCCGTTGAAATAAATAGCTGAGAGCAGTACAAGGAGTTGCACGGAAGGACAGAATAAGGAATACAGAAATAAGGAGAAGAATTTTGGATTGTTGTAGCTTCTACTTGATGGAAATTCATTATAAATATATAATAAAAGACTGTTTTTAGTCAATTTCCACTGGTTTATTTAAATTGCGATGACGCGTTTCGCTGTCGATGCAGCTTCTTCAGATCTACATTTTACATTGTCAAGTTAGGTTTAATATTCACAATTTTATATAATTTCTTAATTATAATATTACACCTAATTAAATTACATTGATAGTATTGGAAAATCCACACAGATTTGGAGTTAAGAGAATAAATTCAATAATGGTGAATTGCTTAAATCTACCTGGTCGTTGAGTAATGTACCCGTAGTCCTTAATCGATTTATTTGCATAGTCTCTAAAAGGTTTAGTTTTTAAACCTTTTTGTTGGGTGTATAAAATTTTGAAATTCTTGTTAAATGTGTGATTTTCTGTTAATAGATGATTAGCATATGTTGAATTAGATTTTCTATGGATGAAACTTTTTCCGTGTTCTGTAATTCTTTGTCTAAATGTACGTCCAGTTTGTCCGATGTATGTTTTAGGACATGACCCACATGTTAATTGATAAACCCCATGATTTCTTGTCTTTATTGATTTGTGGTTTGTAGTTTTTAAGGTATTTCCCTATAGTATTGTTAGTCTTTTAAGCTATGTTGATATTTTTTTGATTTAAAAATTTTCCCCAGTTTTTCCGTTGGTTTGCCGAAATAGGTTAAGCATTTAAAAGTGGTATTTCTGTCCTTAAAACGTGGGTATATTTCTGAGATAGCCTTGTTTCTAAGTTTTTTCTTAACGATACTATTGATTAAAGTAACCGAATAACCGTTGTTAACGGCTACTTGTTTTATGTAGTTTAATTCTTTAGTAAAATTTTCTTCTGATAAGGGGATATTAGTTAGTCTATGTATAAAACTATGATAAGCGGCAAGTTTATGATGGTTAGGGTGGTGAGAACTATTGTGAATTGTGGTATCTGTATGACAAGGTTTGTGATATATTGCAAATTCATGTTTTTTCCTGGCTTTACTGATTATTAACAATGACCTGAACTAAACCTTTTAGAGACTATGCAAATAAATCGATTAAGGACTACAGGTACATTACTCAACGACCAGGGAGATTTAAGCAATTCACCATTATTGAATTTATTCTCTTAACTCCAAATCTGTGTGGATTTTCCAATACTATCAATGTAATTTAATTAGGTGTAATATTATAATTAAGAAATTATATAAAACTGTGAATATTAAACCTAACTTGACAATGTAAAATGTAGATCTGAAGAAGCTGCATCGACAGCGAAACGCGTCATCGCAATTTAAATAAACCAGTGGAAATTGACTAAAAACAGTCTTTTATTATATATTATTAAGGAGATGGCTGAGAGTACAAGCAATTATGGAATATACACAACAAATACAGTTGGGATGGTGGGGACATATACAGAGAATAAAGGATGATAGACAGATGAAACAAGTGTATGAATCCCGAATACAGGGAAAACAGAAGCGAAGAAGACCTAGACAGACCTGGAATAGGAATATTGGAGATATATTTAAGGAGAAGGGAAAATTCTGGAAAGAAGCAGTGAAAATGGCAAAGGTTAGAGAGAGATGGAAGAAGTTTATATGTGGGGATTGAGAAGGAAAAAAAGGAGAATGTATAACTGCCCTACACCATATGGTAGAAGGGATATACGATTATATATATATATATATATATATATATATATATATATATATATATATATATATATATATATATATATATATATCTATATATATATTTATTAAATATATTGTTCTTCCAGCTGTAATAATGCCTCACCTTCTCGAATTGATAGACCATCACACAAAAGAGGTGACACACTACACGTACCCTAAAAAAATTGTAAATTGCAAGATATTACATATAGGTTAGATTTGTTTGCAATTCTACCAATTTTTTCTAGTTTGATTTTATCATAATATTATTTATAAACACAATATTTTACTTCTTATTAAAATTCTTAATTTTAGCCTTGGAAAAAAATACTTCATAATAAATCATTTTGAGTACCTCAATTTAAAAAACATGCGATAAATTAATTGTTTAAAATTTTAACACGTAAATTATAATTTTGAGTGTTTTGAATTTTTCTCAAGTACTGGAACATGGATTTCTACCTTGGAGATTATTTATTCAATTTAGATAAACAGCATTTAAATAAATTATATAAAGGGTTCCGTAAATATTCTTTAACTGGAACTTAGTGTTATACAAAATGAAGAGCGTGTTAGTGTTAGTACTCGCCAGCTTTTGTAAGTACTTAGTTTTTTACATGGCACCATTAAATTTGTGTTAAGTAGATCATAGTTTTACTACCTAATTTATTTTTCGATATTATACACCAAGAAGGTTCTGATATGAATAAAAATTAATTAATTACAAGAGTGCGTTTGAAGTTATTTACCAGCTGTGCAGAAAAACTCGCGGAATTAAAAAAAAGATATGATATTTTTCAACATAACTACCATCTACACATATACAGATTTTTCGAGTTGTTTGATTTCATCCAAAAAAAAATGTATATACGCCTCAAGAAACGACGCTTCGGCGGCTGTCGGCTCAACATTTGAGGAAAACTTACTGCCTCCGAGATCTTTCCTTAAACGTATTAATAAAAAAAAGTCACAAGACGGTAAATCAGAGCCAAGGGTAGATGTTGTAACTCGATGAATCCATAGCTTTCCGTAATGGCTTAAACTATGCCAACCTGCAGTTGTCGTACAATAGCAATTTTGGTTATCTACGAAATTCAATTTTCTAATACCTTATCAAAGTACTTAGTATAAATTACACTGGTCAACACAAGTCTTGTTTCCTTTTTTTTTTTTCTGTTATTGGGTATTTCTATGGCCCTGACTATGAAAAAAATACTGGGAGATTGCTAACAGCTTTACCTTTTGAAATATACAGTTTTATTATTTTGCCAAAAAAATACAAAAAAAAATAATACATTATGTTAACAAAATTTCTATTGAACACTAGCAAATGATCTTTTATAAGATTTCCTTGAATGAACGACTTTAGGTAGATATCGTTGCAAACTCCAGCAGTAGTCTGCCATCATATGTGAGTCCCACCGCCCCTGATAACGCTCTCTTCCATTGTCCGAAGATCCTGATGAAACCTTTCACCCTGCTCCTCACTAAAATCACCCAGATTTTGTGGAAATCGGTCTAAATGCGAGTGCAGGAAGTGGATTTTTATGCTCATGTTGCACCCTAGCTCTTGCAAGTTCGATAGCATGCACTCAACAAGCTCGACATGGTCGTCAGATTTCTTTTTGCCTAGAAAGATACTCATAACCAAAACAAATGAATTCCAAGCTTTGGATTCGACTTCAGTCATTGATTTGACAAAATTAGGATCTTTCACGAGTTGCCTAATCTGTGGCCCATCAAAAATACCAGCTTTCAATTTTTCTGAACTTAATCCTGGAAACTTGCGTGAAAGAAAATTAAAACATTGGCCACTTTTGTCAAGCGCCTTCACAAACTGTTTCATTATGCCGAGTTTAATATGAAGTGGTGGAAGTATGATGCGGTCTCGGCTAACTAAAGGCACGTTTATAACATTTTTTATACCAACTTTTAGCTCTTCCCGCACTGGCCAAACTTTTTGTGACCAATGGTGTTGTTTGTCACGACTATCCCAGAGACACATGAAACAAGGGAACTTTGTGTACCCCCCTTGTTGACCTAAGAGAAAGTTAACCATTTTCAGATCAACACAAATGACCCATTTGTGGTCTTGATACTTAATTTTTTCCATACCCTTAGAAACATTTACGTATTCTTCTTTTAAAATCGTCGAATTTGCAATAGGTATAGATCCGTACTTGTTACCGTTATGAAGCAAAACACACTTTAAACTTCTTTTGCTGCTGTCTGTGAAAAGACGCCAATCACTAGGTTGGTACTGTTTTAATCCCATCTGCTGCAAAATACCACCAACATCGTTACAAAAAACTAAATCCTTCTCTTGAGAAAAATACGGTAAAAGATTTTTTTCTGGGTACGATAAACTGTAATGTTGGTTTCCGGAGTAAGCAAATTTTTTTTCTTTTAAACGAGATGCTAAAATTTCAGAAGCTTCTTTTGGTAAGTTCAGATCTCTTACTAAGTCATTTAGTTCTTTCTGATTAAATGGTTGAGGTTCTTAAAGGCTACATTTGTAGTCTGAATCAGAGTCTTCACTTGATGTATTTCGTTCGGGTTCACAGAGATTTGGATCATCAGAAGATTTAGATGTGCTGGGTTGTACCTTTTGTGATTTTAATTGAGTTCGTTAAGCAGAAGATAAGTTAGGATATGACCACTTACTTCGATTTCCAGGTTAATTCCGTTTATTTTCACAACGCAGAAGTAGCAATCGTCATGATGGTTTGGAGGTTCTCGCCAAATCATGGGTGTTACGAACATTATTGCATCTCTTTTTCCACTGGACCATAACCGTAGACATACCACACATTTCTGGCATACAATATGAGGAACCCATGGCTTGTCCTGATTACACAATTTTATTTTAAAGTATTGATGATACGCAGTTTTTCACAAAGTCCGATATAGGTTTTCGATATTTTGCAAATATATATTCACCACAATATAGCAAAAACAATCGGGATTAAGCACACAACATCTTCTTGACGAAGCCATATCTAAAACAACAATAAAATATATTTTAGTGTCCAATAAAAAACGAAAATCTAAGTAAAAATAGTAAATGAGGGTAGTTAGCTATAACTCAAAAACAAAAGCTGTTAGAGAAAAATTGTTGCCATATTTAAAAAACACGCGTCAATTTGAGATAAACCAAAAAAAATCACAGGAAACAAGCAATTTTCTTTTTTTTGTTGACCAGTGTTATTAAATCTTTCACTGGTTAATTACTTCTTTGCCTTGTCGAGTGTCTCATTAGAAGGCCAGAAACGAGGCCTTCTAATGAGACCATTTGGTGGTAGTAAAACTTAAATAACATTCCTGTTCTTAGGCGCTGCGGCTACCATTGAGCCACAGCCAGAAATCAAATTCATTAAAAACGGTTATGGGGGCACATGTACCACATCGAGGTACTGGGACTGTTGTAAACCTACTTGTTCATGGAAAGGAAACACAGACACCGATGTTGGTAAGTAGAATCAAACCTAAAGTTCGCATTTAATAATAAATTTATAGGTTGTATAGTATGTAATAGATAACATTAAATTAATTAATTCTATAAAAGGCATTAACAAGATCTGACTGTATCGCACCACTTTATAAAAACTACTATTGACACACATAAGAACGGACAAAACGTCCTGTACTAATTGTGTAGTAGAAGTAGTAGTCAGAATATACATGTAAGTGTATTTACTAACGTTTAAAGAAAGTTGCCAGCAGAAGAAAACTACATGTATTGTTATTAATTGAAAATATACTTGCCGTTTGGCTAATTAAATCTTTATTTTTGTAAAACTTTTAGCATTATAATAATTGCCTTTTTAGTGTTTCGCACGCAAGACTTATGGGATTATTTCGGTGTCGGTCCATCTGTCTATCTAACACACCCGATTTTCTGCAAAACTATTTGACATAGAAAGTTGAAAGTTGGCACAGATATAGGAATTGATAACCCATTTAGGGCCGTGTAGTTTTGAAAGTTAAATTTTAACTTACGGGGCTAGTTTTGGGGGGTAAAATTGGACGTGAAAAAAAATTCAAGGTGGGATGTCAAATGAAACAACACGACGATAACGTCTCAAAAAAATTGCCAAAAATCGCTGTCCCCCCACTCTATCTTTAAGAGTACTAACAAGAAAATTTCGAAAAAATTCTGGAATATTCTCCATAATGTGTAGATTGAAAGCAATTTATTACGATTACATTACCTTTGATAATTTATCTGGAATATAAAACAAAAAACATTTTTTCAAGGTCATCGGGTCGGGTGTCAAATGAAAGGGTCAGAAGCAAAGGTATGTAACTAAGTTGGGAATGTCGAATCTTTGGCACAATGATACTACTCAGTATATATCACCAGTACACCAGACACTTTATTTTTGCGCTCGACGCGCGTTTCACTAACCATGTTAGCTTCATCAGGAGCGGTGATTGACTAAAGCTAAACTACAAATCTACCCTATTTGTACTTAGCCTAACCCTTGAATTACTCAGGTGGAACTAATGGCATAGGCAAGTGCATCAGTTCCGGTCAAGTAACCAGTAGAGGGGACTATAAGGAATAGGCCCTCTGTCTTTATTTAAACTACTTTTACATTTTTTTTTATAATTTCCATACTTTCATATGCGTTCAACAATCTCCTATCAGATACATTTTTTATTAATCTTAGATTATCCAATGTTACAATATGATCAGCTTCAAGGGCATGTTCGGCAATGCTAGACTTTTCTATTCTACTATATTTTAAGTGTGCTAAATGTTCTTTAAATCGTGTTTTAATTGACCTTTTAGTTTGCCCAACATACTTTTTGTCACAATGATTACAACTAATTTCATAAATTCCATTTTTCTCACAATTAATCTTATCTTTGGAATTTCCTAAGATATTCCTCAGATTGTCTGATGACTTATAGACTAAGGTGAGGCCTACCTTATTAAATACCTTATTGAGTCCCTTGCTATATTTCGGATTATATGGTATGGAGACATACTTGGTGTTATTTTCTTCGCCTGTAAAAAAGGTGAAATTCTGAATATTAAACCTAAACTTATGTCTATTTATTAGCTTATTTACTAAGTCATCGTCATAACCATTAACTCTAGTTATATTTCTAATACAATTCCTTTCCTTATTAAAATTTACTCTATTCAGAGGGAAAGTGACCAAACGATGAATTAAAAAATGTAATAAGGCTAATTTGTGTTGTTTGCAATGAAATAAATCATTAGGAATATATCTATCTGTTGCTGTGTCCTTCCTATAGGTATCAAATTCTAATCTATTATTATTTTTAATAATTAAAATATTTAAAAAAGGCAATTGTCCTTTGTTCTCAACTTCGTAAGTGAATTTAATGGAATCACACCGGCTATTTAATTTAGAAACAAAATTATCATGTAAGTAAAAAATTGTCTAAATTAAGTTATGTGCTTTAAGAGGTTTCTTTACCCAACATCTAACTCCTGGCAGACGGTCAGACCCATTCTCTGTGAGGTGTCCTAACAATGTTTTTGTTAAAGGGTTTAGGTATTATTTGAATTTTTAACTAAATAGTAACTTTGAAGATGATTTTCGCAAAACTTAAGTGTCAGTTGTACTCCTTTGGCTTCAAATCCCCTCGAGTAAAAGCTAAAAATTGCCAAAAATCACAGTTCTCCAACCCTATCTCTAAGAGAACTATTCAAAAAATTTAGCTGTACAGGGTGAGTCAACATAAAGTAATGTTCATTATCCCATTTGTTTCGGGAATGGCGAAAAAATGGTAAATACAATAGTTTTTTATGGAATGTTAAGGTGTGCAGTTTAAAATTATTTTTGAGTATACAGGGTACTTCAAAAAAGTGTGGCCGATATAACATGTTTTTTTTTAAATGGAACATCGTATTTTCTAATTTATTTTTTAAATTTTGCGTAAAATTTTATAACTTTTTTATTAATAATGATATATACCTAAACCTAACAGTTTTTCCAATATTTCAATTTTTTTTTTTTTAAAAATACTAGTTTTCAGTTTTGTAAAAAATGGCCCGTAGCGCCATTGTCTCTGAAGGTGGAATACTCATAATTGGTACAAGCGTTCTATAGAACTGAAAAAAAAAGACATATGTAAAGAAATTTGAGTTAGATGCTACAGGGTGTTCAAAATAAATTTATGCATTTCGACTATTGTAAATTGAATAATCTCAAATTTGTTAAACGGCACACCCTATATATTATTATTTTTTTCTGATAGATTTTACAAAACCCTCCAACTTTTATTAAGTACTACTTCTAATAGTTTTCGATTTTTTTTGAATTTTTCAATTTTTATTGAATTTTTCAATTTTTATTGAATTTTTCAATTTTTACCCTTGTTTTAAATACACTTACGCTATTGTGAAAACATAAACAAATAGTTAATAATAATTTTAATATAGTTTTAACTTATTTAATGATTAATTATTATGACGTAATAAATGTTCAAAAATATGCCCATCTACTTGAATACACATGTTTAATCGTTTTACTATATTTTCCTTCACTTTCCTTAGCATAAAGGGCGTTATTATCCTGCACGCCTCCCATATCATATTTTCCATATTTACTGGTGTTGTAGAGGGATTCACATAAACACGATCTTTAATGTAATCCATTTTAGTGGGTAACGATCGTTTAAAAATTCCCGAATTTCCCGGTGGTAATGAGAGGGAGCTCCGTCTTGATGAATCCCCATTTGTTCCCTTTCGTTTTGCAAAAAAGTTAGTTAAGCGGTTCGCGGCGTTAAGCGACCAATGGTTTTGGTTTTGAATTTCGCGGACCCAAAAGGGATTAACTGTTGAATAATAATGCATGTTATGGCTGTTAACTGCTCCATTACTGCGAAAAGTAGCTTCAACAGAAAACATTATTTTGAATAAAAAATTTGGATCGGCCTCTATTGCTCCATTCATGATGGTACAAAAGTTTACTCGTCGTTCAAAATCACGGTCTTGAAGTTCTTGGACCAGTTCTATATGAAAAGGATGATACTTGTATTTTCTCGTGGTGCGATTAGCCGTAGATTGGGATGTGTCAGATAAGTCAGCTAGTTGACGGCTGCTGACCTGGGGATTATCTTCAACAAGAAGTAAAATCTCCATTTCTCTTTCCTCATTGGTAGCATTCTGGTTTACTACTTTCCGTTTCTATACTCAACACTACCACTACCATCAAACCGTTCCGTTAAGCACTGAAAAGATTTTCTAGATGGTATACGTTCTATTAAGGTACTTCGCTCCGTAAAGCCTTACTGCCAAAAGATGATTTTTTTCCCGCCTCGCCCAGTATATAAACCATATCAATTAATTCATTTTGAGGAAAATCCACAACTATTACCTTTATACGTCACTTACTACAACAACTTAAACTATTTTTACTTGCTTAATAGATATGTCAAAATTTGACAATGCCTACATTTTTGTTTTGTCTTGGCAACTGTAATGTTATGGCGTAAGTGTATTAAAAACAAGGGTAAAAATTAAAAAATTCAAACAAATCGAAAACTATAAAAATAGGTATATGACATACTTAATAAAAGTTGGAGGGTTTTGTAAAATCTATCAAAAAAAATAATAATATACAGGGTGTGCTGTTTAAAAAATTTGCGATTTTTCAATTTAAAATAGTTGAAATGTATAAATTTATTTTGAACACCCTGTAGCATCTAGCTCAAATTTCTTTACATATATCTTTTTTTTCATCTCTATAGAACGCTCATACCAATTATGAGTATTCCACCTTCAGAAACAAGTTTTTTACGAAACTGAAAACTAATTATTTTTTTTTAAAAAATTGAAATATTAGAAAAACTACTAGGATTAGGTATATAACATTATTAATAAAAAAGTTATAAAATTTTACGCAGAATTTAAAAATAAATTAGAAAATAGGATGTTCCATTTAAAAAAACATATGTTATATCGGCCACACTTTTTTGAGGTACCCTGTATACTTAAAAATAATTTTAAACTGTGCACCTTAACATTCCATAAAACTGAGATAATAAACTTTACTCGCCCTGTATAGTATGTAATAGACATCATTAAATTAATTAAATGGCTTTTCTATAGAAGGCATTAACAAAATCTGATTGTATCGCACCACTTTATTAAAATTACTATTGACACATATAAGAATGGACAAAACGTCCTGTACTAATTTCATAGTAAAAGAAATAGTCAAAATATACATGTAATTTAATAATTAATAACGTTTAAAGAAAGTTGCCAGCAGAAGAAAACTACATGTATTGTTATTAATTCAAAATACACTTGCCGTTTGGCTAACTAAACCTTTATTTATGTAAAACTTTTAGCATTGTAATAATTGCCTTTTTAGTGTTCTGGGATTATTTCGATGTCCGTCCGTCTGTCTGTCTAGCAACACCCGATTTTCTGCGAAACTGTTTGACATAGAAAGTTGAAATTTGTCACACATATAGAAATTGATGATCCATTTAGAGCCGTGTAGTTTTAAAAGTTAAACTTTGACTTACGGGGCTAGTTTTGGGGGGTAAAATCGGACGTGAAAAAAAAATTCAAGGTGGGATGTCAAATGAAATCTTGTGAAAACACGAATTCAAAAAAATATATGATGTAATACCCGTGCAAACTTTTCTTTATATTGTCTCAAAAAAAAAAATGCCAAAAATCGCGGTCCCCCATCCTATCTCTAAGAGTACTAACTAGAAAAATTCGAAAAAATTCTGGAATATTCTCCATAAAGTGTAGATTGAAAGAAATTTATTATGAGTGATTTATTTGATGATATATAATTTGTCTGATATATAAAAAAAAACAATTTTGTCGAAGTCATCGAGTCAGGTGTCAAATGAGAGGGTCAGAAGCAAAGAGATTTAAGTAAAAAATTATCTAAATTAAGTTATGTGCTTTAAGAGGTTTCTTTATCCAACATCTGACTCCTGGCAGACGCACAGGCACATTCTCTGTACTAGACTGGGGTGCCCTAACAATGTTTTTGTTAAATGGTTTAGGTATTATTTGAATTTTTAAATATACAGTAACTTCGTAGATGATTTTCTCAAAACCTGAGTGTCAGCTGTATTCCTTTGCTTCTAAACTCCTCAAGTAAAAGCTAAAAATTGCCAAAAATCACGGTCCCCCAACCCTATCTCTAAGAGAACTATTCAAAAAATGTCGAAAAAAATTCTGGAATATTGTCGATAAGCTGTACAACGATAGAGTAAAGTTCATTATCTCATTTGTTTCGGGAATCATCAAAAAATGTTAAATACAATAGTTTTATGAAATGTTAAGGTGCGCAGTTTAAAATTATTTTTGAGTATACAGGGTACTTCAAAAAAGTGTGGCCGATATAACATGTTTTTTTAAATGGAACATCCTATTTTCTAATTTATTTTTAAATTCTGCGCAAAATTTTACAACTTTTTATTAATAATGTTATATACCTAAACCTAGTAGTTTTTTCTAGTATTTCAATTTTTTTAGAAAAAATACTGATTTTCAGTTTTGTAAAAAATTGCCAGTAGCGCCATTGTTTCTGAAGGTGGAATACTCATAATTGGTACGAGCGTTCTATAGAGCCGAAAAAAAGGATATATGTAAAGAAATTTGAGTTAGATGCTACACGGTGTTCAAAATAAATTTATGCATTTCGACTATTTTTAAATTGAATAATCTCAAATTTGTTAAATGGCGCATCCTGTATATTATTATTTTTTCTGATAGATTTTACAAAACCCTCCAACTTTTATTAAGTATGTCATATACCTTGTTTTTAATACACTTACGCTATTGTGAAAACATAAACAACTAGTTAATAATAATTTTAACATAGTTTAACTTATCTAATGATTAATTATTATGACGTAATAAATATTCAAAAATATGCCCGTCTACTTGAATACACATGTTTAATCGTTTTACTATATTTTCCTTCACTTTATTAGCATAAAGGGCGTTATTGTCCTGCACGCATCCCGTATCCTATTTTCCATATCTACTGGTGTTGTAGGGGGATTCACATAAACACGATCTTTAATGTAACCCCACAAAAAGAAGTCTAAAGGTGTTAAGTCACATGATCGAGGGGCCACTGAATGAATCCATCCCTACCGATTCATTTTTGTGGATAACGATCGTTTAAAAATTCCCGAATTTCCCGGTGGTAATGAGCAGGAGCTCCGTCTTGTTGAATCCCCATTCTTTCCCTGTCTGGTATATAAAAAAAAAATTTCCAGGTCATCGAATGGGGTGTCAAATGAAGGGATCAGAAGCAAAGGGATGTAAGTAAAAAATTGTCTAAATTAAGTTGTGTGCTTTAAAAAATTTCTTTATCCAACATCTGACTCCTGGCAGATGCACAGGCCCATTCTCTGTACTAGACTGGGGTGCCTTAACAATGTTTTTGTTAAAGGGTTTAGGTATTATTTGAATTTTTAAATATACAGTAACTTTGTAGATGATTTTCTCAAAACTTGAGTGTCAGCTGTACTCCTTTGCTTCTAACCTCCTCAAGGAAAAGCTAAAAATTGCCAAAAACACTATCCCCCAATTCTATCTCTAAGAGTACTACTACATTTCGAATATTGTCAATAAGCTGCCGATTGAATGAAAATTAGTACGGGTACATTACCTTTGATAATTTATCTGGTATATAAAAACAAAGTTCGGAAACCAACTTTGTTCCAAACGTATTTGGGGTGTGTTTTGTGAAGTCACTGATCATTTTATACCTCCGTAACGAAAATTTTTATTTTAAAAGCAATCACCATTCAGAACACTAATGGCGCACGTCCGACTGGCACATGGCAGGTTTTTTCAAATCTCTTTGCTCGCACTGTTTAGGTTACGCTTGCCAGATGCTTGTTGTGACACAACCTACACTGATGAGCAAAACAAAAAACGATTTTGCTTCATTTAACACCGATCCTTGAATTTAATTTTCAAGCAGTGGTATTATTTTTGGTATCATTAGAATACTGGTTTTTTACTCTTTCCAATAATACCAAAAACATTTGGATTTCCAAAAAGTTTTACTGTTTAAAACGGTTTTACTCAATAGAGTCGTTTTTGCTTGCTCAGCAACGTACTTGTCGAGCGCTATTCATCCCTATAAAAACACGTGCAACTGCATTTTTCTATCATTCCTTTATCTAAACTTGAACCGTCAACATTTCTGCTATACCTGCTCACTAATTACGTCATCGGAAAATGGATACCGCCCCGGAAGAAACCTATGCCCTATTGCAAGAACGGCATAGCCAACATGTAATCGCTGCGCAACTGCACCTGAGCCAGTCAGTTCTCTCGACAGTATACAGATATTACTAAGAGACTGGCGCCTTTACACGGAGATCAGAAAGAAGAAGGTATACCTCGGAGCGAGACGACCACTTCATTGTCAACACAACTCTAAGAAATCGTCACTTGCTTTGCGTTGAGGTCCAGCAGGAGCTCCGACAAGTTCGTGATCGGGCTATCAGTCATTGGACAGTCAGAAGAAGACTTAAAGAAGCTAACCTACCTCCGAAGAGACCAGCTAACTAACCCAAATTGACTGCAGCCCATCGACAAGCGCGAATCAGATTTGCTCGAGAACATGTCGACTGAACCTTAGAGCAATGGAGCTCCGTTTTATTCTCCGACGAGTCCCGAATGTGCCTACATGACAATGATGGAAGAAGACAAGTCTATAAGAGGCCTGGGGAGAGCTATGCGCAGTGCTGCATTACCGAAACGGTCGCCTACGGAGGAGGTTCTGTCATGGTGTGGGGAGGTATCTCACTCGATTTAGTTTTCGTGACTGATGAAACTCGTAGCGGTGGATTAACTGCTCACCGGTACATCGAGAAGTTCCTGCAGGAACACGTCGTTCCTTACCCTGGATTTGTTGGCGATAGCTTCGTGCACGACAATGCGAGGCCACATATTGCTGCATTAGTGCGGCAATACCTGACGGAAGTGGGAATACCCACATTAGACCGGCCTGCCTCAATCCAATCGAGCATATGTAGGATGAGCTCAAAAGAAGGGTTCAAGCCAGAAATCTAGCCCCTGCATCTCTGCGGGACTTAAAGGTTGCGATGGCCGAAAAGTGGGGAAGAATCCCACAGACGGCTCACCTGCTCCATGAAAAAGCAGCTAGAAGCAGTACTCAGGGCTAGGGGGACTAATATAAAATATTGATTTTGATTTTTATCCATAAATTTAATTGTTAAACTTAAAATTTGTTTAATTTTTTCTTTCTCTTACTCCTATTTTCAATCCTTATTATTAAAAAGCATGAGGTATGCTATGGAATTTGGCATCATTAGAAAGAGAATAGAATGGACTTTCAAATGATACTAAAATACGCAAAAATATATGAACCTAAATTCTAGGACCAATGTAGATGTCAACAAGTGCATTTTTGTATTTTATATTCTAGGACCAGTAAAATCTTGTGCTAAGGATGGTGCCAGTGACATCGATGGAAACACACAGTCTGGTTGTGAAACAGATGGTTCTGCTTACATGTGTAATGCCCAACAAAGTATTGTTATCAACTCCACCTTAGCTTACGGGTAAATAAAAATGCTTTGCTACAAAACAAATAACAAATTGATGATTTTTGTGTGTCGTGACGATGCCCATGATACCAAATTGATCTTTGAGAGGGTTTAAATCCTTTTTTTTTTAAAGCAGTTTGCTAAACATCTACGTGACTTTGTATATATATTTTTGTGTACGTAACAAAACTATGATTTGATGATGATGAGGTTTAAACTCATTTTCTTATAGATTTGCCGCCGCTGCCTTCATCAACCCGCCAGAAAACATGTGTTGTACTTGTTTCCTCGTTCAATTCCAACTAGGTCAGTGGGGTGATTGTTCAGGCAAATCTATGATTGTACAAATCACGAACACAGGTGGTTCAAGCAGTACCAACAGTACTGAAAACAACATTGAAGTTGCCATGCCAGGAGGTAAGAAATATTCATGCCTTTTATTTTTTTTATTTAATTTATACCTTGTAGCTGTAATAGCTCGTCTTATTTTTGTAAATCCGGAAAAATTTATTTATAAAAATATTACTTTCGTAATAAAGTTAAAAATTATTAACTATTTATATCTAATTTCTTTAAAAATAATAATTGTTGAAGATATTGAACCTAGTATATACTCTAAATAATCATGATTTCTCCAAAAAAAAATTGTGTTTATGCGCCTGCAAGTAAAACTTTTTTTTTGTTTAAGGTGGAGTCGGATACTACACTCTAGGATGCGTAACCCAATGGAACGCTCCAGCAACTGGTTGGGGTGACCAATACGGAGGAGTATGGACCGAAGCAGATTGTAACCAATTGCCAGAAGTTTTACAACCCGGATGTAAATTCAGGTAAAGGATAAACCCCTGATTTGCTAAAATGGTCGATGTTTAATATAATTTTTAAACATCAGTCTCCGCACGTGAGAGGGCATATTCTACACTACTTTCTCTCTTCGTTTATTAGAGGCCAATAGAAGAAAGAAAACAATTAACAAAGATGTGGCTCTCGAATTTTGATGTCTACATTGCTTTTATTTCCCCACTTTCAAGTTGCTCCGCACTTGGATGAGTGGGGGCGTTATCTAGTAACAGAATACATTTTCTAGGATATCCATGTTCTTTTAAAAAAAGTTCCACTTTGGGAACAAAATCTCCAAAAAACCAGCCTATAAATAGAGTCGCGTTTATCCAGGCATTGTTATACAAAACAGGAAAAGCATTGCGACGAATATTTTTAAAGGTTCGTGGATTTACTGACTTACCAATACATAATAATGGGAGTTTGTGTCTTCCAGAAGCATTACTGCATGCAAGAACAGTAATACGTTCTTTGCTACGCTTCCATTCTACGCTTCCGTTCTACGCTTCCGTTTTTGAAGCTAAGGTATTTGACGGCAACATTTTGTAATTCAAGCCTGTTTCATCACAATTATAGATTTGGTCTGGTTGTAAACCGTGTTCTTTTCATAAGCTGCTCAAAATTCTCTGCAAATTTTTTTGCAGCAGATACATCAGCTGACAATCTTTCTCCACAAACTTTCAGTTGACGTACACAATTTCTTTTTTTGTACCTGTCTAACCATCCATCACTTGCAGAAAAATTTACAGGCGCTTCAATAACCGGCAACTCTTCGCTTAAACGCGCTGCCTTATGTTTTAAAATTGTTCCTAAAACTGGTATTCCACGTTCTCGATTCTGTGTAAACCATAAAAATAAAGAATCATCCACTTTTTGGTATTCACCGCTTTTCATACTTTTTCGAGCCTGTGTGGACGATGACAAAACACTACACCATTTTTCAAGTTTTTCGCGATTTTTTCTCCACTCTGAAACAATACACACGGCTACACCTAAATCCTTCGCTATATTTTTAAGAAGTTCACCATTATCTAAACGTTGAATTGCTTCAAGTTTCTCTTTTAAGGTTCATCCTCCAGCAACATAACACGTTTACGCTTATTATTATGACGCTCCATTTTGTAAAATATCTATTAAAACGAAACTATTACCTCTGCGATAATAATAGACGTAATGAGTAACTTATAACACTCGTCGACTAACCAAAACATAGACAGCGGTGAAATTCTAGACGTCGAGGAGTCCCCGACGCGTTAAGGAAACCACTCATCGTTTGTTTCGAATAATGGGGATTTTTTCGTTTAATGGGAATACAATTTGCTTTTTAACAGTTTGTTTCGGAAAAGCCGGATTTCAGATAATCGCGATTCGGATAATCGGGATTGTACTGTATATATAAATATATTACAATAGGGGTTTTCACGGATGGTGGAATATAATACATGAAAATTCCGGGTTTCAATCCGTCGTGTAACATTGAATTTACACGACGTTTCGCAAAAATCTCATTTGACGTTTTCAAATGCTATTGCTGCTGCTGCTGCTGCTCGATACTGTGGTCTTGCTGCTGCTCGAAGCTAAGTGTGTTAACTTCAAGCGGCAGCAGCAGCAAGAGCACTTGAAAATACCAAATGAGATTTTGGCGAAACGTCGTGTAAATTCATTGTTTAGACGAACGGATGGAAACACGGAATTTTAATGTATTTTATATGTACATATATAAAGGGTGATTCATTTAGAGGTACTTTTTTTTAAATAAAAAAAAATGAATAAAAACAATTTTATTTTATAATCTTTATTATCATATAAAAGAACCATTTTTTACAATTATTTCTTAAAGATAATTTCTTTCAAATGTTGTCCGCGACTACGGTTAACAACGTCCATTCTGAAGTTCCAATTTTCAATGACGCGTGTGAGTATTTCGAGTGGTATTTGGCCAATGACTCGAGTAATATTGGCCTCCAATGCCTCAATTGTAGCTGGCTTATCCATGTAGACTTTGGACTTTACATAGCCCCAAAGGAAAAAGTCAAGAGGTGTGATGTCACATGATCTAGCCGGCCAATTCACTAGTCCAAAGCGTGAAATGATCTGTTCGCCGAATTGCTCTCGCAGTAAAGCCATGGTTTCACGGGCTGTATGGCAAGTGGAGCCATCTTGTTGGAACCAAATTTCGTCGAGACCACGGGCTTCAATTTCTGGCATCAAATAGTCTGTTATCATGGCGCGATAACGGTCACCATTCACAGTAACATTCCGGCCGGCCTCTGTTTTGAAGAAATATGGACCGATTATTCCACCGGCCCATAAACCACACCAAACAGTTGTTTTTTCTGGATTTAATGGCAGCTCTTGAGGTTGTTCATCACCCCAAATACGGGCATTTTGTTTATTCACGAACCCCCATTAAGCCAAAAATGGGCCTCATCCGTGAACAAAATTTTTCTCGAAAACAGTGGATCTTCTGCAAGCTTGTCAAGAGCCCAACGACTAAAACGGAAACGATTCGGAAGGTCGGTCGGCTTTAGTTGTTGCACTAGTTGAATTTTGTATGCTTTTAAAGAAAGATCCTTACGTAAAATACGCCAAGTTGTTGAATATGACAGGCCAAGCAGTTGAGAACGGCGACGAATCGACACTTCACGGTCTTCGCGTACACTCTCCGCTACCGCCCCTATATTTTCTTCACTACGTGCTGGATGTGGTCTATTCGGTCGAGCATTATCCAATAATAAAAATTGGGTCTCAAACTTATTGATGGTAGAGCGAATTGTGCGTTCGGTAGGCCGATTATGTGGACCATAAGTTGCTCTAAGCGTCCGATACACATTCCTCGTAGAACGCCCATTTTCGTAATAAAGTTGAACAATTTGTAGACGCTGTGCCGGGTTAAGTCTTTCCATTATGAATTGTCAAACACTACTGAACAGGAATGCCACTTCAGTTGACACGACGCATGCGCAATCTGCAATTAAATCCCCATCACAAAAAGTACCTCTAAATGAATCACCCTTTATATATATATATATATATATATATATATATATATATATATATATATATATATATATATATATATATATATATATATATATGCATTTGTATTTTAAGAAGATCCAACATTTTGCAACACTGGAAACAATAAAGCGCGGAGAACATGTTTATAATAACCAGAATTTTACTGAATTATTTATTTATCTCTACGGGTCTTATCAATCGCGTCAAATTCTGGTTGCCGTGAACACATTCTCTGCGCTCTTTTATTTATAATAATTTAAAATTGTATTTTCCTTAATTACAAACGCCCATACTATATATTATACCATAGCTATTATATTCTGTATAACATTAATATTGCTGTTAGCAGAGGTTGTGGTTTAAACATTTTAAATATGTTATTTTTATTACTTTTTTAGGTGGGAGTTCTTAAATGGGTGTTCTAATCCTCCAGCAACATTCCAACAAGTTGAATGTCCACAACAAATTGTTGACATTTCTGGATGTAAAATGGACTAATTCTTTTTTGTCTTTTATGTAAATATATATATTTTTTTACAAAAATGTTTTATTTATAAAAAATAATTTAAGGAGTAATGCTACTCTAGAGCTAAGAAAAAAGCCTAATTTTGACATTTTTTTTTTAAATATAATGGACGCAATCCAAAAATTTACTCAAATGCTTTTATTATACATTGCCGGCAAAACAAATCTTTACAAGGTCAATAAAACCACAAAATCTTAACATGTTACAATTAGTATTTTGTCATATCACCCTTACATTTTATCACCATCTGTAGTCGTTTAGGCATGGATTCAGAAAAGTTGATGAAGTACGTAGAGTTCATGGTTATCCACCACTGTGGATGAGATACTTCTTCAGCGTTTCTTTTAGATCGTTGATGTTGCTGGGTCGTGTCTCTTGAACCTTGTTCTTCATGAAATTTCAGGCAGTTTCTACAGGATTAAGGTCAGGAAAATTACCTGGCCACTCAAAAATATTAATGTTATGGTCATTGAGAAACTTTGTCACGACCTTGGCCTTGTGGGCAGAGGCCCCATCTTGCATAAAACAGTCGCACTGATGAATGACCCAAAAATTACGCAAATGTTTTTCCAAAACATTAATTTAATTGTTTATAGTTACATTATTGCGAAGAAAGTACAAATCTTCCCTGCCCTTGTTTCCACTGAATGCACCCCACACCATCACACTGTCAGGGTGTTTAACAGTCTTAACCGTATATTTAGGGTCATACCTTGACATGGCACTTGGACGGCGCACGATCTTTGAGACTCTCCTGACCAACCTGAAAGTGCTCTCATCACTAAACATCACTTTGTTCCACTTTTGAGATGTCCAATCATGATATTTTTTACCGAAGTCGAGCCTTTTCTTCTTCATTGCTGTTGTGAGCAGGGGCTTCTTTGCGGCACGGCGACTTTGTAGACCCAAGTCCTACTGCAGGCGGTGACGAACTGTCCTAGTTGTGACGTTCTGGAGGAGCGTAGGGTACTTGTCTTTGAGTTCAATGGCGGTTATAGAAGGATTTGACATCACTTCACGCTTCAGAAGCTTAACAGTCCTTGATGAAGTCTTTCGGTGCGCCAGAGCCTGATTCTCTCTGAGGTACCGTCCCAGGAGGCAATGACGCCGCTGACCGCTTTAGTTGATAAATTGTCTCTTTCGACACGCCCAGATCTCTGGCTACAGCAATCACTGAATCCTCCTTCTCTAGCAGACTGAAGGCACGGGATTTTTCTTTTATTTTAAGCTTCTTCCGACCCATTTGTGTGCAGTGGGATTAAAGATGTTAGACCTCAAACTTTCAAAAAATGTTCGACCATAGAAAGAACGGTCAGCCTCACAGTAAAAGTCCATGAGGCGAATTGAATGTTGGATGGGTGGGAGAAGGTCGTCTGTGGTGTGCTAATACCATGTCATCACTAGGTTCCTCCCTCATTTTTATAGTGGGAACGGCAAGTTCCGACGCTGATTTTATATGTCATGTTTTTGTTTGCCACACAAGTGTAAAGAAGTCTTTTTTTTGCCGGCCCTGTATATGCTTTAAAGTACGTTTACAATTTTTAATCATTTTTTTACAAAATGGCAGCACCAGTACTCAGTAAAGGAAGTTGCATCTTATAAATAGTACTTTGCGGCCGGAAAGATTTCTCCTCCTATTTTTTACCTAGAACAAAGTGCAAGGTTTTTTTGAGTTCTACAAAGAAAGTACATAGAAAAATTTAAAAAATAACAATTTTTTTTGAATGGTACATGTTTGAAGAAAGTGTTTCATTTTTTTTTCGGTAAAAAATCACGTGAAAAATCGTTTATAAAAAAAAAGTTCAAAACAAATTGTAAAATCCGTACGTACTTCGCTAGATAATGTAATTTTGAAGGTGCAGATAAAATTCCAAATAAATCGGTGATAATTTGAAGAAGTTATGTTTTCGGCCAGTTTGAAAAATGAAATTTTGAGAAAAACATGCTTTAAGGTTTTACGTACTATTTTTTTATAGAAATTTTCTAGAAACCTCTAATCTGCACGCCATCTATATTGATGTTTTCCTCCAGATGTCAGATCAAAGACAGTCGAGCTTCTTTTGCTGTGTTACTCAGCCATCGCTCTGAAAACTCGATGCGACGAGCGTCAGTCTGCATACAGAAATTCTAACACTTCAATCCAATTTTCATGCCATAATTTTAATTATATTGGTAAAACCATCATTGTAAATACTTACAGCTATATTTGCTGCAATATCCAAAACAACTTTGCCACTCAAAGCAGATTTAGGAGTTATCGATAAGACTGTCGCAATGCAACTTTCATTTCTATTTCGCTTGAATCCACTGAGTTCTTCATAAATTGGCTTTATTGAATTGAAAATGAACTGTGGAAAAGCTGGCTTATGCAAATAAGTAGCCAAGAAATTGAGAGCCTTCGCCCTTTGCCAAGAGCATCATGATTTTTCGCCAGGTGGACATTTATCGTGCTGTGGTTTATCGTCGGTCGAAAGCTTATGGTACAATGATGCCCAGATTTCGTTTTTCGTATTTTTAGTAGAATCAGGCTTTCGACGGATGCCTGGTCTATTTTATATAGAGTTCATCTATACCATAAGTTTGCCAGTCAATTTACTCTTTCCTCCAAGGCCTTTTGTAATTTTTTTTTTTAATTTGCAAAACGAGTGCCTATTCGCTTTTGAATGTGATCGATACATTCCGTCAGGGTTACTAAAAAATTTTCATATCATTTAAAATACCTTTGAAAGTCTTCGAATCACAATCTCCAATGTAATTAGCCTATTTAACAGAATGTAGAATTTCTGAGCGCTTAAACATTTCTGTAACTGCATATACTTCCATTTTTCCAGCAGAACCTTTGTGATTTACTTGACATTCTTTTTCGTGAGTTTCTAACCATTCTGCATATTCTTCAGTATCGGTTTTTTAGTCCCAAACTCTCAAACCTTGCAATATTTAGATTTCACAACAATATCAATGACTTTCCCGGTCAACCATCCAATAATGGACACTAATCCATACAGAGAAGAGAACCCACGTTTTCTCCACGACCCATCGTCTGAGACAGTCGTACCATTGTTTTGGTTATTTTCAGTGGATTTAGTAGAATTTGTCATAAAAAAATTGATTCCACCAAAATTATGGTTGCAATAGACATCTCCCCTGCACTCTTTTATATTGTGGGTAAAAGTGTTGCGTGTTGTAAAATGGTGGTCCGTCACCCTTAATTATAAATACTAATAGGCTAATAATTTCCAATATCAACGAAAAATGTTGTGACATTAAACACTAATTGAACACTAGGAAAATGGTAAATGAAGAAAACGAATACTAAGAAAGAACAATTTGAGAAAAAAAGATGAAAAAATATAATTTAATGTTGATAATATTTAAAAATACTTTATTAAATTGTGAGTTTTAATTGGTATAGTTAATTCTGCTAACTTTAGGTTGCCATAAATATCTTCTTTACGCTTTTTTTTTTAGTGTTCCGTACGGAACACTTATAAGATCACTTTGGTGTGTGTCTGTTTGTCTGTCCGTCTGTCACACCCGATTTTCTCCGAAACTATTTGACGTAGTGGTTTTGAAAGCTAAATTTTGACTTAAGAGGGATGAAATCGGAACTAAAAAAAAAATTTTTTTACTAGGTCATCGAGTGAATTGTCAAATGAAAGCTTGTTAAAACACGAGTTCAAAAATATATATAATGTCTTACGTGCGCACACTTTTCTTTGTATTATTTTGAAAAAATCGCAAAAAATCGCTATCCGCCCCTCTATCTCGGAAAGTACTGATCTAACAATTTTGAAAAAATTCTGGAATATTATCCACGGGGTGTAGATTGAACGAAAATTATCACGAGTGCATTACCTTTAATAATTTATCTGGTATATAAAAAAAACTAAAATTTCAAGGTCATCAGTTTTCAGTAAAGATCGGAAGCAAACTTTGTTGAAAACTCATTTGGGGTGTGTTTTGTAAAGTCCTTTACACAAATTTTTATTTCAGAAGCAGTCAACGTACGGAACACTAATTGCGCAAGTTCAACTTGTACTTGACCGGTTAATTTATTTGCACTGTTGTGAAATGGTGATTTTCTTAATTACAAACGCATATAAATATTTTCTCTACACTCTTTTGTTTACCGTGTTGTAAAATGAAACTCTTTTAATTATAAACGCCTATAATCTGATGTACTGATTTGGAAACAAAATAGAAGACTTTATCATTTTCTATCCTGCACTCACTCTGAAAAACTACAATCAAATCTTAGTCCAGTGACAATCTTATCATAAATTTATGGAAGACAAACTGAAAATTCTGACAAATTTTGATTCTAGATAAAGAAAACCGGTCAAGTGCAAGTTGAACTTGCACAATTAGTGTTCCGTACGTTGAATGTTTTTAAAATAAAATTTTTTGTTAAGGTGGTATAAAATGATCAGTGACTTCACAAAACACACCCCAAATGAGTTTTCAACAAAGTTTGTTTCCAATCTTTACTGAAAACTGGTGACCTTGAAATTTTGTTTTTTTTTTATATACCAAATAAATTATTAAAGGTAATGCACTCGTGATAATTTTCGTTCAATCTATACCCGTGGAGAATATTTCAGAATTTTTTCAAAATTTTTTGATCAGTACTTTTCGAGATAAGGTAGGGTACAGCGATTTTTTAAAAGTAATACGAAGAAAAGTGTGCGCAAGTATTACATTATACATATATTTTTTACTCGTGTTTTCACAAGCTGTCATTTGACACCACACTCGATGACCTAGTAAAAAAATTTTTTTTTTTTCACTTCCGATTTCATCCCTCAAAACGAACCCCTTAAGTCAAAATTTATGTTACGGTGGTATAAAATGATCAGTGACTTTACAAAACACACCCCCAAATGAGTTTTCAACAAAGTATGTTTCCAATCTTTACTGAAATCTGATGACCTTGAAATTTTTGTTTTTTTTTATATACCATATAAATTATTAAAGGTAATGCACTCATGATAATTTTCGGTCAATCTACACCCCGTGGAGAATATTCCAGAATTTTTTTCGAAATTTTTTGATAAGTACTTTTCGAGATAAGGCCCGGGACAGCGATTTTTCGCGAATTTTTAAAAATAATACAAAGAAAAGTGCGTGCAAGTATAATATTATATATATATTTTTTACTCGTGTTTTCACAAGCTTTCATTTGACACCACACTCGATGATCTAGTAAACAATTTTTTTTTCACTTCCGACTTCACCCCCCAAAACTAACCCCTTAAGTCAAAATTTAATTCTCAAAACTACATGGCTCTGATGAGGCCATCAATTCCTATATTATTACCAAATTTCACTTTTCTATGTCAAATAGTTTTCGGAGAAAATCGGGTGTGACAGACAGACAGACAGACACCGAAGTGATCTTATAAGTGTTCCGTACGGAAAACTAAAAAAGAAAAATTTAAGGGTTGTTTTTGTCGTTTTTTTTTGTCATTTTTAGTGTTCCGTACGGAACATTTATAAGATCACTTCGATGTCCGTCCATCTGTCTGTTTGTCATATCCAAGTTTCTCCGAAACTATTTGTCATAGAAAGTTGAACTTTGGCCCTAATATAGATGATAGATGGCCCCATCAGAGCCGTCTAATTTTGAAAGTTAAATCTTGACTTAAGGGATTACCTTTGGGGGTGAAATCGGAAGTGAAAAAAAATTTTTTTACCAATTCATCGAGTGCGGCGGCGTCAACAGAAAGGTTGTAAAAAGACGAGTTCAAAAATATATATAATGTAATACTTGAGCACAATTCTCATTGTATTATTTAAAAAAACAAAAAGGGCGAAAAATCGTTAAATAAAGCTTGAGGAGATTGTATTATCGATGCGTCGAGTGGGAGTGTCAAATGAATGCTTGTAAAAAGACGAGTTCAAAAATATATATAATGTACTCGTAATACTTGCGCACACTTCTCTTTGTACTATTTTTAAAAAAGTGCGAAATATCGCTGTCCTCCCCAACCTTATCTCGAAAAGTATTGATCAAAAAATTTTGAAAAAATTCTGGAATATTCTCTACAGTGTGTAGATTGAACCAGAATTACCACGAGTGCATTAACTTTAATAATTCATCTGGTATGTATAAAAAAAAAAAAACAAAAATTTCAAGATAATCAGTTTTCACTAAAGATCGGAAGAAACTTTGTTAAAAACTCATTTGGGATGTGTTTTATGAAGTCACTGATCATTTTATACTTCCATAACAAAAAATTTTATTTTAAAAGCAATCAACGTACGGAACACTAATTGCGCAAGTCTAACTTGCACTTGACCAGTTATTATTCTCCATTTCTTGATAATAACAAAGTTCTAACCTCACACCAGCACGGGTTTAGAGAAAAGCACTCTACAGAGACCGCAGCGATCGACTTTATAAAGAATATATATAAAAAAACTTGATATAAATGAGAAAGTAGTAGCTCTACTATTTGATCTAACAAGGGCATTTGACACAATAGACCCAGGCTTTGTTATGAAAAAATTTGAAAGGCTAGGTATTAGAGGACCACTAAATAAATGGTTTAATTCATTTTTGAAGGGTAGAAACTTTAAAATAAAAATTGGTAATATTTTTTCGCAAATTACAAACTCTGACTTAGGGACCCCTCAAGGCAGTGTCCTAGGTCCTCTAATTTTCTTGTTGTTCATAAACGACTTACCTGAATACATTTCATGTAGAATCGTTTTTATGTTCGCTGACGATACGACCATAACCATCTCAGCCAAGGATGAGAAACTTTTGAAGAAAAAATTAAAATAATATTGACCGAGTTCTCAAACTGGTGTAAAAAGAATAACCTTATAATAAATCTATCAAAGACCGTGTCTATGGAATTTAAGACAAAAATGCGCAAGCCAATAAACCTAAATATTGTATTTAATAATATGAATTTGCCTGTTAGCCATAGTTCAAGGTTTTTAGGAATCATAATAGATTCAAACCTCGAATGAAGTTTGCACATAGATGACGTTTGCTCAAGACTAAATAAATGTTTTTTTATGATAAAATCTTTAAAAAACTCATTAAATGTTCCCAATCTCATAACTATCTATTACGCTAATGCGTACCCAGCCATGTCCTATGGTCTGGCGGTTTGGGAAAGTGCAAAAACGAATCATGAGACTAATTTTTAGTATGCCATATAACGCATCCTGTAGGGAAGTCTTTAAGAATAGAAAAATATTAACAGTTACAAGAATTATATATATATATATATATATATATATATAATATATATATATATATATATATATATATATATATATAAACTCTTAATGTATATCTATCAAAATCAAGATAGCTTCATGTCGCATAGATCTTTTCATCGTTATCCGACTCGAAACAGAGAAAATTTTTATATTGAAAAACACAATCATGAATATGTTAAAAAAAAACTAGTCATTACTTAGGTAGCAGCCTATTTAACTTACTGCCGGAAAATGTAAAAAGGATTGAATCTATGGCACGTTTTAAAAAACAAACAAAAACTATACTATTAAGTAAAACTTTTTATTCTGTAACTGAATTTGAAAGTTATCTGCTGGGCAGAGTGTGAATGTTATTCTTTATAACATCCTTAATTAATTAAAGCATCTTTAGTATGTATTTTGTTTGTTATAAATATGTATGTTATGTTTTTTGTTATATCTTGTATTTACTGTGTATTAATGTGTTTAATAGTAAGATTTCTTTTTTTTTTTCTTTCTATATATTATTTTGATATTACCTAAGATGGGATCATACATCCCTTTGATGACAAGTCTTATCTACAACTTTTGTAGCTGAAAAGATGAATAAATTGTATATTGTCTATTTATGATTAGATAGGTGTACTTGCAAACGGTAAGCTAATTTTTTTTAGTTAACTCTGGAAATATATTCCATGGACATTACTTTAATTGATCCAAACATAATTTTAGCCCTTTTTTACATATTAGATATAGTTTTCACTGCTCATAATACTGATAAATTTGACCGATTTACGTTTTTTTTCTTCTGCCACATTTTTTAAACAACTTTTTTTCAGTATACTACTACCTTATCTAAAATATTAGAAAATGTTTCTTAATCCCTAAGCTTTCATTTGAGGTACTGAAGAACTCATTTAAACAATTTAGGCCCGAGAAATTGGCCATTTTAGCCTCAAATTAAATTTTTTTCAATGCAAATTTACTATTTCTTTTTAAAAAAAAATTTTTCTTTAGTTTTATAATATTTTCAGTAACCAAAGTTACTGTTGAGTGGCGTTAAATCGTTAAATTGGCGATCCAAATCCTTATTTCTCCCCTCGTTAGCATAAGTCTCAGTAAGTAATTTGAACCTTTACGAGGAAGTAAACCATAATTTATTACCGATCTATAAGCATAGACTCATTTTTAATTGTTATTATATAATTTCTTGTACAATTTATAAATAGTTTTATTAACCTATCTATTTAATTTTTATTATTTAATAATTACTCCATTTAAAAATCTAATTATTCCCTCCGTTTTATTTTCATCAATTTTATTTTTATATTTTTAAAGTAAAGTAACTAGTATAATGTTGCTTCATAACTAGATTTTTTAATGCTATTGCTCCTACTTTATTTATACATCAAGTTACTCAGTTACTTCATCCAATCAGAAATGGTGGCCTTAGATATAAAACCAGATATAGTTCTAGTGCTTTTAAGACCATACTGACTATATAATAGTATGTATTAGTACACTATAGTAGAGTCGTTTTGCAAAAAATCGGGCAAAAAATAATTCTCTTGTAACAGTACGATTTTGTAAACAAAAAATTCATTTTCTCTTTTGTTAAGTACTTAAATTAACTCTAAATGTAAATTTTATATGACGATATAATAATTAAACTAATAAAAATTATAAAGTTACTGCAAAAAATAATAATTTGATAGTTAAATAAAACAATAAATTATATTTAAATTGGTTTAGCAATATATTTTTTATTTAATAGAAATATTACTAATTTTTCAAAACATTATGAAGCCAAATAAAATGAATTTTTTTTAACAAAACATCCTATGAGATAAAACATAAAATGGGGTTATTAATACAATATATCGGTGAAACCTGACTTTACACTAAATTTCATCCAAATCGGTGACCCAAATGCGCTGCTCTCTCCTTGTAAGGCATATGGTAATCATTTTATAACTAATAAAAATGATCTTCGTTACGGCAAATATGATAATATTCAAGAAAAATTTAAAAAAAAAAAAAAAATAAGAAAAAAGCCTAAAATTGAAAGTAAAATGGCTTGTTTTTTCAGCTTAAATGAACCAAATGACTCTCCAACCGCTCAACATGTACAGTAACCTGTGTATAATAATTAAAAATAACTTTGATTACTGATTTTTTAAAAATAAATAGTAACTTTGCATTAAAAAAATTAAATTTGGGACTATAATGGCTAATTCCTCGGGTCTAAATTGTTTAAATGAGTTCTTAAGTATCTCAAATGAAAGCTTAGGGACTAAGGAACATTTTCTGATATTTTAGGTAAGGTAGTAGTATACTGAAAAAAAGTTGTTTAAAAAATTCGTCAGAAGAAAAAATGTGAATCGGTAATGTTTCAGTAATTTCCATAGAACATATTTCCATAGTCAACTAAAAAAATTAGCTTACTATTTAATCATGAAAAATGACAAAAAAAACGACAAAAACGACCAATTTCTCCCAACCAACATCCATAGACCCTTAAATTTTTCGTTTTTTTTTCTAGAATCAAAATCTGTCAGAATTTTTAGTTTATCTTCCATATATTTATGATAAAATTGCAAAAATACACTAAAAAAACCCCAAAAAAAAACGGGCCAATTCTCCCATTTTTGAGGGTGTGTTTCCCCAATTTTTCAGCGGTCGCAATATTTTTTTCCTTAAAAAGTCACGTTTAACGTAGCATTATAAACTACCTTTACACTAACGCCTTCATATGGAGCATGTCTTTTGTGGTATCGGGGTCTAACGACGCCATTTTATTGCTGTTATCTACGTACACAACTCGTGCTTTCAATAATAAAGTTTACTCCATACCGGTGCAGATTTATTTGGGAAACGGTGGTATTTAGTGTGGATAAGGATTTTGAAAAAAAAACTGTGTGCTAAGACTCGTTAATATTTGGACAGGAATTTGTATAGTAACTATCGATTTTCACTTCGGATTCTAACTCGACAATCACAATGTTAAAAATTTAAATATTTGGTGCTGAGGATAGTGTAGAAAGTGTTACCTTATTTCTAAACAATGACTCAGTTTCTACCTCCAAATTTATTGGCGCTTTTTGCGCCCAGAGATCCTGTACCATATTTGCCTCCTGTGGCAAAGTTACCCCATGAGAAGAAGACCAGAGGATATCTTGGAGTGGGTGCCTTTCTTGGCGAATTTGAGGTAAATATCCCATACTTTAAATCAATTAGTCTCTGTGTTACTTCATACTGATGACAGTAAAATCATGTCTTAATGTGGCAATTCACTCACTAAATTTTAACGTGTATGTGACAAATTGTAATTGATGTATTAAAAATTTGTAAAACACAACACACTCATGTTGTATCTGATAATAAATAATAAAATTCCTTCTCGACCCAAGAATGGGTTGAGAAATGTTATGGCGCAACTGCTCTGTCAAAAGCAACTATATTTCGATGCTTTGCTGAACTTAAATGAGGTCTACAAGCACTGATAATTCATATTCTGGACACTCCAAAAAACACAAAAAGTAATGCAATTTTTTTAGGGAAAATTAATGTGGCATCTGGCTTTAAATAGACTCACTTTGTGTTGGTCTTAAATAAACTCCTTAAGTTATATGAATTAATAAGAGTCTACGTAACAATAGGATACTCACAACAAACAGCATTTCTATAAAGAAAATACCAAAAAAAAATTTATTTAAAAATGTCTGAATTTTTTTAAGAATAATATTAATTTTGAGATTATAATTAAATAACTGAATAAAAGTTACAAAAGAAATTATTATTTAATTCTGAACTAGCTCAATTCTTAATTATTACATAATCTAGACCTTAAAGAAATTGTAGTACTTGAAAGTAATTAATCTTTTTTTTCAGGATCCAAAAGATACACCACCACCTACCAGAGCCGAATCAAGAGAAGAAAGATTAGAAAGAAGGAGAAGAGAGAAGAGCTGAGCAGGTAGCATATAAATTAGAGCAAGAAATTGCTGTGTGGGATCCAGCAGCAGCTCCTAACATTACTGGAGATCCATTTAAAACTCTGTTTGTTGCAAGGATAGTAAGTAATAGATTATTTTATTAAATTTTCAGATATTTTTATTATTATAATAGAATATCTTAAACTAAACAAACTTGAAGACCTAGAAACATATATTTCATAGTTTAGGTTAGTTTATTGTTAGTGTTGTTAGTCCTATAGAGTAATTGACAATAGAGGGTAAATAATATTTTCTTAAAGATAACATTAATACAACCCAAAAAAGGTCTTATATACTTGTCTATTATCTAGAAAACCACATGGAACTAGTCCTATGTGGTCGTTTAGAGTCATTTTTTACAGTTGCCATCATTAACCCTACTTATTTTGTTATTTATTTTGCAAATAATAAAAAAAAGGTGCCGTAATGAATGTAGTAAACTAATAAAGAATGCTTTCTTCCTGTATAATCCTGGATATACAAATTATTTTGGTACCTTTTTTCAGTTAACAATGTTTATTAATCATGAACAGAATACAGCTTAAACAAAAAAAATAGTCCTTGATAGTTTTAAACTGATGATTTGGTTATGTTTTTTTAACATCCTTTGTAATATCCCAAAGAAAAGATAAAAATTCCACATCATTTTTTGCCATATGATTTGGCATTGTCCAAAACACCCACGATCTGGTGTGTGGTAGTTTGCTTCTTGATAATAGTAGTAGTATCATGGGTGGAGAGGCTCATAGGCAAGAAAACAAGCCAGGAGGATTCTTTTTACTAACTGCATATTAAGGTCTGGCTAATGTCAGCGAGATGGTACTTTCAGTTTAATGTAGGATTCAAGCCACATAATTAGCTGGTGGTACTCTTTTAGCCAGCTGTTTTTAGTGTTCTGGAACTCGTATAGGGAACACTTTATAAAATCACTTCGATGTCCATCCATCTGTCTTTCTGTCACACCTGATCTTCTCCTATTTGACATAGAAAGATGAAATTTGACACTAATATAGGAATTGATAGCCTCATCAGAGCCATGTAGTTTTGAAAGTTATATTTTGACTTAAGGGGTTTCTACCAGGTCATTGAGTGGGGTGTCAAATGGAAGCTTGTAAAAACATGAGTTCAGAAATATATATAATGTAATACTTTTCTTAGTATTATTTTAAAAAAAATATATTAAAAAATGTATTAAAGAATTTAGCTATATAATAGGCAAAGAATAGTGTTTATTTTCCCACCTCCTTCACTAGTATTTACAGTTCATACCAGGTGTTCAAGTATGAATTGTGGATTTTTCTTCTAAAAAAAACATGTTAAATTTGGAAGAATGATAAAAAGTGCTTTATTCAAAGTATGCTCCATCACTTGTTTATACATTTTTCCCATCTTTCGGGCAATTTGTGAATACCACGCCAGTAAAAAATTTTCCCCTTTTGCTGCGAACCATTCATCGAGCCCGAGTTGTTTTTGTGTTTGTGAATCATCTTCGTCCAACAATGCTTGCAATTCCACATCTTCGTATTTTTTTGGCGGTTTTCCCCACGTTCCTTGTCTGCAACATCGAAGTCACCACTTTTGAAACGCCGAAACCATCGTTCACACGTATCTTGCGATGGAGCATGTTCACCATAAGCTCCTCGAAGTAATGAGTATGATTCAACAGCAGTTTTCTTCAAATCAAAACAAAAAATTAATGTTGTTCGCGAATGCTCTTAGTTCGGTATAAATTTTCGACATATTGAACACGACAACACAACACTATGCACACTTTTTCAATTTATCACTCGTGCGCGTCTGACACTTGTTGATGACACAACAAAATGGCACAGTATCAAATCTTTATAGCACAAACTGCATTGATGCACCATCTGTTGTCTGAAATCCACATTTCATACTTGTACACATGGTAGATTATGTTTGGTTGTTTCCATAGCAAGAAATGTAAAAAATTATGGAAGACTATTTTTTAAATCTTCTCTGATATGATATTTTGAAGAATTTAAAAATTTTTATTTTTTTTTATAGAATTATGATACGTCAGAATCAAAACTTAGGAGAGAATTTGAAGTTTTACGGTCCTATTAAAAAGGTAAGTGAGAATTGTTTTACATGTTATATAGAATTGAAGCATTCATGCCACTCAAATCCAGAACTCAATAGAATACCACCATAGGCCATCTTCTGGTTCAACGGCTACTCGAATAATTAGAACATTTTTTGTCTGCCTCATCGACACCTCATATGGTGGAATTGTAATAGAGTATAATTCATCAACCTTGTTATTATGATACATTGAGGATATGAGTATCATACTTCGTAACAACATTTTGTATGACAGTAATGAACATGGGGTCTGACAGACTCTGTTTGATCTTTCGATAGGTGCTACTTACGGGTCAGGCAATGGAAGATGCAACTTCCTCTCTTCTCAGTCATTTCGCAATTAAAACTAAAGTTACAGAACTGCACAGCCGTGGGAAGGGGGGAGAATTGTGTGATTCTATGAAATCAAAAAGTCTGTGAGACAGCATATCCACAGTTAAAGGTTAATAAAGGGCGAACAATCACCGGAGACTATTACATTAGTTTATTGGATGTTGAAATGATGAAATTAAGAAAAAAAGGCCACATTTAGTAAAAAAAAAGGTTTTGTTCCACCAAGATAATGTACCAGCTCACGAGTCAATCAAATCAATGGTGAAATTGGACTATGAATTGCTTCTTCATTTGCTGTATTGACCAGATCTGGCCCCCGATGATTATTACCTCTTTCCAAATTTGAAAATGTTGCTCCATGAAAAGAGATTTGGGTCAAATGAAGAAGTCGAATAGGAAACTGAGGCTTATTTTAGAGAGCTCAGCAAATCATACTATATGAAATAAATGTTTGAGGATCACTGGAATAAATGTATCGCTGTTGAAGGAATCTATGTTGAAGAATAAAATCGATTTTTGGCAAGGTCTAATCATTTCTAGTAAAAACAATAAACGTCAAGAAGGCATTTTTTTTAAGGGAAAGATGGAAAAGTATAACAAAAATAATAGCAGAAAAATTTAATGACTACTTTTTGCAAAGTATTAGTTCCATAACAAAAGACATGGGGAAAATTGAAACTCAGGAAGCTCTAAACAATATCGAAAGCCCAATAAATAAGTTTAATAATTTTGAAACATTAGAACTAACTGACCTTAGAAAAACTGTAAAAAATTAAAAAAATAAAGTAGTGTTGTTGGCATTAATGTCAGAATTTTAAAACTAGCATTTGAAGTAATTGGTGATTGCTTTCTGAAACTAATTCACACTAGCCTAGAAAGAGGAAGATTCCCCCAAGAATGGAAAATGACAATGATTATTCCTATTGAAATAGTAACTAATACTAATAGATGTGAAGAATATCGACCAATTAATATGGTAGCTACATATGAAAAACTTCTTGAAACTATTGTAAGCAAACAAATGAGAAAATACGTAGAAGAAAGCAAGTTGCTTACATATTGTCAGGCTGGTTTTAGGAAAAATCATTCTTGTGAAAGTGCACTACAGACTGTTGTTTCCAAGTGGAAGTCTTCTATAGGTGAGAAAAAATTGGTTGGTGACTTCTACTTGACTTTCAAAGGGCTTTTGAAACTATAAACAGAAAGTTGTTGGAAAAATATGATTTTGAGGGAAATGTGTTAAAGTGGTTCTGTGAATATCTGGACAGCAGAACACAACAAACAAAATATAATGGAGCGTTCTCTTCTATTAAGATCAATAGTCATGGTGTTCCACAGGGCACAGTGCTACGACCTGACTTATTCGTATTGTATAAAAATAATATAGTGAAAGTCATAAAAAAATGTGAATTACAGCTATTTGCAGATGACACAATCCTCTATTATGAAAGTGATCTAGTGCAAATAATAAATGAAGACTTAGATAGGTTACACAAATGGCTGTGTTGTAATAGTCCTAGTGTCAATGTTAAGAAAACCAAGTTTATGATACTAAAAGGCAAAAATAATACTCTACTCATAATGGCATTGTGATAGACAATGACAGAATTGAACAAGTTAAAGAATGTAAATATTTGGGTGTAGTTATTGATGAAAATCTACCATTTTCTAGTCATGTCACTTATATAACAAAAAAAGTATCAAAAAAAAATTATTTTTTATATAGAATAGGTAAAAAATTAAGTACTTAGGCTAAATTGCTAATATATAAGTTGATAATAATGCCCCACCTCAATTATTGTTCCACAATTCTCTTTATGTTCAACAAAAGAGATATAGACAATCTCCAGAAAAAGCAAAACTGGGCATTAAGATATATAATAGGTTGTATTAGGTATTCAAGAATAAAAGATATGTTGAAAACAACAGACTTATTAAGTGTAAAACAAAATATCTTTTTAAATACAATGATAGCTGTTTTTAAAATTAAAAATAGAATGTACCCTGAACATATTTTAGAAAAATTACAATTTGTCAGTGACATTCACGCATATAACACTAGAAATAGATTGGACTTTTATGTTCCCACTATAAATTCATCATACGCTGAAAATTGCTTATTCCATCGAGGACTTATAGAATTTAACAATCTTCCAATAAATTTGAAAAATGCAAACTTTGTAAACTTTAAAAAATTGTTAAGAAGCTGCATAATAGATAACCATAACATTTAAGTTAGTTTGTAATTATATATATATATATATATATATATATATATATATATATATATATATATATATATATATATATGTATATATATATATATATATATATATATATATATATATATATATATATATATATATATATATATATATATATATATTGTAAATGTATTTGTTTAGCTTTGATAATAATAAAGATTATTTATTATATTATTATTATTAAAAACATTGTTTTTTCTTCAAAAGTCTCGGGATATTTCATATAAATGGGGCCCATACTTGACTGGAAAACCTGGAATTATTGGGGAGTTTAAAGTTTTTACTTAAAAAAAGGTTTTATATAATGCTTTCAATGGTTTGAAATACACTCGAGCACTGGTCAAAAGTATTCTGTGGTTAAAAGTACATTTGAAATACAGAGTTAAAGCTCTGAGTTTGTACAGGGTGAGTCAACGATAGAGTAAAGTTCATTATCTCATTTGTTTCGGGAATGACGAAAAAATGTTAAATACAATAGTTTTAGGGAATGTTAAGGTGCACAGTTTAAAATTATTTTTTAGTATACAGGATACTTCAAAAAAGTGTGACCAATATAGCATTTTTTTTTTTAAATGGAACATCCTATTTTCTAAGTTATTTTTAAATTCTGCGTAAAATTTTATAACTTTTTTTATTAATGTTATATACCTAAACCTAATAGTTTTTCAAATATTTCAATTTTTTTAAAAAAATACTAGTTTTCATTTTTGTAAAAAATTGCCGGTAGCGCCATTGTTTCTGAAGGTGGAATACTCATAATTGGTATGAGCGTTCTATAGAGATGAAAAAAAAGATATATGTAAAGAAATTTGAGTTAGATGTGGGTGTTCAAAATCAATTTATGCATTTCGACTATTTTAAATTGAAAAATCTCATGTTTTTTAAATGGCACACCCTATATATTATTATTTTTTCTGATAGATTTTACAAAACCCTTCAACTTTTATTAAGTATGTCATATACCTATTTCTAATAGTTTTCGATTTATTTTGAATTTTTAAATTTTTACCCTTGTTTTTAATACACTTACCCTATTGTGCAAACATAAACAAATAGTTAATATTAATTTTAATATAGTTTAACTTATCTAATGATTAATTATTATGATGTAATAAATGTTTAAAAATGTGCCCGTCTACTTAAATACACATGTTTAGGCATTTTACTATATTTTCCTTCCCTTTCCTTAGCATGAAGGGCGTTATTGTCCTGCACGCATACCGTATCCTATTTTCCATATCTACTGGTGTTGTAGGGGGATTTACATAAACACGATCTTTAATGTAGCCCCACAAAAAGAAATCTAAAGGTGTTAAGTCACGTGATCGAGGGAGCGACTGAATGAATCCATCCCTACCGATCCATTTTTGTGGGTAACGATCGTTTAAAAATTCCCGAACTTCCCGGTGGTAATGAGCTCCGTCTTGTTGAATCCACATTTGTTCCCTTTCAAAGTTATCAACTTCTTCAAGAAGCAGGAGTGATTTGTTTTACAAAGAATTTAGATATCAAGGACCGTTAAGCAGTTCGCGGAACAATATGGACCAATAATTCGAAAATTTAGTATTCCACACCATACATTAAATGACCAGTGATTTTGGTTTTGAACTTCCCAGGTCCAAATTGGATTAACTATTGAATAATAATGCATGTTATGGCTGTTAACTGCTCCATTACTGCGAAAAGTAGCTTCATCAGAAAATATTATTTTGGATAAAAAATTTGGATCGGCCTCTATTGCTCCACTCATGGTGGTACAAAAGTTTACTCTTCGTTCAAAATCATTGTATTGAAGTTCTTGGTGTAGTTCCCTATGCAAAGGATGATACTTATATTTTCTCGTGGTGCGATTAGCCGTAGATTGGGATGTGTCACATAAGTCAAGAAGTAAATTCTCCATTTCTTTTTCCTCATTGGTAGCATTCTGGTTTACTACTTTCCTTTTCGTATACTCAATGCTACCACTACCATCAAACCGTTCCATTAAGCACTAAAAAGATTTTCTAGATGGTATACATCTATTAGGATATTTTGCTCCGTTAAGCCTTAGTGCCAAAAGACAATTTTTTCCCGCCTCGCCCAGTATATAAACCATATCAGTTAATTCATTTTAGGAAAATCCATAACTATTATCTTTATACTTCACTACAGCAAATTAAACTATTTTTACTTGCTTAATAGACATGTCAAAATTTGGCAATGCGTACATTTTTGTTTTGTCTTGGCAACTATAATGTTATAGTATATTAAAAACAAGGTTAAAAATTGAAAAATTCTAAATAAATCGAAAACTATTAGAAATAGGTATATGATACACTTATAATAATAATAATAATATAAGATAGATAGCGTGATTATGGGACAAACCAGAAAAGAACACAGAAACTTTCACATTGGTTACATAGACTATAAAAAAAGCCTTCGACTCCATACCCCACAGCTGGTTAATCAGGGCCCTAGAAATCTATAAAATCAACCAACACCTCAGGCAGTTTCTCGCACAAATTATGAAAACATGGAAAACCAAAATACGCCTAGAAACACAAACCGAACGGATCCAAACAGAAGAGCTGTACATCAGACGGGGTATATTTCAGGGAGACTCGCTCAGTGCTCTATGGTTTTGCCTCTGTCTCAATCCACTCTCAAACATACTAAACAGAACAGAGCATGGCTTCAATATCAGACACCAAAAAGTGAATCAACATAAAATAAACCACCTCCTATATATGGATGACATAAAACTCTACGCTGCCACAAAAACACAGCTGAAAGAACTCCTCAAAATCACAGAAATATTCACCTTAGATGTCAATATGGAATTTGGTATACGTAAATGCAAAGTGCTCCACATCAACAAAGGCCAATGGAAGTGCCAGCATGAGACAGAAACCATCAACAATGAAACACTCGATAACATGTTCGACAAAGAAACATACAAATATCTAGGCTTCCAACAAAGCACCAAACTCAACCACACTCACATCAAAACAGAGCTCAGAACCGAATTCAAAAACAGACTGACGAAACTTTTGCAAACAAAACTCAACTCTAAGAATCTCACTAAAGCCATCAACACGTTCGCTATACTTATACTCACATATTCATTTGGTATCATCAAATGGTCACAAAAAGACATAGAAAATATTCACATTCTTATACGATCTCAATTCACCAAATACAGGAAATTACACCCCAACGCATGCAAAGAAAGACTTACCATCGAGAGGAGGGCAGGAGGAAGAGGAATTGTAGACATCAGATCATTACACACAAACCAAATACAAACACTTAGGAAATTCTTTCACAGCAAGCAAACCAGCCTCCACACAGCGACAGTGAAAGCAGACAAAAACTACACACCTCTCGACTTAGCCCGGGCAGACCACTCAGCAGACACACACAGTCACACCCAATTACAACAGGAAAAGATGAAAACGTGGTCAGAGAAAACACTCCACGGAAAACACAGATACCACATAGAACAAGACCACGTAAATAAAAAACAATCATACACCTGGTTACAGGATGGGCAGCTATTCCCTGAGACTGAAGGCTTCTTACTTGCCATCCAGGATAAAGTCATATTAACCAGAAACTACCAAAAGCATATCATCAAAGACCCGACTATTGCAGAGGACAGATGTAGGAAATGCCACCAGCAGAAGGAAACGATCGAACACATAACGAGCGGATGTAAAATATTGGCCGGAACGGAGTACACAGCCAGGCATGATTCAGCTGCCAAAGTAGTTCACCAAGCACTAGCAACAATATACAAACTCATAGAAAACACAGATCCCTACTACAAATAAACGCCAACATCCATACTTGAAAATGAAGATTACAAGCTCTACTGGGACATCGGTATCCATACAGATAAAACAGTCTCCGCCAATAGACCCGATATTATTTTTCAGTGCAAAAAAGGAAAAGTCACCTATCTAATTGACATAGCTGTCCCCAACGACACAAACATCCAAACGAAATACACAGAAAAAATTTCCAAATACACAGACCTTGCAACGGAAATAAAAAGGCTATGGAGACAAGAAAAAGTCATCATTGTCCCCCTCATTATATCAGCCACAGGCCTTACACCAATAACATTCACACCACATTTAGTGCAATTAGGACTCAACACAGACATACACAGAAACATTCAGAAGTCAGTGATTTTGAAAACATGTAACATTGTCAGGTCATTCCTTAATACGGAATGGTAATAGCGTTTGTGTTGACTTGGTTTTGGCCCGTTAGCCAAACATGGAACCACATTGATCAAATGTGAGAAAGAAGAACTTTTTGTAATAATAATAATAATAATAATAATCTTTATTGTCTAACAGATAAATTCATCCATTAACAAGACAATGTGACTAAAGCTAAGTTAAATCTAAACGAGTCTGTTCGGATAAACACATTACAATATTAAGTTCCAGCTCTAATAATATTAGTTAATAATATTCCCAGTACAACGATCCCGTGCAATCTTCAAAAACTGAGAATATGTTAGATTGGTAATATCAATGTCGTTGCAATTCACATTAAAAATCTTCATAGCTTGAAAAAGGGGGTCTTTTAACTGAAAATTTGAAGCATGGAACGGTAAGCTGAACACGGGATAATGTCTCAACGCACGAGATGGTACGTTAAAGTTTAGTTTTGACAATAAGTAGGGACAGTCGATAACCGAGTTGCAAATTTTAAACAAAAACAAAATCAGCATAAAATTGCGGCTATCGGCCAATGACGATATCTGAAATCTGCGAAGCAGAGTTTCCTGTGGCGAGCCTCGTGGTGGGAAAACACCCTCCATTTTATATACGAGAAATTTTAAAAATTTTCGTTGTACCCCTTCTATTTGGGTAGTGTACTTTGAGTGTATAGGATGCCACACTATTGCTGCGTATTCTAATTTTGATCGAACATATACAAAGTACAGAGATTTAATTGTATCAGTGTTTGAGAAATCACGAGAGTTTCTAAATATGAATCCCAGCGTTTGCATTGCGCTCTTGTAAACCTGATTTATGTGTTCCGAAAATGATAGGCGCTCGTCAAAAACTACGCCAAGGTCCCTGATGGATTTTAAATCCTTCAATATCTCAAGATTTATATAATAGTCAGAATGAGTTAGGGTATTTTTATTAGCGTACGTCATTTTGTAGCACTTTTCGGCATTTAGAGGTAAGTTGTTAGCTGTGCACCAGTTGCTAACTAGTCGTATATCATCTTGCAGTGCAATGCAATCAGAAAAGCAATGTATTTGTCTGAAAGTCTTTAAATCATCCGCAAACAAAAGAACATTGCTAGAAACATTTATGCCTATATCGTTAATAAACAGAGAGAATATCAGTGGAGCCAATATACTGCCCTGAGGAGCTCCACTTGTAGCTTTGAATCTGAAGGAGTGATTACCACGAATATCGACATATTGATACCTGTCACTCAAATAGGAGGCAAACAGTCGAATAAGATTGTCATCGAAACCAAACCACCTCAATTTAAGAAGGAAGACAGAATGATCCACTCTATCGAACGCCTTTGAAAAATCCATATAAATAACATCAACCTGACCACGAGCATCTAAGATCTGACTTACAAAATGAGTGAAATTGGCCAGATTCGTGATGACTTTTATAGAAGCCATGCTGAGATTCAGATACAGAATGTTTTACTTGATTAAACACATCTTCGTGAATCAGCCCCTCTAATGCTTTCGCAAATAGCGATAGCATAGATATGGGCCTATAATTAGAGATGTTATTTCCATTGCCTTTTTTGAAGAGAGGAATTATCCTAGCTTCCTTCCATACCTGAGGAAATGAATGTGTTGTGAGTACCATGTTATAAATGAAGCTCAATGGCTTCGAGAACGCGGATGCACAGTCTTTGACGATGAAACTGGGAATATTATCAGGACCCATGGACATTTTGTTTTTAGATTTTTTCAAGAACCTACTGACTGCTTCCTCTGATACACAATTAAGAGTTACATGAGAGCTTATATTAAAATTATTGTTTGGAGGGTGTTGGAAAGCATTACTCGGTGCAGAGTTGTTATAGACCGAAGAAAAAAAATTTGCAAAGAGGTTAGCAATTTCAATAGGATCTGAATAATCTTTTCCCCCCTCAGTAAACAGGGTCGGAAAAGAGCTTGAAGACCTTTTCGAGCTAACGAAGGCCCAGAATGTACTGGGATCGCCCTGCACAGAGTTTTCAACCTTGGACAGATAGTTCTTGTATGCTATGTTTATTCTCCTTTTTATATCCAACCTCAAGTCATGATATTGGTTGCGCCGTAACTCTGTATCAGATATTTTTAGTTTTCTAAAAATTCTATGCTTGCGCTTAATTTAATAATATCCGTTGTAAACCATACTGGAAAGTTTCTTTTATGAATTACCGACGTGGGCACATACAAACCAAATACACTCGCAACTGTTTCATAGAAAAATTTACAGGCCTCGTCAACATTTCTGGCGCCATAAGTATTAGACCAGTCGGCATTCAGCAACCCGCTGTATAACTATGGAAAATCTGCTCTTCGAAAATTATACCGCGTATGACCTGTGCCGATGGGAAATTGGCGCACCTTAGCAACATCGAAAAGCAATGAAATGTTCAAAGCAGGATGATGAGTATCCTCGGGCACCAGTGGTAGTAGTTCTTTAGATACTACGCATTGGATGTTTGATAGGACTAAGTCTAGAGTCCTATTATTCATGTTAAGAATATCATTGTATTGTTTTAGATCGAATAGGATGTTAAAATTATATAGCGATTCCAGTTTTTGGTCGCCCAGAATGTTGTCATGCAAATTTGGTATATTAAAGTCTCCTAAAATGAAAACCTTTTTTCCATAGAGATACCTAAGTGATTCGATTCCTTCAAAAAGAGACACAAATTCAGCGGATGGTGTATCAGGTGGAACATAAATAACTATTACAAACACATGTTTGTTGCTTATGCAAACTTTGCATCCAATTACTTCTATTTTGGCAATGTTCGTACGGATAGTCTGTAAGTTCAATTGTGCCGCATTGTATTTGTTTTTCACTGCCAACAACACGCCACCACCCCTCGAAACACCCGCATTGACAAGATCTCTGTCAGCACGAAACACCGAGTACCTCCTGTCAATTAATTCACTTGATGAAACGTTAGCTTGAATCCAGGTCTCGGTCACTGCAATTAAGTCGTGGTCTGTACTACACACTGATTTATAAAAATCGTTTGTCTTTGTGTTGAGTCCTCGTACGTTTTGATAAATGCAAGATATCTCGAGCTCAGAGCCAGACGTTGAGACACTGTTAGACCTATTTTCTAGTTTAAAATATCCCCGGTGTTAATAATCTTCGGGACTCCATCAAAGTATTTAATTTTAAGGCTGTTTTCGCCGTTGTTGATTCGGGCGTTCATGATGCTCCTGAGACTTTTGAATTCTTGGATCTGTTTGAGTGTCCTGTCAAAGCTTATGGAAATGTTTTTTTAAGGATCAATCTTTTTCAAGTCTCTAGCCCGCCGAATGATCGCTGTGGCATCTGATGAGGAATTTAATACCACTTTAAGAGGTCGAGATCCGACCAGATTCACCCTGCCAACACGGTACACCTTAATCTCGCCCGTGTTAATGTTTGGGTCTACATTCGTAATTATGTCCGCAACTATATTTTTGTCCGATTGCATGTTTAAATGATTGTCTTGAGTGGAATTTTCAGTCAGGCCAAATATCATGAGATTTTTTTGTCGCTTTTGCCTTTCGGCAATCTCGCGCACTGATTCGTTAATCACATCATTAGAGACCGTATTGTTAAGTTGCTGTTTGTCTTGTAACTGACGTCTTATATCTGAGATTTCGGCTCTGAGTTCAGTATTAATTTTTAATTGATCTTCATATTTGCTCAGAAGAGATTCATACATAGCTGTCATGTTGTTTAACTTATCCATAATGCCCTTTAGGGTTATTGGCCCTTCCGAATGTAGTTCATTTTTGTTGGTGTCTTCGCGATGAACTGTTTGATTTGACGTCCCCAAACCAATTGAAATGCGCTTATGGGACCGCATGGTGGTGCCAGGCAAGTCAAGATTGAACTTATCAGGCATGATGACATCGGATACATCAGTCGGTTGTACTGCATCCAATGAAGAAGCACTTGCCGTGTCGTTAGTATTGGAACCACTGCAAGCTTCACACGACCAGGTTGTTTTTTCAGATTTCTTCCATTGAGCTGCCTGCTTGTTGAATTCTTTGTTTGTAAGACCTGAGCATCCCTTGTGAAACCAAGATAAACAAATTCTACAAGATATTGAGAGTGAATTTGCTGCGAGCGGAAGTTCACAACAAGAGCATCTTATCTGTTTAGGGGTTTCTCGAAGCCATTAAGGAGGGATCCTGTATATGCACAAAATTGTAAATCGTATTATTAATTCCAGCACTATACGTTATTTTGTTTATAAACTGTAGATTTTATTATTAATGCCACTACTATACGCAAAAAAAAACGTTTATACTGATTATAATTATTGTTTCTGTTTAAAACTCGATTTGCGGGCGGACGGAAGGCTCAAACTCGAGAACGAGCTAACTCAAAATATAGTACGCAATTCACTACACCACCAAACCAAAGAATCAAGATTTTTTGCTCACTCAATCACTTTTTACACTTAATAAAAGTTGGAGTTTTCTAAAATCTAGCAGGAAAAATAATAATATACAGGGTGTGTCATTTAAAAAATTTGAGTTTTTTCAATTTAAAATAGTCAAAATGCATAAATTTATTTTGAACACCCTGTAGCATCTAACTCAAATTTATTTGCATATATCTTTTTTTTCATCTCTGTAGAATACTCGTATCAATTATGAGTATTCCACTCTCAGAAACAATGGCGCTACTGGCAATTTTTTACAAAACAAAAATAGTATTTTTAAAAAAAAATTGAAATATTAAAACTACTAGGTTTAGGTATATAACATTATTAATAAAAATGTTATAAAATTTTACGCAGAATTTAAAAATAAATTAGAAAATAGGATGTTCCATTTAAAAAAACATGTTATATCGGCCACACTTTTTTGAAGCACCCTGTTTACTCAAAAATAATTTTAAACTGTGCACCTTAACATTCCCTAAAACTATTGTATTTAACATTTTTTCGTCATTCCCGAAACAAATGAGATAATGAACTTTACTCTATCATTAACTCACCCTGTACAAGCTGTATGCTGTGCTACAAATAGTAATTTGAGTAAGTTATTTTTTCTTTCAGATTGTACTAATCCACAACAGTGTGAACGGTAAACCAAGGGGGTATGCTTTTATAGAATATGAACATGAACGTGACATGCATTGTGAGTATAAAAGTTTCAGGTCAAAATGACTAGTTAAATTTAATCAGCCACTACTTCCCTTTTTGAATTTTTGTTTCAATCAAAAAATAATGCAAAATAAAAGTGGTGTATTAAGTTTAACTGACCTATTATTATGTAGCCAGCAACCCTAACTTAGTTACACATCTTGATTATTTCGAAACTGAAATTAATTTTTTCTATTTTTTATACAGTTGAAGCTTCAGGCAGCTAGTACCGTTTGCCCCAAACTTCTGCTTTTTGCTGGCTATATAGGTTTGTATGTGTGGTAAGAACCCTACATACAACTGATAGTGTGGGAGGTATAGGGGCCAGTCCTAAAAAGTTCTAGATTAAGCAGTTGACAGAAAAATTCTTGGTATATTATCTACTGTTTTTCACGTAAAATTTTGCTAACAATATTTAAGCCAACCTAACCGAGAGTTTTGTTGTTATATTGCATTATCTATATTTTTTCAAAGTAGCTTTTTATACCTCCTGTATTAGAAGAATCAGATCATGGTTTGTCGAGGTTTAAAAATGCGGATTAAAAAAAAAAAATCGTTGATTTTTACAATTTATAATATTTTGATACGCTAAAAACGGTAAAATTTTCAATCTTGTTTGAGAGTATAAAGAGTGATAAAATTTTTATCTGTCAAGATATTCTTGTTACAAATAATTTTATTTATACAGCGTATTTATGTTTATTCCAGTTAAATTTCGATTTATTAACTATTTACCAATATTATTTCCAAAAGAAAGAAAGGTTGTCGTGAGGGAATTAATACATTTGTCCTCCTAATATTGTAAGCAAGCAATTTATTATTTTTATTATTTTTTTTTTAATTTACAAAAAAAAAACAGGGACTTTGTACTATATTCTACAATTTACTTATTGTCCAATATACAGTGGCGTGTAAAAGTTTCCGGCCAGTGACATTTCGTACTCTAATTTCTTATGATTATTAATCATTATGAGATGTGAGTATGGGATATAGGACTCAAAATAATAGAGTAAAAGAATATTATTGATGTTTGTGAATATATTTATTATTATTATTCTTATATTTATATGTGCAAAAGTTTCTGGCCACTTTGTACTATGAGAAAAAGTATTAGTCCATATGCTCTATAATAAACTTAAATTATATTTTTATGTTACTATTTTATAGCCACACCCTTTGCAGCGATAAGAGCCGCACAACGATGTGGCATTGACTCTATTAATAATACAAGCAGGTGAAATTTTATCCCATTCTTCCTTCAATGATTTGAATAATGCGGCTTTATTTGAATATGTATGCTTTCGAACTTGACGATCGAGCGTTTTCTATAAGTGTTCTATTGGGTTCAAGCCCGGTGATTGACATGGCCAGCTTAAAACTCTCACATTTGAAGCAGAAAACCACTGTTTTAATAACTTGAATGTATGTTTGGGGTCATTATCCTGCTGAAATATCCAATTCTGCGGCAGTGTTTTTCAGCATATGATAACAAATTGTTTTCTAAAATGTCCTTGTAAATATCAGCATTCATATTTCCGTTGATCTCGATCAATGGACCGACTCCTTGTGCAGAGAAAATTCCCCAAACCATCACACTTCCTCCACCGTGTTTTACAGTAGGAATTTGGTACCGAACATCATTTTTCCTACCAACAGGACGTACATGTTGTCTACCTACCTACCTTTCAAAAAGATTAAATTTAGATTCGTCTGAGAAAGCTACTTTTTTCCAATCTTTGATTGTCCAATTTAGGTGATCTTTGGAAATTGTAATCCGGCCTTCTTATTCTTTTTACTAATTAATGGTTTTTTAATACCTATACGGCCAAAAAGTCCAACATCATGTAGTCTTTGTGTCAGTACTACAACTAACATTAGCTAGGTTTTCATCCGTTAGCTCGCGTGCAATTTCGGCAGCAGTTTGCTTGACATCTGCAGTTGATTTGCGTTTAATGATACGATCTAATTTTTTAAAAGTTTTTCTTGGTCTTCCACTACGCGGACGTTCTTTTAAACCATATCCACAACGGTATTTTACAATAATATCGTTCACGGTTGATTTACCTATCGATAATAATGAAGCAATCTCACGAGAAGACTTTCCTTCGTTTGAAAATTTTATTACTCTCTCACGAATTTGGATTTGCATATGCCGAGCCATGTTTATACTCCCACGACCTTTTATGAACTAAATATGAACATTCAACGCTCTATTATTCATAAATACATCTTTGAACGTCCTACTGCGTCAATGTATATTATGTGGCCGGAAACTTTTGCACGTATAAATATATAAGAATAAAAATAATAAATATATTCACAAACATAAACAATATTCTTTTACTATATTATTTTGTTTCCTATATCTCATACTCGCATCTCATAATGATTAAAAATCATTAATCTTTTTTTTAATAAATTATAGTATGAAATGTCACTGGCCGGAAACTTTTGCACGCCACTGTATGTACTCCTAATAGTATTTAGTAAAATAATCTCTAAGGATATGAAGGGTGTCTATGGCAACACATATACCTACTACATGGGGTGAAAACTCCCAAGTCTCATTCCCTGGAGCCACCTTTTCAAATTTAGAAAGAATTATTAATCGCAGGGGGCCAGATCTGGTGAATACGACCGATGAGAAAGCAATTCATAACCCAATTGGCCCAATTTCAGCATCCATTTTATAGACTAGGTGCATTTTCTTGGTAAAACATCACTTTTTCTACTCTAAATGCGGCCTTTCTTTCTTGATTTCACCATTCAAACAGTCCAGTAAACCAACATGTTAGTATTCGGTGATTGTTCGCACCTTCTCCAGATCAGTATTATTCCCTATGCATCGGGCAGCGTTCTGAATATTCGATACGTTGCTATTTTTAATCAATCGTGAGAGTGCTCGGCAGGTTTTTCATATGCAAAATATGCTTCACACGTTCTGGTGATATCTTCACAATGGCAGCTATCTCTTTCACTTTCACTTTGCGGTCGTTCATAACAATATGGTGGATTATTTTGTTTTTTATAATGGCTGCCTTATTTGGACGTCCGGGACGTAGTGCGTTATCGGTGCTTGTACGACCGCATTTAAGTTCACTGTAACACTTCACAAGCCATTTTTAGGTTCTGGCTGTATTTTTCTTCATCAAAAAGCAATGTTTACTGAACACATTTTTTTTGTTTCATCGTTTCACAAAAATCAAAAGTAGGGTTACTCAAACAGCTGTAACTTGCAAACTAATAGACAAAATGTCATGAAAATTTTACGCGAATCTTCTGAGAGTTGACACTAACTGAAAATCACATGGTTTTTTTTTTTCTTTGTGCTGCCGTCTAGTCTCGGGACTTTCACCCCATGTCCAATTTCGAGCACCTGTATTTAAAACACATTTTATACACAATTTTCTAATGTCATAATAATCTAAAAACTGAAAATTTTCTATAGTACACATTCTAACTATAAATTCTATAAGTGTTTCTGACGCCTATAATGAAATAAAAACTTAGAACTGCAATGTTAAAGACATTTATTTAAGAACAACTTTAATTCTGCTTTTAAAACTGTTCAAAACGTCTGCCATCGTTCTTCTAACAAAGCTTTGATCGTCTAGGTCATTCAATATTGACCGAACGCACCTTTTGAAACTGAATTTCAGTAATCGCGAGACTGATACTTTTTTCAGAAATTCCAAATTTTCGTGTCTAGTTCGATAAACATTTGTTTTTTGAGAATATCCCAATCTGTGGTCATGTGGGTTTAAAGCTGCATTACCAGTAGACCACTCCACAGACTGATATTTCTTTCATGTGCCATCAAGTCTTGTCTCAGATAATTTGTGTCAATACGGTATCACACAGCTTTGATAACTTCTTCTATTCGGAAAGAGTGATAGCATAGAAACTTGGGAAATACACTGGAAAAAGTAAACATATTAATGGTTTTAAATGTGGGTAATCCCTACTAAAGACGTTATAAATCATAAAATAGCCTCTTCAGTGACTATTTTAAAAATATTGAATTAAATTGAAATCCTGATAAAAATCGTCTCGTATCTCAAGCATACAAGTTTAAGTATATGTAGGAACTTTTGTAATCATAATTATACCTTTAAGATTAATGTCAGTTTTCTGAAACCAACCCTTTTTTTAATTTTTCAAAATTATATTTATATTTGATGTTAAGGATTCAAAATCATTTCACAAATCGATAAAATAGGTCTTTAATATAAACAAAAACTAGTATTATTTGAATAGATCTCTAAACAGTTTTCTTTATATATTTAAATTTAATTATTACTATTAACAATAAAAAAAATTTGGGTATGCGCTCCGTAAGTAATTGCGCACCAGGTAAATCACTAAAAAAAAGGAGTCTTCTGAGCACAACGGGGAAGTTTATTATATTCAAAATCTGTCCAATTTTATAATGATGTTTCATTGTTAATCTACGTAAGTAATTTCGGTAGGTATATTTTATTTATACCTATTTAAAATTTACATAGTCAGGTAATAAAAATAATAAAAAAAAAAATATTGATCGTTCATTTTCGTTCTTCAATGTTATAGTTACATTTTTTGGGAAAAATGATTACCATCGTTGAGTTTGTGAATGCTAATACAAAGTTAATTAAATCTCATAATTGTACAGGGTAAGATGGAAATGACTACAGGTGCTATCTGAATATGGGAATTGTTTAGATCAATAAAGTAACACTAGTGGGGCGATTCCTAAAAGTAATAAATCCAGAGTTTTGTAACGCTTATTTTTCAAATTCCTTTGTCCTTACCGTTACCTTAAGCATGCGCAGTATTAACGCTAAGGAATTACAAGGTTAGGTTAGTATTCATTTTCTATAAACTTAGGGGATTTTTTTTCATTCATTTCATGGTTAAACGCTCCGGTTATTAGTATTTGATGGGTCAACCCAAGTTTCTAATTTAAAATTGTGTCTAGCAGGTTTCTAACTCAAGTTTCTAAATTAAAATTGTGTCTAGCAGGTTTCTATCACTTTCTTCAATATTTCCAAGGTAATACGAATGTGCGATAAATAAAATTTCATTTGAAATTAGCAATACACACACTGTAATGCTATTGTGCCAAAGATTGCAAAATCCCAACGTAATCTAAACACTAATTAACTCTTGTCAGTGTGGTTTGCAATAAAAGATTATAATTTTAATTTTACTGTATTTCCTTAGTGGTTTGTATACCTAAGTAGGAAAAAAAAACATGCCCTATCATAATAGCGATAAGAATAACGAACTTCAACTAATCTCTCTTATAAGTTCCTAAATAAGGGAAACCGTTATCTTTAATAAATGATTCTCTTATTCTGTTTCAGTACTGCGCAAGCTTCAAATGGTGGGCGCATGCTTCAAATAATAACAACTTAGTGCATTGATCAAAAAATTTATCGTTTTGAGTCAATATCAAATTAAGTACCATAATCTTGCTAAACGGATTTTTAAGTAAATTTTCAAATTGTAAACTTTCACAGTTCCCACAAGTCTGGCACCGACGAATCTAATTTTCACGACCTTTTTGCGTCATTTCCCATTTCCGTCTGTCGATCCGTCTGTTATCTTAACTGTCGAACGAAATCAGATGTCGATTTCAAATTTCGTATACATATGTGGATGTGGGAAAGAAACTATAAATTTTGAGCAATGTCGTTTCAGGAGAAAAGGATGAAAAGAATGAGGATCGTTAAGTTTTGTAGGGTTTTAGTAATATAAGAACTTTTGAGAATTTTGGTTGCGATAATAATCAAGTTCTAAGCATAATTGCTGATAATCACAAAAAAGGGGTTAGGGGAGTGGAGAAGGAGGTTAGACGGGTTACTCCGTGTAAATAGTAATAAAGAGTGTTTCAACCAGAGGTTTCATTTTGAATCATTGGAAAAATTAAGTTTAGTTCGAAATGTTCTTGATATTTTTACTTAAATCCAAAGTATAAATTCTGCGATTAATGATGGAATACAATATCTACCAAATGGCCGCCTCAGCTCTTCTTACAGGTAGTCATTCTTTTGAGGAAATTTTCCATCATATTTTCGCACAACTGTGGCTCTCTCTCGCGAATTTCTACTCTGATATTGTTTTTGAGCGCTTCAATCGTTGCTGGAGCATTGGAATAGACTTTACCTTTAACATAGCCCCAAAAGAAAGAGTCTAAGGGTGTTAAATCGCACGATCTGGGTGGCCAGTTGAAGTTACCATTTCGAGAAATTATACGACCAGTCAGCATCTCACGGTAACGCACATCATTTACAGGAACGGTCGCAACAGCTTCATGTTCGAAAAATACGGTCCAATGACACCGCCAGCCCAAAAACCACACCAAACTGTCACTCATTGTGGATGGAGAGGTTATTCAACCATTTCTCTTGGGTTTTCGGAGCCCAGGATGCCAGTTTTGCTTATTTACGTAGCCAGACAGTTGAAAATGAGCTTTGTCACTCAGAATGATGTTTTTGAAAAAATTGGGGTAATTTTCTTGCATTTCCAACATCCAATTAACAAATGTACGGCGTTGTCCATAGTCTGTCGGTCTTAATTCTCGTGTCAGCTGGACTTTTTAAGCCTTTAGACCGAGGTTTTTGTGCAAAATACGGTACAGGCTAGCTGTGGATACAGCCAATTGCTGTGAACGTCTTCGAATTCACATACGCGGGTCTTCCACAACACTTTCAGCTACGGCAGCAATATTTTCAGTTGATCTGGCTGGACGAGCACGGGTTGGGTTCTTTACATCCGAAACTTGACCGCGACATACGAATTTACCAATTAAATTCACAATTACTGGACGAGAAGGCGCCTCATTTCGACCGAAAACAGTACGATCTTTGCGAACTCTCCGCGAAATTTTCACCCATTTTTTTAGTGAATTTTTACAATTTCAGGTTGTTCAACTGTATATCGTTTCATTTTCGTTAACCGTATAGTTTTTGCTACTTAAATGTCAATGAATCACAGCTGCAAATCTAAAACATGAAAAATAACTCGCAATTTAAAATGAAACCCCTTGTTGTTGAAATTCTTGGAACAATTATGTTATTTTTTCATTATTCTCAATTTTAACAGAAGCTCTTTCTCTTTTCACCTTTTTTTGATTAAGATATCACATGAAGCACCAAACATTTCAAATATTGAGTGGTAAGCTTGAATTAAGTGAGTGTTCAGCATGAGAAAAACGAATTCAGTATTTATTGGTGAAGTAGTATTTGTGAGTAAAGTACTAGGTAAATAACTTTCCCGGTTTTTTGGCTGAGTTTTTATCAGTTCACAGATACTACCGTTAGAAAAGCAGGGTTGTCAGGTTGTGAGAAACAAAAAATTAATAATTATTAGATTTTTATAAAGAAAATATCCTAATTAAATTGGGAATGTTTTAAGTAGTCGTTCCAAACAACAGAATAATTTATTTAGATATTTGCTCAAGTTATGTCGAGATAAATCTTCGTTTCGCCATCTGTTTCCTCAGAATAGGTAAGGGTTGGTTTTATAGAACTTATTTATGGGAATCGTTCGTAGCTTCAGATAGTAAAATATTAGGTCATTTTCCTTTCACCCTATATAATATTGACGTTTTATAATTTATTTTTATTTGTCGATAGTTACTATTAATAATAAGCTTTTAGTTTTTATGGTATGGTTTATCAAGAATTAGAAGAAGATAGCTTGACCAAAATTAAATATAGGTTAATGGATATTTTGCTATCCGAGTTTTTGGTTATCTCTTTACTTACTGGACTGTAAAAAAAAATTCCACTGAACTCCTATACTTGCCTTAGCAGTGATAACGTACATGCGGCCAGTTAAAATTCTAATTTTAACTTCTTACGTGATTACGCATTATGCTTTCGTCCAATATCTCTTTCTAAATTATCTGTTCATTTTTTTATATACTATTCAAAATTTTATCCTTTATTTATTACCTGACTATTGTTCTATGTTCTATCAGGGCTTACTCAAAATTTTCGAAATTTCTAATAACAAAATCTCAAACCCTTTCGGACCTAACAATATTCAGTTTACCTTTTTTGTTAAATTATTGCTTTACATATTGTTTTATTAATGTTTAACGTGTATTTCAATTGTTCTTATCGAACAGTCAGCAATAAGCGAGTTTCCTAGCTAAGAAAAAAAAATTGTGGATTTTTATTGCTTATATTAAGTATGTTTTTAATTTCTCCACTGTATCTTTTCTCCTAAACAAGCCTCTTAAGGGGGTACTCTGGTAACTCGCAGTCTTTTTTTAAGATTTTTTTCATAGTAAAATTTGTGACTTTATATTTTTATACATAATATTAGACGTCTTAAACTAATAGAATTTTCTTTCTGGTTCATTTCCTTGATAAGGTCGCCTGAACAAGGCTCTCTTTAAATCTGAACTTTGGAGCATCTGAAAGAATAGTCTACGGTGATAGTTCGCCCCTTCTCAAGATAGTTGATCATATTATTCCTACTGGCTAAAACCTTTCCAGCTGATGTTTGTGTTTTTGGACGCTTCCGTCAGCTTTCATGCGGTTCCAGCCACCCTGTGGACTGCCTGTTGGATTCAGGCGTGTAGTTATGGATCCATGTTTCGTCCATTGCTACGAATCGACGCAAAAACTGCTTTGGATTACGCCGAAACAGTCCCAAAAAGCATTCTGAATCTTCGACACCTTGCTATTTTTAATCAATCGTGAGGGCCCGCGGCACCTATAGGGCACATAGCTCTTTCATATGCAAATATTCGTACAAAACATACCTCACGCTTCCTATTGATATCTTCACGATGTCAGCTATCTCTCTCACTTTCACTTTCACTTTGCGGTCATTCAGGACAATATCACAGTAAACCCAATACAGTAGCGAAACTCAGGGGTAACCGTATAAAAAAATCAGGTTTCAGTTTTCAAGAGGTCACGTGGCACTCCGTCATGTTAAAAAGGGGACCAGCGGGAGATTTTAAATAAAAATAATGTTACTGTGCAAAGTTTTATCATCCAAAATCATAGGTATTATACAAATGTTTGAAAATTTTTGATTTAATAAAATGTCAAGTTAATGCAGCGCTTTGTGAGAGAAAAAAAAAGTTGACAGAAAGGCATTTTCGGAAAAGATGTTGCAGACAAAAGTTTTAACAATTTGGGAATTGAATAGACTCAACGCTTTGTTGGGACTCTTATAAGGTCCAAAGGTGAAAATTGAAACTGGAACCCCAATTTTTTAAATACATATTTGAATTCAGCACGGAATTTTATGTCCGAATACAAATTGAAGGTTTCTGGGCCTGATTGAGCCTACTACAATAAAATCCAACTCTTATAAGGATCTTTGCCTGTGCTATTAGACTTTGACACACGGAGTGTTCTTTATCTGATCCTATATTAATGTCTGGTCATGGTCGAATAAACGATTTTTCCCATCATTTTTTAGTGTTCCATATGGAACACTTATAAGATGACTTCGGTGTCTGTCTGTTCGTTCGTCTTAACACCCGATTTTCTCTGAAGCTATTTGTCATAGAAAGTTGAAATTTGGTAATAATATAGGAATTGATGGCCTCATCGGAGCCATGTAGTTTTGAAAGTTAAATTTTGACTTAAGGGGTTAGTTTTGGGGGGTGAAATCGGAAGTAAAAAAAAAAATTTTACTGGGTCATCGAGTGTAGTGTCAAATGAAAGCTTGTGAAAACACGAGTACAAGAAATATATATAATGTAATACTGGTGCACACTTTTCTTTGTATTTTTTTAAAAAATCGCTGTCCCCCCCATTATCTCGAAAAGTACTGATCAAAAACTTTGAAAAATTCTTGAATATTCTCCACGGGGTGTAGATTGAACGAAAATTATCAAGTGTGCATTAATTACCTTTAATAATGTATCTGGTATATAAGAAAAAACAAAATCAGTTTTCAGTTAAGATTGGAAACAAACTTTGTTGAAAACTCATTTGGGGTGTGTTTTGTGATGTCACTGATCATTTTATACCTCCGTAACAAAATTTTTTATTTTAAAAGCAATCAACGTACGGAACATTAATTGCGCAAGTTCAATTTGCACTTGACCGGTTATTTTTTTAAACATTTTCTGAGAAAATTGTGAGTCAGAAGAAGAAACTCACTCCCGGCGTGCTTTTTGAATTATTTTTCCAATTACCAACGGCACAAGAATAACCTCCTTTCCCAATGATTATATAAATTGTTTGTCAACCTTTTCTTTCGATTCTCATCACTTTTTATACAAACTCGCTCTTCCTTCTTCTGTCTTTAAATACATATAAACTGCAATCACATCAAGAAACGATCGACAATACATTTCAAAAGACACATTCTCAGATCAGATGTAAACATCGAGCGGCCATTTTTAAAGAGGGACCCGTGGACTCACGCACCTTCGAAATCTCGTCACCAACTTGGAGCTAACTTTCACTACTGTATTGGGTTTACTTTGACAATATGGTGGATTTTTTTTTGTGTTTTTTAGAGTGATCGCCTCATTTGGACGTCCGGAACATCAAAAATCAAAAGTAGCATTACTCAAAAACAACTGTAACTCACAAACTAATAGCCAAAATATCATGAAAATTTTACACGAATCTTCTGAGAGTTGGCACTAACTGAAAATCATATGGGTTTTTTGTTTGTGCGACCATCTCTCGGAAATTCTCGAGACTTCATCCCATATAGTATTGATACTCGCTAAACAGTATTTTAATCTCCATTTTCCACTCATATCTGCTCTTCATTACCCTATGTGTACGCATTTTTTGCTTCTTCAGTCAATCCTAGTTCAGTGTGCCTATACTCCCGACTGGAAATATTTGCAAGAAAATTATTGTTTTAACAATATTCTGTACGCGAATTATTTTATTAACAATTGGGTTGATTATTAAAACAATGATTAAGACCCTAAAAAAGAGGGATAAAAACTTTGGTAAAATCAGCCAATTTTTTAATGAAGTAAGCTAGATACAAATAGAACATAAAGTAAATGATTTTCCGGCAAAAACTTAATTACAGCCACACTATAATAAATGACGTTATAAAACAATATGTAAAGATAGGAAATATTATGGTTTGCTTTCTTTTTTTATGTAAATTTTCAATTACATTTGCAGCCGCCTACAAGCACGCAGATGGTAAGAAAATCGACGGTAAGCGCGTGTTGGTCGATGTTGAACGAGCTAGGACCGTCAAAGGATGGTTGCCACGTAGGCTAGGTAAGATTACATTTTTTTTACTTAAAATTATCAATGTTTTGTGCTCTGTGCCCCACATTCTATCCGTTATAATTTAATGAAATACCGAGATATTATTTTTAAAAGATTTAAGAAACTCGAATAAATGTGGAGAAATATTTAATAACTTATAGAACGAAGACCGTCAGTAAGTTTTACCCTTACATTAAAAGTACTAGATATCCAAAAGAGTGGACAGCATTTACAATCTATCAAGTAAGAACGTGACTGCTCATATTCTTGAAAAAAGTGTTTGGAGAACATTTTTTGTCATCAATGTATTCTTTGGTGGGCTAATGACGGGGCAATTACCTGAGTAAATTGTCCAATCTCCTGCATCAATAATCGCCTGGCATCTTCGAGGCATGCTGTTGACGAGATTTTCTGCAATGATCCCCAAATTTTTCGAATCTCGTGGAACAACTGAGTCAAAGTCCTCAGAGTCTTTCATCTGAGCTTTCTCTTTCCAAGGGACCAATAGTGTTGGCGCCCGGCGAATGTGAGGGCCAGTCTAATATCTTATCGTGGGCCTAAGCGAGCCTCTTCGCGACGTGATTTTTCGCCCAGCAAAGGTTTCTTCAACGTGCTTTGGAGACGACATCATGAACATGAAAGTGGTCTTAAATGATCTTTCAAACCCGGTTTTCTTAATTTTGCCGCTCCTTAACGCAGCATCAATTTCGGGTCCCATGAAAACAAAGACACGAATCGTTTTTTCGACTTTCGGAATGACTTTGTCTACCGAGCCACGTTTTGGAAAGTCGTCGACTTAAAATGATTTACCCACTTCTTTACAAACGATACCGACTTTTTAATATATTTAGCGGCCGCGGAATGTGTCATTTTAGGCTCTTTTGGATGGCAAAAAGAAATTTCGACGAAAGTTCGGAATCGACTGATACTTTTACTAAAATGCGTCGTAGACGAAAATTCCCTTTACCGATTTTTTGTTGAATCGCTAGAATCACATCAACCAAAAATTAATTATCGCGGACACGTTCTTACGCGACAGACTGTACAACACAATTACAGCAACGGCAAAGGTTTAAGAACCATGTCTAAAATCTTTTTAGTAATTGAGTTGAGATCTGCAACGGCATCGGACGTGAAACCACCAAAATTTTTAATCCAGAAGTAAAACTCAGGGGTCGGGAAAGAAATATACCGTGCCAGTATCGACAACAGTAAAATAAAAAAAATCTAATTAAATAGGAACACAGCTGATCCCGGTATAGAGACCGATTTTATTATTTTTCCTCATTTTTGATATTGCAGGATGATATTTTTGATCTTACTAGGGGGCGTGTTACGTTACACATATCCCGAAAAAATCGTTAGCCAAATATATGTTTGGTGACCATTAATGTAGCTAATAACGCTAGTGTATATTTTTATGGCGTTATTATGCAGTATAAGAAAGAAAAAACAGTTTTTCTAATTATAATAAAAGGGAAACATAACGGGAATATACAAGACAAGAAGGCAAAGAAAAATCCCTAGCTTAATCACATTTTCAAGATTATTTAACCTTATCCAACTCAAATACCGTTGAACTAAATGAAAACATTAATACAGAGAGCCGAAAATGTGGTATTATTGCTATCGCCAATAAACAAAAATTTATTTAAATGCTCAACATGTCTACTATTTGGTTTAATGTTTCTTCTAGAAATTAGTTCTGTGTTGCTGCCAAAGTAATTCCTTAGCCTCGAGGGTAATTTTCTTTATTAGACAATCCCCGGTCAAATTTCTTTCATCTTTTAATTCATCTTTTCAATAGTTCCATAAAAAGGTGTCCAAAACTATTAAATCTGGGGTATTTGGTGACCCTCTTATCTTCTAAACCTGCCAATCCATCAAGAGAAAGTTTCATTTAAAGAACTGGTTACCGCGAAAATCAATAAAATAGTAAACATCGGTTTTCGTTTAGTTTTCATAAGAGTAAAATACCCGGAATGTATAAAAGAATTTCAAATTTGTATTTTCTTAGTTTGCTCCTTTTTGTTTAAACGTTTTTTCAATTACGATGTAGGTATATATTCTTAAAAATGTATTTAAGCTAGGGATTGTTCTTTATCTTTCATAAAGTCGTCTGTATTTTCGCTGTGCTTGTATTTTGTTGTAACCGTTTTTAATAAATATATATCCCAGATGTTTTTCACTCAAATAAGCAAGTTAGAGGTATTTTTCATTTATAATCAGTAATGGACAATAAGCCGTGCAAAAGCAGAACTTACTGTTCTTGGTTATTTAATTATAAAATATAGAGATTTTTTTTGGCATTTTTTTGTCAAAGAAGTGCTTTAAGGTACTGCCAAGTTTGTCTAGGACCTCTGATTCATTACATTTTTCCTTTTAAGGTGGAGGTCTCGGAGGTACCCGAAGAGGCGGAGCCGACGTCAACATTAAACATTCAGGACGTGAAGATAATGAACGAGAACGGGAAAGATATAGGTTAGAACGTGAAAGAGAAGAACGGGGAATAACCAATAGAGACAGAGATAGAGATAGATTTGAAAGGCGTCGTTCTAGATCGAGGGAGAGAAGGAGACGTAGCAGATCCCGCTCGCCACGAAGGGAGAAGAGACGTAGGAGCAAAGAGAGAGTCAGGGATGACGCAGACGATTTGGATAGACCTAGAGAAAAGGATAGGGACAGGTAGAGTATTACATTATAATATATAAGTTGATATTAAAAATGTATGTGATGTCACTTGTCAGTGTAGTTATACCAATGACGGCCAATATAAATTGCAAAAGTGTTATTTTTTTTTCTATTTTAGGGACCGTGACAGAGATAGAAAGAGGAGACGTTCTAAATCAAGAGATAAAGATAGAGAAGCAAGGAAAAGAGAAAGACGCGAACGTAGAGAAAGAGAAAAGGAAGGCAAGCTTGAGTATATTAAGACAGATGATGGCAGTGAGATGGTCAAAATTAAAGAAGAGCCGATGGATGGTAAGTATAAAGGTTCTTTTTAATAAATTTCAAATTTTTCTTAAATGAATAACTGCAGAATTACAAATTATCTGCTCTTATGAAAATTCGTGAGCGAGTTTGGTATCAGGAACTTTTAAATCGCACGACGTATAAATGTACAGTTCAGTAATATACCCTTTTGAGTTAACTTCAAGGGAGATTGTAAGTGCATATCGATCAGAATTTGAACTATAAAGTGTGTATTGACAGGACGATTGCGAGACAGCACAACTTCCTATGCTGTTAAGGTCTTGTCCAGACATGTGGATCTTAATGCCTTTAGAATAGCTTATTACCGCAATATAGTACCATTTTTTGGGGCTCGTCAGCTACTCGGAGAATATTCACAATGGAAAAGTGAATAGTAAGAACTATGTTGGGACAACGCAATTGAACACTTTGGAGAAACTCGAGCGATTGCACCTGATATATCCAAGGCATTCGACCATATTTGGCACGATGGATTGCTGGCTAAGCTACGCTTTTACGGTATGTCTGAAAAGTTCTGTTTATGGCTCTCGTGTTTCCTCAGAGAGCGTCCTTTACGAGTGCCAGTCCAGTCAATGGATTTCTTTATTCACTATCAACGCCGGTGTGCCGCAAGACTCCATACTGTCTTCTACCCTCTATTTCTTTTACATTAACGATCTGCTGGAGAGGACTACAGCTTTGCAGATAACAATGCGCTTATTTCTTGATTCACTTTGAACGCTTGAATATCGGCTACTCGTGCAAATATCAGCAGACCGCAGGAAGTCGTTCAACTTCACAAAGACCTGGAAGAAATTCTATCTTGGGGTGACAGTAACCCAGTGGAATTTAACACTACAAAAGGCCTGGCGGCAGTTTTTTCTAAAAAAAAAGTTAACGTTGTTGGACCCGGCATAGTTATATCGGGTTTTCCTCTAGCATTGTCATCGGGCTGGGCGTCAATTTGGGAGCAAATGTGCCTTATCTTTACACTCCCCAACAACTGTACAGAGCTCAAATTCGACCGACGATGGAATATTGCTCCCATATTTGAGGCTCTGCTCCCAAGCATACACTACATTTGTTAGATTCTATTCAGGACAGACCTGTTCGCCTAATTGGAGACTCAAAAATACCGAGCGACCTTAATTCCTCGGAACATTGAAGAACGATTGGCGACTTGACTCTGTTCTACAAGTACAGTGAAGTCTGCTTATAACGAACCCGTTTATAGCGAATTTCCTGTTAAAACGAGCTATTTTATAATGCACGAAAAAACTTCCATAAGACCAATGCAAATTTTTATCGGTTATAACGAACCCGGTTATAACGAACTTCCGGATAAAGCGAACCAAATTTGGATGTTTTGTGTCCGTTTATAACGAACTTGCCACTCCCTGTGCTCAATGAATTCACCGAAACTCTCTGAGAACCCCTATTCTACTTGTTTCCGCCGCGTCGCTAGTTCGAGCAGTATTATTTTCAATTCACTTGTTGTGTTATGCGGTTCCAATGGATATTTGACCAAAGTAGCAAAGTGAATGTTTAAGTTTTAATTATAAAATAAGTACACAAAAACGTAAAGCGTTTACTTTAAAAGACAAACCCGATATTATAAGGAAAATAGAAAATGGAGTTAACAAAGTGATGTTTGTAAACAGTTGAATTTAACTAAATCTACGGTTCTACCATATGGAAGAAGAGGAAAGAAATCTTATCAATCCATGATAAAAGAAACTTTAGTTGTAAAAAAGTAAGAAAACCTACACATGACCAAGTTGATAAAAGAATCCTTAAATGATTTAGTCAAAAACGATATGAACATGTTCCTATTACTGACTGTTGTTGATCAGTGGTTGGCCAATGTATGGCCGGAAATTCGAGAAAGTTATGAATATGTGGATATTTTAATGCGAATGAAACGGGTTTGTTTTACAAGATGAGGCCTGATAAGATATTAAAGGTTGTCGGAGAGAATTATGCTGGTGGAAAATTATCAAAAGTAAGGATTACTGTGTTGGTAACTGCAAATATATCTGGAACAGAGAAAAGAAAATTGTTGGTTATAGGAAAGTCCGCCAATCCCAGGTGTTTTAAAAGCATTTACCAGTAAAGTACAAATCAAACAGTAAAGCTTGGATGACATCAGAAATTTTTAAAAACGAACTAATCGCATGGGACAAAGAATTAAAATTCACAAAAAAAAAATACTTTTGATTAATAACTGTCCACCGCACCCTGAAGTTGATCTACAGCAAATAAAATTGGTTTTTTTATGCGTCCAAACAGAAGTGCAAAGCTCCAGCTTATGGATCAAGGTGTGATACATTCTTTAAAATGTCATTATAGAAAGATTTTACTTATGAAAATGTTAGAGACGATCGATAAAGGTAACATTTTTTTTCTGTAACTCCTTGGACGTTTTTTTTCTGTAACTTTATCCATATGGCTTGGCAAAGAGTCAGTAGAGAAACCATTGCAAACCGTTTTAAGCATGGCGGATTTTTAAGGAGGGAATGTAGATATGACTCAGATGATGAGTTACCGTTGACTCAGTGAATTGAAAAACATCGAGAAGATCTTACTGATTGTCTAGAATTTGTTTACGATGCTGATATTCAACAAAGTACAGTGGAAATCGAGATTAAAAAGATGTTTAATCACTTTAATTTTGAAGAATATGTATGTACTGATAATGAATTAATGACGAGAGAAATATTAACTGATGATCAAATTGTGACATCAGTGACTTCTGGAAAGATTTTAAACGATAATGACGACGAAGACAAGCTTGGAGAAGGAGATAATATTTATATTCCATCCATTTCAGAAATAACTAAGAAAATGACTGAAACTCGCAATTTTTTGGAATCTCGTGGAGTTCCTGAACATATATGGAGTAGTTTTTGTGACCTTGACAATTATATAAACAGCATTTCTTTTTCAAGTAAAATTGTAGAAACGAAAATTTTAATGTTTTCGTTTATACTCGTGTATGTACCAACATACATAATAATAACTTTAGTGTGACTTGTTTAATTTTCCTTTAAACGTTTTCTTTTAATTTAATAATTATTATTATTTATTTTTCTAAGCATTAGCGCCTAATCTAAATTAAAAAGTAGTGAAAGATGAAATTAGATTTACTGTGTGTTCGATAGCTGTAGCCCCCGCTTAAGTCCTCCCAAAGCGGTGCATGCTAGGAATACACGTCGCGCTATTACTTCACCTCCGTATGAAGTTCAACTGGTCACTCCTTGCGCAACCCTTTTCAAGGAGTTTTTTATTTGGAGAACTTCATCCTTTTGGAATGATTTACCAAGGAACGTGAATCGCTTTTTCCGCACACGCATCGCTCCCGTGGCGCTTTAGGAATTTCCCTACAGTCCGTATGCTATGCCCACAAAAAAAAATGTTGGTCGCTGTCGTGTTCGTCATTTTAGCACACTTTTATCAGTTCCAGGAATTTATAACTGCGGGTGTCATCTTTTATGCTGAAAAATAGCAGCAGATTGATTTATTCTCATATAAATTTAGCACTATTACAAATTGTGCTATGTTTTTTGCAGATTATCCTTATGAAAACTATTCATCTCAAATGTACGATCAGGCCAACGTTAAATACGAAGAGGAAGATGAACAAAAATACCGACCCGAAAAAGATGCCGCGAATGGAAATAACAGAGAGTACGACGACGAATACGAAGAAGGCGAGGCTTATTGATAGTAGCCAGCTGTACTTCTATTAGGTCCGTGCTGTTTGTATTATAATGTATTAATTTGACTTTTTATTTTTCAGGTCGAAAAAATGTAGTGTAAGTCATTTGAACGATTGTGTTACTTGTGTTGCCCAAACGTTAGGCTTTTTGATATTCAGAAGAGCAAATAAAGTTAGTACGTGTAATATTTTGAAAAAAAGGTAATGTTATAATGTCAGGAATTTTATATATTTTAATAATGTGCTATAAATCGAATTAACAAGAAGGAACATCCTACAGAACTTTCGTCGGGTAAACTTAGTGATATTTTAATGAAAATTACAACTGATTTTGCTATAGCCATTGACCTTGAAAATTATAGGAGGTAGAGAAGAATTCAAAAGTATAAAAAACAAAACTAGAAAAAGTGGACAACTAGTTATTAAAACTTAAACATTTAACACAGTCTTAGCTCACAGAATTGGTAAGATAGGGTAAGTCCAGGGTAGTTGTCCATAATTTTTTTTAAACGCTGTTAAAAAAAAAAACTTACACATTACCATAAAAATCTTTATTTGTAATTAAACTTTAAACAATAAACTTTAGGATATAAAACAAAATAGTAACAATGAGCTCGTCCTTAAAAAAATGTTTTTTTTTTTAAATCACAATTGACCATCTCTCCTGAGGTGTCCAGATGTGATGGCCATAACATTAGAGGAAAGATGGCCATAACTTAATTCTAGCTTTAACATAATTTTTGGGTTTTATTTTCTATTTTTAACTCTCTTTCTTTCTCTTGAACACATTTGGAACACATGTCATCAAATTCTGTACAATTTTCATGTACCCAAAACTAGCACATTGTACATTGAAGCCAGTCTTCGATGAGAATTGTTTCATAGTAGTTTTCTCCACACCCGCGACAGTCCAGTCCTTTTTGTTTCGCTTTTTTTAGTGTTCCCTACGGAACATATATAAGATCACTTCAGTGTCTGTCTGTCTGTCTGTCACACCCGATTTTCTCCGAAACTATTTGATATAGAAAGTTGAAATTTGGTAATAATATAAGAATTGATGGCCTCATCAGAGCCATGTAGTTCTGAGAGTTAAATTTTGACTTAAGGGGTTAGTTTTGGGGGGTGAAATCGGAAGTGAAAAAAATTTTTTTTACTAGGTCATCGAGTGTGGTGTGAAATGAAAGCTTGTGAAAACACGAGTAAAAAATATATATATAATGTAATACTTGCGCGCACTTTTTTTTGTATTATTTTTAAAAAATCGCGATAAATCACTGTCCCGCGCCTTATCTCGAAAAGTTCTTATCAAAAAATTTTGAAAAAATTCTGAAATATTCTCCACGGGGTGTAGATTGAACGAAAATTAGTACAAGTGCATTACCTTTAATAATTTATCTGGTAAATAAAAAAAAAACAAAAATTTTAAGGTCGTCAGATTTCAGTAAAGATTGAAAACAAACTTTGTTGAAAACTCATTTAGGGTGTGTTTTGTAAAGTCACTGATCATTTTATACCTCTGTAACAAAATTTTTTATTTTAAAAGCAATCAACGTATGGAACACTAATTGCGCAAGTTCAACTTGCACTTGACCGGTTTTTTTCTTATATTCTAACGTTATTAATGGGACATCGTCACTACTATCAGATAGTCTTCGGATAGCTTTTCTTCTGTTTGCACATTTTTGGCTCTTCTTTTTTCTTCTTTGATTTTTCGGCTTTTTTTATGTTCTCCTTTTTTACACTTTTTGCTGCAGCAAATTTTCTGGCTTTGATATGTTTTTCAGATGTTAATAGTGTGCCAACTTGCTTTGCTTGTTTACGAACTTCAATAAGTTTTTGTGGAATAGGAGATATTTCCTGTAAAATCCGCGAGGGGGTGTAATCTGAAACGTTATTGGATGGAAGTTCTTTCGGAATGCTTGGTTCTGAAACATTAGACACAGTGGCAGTGTTTAATGAGGTTTTCGATTTTTTGGGAACTATTTCAGGGCTATAATCTGTAAGTCTCTTCTTTGCTTAATAGGAGTATTAGACAAGATACCTACGGATTCTTAAATAAACGCGTAGTCTGGCACCGCTTCTGGATTGAAAGGATTCACTCCCGTTGCTTTAAAGCCAGAAATAGCATTTTCCGCTGTAGCTTGTTTTCCCCAAGCCTTGTCAAGTAAATCTCCGAAAGAAAAGTTTTGATATACGACGTCCTGGGTTTTGTTTTAACCAAAGTCTACACTGTTCTTAGAAGTGAGTTTTTAATGATTTAAATACCGCACGATCTAAGGGCTGGAGATAATGAGATGTGTGACTCGGCATTGATATCAAAATAATGTCGTTCTGATTAGCGTATTCTAACATTTCTACTGAATTGCAATGTGTTGAGTGGCCATCGAGCAGAAGAACAACTTTTCCGGCTGGTTTTCTTGGAACAAAGTGTGTTTTTAACCATTCTAATATCTCTGAATTTATGTAAGCTAATTTTGGAGACATGAACAGTTTTGTTTCTGGAGGCATCCCATCTTCAAACTCGGGTTTTTTATTTTTCCCTTTCATGATACAAGCAAGTGGCAAAAAAGTGCCTTCAACATTGCAGCAAGCTATAATGGTTATCGTCTCCCCTTTTTCAGTTGATGTTACTGTGGAAACCGCTTTAGAACCTTTTCAAGTGAGCACGTGACCTTTACAACTGTTTAACTGCAAACCTGACTCATCCATGTTGAATACGCAATTTGGTGCTAAAACCTCATTTTCTTGGATAAGGACACTTTCAAGAAGTTGAAAGTTCTGATTTATTCATGGCATTGACTCTAGCCAAGGAGACACCTTCTGACTTTCTTAGTCTAATATCTGTGTTTCTGCTTAAGAACATTTGCAACCAGTCATATCCTGCTTTCTGAGTTTCTATGTTAAATCTATGTTTTAATTTTAACTGCTCTGCAAAATCGTAAGCTATTCTTCTGACATCATCCATCGTCAATGGAAAACCTTTGGCTTGTATTGATTTGATATAATCAGCCAACTTCTCATTTTCTTCTCCAAATAAAGAAGATGGTCCCATAGGGCCTTTTTAGTGTTCCGTACGGAACACTTATAAGATCACTTCGGTGTCTGTCCGTCTGTCACACCCGATTTTCACCAAAACTATTTGTCATAGAAAGTTAAAATTTGGTAGTAATATAAGAATTGATGGCCTCATCAGAGCCATGTAGTTTTGAAAGTTAAATTTTGACTTAAGGGGTTGGTTTTGGGGGGTGAAATCGGAAGTGAAAAAAAAAAATTTTTACTAGGTAATCGAGTGTGGTGTCAAATGAAAGCTTGTGAAAACACGAGTAAAAATATATATATATATAATGTAATACTTGCGCGCACTTTTCTTTGTATTATTTTTAAATAATCGCGAAAAATCGCTGTCCACCCGCCTTATCTCGGAAAGTACTTATCAAAAAATTTTGAAAAAATTCTATAATATTCTCCACGGAGTGTAGATTGAACGAAAATTATCACGAGTGCATTACCTGTAATAATTTATCTGGTATATAAAAAAAAAAAAAAATTTCAAGGTCATCAATTTTCAGTAAAGATTGGAAATAAACTTTGTTGAAAACTTATTTGGGGTGTGTTTTGTTAAGTCACTGATCATTTTATATCACCATAACATAAATTTTGACTTAAGGGATTCGTTTTGAGGGGTGAAATCGGAAGTGAAAAAAAATTTTTTTTACTAGGTCATCGAGTGTGGTGTCAAATGAAAGCTTGTGAAAACACGAGTAAAAAATATATATATATAATGTAATACTTGCGCACACTTTTCTTCGTATTACTTTTAAAAAATCGTGATAAATCGCTGTCCCCTACCTTATCTCGAAAAATACTGACCAAAAAATTTTGAAAAAATCCTGGAATATTCTCCACGGGGTATAAATTGAAAGAAAAGTATCATCACCTTTAATAATTTATCTGATATAGAAAAAAAAAACAAAATTTCAGGGTCACCCTAACAAAAATTTTTATTTTAAAAACAATCAACGTACAGAACACTAACTGTGCAAATTCAACTTGCACTTGACCGGTTTTTTTTATCATTATTCTTCTTTAATCTTCTTTCTAATGTTTTGCTCGGTATTTGGTACTGAACAGCTGCCCCACGCACAGATAATCCGTTATTTTTCACAGCACTGATAGCTGCTTTTGGTGCTTCTTCAGACCAATTTCCTCTCAGAGCTACTGCCTTTGTCTTGTACTTATTAGGCATCTAAAACAAGTATAAGAAGAAATCAATTATTTTAATACAACATCATTAATGTACCGTCGGTAGATGATGGCCATATGGCCATCACACACCGACTCCAACTGGTCATCTCTCCTTTTCTCCTTTCTAAAATATAAACATATAAAAAAACGACACGCGTAATTTTGAGGTTAGAACCAAACGTTACTTGTATACTTTGCAACAAATACAGAAATAACCATTATTTTAACAAACTAACATCACAACCATGTAAAACATGAACCTTCTAAAAAATATTTACACTAGACAAAACAATAAACAAGGATTTTACTTACTTTTTTTTTTGGCCAAAATGTTGGTCGTACCTTAGCATCCACGCACGACGCGAAGTGAACTGAACAGTAACTAACTACATCTAATCAACGGTTCTATAAATTATTTCGATGGGCCATCTCCCCCTTATGGCCAACTACCCCGGACTTACCCTACAACAATTTGCATACCCGCTGCTGAAATATGAACTTTTTTCAATTTTAGTAGTTAGGGAACATTACACTTTCTCGGTTCGAAAATTTTAATAATTTTTATTGGACTGATAAATTAATAGAAAAAAAACATTTTTTGAGTCTGTAATTTTTCTGACACATATTTTAAGTCTTCAAGAATATGAGAAAAAAAATTTTACATAATTTTTTTATAGAGGTTTTTTGCAGCCTCATGGAAGCCATTTTGAAAATATCGATATGTTGGCGTGCACGATTCGGCTCACTGGAACGTCTGAAAAAAAATATATGCTTAGAAAAAGCATAACTATGGCCCCCAGTATACACTAAGATTATTTTCTTTGGGCAAAAATTTACAAGATAGTGGACTTCCAAAATTGGTGGTCTCAAAAATAGCATTTTTTTTCGTAAAAAAAAACATTAAAAATTGAAACAAAATTAACCAACCTTTTTTATTCTAGTTTACACTGAGGCTATTAAAATTTCAGACCGATCGGTTAAATGTTGTTTAGGTTATCGTGCACGCCGATTACAAAAACGTTGTTTTGAGAAAAACGCGTTTAAAGTTTTGACAAACGAATTTTTACATATAAAATTTGCTGACGTTCAATCAACTATGCCTGCTGCATTCAAAATTCCTTCCTACTCCTCATACTCCTCGTTCTCAAGTGTTATATAAAGCCTCAACTGCGATTTTAATATTTTCTATAATTTTATAACGAGTTGTTTCATAAAAGCACGTTACTAAATCCATCAGGCCGCAAATGTTGTTGACTCCAGCGATTCCACAACCGAGTAATCTCATTACAAAAATGAAACGTTTATTAATCTCTTATAATTTCCCAATTTTGGGACTAGAGTCAATGAGTGTATCACCGAAATCGAAAACGTCTTTACGCTCGCTTCGAACTAAATTTCCCGTATTTTTTATCCATTTTGTACATTTGCACATATTAGCCGAAACATTTGCTGAGTGATGTTAGCCTTGCGAGGAAACTGGACAGGCAAGCGTTCCATTTACTTTGAAGCTACAGTTTTGCCTCAAACTAAAAAGGTATTATACCCATTATAGTAAGCTCTCCTTTCTTAGAATCATAAAAGTAGCAGTAGATGTTCGACGTACATAGAGCAAACCTTTGTAAACGGCCGAAAGGTAAGTTGGCACGCCGCGCGGTTGATCTGGCCTGCCTTACACTTGGCGCTATAATCGTCTATAACTTCAAAAATATTTGAAATTTTCGTCTGAAATTTTCTTCAGAGAATATTATTGAAATATAATACTTTCCAATAGGATACTTTCTAAAAAGTCGATTTTTTTCGATCATCCGAGAAAGTGTAATGTTCCCGTAAACAGCTCTCGGCAGCGGGCAGGTATGTTTTCCAAACTAGGTTTACAGCAGTTGGAGATGCAAATTGTTGTCTCTTAAACATTTATATTCAATTTATTGGCGTTCTGGAGGCAGGCTCTTGGGAAGAACCTGCTAAATTCGAACGCCAATTTTATATAATTTTCATGTTTCTTATGCTTCACATCAAAATTATAATTTCCTCTATAACTAATATTGTATAAATAGCTAATATTAATTGTGTGTACATCTAAATTGTAATCTTAATTAATACCTTAGGTATTATCACAAACGGGCGCGAAAGGGTACGTTTTTACCCTACGACTTACAGGTAATATTGTGCAAATATTGAAATTTTATTTTTAATTCTTTAAGAAATAATTTAAATTATGGATAGGAGTAGTTTGTAGCGTAGTGTAATTTTCAATATTTTACTGATATTTTATTTTAAGTTTTGGTAAATTTAAATAAATAATGCTATTTAGAAAGAAAACCCCTTTATAGTATTTTTTCCTACATTATTTACCTTTGGGAAAAAACCACTCTAAAATTCTAGACTACATGGGTTGAAAAGAAAGAACATTGTTTTGCCAAAAATCGATTTTATTCTTCAACATAGTTGCCTTCAAGAACGATACACTTATTCCAGCAATCTTCTAACATTTTGATACCTTTCATACAGTACGATTTGTCGAGCTCTCTGAAATAAGTCTCAGTTTCACATTCGACTTCTTCATTTGAGCCAAGTCTCTTTCCCAGGAACCACTTTTTCAAATTTAGAAAAAGGTAATAATGGCTGGGGGTCCAATCTGGTAAATACGGCGGATGAGGAAGCAATTCATCGCCCATTTGGTCCAATTCCACTATCGATTTTATGGAGTTGAGAGCTGATGCATTATCTTAGAAAAATAGCACTTTTTCTTCCCTAAATGCGACCTTTTTTTTCACCATTCAAATGGTCGAATAAACCAGCGTAATAGTTTCCGGTGATCGTTCGCCCCCTTCTCAAGATAGTCGTATTATTGTCAAAACCTTTTCAGCTGATGCTTGGGTTTGTGGACGCTTTTGTCTGCAGTGCAGCTACTCTGCAGACTGACTGTTGGACTCGGGCGTGTAGTGGTGGATCCATGTTCCATGCCTTTTTACGAATCGATGCAAAAACTCCGTTAGATTATAACGAAACAGCCGGAACGCATCGGGCACATAGCTTTTTTAAATGCAAATATTCGTGCAAAATAGCCCTTACGCGTTCTGTTAATATCTTCACGATATCAGTTTCACTTTGCGGTCATTCAGAACATATGGTGGATTTTTTTTGTGTTTTTTTGGAGTGACAGCCTTATTTGGACGTCTGGAACGTACTGCATCATCGGTGCTTGCACGACCGTATTTAAGTTCACTAAACCATCGACAGTAGTTGCTTTCAACGGAGCAGATGTGCCATGACACTTCTCGAGCCATTCTTAGGATCTGACTGTACTTTTTTCCCATCAAAAAGCAATGTTTAATCAATACAGGAAATTATTTTTGTTCCATCGTTTTGCAAAAATTTAAAATGGCGCCACTCAAACAGCAGTAACTCGCAAACAGACAAAAGTCACGAAAATTTTACACGAACTTCTGAAAGTTGACACTAAAAATGTAAATCATCAGTTTTTTGTTTGTGCTACCATCTCTCGAAAAATCTCGGGACTTTCACTTCATGTAGTAAAATTACATTAGTCTGGCCGAGATAAATTGCAGTGGCGTATTTACCCTAGGGCCGTGGCCCGGGGCGGCAGGCTGCGAGGGGCGGCGCGAGCCGCTTTTCGCGCTCAGCTTGGGCACCTTTTATAATCGTTACCTACACTAAGAGAAAAAATAACTTATAAAACCAATATATTCTTGATATAAGAATTTTTTGGCATTAATCACATATATATATATTTGACTTGAAATAATATTTTCTTGGCAGAAGAAAGTTGTAGTTTAGTAGTTGTTCTTTGAAAACAACTGGTGCGTGTATCAGCGCAAAAAGTGAACTAAATTCCCTAGAAACAGCTATATTATCGGAATTTTGGGGATCTATATTAAAACAATTTCATACAATTTCCAAAATTCTACAAGGTGTCGACACAGACGTAGAGGTAGTCTCCAGGCTCTACGATCACTCATCACTTTCGTAGAAAATAAACGGGAATCTTTTGATGCTTTTGAAAAGGCTGGTAAAAAAAAATCCTCAGAAGTATACAGAAGCGATCATAAGAGAATTATTAAGAGGAAGAAACAAGACGATGAGTGGCGCGAGGGAGAAGTGTTGTTACAACGGCGTGACCATTTCAGGGTTAATACCTTCTTCCCAATATGCGACCAATTGTTGAACGAGTTGAGGAGGCGCAAATCTTCGTATGACGCAATAACCGCCAATTTTGCATTCTTATACAAATTGGATACAATGTCTGAAGCGGAAGTTAGAGTTAACGCCATAAAACTTCGAAAATTATTGATCTTGCGGGTGATTTACAAGAATGTGTTCTTTTAAAACAATTCTTGACGTCACATGAATACAAAATGATTTTAAGGCAACTTAACCTATTTATTAAGCAAAAGGATTTGCAGGAAGTATTTCCACATACGGAAATAGTATTACGTACGTTCTTGTGCACTGCGGTGACAGATTGCAGTACAGAACGTTTGTTTTTCAAAAGAATAAAAAAATTATCTACGTTCCCGGATAAGCGAAAAACGTCTGAACAGTTTAGCCATCCTTAATATAGAAGCTGACTTAACACACTCCGTTAATTATGACAGTATTACTGACGAATTTGTCAACCAATTTGTGCATCGCAAAAAAATGTAAATATTTATTAAATGGTGTTTATTCTTTTGTATGCCTTTTTCCATTATTAAAAGATTTTTGCTTTTTTTTGTTACTTTATAGGGCGGCAAACCTTAAAGGCCCAGGGCGCCAAATCCTAAAATACGCCACTGATAAATTCTATCAAAATCGTAACTTCAAACCGTCATTCATTTCACACGACAAAATTATTTACCGTATATTTAAGTTATAAAAGTCTAGTTTTTATCTATTAATAAAACTGAAAGATCGGTCAACAATTTGAGAATTCAATAACCTTCAAGCATAGACCGGAGCGGTTAATTTTGCCGACGTCATTGAGTAATGTCGGCTAGACGGAGGCTAGCTTACGACCTATGAACGTTTTCGTAGCGTTACAGCAAAGTATACTTTTGTTGGTACCTATTCTCGACCCATCCAGTCATGGGCCCCACTCACAAACGAGACGATATCTCCATAGTCAGGATTTTCTGGTCCAAGTGGTTCCCTACGACATGCCGAGGACAGTTTTCGAGGAGGGTCTTCAATCCATTCTATTTCAATATCTGATATACCCTTTACTCGAGAGCAGAGCGGAAAGGGCAGTCTTCATCATTAGACCCACCAACAACAACATGCCTTCTTCAATATTAAGCTTTATATAGGTTACAGTGGCTTATTTTAATGCGTATATTCTGTTAAAACATAATCCCCAACTTAAAGAAAAACTTAAACTGTTTTGCTATTTTAACATTATTTTAATAAAGCTAGATACTAAAAATCCATATCTCATGAGGGAGGTTTCTTTTACTCACCACGCTTGCCAGACGGGTCGGCGAGTTTTATATTCAGCCGTCAAATCTACGAACAGACGCTGTTTGCAGCTGCCCTATCTGGGTCAGACGCTGTAGTTGCGGACTTTCTTAGGTTCACCTCCTCCATCAAGACCTTACCGGTAGCTATGTTACCGCCGGCATCCCTCCTTGGAACTTGGAGGTTACTAAGCCCTCTCGCCAACGACAAGGTGAAAGTACCCTAGAGGGCACGGGTAGCGTTTGGCAAACAAAGGAAAATACTAACCAACAAAAGAATTCCTCTCAAACTAAAAAAGATTATATTCGATCAATGCATTCTATCGGTTCTCACCTACGCGGCACGGACATTGACTAAGAAAATGATGGACCAACTGAGTAAAACACAGAAAGCAATGGAACGCCAGATGCTGAATATAAAATTACAAAACAGAATCAAAAACGAAAGTATAAGACGAAACACCAAAGTGATAAGACGTAAGAGAACAGGTAGCAGATTTGAAATAGAGATGGGCAGGTTACACAATGAGACAACAAGACGAGAGATGGAATCAAAGAATACAAGAATGGAGGCCATGGTTGGGACAAATGTCCAGAGGAAGGCCCCAAACAAGATGAAAAGATGAACTGAAAGGAACGACTTGTTTAGGATGGATCAGAAAGACGCAGAATCGAGAGGGATGGAAAAAGGAAGGAGAGGCCTATGTCTAAAGCTTTGTTAGTATCTATACTAACAAAGCTTTTGACGTTAATGGTATACCTGCCATAGTACTTAAAGAATGCTCAAGCGCATTACACTGGTTATTGTATCTCTCTTACTACATGGGGGAAGTCTCGAGACTTTCCGAGAGATGGCAGCACAAACAAAAAGCCATATGATTTTCAATTAGTGCCAACGCGGAAGATTAGTGTAAAACTTTCATAACATTTTGGCTATTAATTTACGAGTTTCATCTGCTTGAAAGACGCTACTTTTGATTTTTGTTAAACGCTGGAACTTTTTGTTCCATAAGAATAATAAGAAAACGAAATTTAGCTAAGTCGTAGTATATTTTTCTTTAAAAAAAATACCTGTCATGGTTATAAACAACAATATTATCTAACAACATTACTAAAGTTATTCACATAGGATATATTCAAAAAAATCCTAATCTTTTATTTAACTTACAGCGAGACTAAAATATAAAAATATTTTTAATTACTAAATGATTCTGTTAGCTTGCAATTCACTATCTAGTATAAAATTGAAGATAAAAATAAGAAAATGCAATTTTATTTTAACAAGTAAATATTAGATAACACACTCCTTCTAAGTAATTTATAACTGTAAGACTGTTAACTCCTAATCTATAGGACTAGTCGCCTCAACCTTCATAAATAATTATAAAATACAAATAAAACTACATTGAACACATGTCTAATACTAAATATACAAAAAAGAAACGCCTTAACAAAAAAAACTTAGAGAGAATACAGTGACATTATCATACACTTTGTCAAAATGTAAAGCGGAATGGAATATGCAGCTTAAAAATACTTTTAACATAACAACTCATCAAAATTGAGTTAGTTTGGCAGTAAAACAATTATATAAATTTTCGGTGCTTGCGGTGCTTTGTTCGTAAAAGTGATCCATCGTTTTGCTTTCATTGAGATTTCAGGCGTTCTAGTTCGTGGTATTTTCTCTCGAACATATATTTTTGATAATTATAATCTTCACCATCGGTGTTCCAAGCTATGTACATGTAAGTTGTTAAAATTGTTGCTAACAGCACTCTGTCAAGTCTGAAAGTTAAGGTTAATTAAAATTATAAATAATGTTGGAAATCAGTAATATACAATTTAAACGTGGGCTGCTGTAAGCCTAATTTTGAAGGTATAGCTGCCTTCTGTCTGTTTGCGGCTACAGACTGATAGCAAAATTGTTTAGCGAGTGGTTAACAATTACCATTAGGCAGCACGATTCTTCGCGTTCTACCTCATGTGTAGAAATGTGGACTTTGTTCAATTTTAATAATTGTTATACCCTAACAATCGTACTTTCTTCTTCTTCTAGCCGTTCTCTATCCTTTGGATATAGGCCTCTCTCCTGCTTGCTTCCATATGTTCCTACTTTGAGCAATTTGATACCAATTGAGCCCAGCTGATTTTTTAATATCGTCATACCAACGTTGTTGAGGTCTGCCAGTACTTCTTCCCCCCCATGGTCTCCATCTGGTCACTTTTCCGCTCCAGTTATCAGTATTTCTGGTCACATGATCAGTCCAGTTCCACTTGACGGAAGATATCTTTTCAATTATGTCGTGGATCCCTATTTTTTCCTGATCCAATCGTTTCTTTTGCAGCCCCTAAGTGATATACCTAGAATTTTCCTTTCAATTGCTCTCTGGTGAACAATTTTCTAATAACTTTCCGTGTCGGAATCCAAGTTTCGCTACCATATGTTGTTACTGGTAGAATGCATTCGTTATATACTTTACTTTTAAGTTTTAAAGGCAGTTTGGACTGACATTTTACCGTAAGCCGCCCATCTCAGACGTATCCTTCGATTGACTTCCAGTTCTTGATTCACTGTTCCGATTGTAATTGTTGTTTGTTCGTTCGTCATGAATTTGATTTTTGCGATATTCATCTCTAAACCGACCTTTTTAGCTTCAGTTTGTAATTCTTGGATCATTTCTTTCAATTCGATTTTGTTTTCGGCAAAAAGTTCGATGTTACCAGCAAATCTTAAGTTGTTAAGTCTCTCTGCGGATATGTTAAATCCCCTGTTTTCCCAATGAAGACTCTTGAAGATATCTTCTATTACTAGGGTGAATATTTTGGGTGATATATCACCCTAACTAACCTCTCTTTATTTTTATTTCCTTGATATCCTCATGTAATCTCCTTTCAGTTTTGATTGTTCATTAATTTTTGTCAGTATGTTACCTTTGATCGACTCTTGCCTTTTTCATCGCTTTCTCAATTGCCCAGTTTTCCACTGTGTCAAAAGCTTTTCGCAAGTCGACAAGTGCCATCCAGGCTGTGATATTGTATTCAAAATTATGTAAAAAACAACACTATGTTTTAATTTCCAATATATTTAAAGTCACTTGACAATTGTTTCACCATACAATGCCTTCTTCAGAAGTAAATAAGCAAGCAGCCATTGTATGGTGAAACAATTGTCAAGTGACTTTAAATATATTGGAAATTAAAACATAGTGCTGTTTTTTATATAATTTTATTATGAATTTCCAACAAATATCGGCTAACACAAAGATGATATTGTATTCAGTTACCTTTTCTATAAGTTGTGTTACCGTGTGTAGATGTTCGATTGTGCTAAATATTTTTCGTAAGCCTGTTTGCTCTTTGAGTTGGTAATTTTCAAACTTTTTGTCTTATCGATTTGTGATTATTCTCATGAATAGTTTGTATATTGCGATAGAAGACTTATTGGCTTATACGAGGCTGGTTTGAAAAGTCCGTGCAAAAATAAAAACTACTTATGTGTTTGGGGTAAACCTTTTTTATTTTTCGACATAGTCTCCTTTTAGGCTTATACACTTCGTCCAACGATGTTCTAGTTTGTTGATCCCTTCCGAATAATAGGATTTGTCCAAGTCTGCAAAATATCCATTAGTGTCTGCAATCACCTCCTCGTTTGAATAAAATCCTTGTCCCGCCAGCCATTTCTTCAAATTGGGGAACAAATAGTAGTCCGAGGGAACCAAGTCTGGAGAATAGGGGGGATGTGAAACGAGTTGGAATCCTATTTTCATTAATTTTGCGACCACAACTGCTGAGGTGTGTGCTGGTGCGTTGTCGTGATGGAAAAGGACTTTCTTGTGGGCCAATCGCGGGCGTTTTTCTTGCAGCTCGGTTTTCAAACGGTCCAATAACGATGAGTAATATTCACCTGTAATAGTTTTACCCTTTTCCAGATAGTCGATGAGGATTACCCCTTGCGAATCCCAAAAGACAGTCGCCATAACCTTTCCGGCCGAAGGAACGGTCTTCGCCTTTTTTGGTGCAGATTCCCCCTTGGTAACCCATTGTTTAGATTGTTGTTTGGTGTCAGGAGTATAGTAATGTATCCATGTTTCATCCACAGTGACGAAACGACGCTTAAAGTCCTCCGGATTCTTCTGGAACAGCTGCAAACCATCCTTGCAACACTTCACACGATTCCGTTTTTGGTCAAGCGTGAGCAATCGCGGCACCCATCTTGCGGATAGCTTTCTCATGTCCAAATGTTTATGCAAAATATTATGTACCCGTTCAGTCGAGATGCCCACAGCACTAGCAATCTCACGCACCTTAATTCTTCTGTCATCCATCACCATATCATGGATTTGATCAATGATTTCTGGAGTCGTAACCTCCACAGGCCGTCCAGAACGTTCAGCGTCACTTGTGCCCATATGGCCAGTCCGAAAATTTTGAAACCACTTATAAACTGTTCTAATCGAAGGTGCAGAGTCACCATAATGTTTATCAAGCTTCTCTTTAGTCTCCTGAGGCGTTTTGCCTTTCATAAAGTAATGTTTAATCACCACAGGAAATTCTTTTTCGTCCATTTCTTGAAAATCACTCGACTTCCTTGATTCTCACCAATGCCAAACACAAAGAAATAGACCAATATAGCTGAAACTTGGTGTGCGTTCATTCAAGAGATGCTACTAACTAAACATGACCTCGATACGCGCCGGTGGTGCCATCTCTCGGACTTTGCACGGACTTTTCAAACCAGCCTCGTAGTTCTCCAAATTGCTAGGATCTCCTTTTTTGTAAATCAATATAACTATGGCAGATTCCCAATCTTTTGGTATCACTCCTTCGATTTTTTAAGCTCCTTAAATTAATGGCCGTCTTCCCTCTTTTAGCATTTCGGACAAAATGTCGTCTCCTGCTGCTTTTCCATTTTTAATTTGGTTAATGGATTTTTTAATTTCTTCTACTTCGATGTCTGGTAGATCTTCGAAACCGATATTAAGTACTCTTCGGTTGTCCTCTCTTGATCTTCTCAAGGTTTCCTCATCGGCTTTCGACCCGTATAGATCTGAATAGAATGTTTCTGTCACTTTAAGTATTTGTGTAATGAAAGACTGATTTTGTCAAATTTCCACTTTATTTAGTTTCACTGAAACTGTATGAGGCGTTTCACTATACTATAGCTGTATCAGAAGAAGCTATAGTATAGCGAAACGCGAAACTAAATAAAGTGGAAATTCGACAAAATCAGTCTTTCATTACATTCATTATGAATTTCCATCAAGTAACGGCCACAACAATTCAAAGTTTAAGTATTTGTGGTCTTTCTTCTATAGGGTTTCCATTTTTGTCTATCAGTTTGTTAATCTCCCTTTTGTGTGGTTTTCCTTTCTGAATATGTTCAAACCCCTATTCCGTTCTATCAGTTCTGCTATCCATTTCTCCTGTTATTCTCTAGTATCCTGTTTTGCCATCGCGCTACCTAGCGGTAATTATTAGCAACTTGGCGATGATGATTCGAAAAGCACTTTGGGGCGAAATCCTGAGCCGTAACCAAATTTTCTAGTTATTTTCGTAATTTAAAACCAGACGAACTTCGTTGGAAGACGAAAAGCGTTCGGGGAGACCTTCGACCACGCAGGAAATTATCGCCAAAATTTATCAAATCATTCGCGAAGACGGTCATCGGACAATTCGGAGCATCTCTGACCAATTTTCTATTAATTAGACAACGGCCGAGGAGCAAGAAGAGTTTCCTCCTGCATCACAATGCACCGGGCCACAGGTTTGTTCTACACACAGTTTTTGGCGAAGAAATCCAAGACGGTCACCTCTCACGCACTCATTTGTCTGATTTGGCACCATGTAACTACGGGCTGTATAAAGATTAAGTAAATGGTCGCCCGCGTCGAGACTGTAGAGGAGGTACAAGACGAATCGCAAATATACTAAAAAAACATATTAATAAATTTTAAAAAACTGATTCTTAAAAAGAATGTCATCTTAATGTGAACCGTTTCGTTCCCGGTATTCTTCTAAGAGAGTGGTGAAATTATTGGTGACGTCATTTAGGACGATTTCTTCTGTAAACTTTAATTTTAGAATGTCATAAGGACTACGTAGAGACTCCTCTTTTGGAAATAAATTTATTTAGAAAAATTATTCATTAAGATGCATTTGAAGTATATGATGTCGCCTCACCCTGCTGACACCAGATTCTCAATCATGCTTATATATCGCTCTGTCATCTTCAAAGAAGTACGACCCGATTATTCTACATGCAGGCTTTGTAAAGGCTTCTGATTCTTTAATTTTATATTTGTCATACTCCGATAACAGCAATTCTGTTTACCAAGGTGGCCGTTGAGCTGAAATGTGCCTCCTTCGAGAATAAGATGTTAGTAAATGTTGCCTCTAAATAGATGGGCTTTAATTTTTGCTGCATCTGTATCTTGTAAAAGTCCAGACATAGGGGTATATCGGAAAAGTAAGGGCCGCTTGCTTATCTTTAAATATTGGCGAGTCTGAACAAAGTTATACTTAAGGTATTGTTTTGATTCAGTAGTCATTTGCCTGACGGTGAATGCAGACAACAACGTCCGCGAAAATCGTTGCTCCCGCCAGTTGCGAACTGCGTGCTATGATTCGATTTTTGTGTCAGCAGCTCAAATTTATCAGGAGTTGTGCCTAGCTTATGGACCTACACAGTAATAAGTGACAGAAAGGTTAGACAATGGTATTGGGACTTCAAAAAACGCCGCACAAAGGTGCACGATGAAGAGCGGAGTGGCAGGCCCAGTATCCAGACCAATGAAATAGTTCAACAAGTGGACCAAAAGCTGCAATCTGATCGACGATTGCACTTGAAACAGTGATTTGGTGAACAACGGTTTAAAGACGACAAGGAACTCAAGACCGCCGTTGTCAACCGGTTCAATTCCCAAGCGGAGAACTTCTATGCTGACGGATTAAAGAAGCTGGTGTAGCGTTACGAAAAGTGCTTAGAAGGGAACGGCGATTAGGTGGAAAAGTGAAGTAGGTTTGTAGGAAACTAAAACCCACCATCAAACCAATTTGGCTATTTACCAGGAAAATCCACGGAGATGGCTACTTATCAAGCCCTCACAGAAATCATTATGAAACTTGACAGAAATGAGAAAGTAGCTGGCCTGTACTTTGATCTCTCAAAGGCTTTTGATACCATAAATTTCTCACTCCTATTCATTAAGCTTAAGAGATATGGGGTGAGGGGAGTGGCCCTGGAGCTTCTGAAGTCATATTTACAAAACCGATCCCAGTCAGTGAATGTTAGGATTAACCTCCTGGACTATTTCTCAGACCCTAACAGCATGTGTAGGAGTGTACCACAAGGATCGATACTAGGTCCAATGCTTTTCTTGTTGTATGTGAACGATTTGCCGGGCTATCTGCTGCGGCAGCAGGATGTGGATGATGATGATGGGGATGGAATGGCTTGTCAATTTGTTGATGACACATCGGTCATTTTGTCAAGCTCTTCTATCGCTAGCCTGTCGGTGATCTGTTCTCGTATAGTGGCAAGAATGGCTGAGTGGTGTGAAAAGAATTACCTTTGTCTTAATGGAAATAAAACGGGCCTTATATTATTTAATAAAAATAAAATACCCACACAATCATTATACGTGCGACATGAACTAAAGTCAATACCCAATATAGAGACGATAAAATTTTTGGGGGTTAATATTGACTCAAGTATTTGTTGGGAAATACATGCAGTGAAACTTCGGTCTAAGCTCAATAGTATGTGTGCTCTTATTAGAAGACTTAGATATATTGTATCATCAAATAGCATACAACTTTTCTATATTGCTTAAGTTCAATCCCAATTAAACTATGGGATTTCTTTCTGGGGATCTTCAAGATTTGCTAGGGATATCTCTAGGGCTCAAAAGAGAATTGTGAGATGCATGCGTCATTTACATCCTCTAACGTCGTGTCGACCATACTTTATTGAAATGGGGTTACTTACGGTCCCGGGTCTCTACATGATGGCTTTGGTTACCTTTGTTAAGAAGAATCCATCATTTTTCTTGACAAATAGGAATAAATATGCTCCAGATATGGCAATCACAACTAGAGGTAGAAACGAATTACGAGCGCCCTACCATGCTACTTCTTTCTTTGAAAAAGGGCCATATTTTAAATGCATAAAGGCATATCGGCTTCTCCCATTGGAGATCAGGAACATTGAGGGGATTGAGAGATTCCAAAGGGAAGCAAAAAGGTTTGCTCTCTAAAAATGTTTCTATTCTTTTAATTTTGATCAATAATTTTAGTTGTAAGATTTTGTCCTCTGTAGGGTGTCTTATATTTTGTTGGCTATATGCATATATTCTACTTTTTTGTGACGTTGCTTTTTTACGTTTTGTAATCTTGATGGCAATAAAGGAGTGAATAAATAAAACCGTCAATAAAAACTTTTTCTAACGAATATATTTTTTTATGACCAAACGGCCCTTACTTTTTGAATACGCCTCTTAACAAGTAGGTCGAAAGTCTAGCGAGCTGACACTCGAACGCATTCCACAAGAGTATCACTTTCTAATGTCCTTAGTCATCCTGCTCGAGGTTCATTTATAGTCGAATCAATTTCTTCAAACTTTTATTCCCATTTTTCATCAGTTGACCACTCAGTTTCATTCATGCCGTGAAAATATAATAGCACACAAAATATTCACAGCATGGTAACTCCAAGAACATTGTTTTGAAAAAGATACGCTCACGCTTCGCTCCGGTGAAACGCTCCGGAACAACCAAATTACAAGAACAGTGGCAACCTCTCTGTGCCCCCACATTACCCCTCCGGCCCGTTGTGCTTGCGCAATAAACTAGACAACTTTATACCTATTTATATGGGGTACTAAGTACAATTATAAAAATTTGTAGTACTTACGTCATTAAAGGGAAAAACCACAATATTAAGAAAAATCCTAGAAAACTGGGATGCCTCATGTGCCTGCAAAGTTTCTGAAGTTGATATGATTTTCGACGATTTGGGTCGGGCAAGTTAGCCAGGCTGTAGTAAACCTATAAAATGAAAATGAGGTAGAGAGAACTTTAGAATAAGTTGGTAATCCCAAGTTCCATTAATATTGATGCAACGCCGCTTTTATAATATGATCTGACTGATTAATTTATTAGTCTAAAATCAGAGCAAATATTGGCCAAAAGTATTTAACAACATATCTTTTAAGAAAGAAGGAAAAATGTATTGGTATGTGACGTTTGTAACTTTAAATAATCTATGTTTTACCTTCTTCCAAAAATAAGATATTGAATTCCTTAGGGCGCTACTTACTTGGATATTGGAAGCTATTTATAATAACCATGTAATTATTCAAAAGATATGATTGGTAAATGCGACACTTCTTAAAACTAAAGAACTTAAAACAATAATATACCTGTTTTAAACCTAAAAGCTCAGTAACATCTGTACAAATGGTTGCTACATAAATAAGAATCCAAGCAGTACAATGTACTCCAAAGTATAGCCATAGAATAGGTCTGTAAGTTAACTCCAGGTTCCAGAAAACAATACTTGTAGTTTGCCAATATTTTATTACAACCTAAAAGAAAATTCGTTTAAAATTATTATAATAAACACGGTTTTTTTTATTGAGGAAGGTATTTCAAAACATTACATAATTGTAACAGTGAAGGACAGGCATTTGTCCTTTTTTTTTTAAAGGATGCTGCTACTCATTGATTCTTTTAACAATACTTTTTAAACCTTTTGACAAAACCATATAATATCGGAGAAAATTCATTGCTGAGGATGTTTTTGTATATGTACTTCATTATGCAATGGCTTTCTATACTAAAAATACACTATGGTTTTTCCGTTTTCACCATCTTAATGGCATCACAATGGAGGAGGTAACCACGTATCACAGACAGGTTACCATCTCTACTCAGATAGACAGGTGACATGAAAATGTTTACAGGTGGTAGATGTAATCTAAATTTCTTTGTCGGGACCCTCACAGAACTGTGTCAGGGTAGTTGAGGAGAATTATTTATGGGTGAGCAAATAGAATCTCTGGCCTATTTTTTAGGACATGAGCCTTCTTACAGCTAATATTACTACTTCTACTAGTACTTAAAAAGTAATAATAGTATGTGTGAGGAAGCAAACAATTAAATCTAGGTAATGTCAACTGAAAAGGACCTCCAGTTTAATGTGCGATTCGAACCACATGATTGGAAGATTTTACTATCTCAGATTGCTGTTTAACGGTCTTATCCTTTTAACTCCCTTCTGGCCACGAACCTTGAGGGAAGGCCCAGTTTTAAATACCTCTGTGTACATCTCTGTAGCATTGCGGCAGTGTATGTTCATTAGCAATGGTATCCAAACCTTCCTGCTACTATCTACTTAATCCACCTTCCGGCTCAAGTCACCATGTAGAGTAGGCTCCAAAACTTCGAAGGTCAATTTCAGGTCCCGGCTTTATCCATATGGAGGGGTCGTACCTTCATCGTCAGCCTTTAATAGTTTTTTTTTCCGTTGATGTTGGCACTAGATTCTAACAGGTTGTCTCCACATACCCCTCCTTCCCGTGGGGGGCAGGACCTTACTTTTATGGACTAAGCATTCTTTCACCAACGTTTACAACATGTCGGCTTTTGAAAGTTGTCTGCTGTCAAGCAGTATGATGTGGAATGTGGCCTAGCCAAATACAAACACACAGATGAAAGTATTTGAAAAAGGTGTTAATAACAATAGACAAATTTATATTAATTTAAAAGAATATTAAATGAACTTCTGTAATAAAAATTAATAAATTTGATACACAAATTATATCAAATTTTTCTATTCATGAAGTAGTAAGGAATTTCAAGATTTATTTAATATATTTGCATTTACTTAAGTAAATCTTTACCCAAAGAACTCCAGCTGTTGCAGTAACATATATACTTCTTGATATGTCTTGAAGATGAAGGTTGTTAATGAAATATTTAAACCTATCAGAAGCCATAGCTGAATGTTGAATAATAAACAAAGTTAGCAAAGCCATGTCTTGTAGCATCACTCTGGATGACTGAAGCCATGGATCTATAAATAAATAAATAGTTCATTTTTACCTGGTCATATATTAAAAAATACCTAGTAATTAACAAAAGTGTTACTTACCCTCCATCTCCTTTTTAGGCTCTACTTTTGGCAATGAAAGGAAATAGGTCAATTCTAGAATAGTATAAAAAATTGTTATAAAACTACATACTGAAAGCAATATTTTTATTAACTTAAGAAGCCTGTTGAACATTTTTAATAAAAAATATTTGTAAAGTCAAATAAATCAATAGAAGAAAAAATATTTTTAAGTATGATGATATTTTTTAAGCCTTGTAAACATAACCTATGTGCTATGTGGATCTTGCTAGAGCTTCATTAATCATAGTTTTAACAGAACGATTAAAGACCCGTTTTTTTTTTTTATCAATGTTACCATCGTAAGAATATCTTAAAGTGTTAACATTACAAATAAATTCCCTAAATGTCCAGTGTTACCAATATTTTAAACGCTTGACGTTTCTTTCAACATAACCTTTCTTCTGCATGGCTGTTGGCTTCGATGCCAGTGTCGATAGTTTTCCAACAATTTTTTTAAAGTATTCAAGCCCCCATATTGTATTATAGTTATTAGCGATATAACAAATAGCAGGCAAGTATTGCTTCATTATAAATAACTTTTTAAATTTGAAGCTGGTAGTAAGAAGTTTAAAAACAAAATGTGTGATTATTGTATTTCACTTTTCTTTATAGTTGAAAAATGGCCAAGAGTATTAGAAGCAAATGGAAAAGGAAATGCAGGGCAGTTAAAAGAATACGTTACGGAGAAAAAGAACTTGAAAGATTGAAAAAAACTTTAGCCAATGATCCTCATTCCACCAAGGAAGAGAAGGTAAATTTTTTCATAAATTATCTGTAATAATATTCTGTTATTAGGATCGTCATAGGATTGTTTATATTATAGGATAAAGTGATGACTGATATTGAAGAAATTGCAAATGTTAAAACGGCCAAAGAAATTCAGGAATCTACATCACAGGATGAGAAAATGGATGAAGATGTTAAAAAAAATTTTAATACTAGAACGCTAAGGAATAAAGATGGAGCATATCCAATATGGGTTCATCCAAGAAAAATTAGGTCTGCCAAGAAAAATAAAGAGAATAAAAAGAAGAGGCTTAAGAAAAATAAGAAGTAATTTAAATTATCTATTGTTAAGCACTTGACACCATTAAGATTATAATTGTATTGTTTCTAATATATTAAGCTTGGACTGGTATCCTGTTTTATTTAGACATTGACTACGATGGAAACTAACCAAAATCTCTCATTTATGACAATAACCTAGAACCAATTCCTGTCTTTATAGCTGTCAAATGAGCCACACATACAGAATTTAACAAATTTGTTGAACTTTTGATGAAAGTATAGGAATGGATAACAGACGTTATATTTTGCATTTTAGTAAATACTAACATAAAAAATTTATGAGGAGTTACTTTATAAGCTCATTTTTAAACAATATTAAGCTAAGGAAAAATAAAGAAGCCCTTTTTGTATCTCATAAAAGAAAAATGCTTTTTTATTAAAATATGTACAGATGTAAAAATAAATTATCAGGTAAAAATCTCCGACTAAGTTTGTAGATATGCTAGTAGTAGTATAGTGATTTTTACTAACCCTATTTAAGGTCTGCGTAATATTAGTACTTATAAACGTCCTTGTGGTACTGAGGAGAAATATTTACTGTCTCACCACAACCATGCCTTTTTACAGCAATATCAACTTTTAAGTTGCCGATGTCTGTTGGATAGGAGCAAGACCTAATTATGTGGCCTACCCAAATACAGCCTTGGCCAAAAGTATTAGGTACCCCTAATAAACACACAAAACTCATAAAGATATTAAAAAAAAAGACTAATTGTTTTAACAATACTATAGGCAGCGCTATCAAATGCTAACTTAAACAATAGAACATCTCTTTTACAGGTTCCTAAAACACCTGACCCACAAAATTGCGATAATGAGGTTTTTTGAAAAATATTTTTATTGTTTTATCAGTCTTTACTACTTGTAGTGTTAAGAAGCTTCCATGCATGTTTTATTTGTGAACTGGACATTCTTATATTTGAGAAATGCCTAAGAAAAGTGAGCTTGGTATCGAGAAACGAATTAAAATTAAAACCCTACATGAACAAGGCAAATCCCAAGTAGAAATAGCCAAGTTAGTGAAATGTTCTCGGTGCGCAGTGCAATGTGCTATTAAAAGGTTTGTGGAGACTGGCTCCCATGCCAACAAAATGAGAACGGGCAGAAAACGTAAGACTAATGAGCGACAGGACAGAAAACTCATCTTATTAAAAATTGAAAAAAACATCATCTGAGCTCGCTACAACTCTGTCGGAAGAGATTGGGATGCCGATTAGTTCTCGAACGGCAAGGAGAAGACTGACAGAAGCTGGATTAAGAGGGTGCAAAGCCAGAAAGAAGCCTTGGCTTTCAGAGACCAATAGGAAGAAACGCTTATAGTGGGTCTGAAGCACCAACATTTTAGCGAAGAGGATTGGTCTAATGTCATATGGTCCGACAAATCCAACTTTGAGGTAAGTTTTTATATGGTTTATTTTAACAAATAACTACATACAATTACTCTTAATTTAATCCATTTTAGTCAAAATAATAACTCATTTTTTTAATTGAGTATTTTTTCTATTCTTACAGTTATTCTGAACGCCATGTGTGATTCGTGAGGCGGCGTGTCGGCGAGGAATACCATCCAGATTGCGTGGTATCTACTGTAAAACACGGAGGAGGAAGCATTATGATCTGGGGCTGCATGGCTGCTAAAGGTATCGACGAAATGTTCATTTGTGAAGGCCGCATGAACAGCCAAAAGTACATAAATGTACTAGAAACTGTACTGATGCCTTCGCTAACGCGCATTTTTGGCGACACTAATTTAGACGACATCAAATTCCAGCAGATAATGCACCTTGTCATAAATCAGCGGCTACGATGCGCTGGTTTAGAGACAATAACATTGTCTTGTTGAAGTGGCCGGCGCAGTCTCCAGATCTAAACCCTATCGACCATCTTTGGGGTATTCTGAAGCGTAAGATATGGGAGCATAGCATAACTAAAAAGCGCTTTGATGGATGAGTGGGATGCCATAAGTTCAACTGAATGTACTAGGCTTGTACGCAGCATGCCCCAAAGAATTGCTGCTGTAATTAAAGCTAAGAGCGGACACACCAAATATTAATTTATTTCATAATTTTACCTTAATATACGATTTTACAAAGCATACGAATTTAATTTTTTACCCTGAAACACAAGAAATGAAGTTAATTGTAGGGTGCCTAATACTTTTGGCCAAGGCTGTATACTCACAAAAAAGTATAATAGACCCTTTTGATGTACTATAAACATTTAAATCCCATGCACGCCTTTTTAACGTCCCACGTCTCGGAACACAATCGGTCATATGAGACATTATATACACGCTGATCGATAGCAAATCGATTTGTCGCGAAACGGTATCAAAAACAAGCAAAAGTGAAACAGACAGATGGCAGTAAAATTAGTTTTGGACAGACACCCAGATAACTGAACCGGCGCTAATTTTCTCCAGTAATTTGAACTTTCCACACCTTACATAGTATCGGATAGTACATTTTGATAACAAGTAAAAGGGTTAAATAATACAAGCAAAAGTTATATGCTCAAAAAACCAATTTAATTAACATTGAAAAGACATGTACATATTATTTATAAATACTTGAATTTTATTATAAAATTCCTCAAATTTATACAATATAATCATTAAGATATCTACAGTAATCGATCTTACAACTAAAAATTAAATAAATGAAATTTCCAAAATGGCCTCAATTCAAATAAAAAGAACACTTAAAACATGCTTATGTACACAAATCACAAAAGCTTATCACTCTTGTATCTCGGCTTCTTGCTGGAGCTGCACTGAAGTTTTGACAAAACATGATCGTGCCACAGATTCGAACAACCTAAAAATGAAATAATTAAATTAATTGATTATGATCATCACAGACGCGAGATCCTAGTGCCGTTGTGCCTGATTTAAAAATCGTACCCGACCACCCTGCCACGATTAATCAAAGTTGGTATGACGGTGCGACGGAGGAAATATTGCCAGAGGTAGACAGACCTTTGCGCATCCTTAATTATATTACATGTCGCACGAAACGCTCGCTGTAGAGAGTTTCCTATAGTTTTAACGCGTTTCTAAATTTGTGTTTTTCAGATTTTTTGTGGACATTAAGCCAATTATAGGCTGGAGATTTTTGCACATGCAGTGAGGGTCTATGCAACTGCAACTTAAAGTTTTCTCCATCTTTAAAAAAAAGGCGAAAACTCAATCTGCGGAAAGTTAATGGCGATCGTTTTCTGGGACTGTAAAGGAATATTGCTCATTAAATATAAAAAAAGGATCTACAATTATTGGTGATGCTTACGGAAGGACGAGCCAATACCTAAAGCTGACCATTAGAAAAAAAAATGTCCGAATTCATGGAGAACTAACCACTTTGCTGCTACACAGCAACTACAGAGTCCATAAAACTCGGACAGTTCAAACCATTGCCGAAAGCTGTAGATGCATTGAATTACAATATCCACCCTATAGCCCAGATTTAGCGCTCTGCAACTTTTTTGGTCCGAACATTTGAAGGAAGATCTCAGAGGTTGAAAATTTTTCTCAGATGATGAGTTAAAAGGCCCTGTAGCGTCATTTTTGGAGACGCAAATGAAGAATTTTTTTTTGAATGGAATGAAACAAATCAAGAAGCACTAAATTTGCACTAGTGTAGAGGATATTACATAGAAATACAAACGCATCGGTATTTAGAAATGTGTGTAGAATTTAAATATTTGAAAATATACAGGATGCTCTATTTAAAAATTCAAGTTTATTCTGCCATCCATTCTGTACATACAAAAACTAGTTAGTATTTACATTTCAACACTTCTTCAAATATGCAAGATAAAGGAAGAGTTAAAATATAACTAATAACTCTGTACCCATAATTGACTTTGTCAAATCAGAATGTTAACACAAAAACATAATAAGTAAAACACTATCTATTAATTTACACATGGTGTCCCATAAGCAAGTCCAAATTTGCTGGTGGTGACAAAAAGCGCCAACGTGGAGGGCGTTCGACTCTCAATTTGCGAAAATCCCGAACTTTTGAATACACAAACGACCAAGTGCCCTAAAGGAGCCCGCAATTTCATTTACATTTACCAACATCTTATTCGCGTATGCGGTACATTTCGACTTTAACGATCACGTCAACATGCGGATCTTCCCTCCGACAGATCTAAACTAAAGCATCAGAAGACCTATCATTTCCCTAAAGTGAAGACCGATGTCGCAAGGATGACAATAATCGGGCCGTATTTAGAGGACAATGCAAGCCGCACAACAATTGTGTATATTTTGTCCATTGATCTGTTTTTTTAACTACAAATATTTTACAATTAAACGTTTTTATGGGGCACCTTCGACTACAACTATTTTTTTATGTTAATTTATATTTTTCAACTTACTTTTCAATTTCAGGAGCACAATGGACGAACTGATGTTGCCAAAACTTGTACGTAGGATTCTTGATCAGTTCGATGAACGTGATCAACAGACCCCACGGATGTGGGCGGTTTACGATCAATCTTTCGAGTAACACTCGGGTGATCTGTTCCTGAATAACTTCCGTGTTAGCTTCGGCAAAAAGATACAAGAATGTACAGGAGAAGTAATGCGTGTGACTGTTTGGATATCTCAGCTGATTTGCCATCGCGTTGAAAAACAAGTACCTTCCCTCCGTATCTAAGTCTACGGTCAAATTCTGGAAAATATCCATGTGAGCGCTGTGTGCAATTGTTGACATGCTGGGAGTATGGCCCTGAAAATATAAAATGTATAAAATATAAAACCATCCAATGCAAAGGGAACAAGGCGGTTTTTTCAGGTATAGTACATAACATGTATAAAAGCTTCCAAAAAAAGTTTCTCTTAAGTTATAGTTAGTCTAGGCTCAGAGAAGTGAAGGTGCCTGACATCACCTCTTTATTGTGCAAAGTTAAGCTCCAAGTATCACTACAGTAAGTCAACTAAGTACATAATGGTTTAATTTGTGTAAATAACTATAGATTTAAAAACATGGATTTAATTTCCTCGACCGCTAGAAAAATTTAAATATATCGACTAATGCCTGGCGTCTGTCCCAGGCATACCTACAGAAATATTACAATATTCGAACAATATTAAATACATACAGTCGGTCATTAAGAACGAGTCGCATGTTGTTAATTAAAAAATGTATTTATTTAAAAGTTGTTTACATCATTCGACAGTAAAGAACTGCCATTAAAATGCTAATAATTCAGTAGTTCCTCGAGTTCCCATCAGCATCGTCGATCGCCTGGCATCTTCAATACAATACAATACAATATTTATTTCAATAAGTTTTTTACATTACATTACAATACATAAAGTTAATATAATTCAGGTATTTAAACATCATATCCTTATTGTCTACTATGGAATAAAAAACTTCACTAGACCATTCATTGGCCTGTATTCGAAGTATTTCATTCCTTGACCTGTATGGCAGTAAACCTATGTTCCAGAAGTTAAATATTCGTTTTAATACACATTTTACAAGTGAAAAGAACACATTCGATTATAAGAAGTATTCTATTATATAAGAAGGAGCACATGAGGGGAAACCCAAAGACGGAGCAACCACGAAAACCTATGAACCAGGGTTGCAGCCTGGTGAAGCAAAAGAAATCGAAAATTAGAATATAATATATATATATATATATATATATATATATATATATATATATATATATATATATATATATATATATATATATAAGAATAGAAAAGAAAATACAATATGAAATATAAGAATAGAAAATAGGTTGAGTTTTAGTTCTTAGTCTTTGGGGCATACTTTCGACGAAATTTTCCGTGTGTTCTTAGGGCAAATTTCTAAACTGCTCGAATAGCTGCTTTACTGTGTACCCTTTTCACTACGGAGCTCCTGTTTGATGTATGACGATACGTTCTCGATTGGGTTTGCATCTCCCTGTCCACTGGCTACACATTTTACTTCGATGTTTGGGGTCGTTAACCTCTTGAAGAGTCCACTCCTCATTTTTATCGACAAACCATCGTTTGGAGCCAAGTGGCCTTCATGTAAATCTGGAGAATTTTTCAGCTTTAAATTGTAGGTAAAAATCTCCCAAAACCTGTTTCTGAAAGACATCCTCAAACATGGATCTTCACAGAGAGCTTCATAGTGCGCTGAACCAATCGGTTATCGACCAAATTGACAGCATATTCGTGAGAAAGAGAACTCAGAACGCTACGAATGTTGACTCGACTGCTTCAAAGTAAATAATATTCTTTCTCAAAGTTTATGCTCGACGTAGGCCCACACGTTTTCAATCGGATTCGCGTCAGAAAATGGTGGCAGTTAGTCCAAGTGCCATAATGACAGATTGAAACTTCCAGCTGGTATACAGCTTGCTCCGATGTTCACAGAGTCGTTCTCTTCTTGCACGATCCAGTCTTTGTTTTTCAGAATGTACCAACCTTCGGCAGTCGGTAACATTTTTATAGATTTTAAACTACAAGCTACTCGAGTTGAACGTGAACAGATTTAAAGCCCCGAAAGCCATTTGTGACAGGCAGCTCCAAAGATGCACTTTAACTGGATGTGTTACGCTTCATTGCATCGACCTTCTGGTGGAGGTTAAGGAGTGATGACATAACTACAGATGCTTAGTCCGTTCGCTAAAGCGAGCCACGTCATCATGTGCGTCTTACTGAATAGGGGTTTCTTGATTATTCTACACTATTGTAAATTATAAGCATGGAGATATGTTCGAATAACTTTGTACAAAATATCCAAATTTTTCTTCTTCAATTTAACTCATCCTTGGACCAAAATCAAATTAGAATTCTCTGAACATATCACTATTTCAACCTTCTGGGACACTTTACCTATCGATCGAAATCTTATATTTAGCAGCTGGTGCGTCAGGCATTCTCGGACCTTTCGGGTGAGTACAGAAAAACACGGTGTCAGCGCGATGCGTCTAACATCGCATCAACGACGAAGGGTCCCTTTATACAATCACGAAATAATTTCGGCGATACCTATTACCACTTGGGCATAACGCCGCCTATACTCTTACTTGACTTACTGTAGAACTGTTACATTCAAAATACCTTTATTGGAAAAAGAAACCAAAACAAAACTTAAAGGGTAAGTATCTTAACAGTACCGAGATTTGCTACAGTCATTAATTTATGAAAGCGGGTGGAATACTGAAATTTCAAATCTAATTAATTTAACTCTGATTAGATGATATTTGGTTAAGGCATTAATTTTGGTGAAAACGACTTGTCTACAAGATGTTCCAATTTGGTGGAGGCCCTGTATATAAAAAACTAGACTTTAATGACTTACCTTGTTTCTAATGTAGGCAATAGCTTGAGTTCCCACATACAGTACCAGCGCATTCATCAGCGGAATATTGTATCTTACTCCAGGTTCATTAGAGACTTGCAGGTTACTTCTCAGTTCAGACAAAAACGTAACAGGTGCTCTCGCTTTCAAATACGAATCCAAATCTTTCTTAAACTGCGCCGGCGTAATCATCAGACTGATGTTAGTCAAAATTCGCGGAGCATACGAAATTTCAGGAAGCATGTCTACCTTTAAGTTAGGAATAAACGGATCGGGAAGCCTCATGGTTCGAGGGAACGCTGATAAAATCAAGTTTCTCATCTGGATACAATTGGGGGGAATAACGTCGCAAAATCCGTAATAATAATCGCACAAAAATTCGGGAAAATCGTGGAGGAGTACTAGCAAGACTCTAAGAGTTCCTTTGTATAGCATGGTGACTGGTTTCGCGAGCTCAGCGTTACGCAGGAAAGGTGCTAAATATTTGAATAAATCTATTAGGAGTTGAGCGTACAGAGGCCAGCATTTTTGTTGAGGAGTGGTGGCTAACATTCTGCCAATAAACACTCTGTGAGAGATTAATTCGAGCCATGCGTAGCAGAACCCTGCCGCCTTAGAAGGCCTCAAAATATGGAAAGTGTGGCAGTAAGCGGTAAGTACGTGAAAGTTGATAGCTTCAAGTACCGGCTCTGGTGCGTTCAACTCCAAGAAAAGCATCGTGAAAATTCGTTGATAAGGCATCTGGTGGAAATCAACGGTACGAGTATCGTGATCCTGCAATAAGCAACCGGCAACAATGCCCAAAACTTTATTCAAAAGATGGACTTTAGTAGTAGTATTGGCAGCATCGCCTGAATGTTTCACCAGCAAAGATACCAGTCGAACGAACGCGTCCAGAGTGTGATAGCACTTTGGACGTATTAGAGACATATTTGGACTAGTTTTGTCCTGTAGCGCCCTGTATACAGTTTCGACGCATAATTGAGTAGATAGTCTGAAGAACCGCGTTATCAAATCGTCGGTCTTCAAGATTCCGTGTAGGTTCATTTGATGTACGAACATACTGAAGGCCTTTGTCGAATCGCGACCTTGATGTTGCGAATTATAAATGCTAATCCACTCTCTTAAGAGATAGTCTGTTTTTTCCACTAAGCCTGGTGGATCTTCATAATTTGGTGCCCGGACCTGAAAATTATTATTTTTGAGATAATTGTATAATCAATAAATCTCGATGAACTCACAAACACGCAAACAAATGTTAAAGTTCGATATTTATGTGTTACATCCAGAGGAACATACCTGCAATATTCCATTATGAATGTGTACTGTAGGTCCCATTGGAGCACGGTCCCCAAAGAATGGTGTATCGTGATTTTGTCTTAATATATCCATCATATTTCCTAACCCCTCTGGAGGCTGTCTGGTGTGAGTTTGTATCTTAGCAAGAACCTCGACGGTATTGCAAAGATCGCTTTCAGTCACAAATTGGCCAGATCTACAATAAAATCAGATAAATAAATTCTAAAATTCAGATTTCTTATATCGACAAAAAAATTATATTCTGATCAATTCCTAGTAGAATTCAAATATGGTAACTTATCCCAGGCAAACCAATACACTTTTATTTTAAAGTGTATTTGACCAGGCCACATTCCACTTCATGCAGACAGACAAACTCTCAAAAGCCGACACGCTATAAAAAAGGCAGTTTGTTGTTGATGGGAGGCCGCTCGGACCCTGAAAGGTTGACGAAGAAGGCACTGCTTTCTGCGGATGGACCATGAGAGACTGACGGGGAAGGCAAATAGTTGGGGGAAACCATCTAAAATCTGCTTAAGAGCCTACTGCGATAGAAAAACTGCCGGCGTCATGTGGTTGGCGCATGGTCACTTAAGCCGGAAGGCGAAGTAGATAACGCTCTCTTGAATGAGATGCAGGACTGAGTTGAAGTGGAAAGTTCGAAAGCAGACACTAGCGAACATACTTCCCCTAATGGCACGAAGACATTCATAGAGCTGTTAAAGGTTTAGCAGCCTGTTGAGTTCATGGCTAGCGGCAAGTTAAAAGAAAAAAAAAGATTGTTAAAAGTTCGGATCCCACGTTAAACTGTAAGTCATGTCTAGTTCATATTATTTACACGTTAATTGAGAATTGGCAAAAAGGATTCCTCTGGTCTGCTTGCTTGGTAATACGCCTCCCCACCCATACTACTACTAATTCATTTACCTGTCATTAATGAGATAATGTTCCACCAACTGCATCGCGAAACTGACCCCCATATAATTCAAACCGTTTTCCAAACACTGAGCTAAAGCCATATCGTACTGTGGAACGTTCACCAAACCAGATTTAATAAGCGTATCTACAGCGTCGATGTTGTATCTCTGCTGCTCGTCGCGACATTCAGTTAAATATCTCGTTATGAGTTTGTTGGTCCACTGTTGATTGAAAACGCCTTGCATGGTTTTCAAAATTCTCACAATTACTTCCTTGAATCTCAGCACTACCGGATCGGTGTCGTTCAAGGTTGGTACCAGACAATCTTGTAGACTTTCCACGCACTTTTGGACGATCACTTGGGGCGGACTGACATCTCTAGTACGGACGAATTGTATCAAACATTCGTGAATCCGCAGCATGTTGGTGTTCATATGAGTGTACTGAGCTTGAGTACCTAGTAAAAGAAAAATACTGAAAGTACTACGTGGGGTGAAAAGACTTTCTGAGAGATGGCAGCACAAACGAAAAAAAAAACTATGAGTTTCAGTTAGTGTCAACTCTCGGAAGATTCGTGTAAAATTTTCATGATATATTGTCTATTAATTTGCGAGTTACAGCTGTTTAACTGACGCTACATTTGATTTTTGCCAAACGATGGAACAAAAAGAATTTCGTGTGTTGCTTAAACATTGCTTTTTGATCGGAAAAAGTACAGCCAGAACCCAAAAAAGACTGAGAAGTGTTATGGCACATCTGCTTCGTCGAAAGCAACTATATGTCGATGAGAATAAAACACTAACTTTTCAGTAAAATTTCCACTTTTATTGATTTTTATACTTGACACGTGTTTCACTAAATCATTAGGTTTATCAAAAGTATGGGTATGGAATGAAATTAACATTTTTCGATGGTTTCATAAGTAAACGCGATTATCATCTCTTTCTACACTTGAAAAGGTGGCTCCAGGAAAAGAGATTTGGCTCAAATAGAGATGTTTGGGAAAGACTCGACAAATCGTACTATATTAAAGGTATACAAATGTTGGAAGATCGCTGGAAAGAAACTATGTTGAAAAATAAAATCGATTTTCGACAAATACTTTTTTTTCTTTAAAAGTCTCAGGACTTTTCACCCCACGTAGTAGTTCATGCAACATGGGTTCAAATTTTAAATGCACTGAAAAGTGAAGTGTCCCATGATTAAAAACTAACGGTATCTCACTTACCAGTCAACTGAATAAATTGTTCAACATCTGAGATCAACTTTTCAAACAGTAAAGTTATGTCGTCGCTGCCCATTACGGTTTGATTTACAGGGAAAGGCGTAGCGGGATGAGGTTGTGGATCTAACGTTGCGATCGTCGAGTTCTGCATCATCAGAGCGGCGTCGCGCTCGCTTGGCAGGAAACCGGGTATATTCCTGGCAAATTCTTCATACACCGCCATTTGGGTGGCGGTTAAACCGCCTACTTTCAGTCGGATCGGTTCGGGCATGCGCTCGGCTTGGTAGGTCAGAGCGACGGCGTCGCAGTAACATCTAAAAAATAGTGCTCGAGTAAAATAAATTTAGATTACTTAATTAAGTTCACTTTTTTTTATGTTCGGTACATACTAATGAAGAATAGAAGATAGAGCAAAACAAGGCGTATCCATACTAATACACAGAAAACTGAGGAAATTCATAACCATCTGGGAACCGATTAGTGAAAGAATCATAAAGATGAATCTCAAAATACTAGGTAATAACACAACCTTACTGGGGGTATACGCTGTCAACGACGACGATCTGTCTAATAACAAGGATTCATTTTTTGAACAACTAAATGAGGAAATACGCAAAATTGGAACATCAAGAGAGATATTACTTTTGGGTGATCTAAATGGAAGAATAGGAAGGAAAGAACACGATAAAGTGGTAGGAAAATATGGCGAAGAAGTTACTAACGACAACGGAAGAAGAATTATAGAGATATGTGAACAAAACAACCTTACAATATTAAACGGACACTACCAACATAGGGATATTCATAAATATACGTGGAGACAAACAACAAGAGATTTAAAAAGTATTATCGACTATATGATAATACGTCAGAGATCTAGATTAAACTTCCTAGATGTAAGAGTCCAAAGAGGGGCTTCATGTGGCAGCGACCACTACCTCGTGAAAGGAAAGATAATCTCACGAACAACACGGGAAAGCAAACTGGAAGATACAAGTACACAGCACACAACAAGTGAAACAACAATAAGATATAATACAGACAGCTTACAAAATGAAAGTATCAGAAATCTATACAAGAGTAGACTGGACCAAAAGATACAACGGACGGGATTTGTTAATATAGCAGAAGAATATAAGTATATAAAAGAATGCCTACACGCAGCCGCACTGGAAGCATTAGGGTACCAAGAGAAAAGGGAAAAACAGCAAAAACCATATTGGTGGGATGAAGAAATTAAATACGAAATTGAAGAAAAACGGAAAAGCTATCACAAATACTTAAGTTCAAAGAGCACAAACGACAAAGTAAAATACAAAGAATCCCAAGCTAGAGTACGCAAAATGATTAGTGACAAAAAGAACAACCAATGGGAAAAGACATGCTCAAGACTCAACACTTACATAGGAGGAAGAAAAAGCACAGAAAGCTGGAGACTTCTTAAAAATATGAGAGCAGAACGGAAAAGAGAAATCTTCTCACCAATAACACCAGAAAAATGGAACCAATATTTTACAAATATGCTAACAGAAGATAGACCAGAGTTCAAAAGTACCCAACATGGAAACCCAAATATAGTTATACGAGGATCCCCAATAAGGATAACAACATCAGAAGTTAAAGAAGTATGTAAAACGCTAAAAAATGGTAGAGCTCCAGGACCAGGAAACATCCCAGGAGAGATAGTAAAATACGGAACTGAAAAACTATTTAGCGCTTTGAGGAACTTATTCCAAAGATGCATTAACACATCAGAAGTACCCGAGGAATGGAAAATATCATACATATCAACAATTCATAAGAAAAGGAGACAAAAATAATTGCGATAACTATAGGGGAATAACGGTTACAGGATCTATTAGCAGAATATACGGAAAAATACTTAAAAATAGAATAGAAACGGAATACACGGACGTAGAAGCTGAAAAACAGGCAGGCTTTAGAGCAGGAAGATCCACAATAGACCATCTCTTCTCACTGACACAAATCCTAGAAAAGAAAACCGCATTTGATCAGGAAGTCCATCTCTTGTTTGTTGATCTAAAAAAGGCCTACGACAGCGTGCCCCTAATGAGATTGTGGGAAACACTACAACAGAGTAATGTAAGCACCGAAATAATTAAAGCCGTAAAATCCTTATACCAAGACGCAAGAAGTAGTGTGAAAACCAAATATGGTATAACAACAGGGTTCCCGGTCACAAAGGGTCTCAAACAGGGCTGCTGTATATCCCAACGCTATTTAAAATCTATTTGGAGAGTGCACTGAAGAACTGGAAAAGGAAATGCAGCAGTATGGGATTACCACTGGATGACGATACTACATTGTACACGCTATCATTCGCAGATGACCAGGTAGTAGTCGCTCAGGATATCGATGATATGGAATACATGACACGAAAACTTATGGATGAATATGAAAAATGGGGCCTAGAAGTCAATATTAAGAAGACCGAGTACATGTGCGTCGGAGGACAACAGCAGGACTTCAAACTGGCCACGGGACACACCATCAAACACTGTGCCAGTTATAAGTATTTGGGAACGAGAATATCTAGGGACGGAACACTGGAAGAAGCAATATTCGAGAGGAATATCCAAGGAAGAAAAGCGATTGCAATGTTTAATAGTATACTATGGGACAAAAACATAACCATTGAAAATAAGAAGAGAATTTACAACTCAATAGTGAAAAGTATAATAACTTACAGCTCCCAGGTGTGGCCATTAAAGGAAAGAACAGAAAAAATACTAAAAGCTACAGAAATGGATTTCTGGAGACGAGCAGCCAGAAAATCCAGAAAAGACCGCATACCAAATGACACGATAAGGCGAGCTTTAGAAATAAAGCACGATATAGTGGACGAAATCAGAACCCAACAGTTGTTATGGTACGGACATGTACAGAGAATGTCACAAGACCGACTGCCTAAAAAGATTTTAAATTGGAACCCTCATGGAAACAGAAAGCGAGGAAGACCACGCCAAAGCTGGAGAGCAGGAATCAACAAGGAAGTACTAGAGAGAGATCTGGAGGAGGAGGGATGGAGAAACCGGGAGGAGTGGAAATTAGGCATCGGAAGACGGAAGACGTTATAAAACCGATTGATATATATATATATATATATATATATATATATATATATATATATATATATATATATATATATATATATATATATATATATATATACATACTAATGCATCAGCATAAGATACAAAATACATGTGATCCAAAAAAAAAAGATAATTTTCTTTTCCACCTAAAAAAAAGGTTAACCTCTACAGGTTTTTACCCCCCAAAAGGAATATTATACACATTATTAGCCGGTGGTACCTTGTTTAGAAAGAAATATGATTTTTCCATTAAGAGTTGATATTTTGAAATATCCAGCCATTTCCTCAATTACCTAAGAAAATTTTAAGCCGAACTTACCTCCCCTCCTTTCTAGCTCTTCTTCTTAGCTCGTATTCGCTACATAATCGCTTATCAATCTCGGGAATAGCTTTTTCAACGGCAGTCTTTTGGACGACCGCGCAAGCCAATTCCATGTTATCATTGGCAACAATGCTGGCAGCCTGTTCGATCATTTCCTTCTGTTGAACGCTAGGGGTGACAAAATTAGCGTTTAAAGCTTGTTTCAAGTGGGTGTTTATGGAAGTTAGTAGTTGATCGCGACAGGTGATCATTGCCATGCCTGCGGTGAGATTTCTGACCTGAAACACGAAGAATATCAGATAGCGATATTTAGTTTTTAAAATTTACTACGATTTTTCTGGCACACATGCAAACAGGAGCTAAAATTGAAAAATAAAAAAGTATAATTTTTTAGAAAAATATTTGGAATTATTTATTACACAGCCCCACAAAAAAAAAAAGTGGGGTATACTTTTGATGCGATATATCAGATCCGTAGTATTTTTGCCCGCTGATCACGAATCTGACGTCAGAATATCGCCATCACATCTCAATTTTTTTCTAACCTCAAAAAATACGAGGCTGGTTTGAAAAGTCCGTGCAAAGTCCGAGAGAAGGCACCACCGGCGCGTATCGAGGTCATGTTTAGTCAGTAGCATCTCTTGAATGAACGCACACCAAGTTTCAGCCATATTGGTCTATTTCTTTGTGTTTGGCATTCGTGTGAATCAAGGAAGTCGAGTGATTTTCAAGAAATGGACGAAAAAGAATTTCGTGTGGTGATTAAACATTACTTTATGAAAGGCAAAACGCCTCAGGAGACTAAAGAGAAGCTTGATAAACATTATGGTGACTCTGCACCTTCGATTAGAACAGTTTATAAGTGGTTTCAAAATTTTCGGACTGGCCATATGGGCACAAGTAACGCTGAACGTTCTGGACGGCCTGTGGAGGTTACGACTCCAGAAATCATTGATCAAATCCATGATATGGTGATGGATGACAGAAGAGTTAAGGTGCGTGAGATTGCTAGTGCTGTGGGCATCTCGACTGAACGGGTACGTAATATTTTGCATAAACATTTGGACATGAGAAAGCTATCCGCGATTGCTCACGCTTGACCAAAAACGGACTCGTGTGAAGTGTTGCAAGGATGGTTTGCAGCTGTTCCAGAAGAATCCGGAGGACTTTAAGCGTCGTTTCGTCACTGTGGATGAAACATGGATACATTACTATACTCCTGAGACCAAACAACAATCTAAACAATGGGTTACCAAGGGGGAATCTGCACCAAAAAAGGCGAAGACCGTTCCTTCGGCCGGAAAGGTTATGGCGACTGTCTTTTGGGATTCGCAAGGGATAATCCTCATCGACTATCTGGAAAAGGGTAAAACTATTACAGGTGAATATTATTCATCGTTATTGGACCGTTTGAAAACCGAGCTGCAAGAAAAACGCCCGCGATTGGCCCACAAGAAAGTCCTTTTCCATCACGACAACGCACCAGCACACACCTCAGCAGTTGTGGTCGCAAAATTAATGGAAATAGGATTCCAACTCGTTTCACATCCCCCCTATTCTCCAGACTTGGCTCCCTCGGACTACTATTTGTTCCCCAATTTGAAGAAATGGCTGGCGGGACAAAAATTTTATTCAAACGAGGAGGTGATTGCAGACACTAATGGATATTTTGCAGACTTGGACAAATCCTATTATTCGGAAGGGATCAACAAACTAAAACATCGTTGGACGAAGTGTATAAGCCTAAAAGGAGACTATGTCGAAAAATAAAAAAGGTTTACCCCAAACACATAAGTAGTTTTTATTTTTGCACGGACTTTTCAAACCAGCCTCATAGGTAAAAATTATTAAAAATTAAGAAAAATATACTCCTAAAAAATTGATTCAAGCTTTTTCATGAATCCAAAGATGTATTAATATGTATTCGGACACGCTAAGCTAATATTCATCGGTTGGATTAAGCCATACAGTTCTGTTTTCTTTCTAACCTCAATAAATCAGACAGATATAGTGCTTCTCGAATGCAAAAACGAATTCAAATTAAAATTCAACCGATTCTTACCAAATTTGGTACACGGGGTTTTTTTGGGTTGCTGATCATGAATCTGAGGTCGGATTTGCAAAATTCAAAATGGCGGATCCAAGATGCGGACAAAATTTTTGAAAACCAACCGATTCCTACCAAATTTGGTATACAGTTGGGGAATCCTCAAACCTGATACTCTTAAACCCTAAACCCTGAAACCTTAGACTCCCACACCCTGTAACCTCAAAAAATAGACCTCAATAACCCTGCAACTTTAAAAATGAGACCCAATAAACTCAAAACCAGGACTTTTAAACCACATACTCTCAAATAGTAGACCCTTAAGCCCTAGAATTGCGAAGGTTAGACCCGCGCCTAACTTTCCTTTTTTTGGCTGTATCTTGTTCTTTTTTCCGCGAATGACCTATTCAAAGGCTTTCTGCCCAAACGCTTTTGAGGACTTGTTTCTCTTTTTAGCGACCAGCAATAGCGCTAGCATATGGTCATCCCATCGTCCTTGATACCGATTTTCTATGATTTTCAGATCTTGGTGAAAACGTTCCCCTTGCTCCTCACTGTAGTCACCAAGATTATAATCTTGGAATCTTAGAAAGAAAACAGAACTGTATGGCCTAATCCAACCGATGAATATTAGCTTAGCGTGTCCGAATACATATTAATACATCTTTGGATTCATGAAAAAGCTTGAATCAATTTTTTAGGAGTATATTTTTCTTAATTTTTAATAATTTTTACCTATTTTTTGAGGTTAGAAAAAAATTGAGATGTGATGGCGATATTCTGACGTCAGATTCGTGATCAGCGGGCAAAAATACTACGGATCTGATATATCGCATCAAAAGTATACCCCACTTTTTTTTTTGTGGGGCTGCCTTATCGATATATAAAAAAAAATTAAAAGTGACTATTGGATCTAATTTCAACAGATAGACAAGCATTAATAAATTAAACTTTTTTTTGCTTAAACTAATGCTAAGATTTTGTTCGCAACTATGAAACTGACGTATATGAGGTACATTTGAAAATTAAGTGGCGATCGGTTACAAATAAAGACTGGTAACACGCACTACTCCACGCAACCCCACAATCAAAACAATTAAAAAATTCGAAATGGAAACTGTCATCCAGTTCTGATCTTGCACCCTGTGACTACCACTTCTTCCTACACCTCAAGAACTGACTTGTATCTCAACAATTCGAAGAAACTGAAGAGCTAAAAACCTCAATATAAACATAGCTGACATCTTAGGCCAAGGAATTCTATATGGAGGATTTGTTTTATGATTTAAATTATTATGTGAATGGTGCCAATGTATAAAATTAAAGCAACTTACATGTCTTTGATTGTGTTAGCCGATACTTGTTGGAAATTCATAATAAAATTATATAAAAAACAACACTATGTTTTAATTTCCAATATATTTAAAGTCACTTGACAATTGTTTCACCATACGATGGCTTCTTCACAAGTAAATAAGAAACAAAAATATTTGGTAGTAATCCTGGTTATATAGTGCTTAAAACTATCCTTAATTATCTAAGATTATGCTAATCATTTTATTATATTATTTACAGACAGAATTATTTTAAGAATGCAAATCTGTGGTACTATTTCCGAGAACTAATAAAGATTAAGTAAGGGTGAATGGTTTAAGTCTACCTGTTCGTTTAATAATTGATTGGAGTTTTTCCGTTTGTTAATTTCAAGACATTCAAGCAAATTTAATTTTTTAGATTTATTTTCTACATGTAGGATTTTCAAAATCATCATCAAAATTATGGGATTCGTTTATCATATGGGTTGCGTAATGTGAATTGTTCTTATTTTTTAAATAATTATGTTTATGTTCTTTAATGCGCGTTTGAAAAGATATACCAGTTTGTCCAACGTAGGTTTTAGAACAAGATCCACAATTTAATAGATAAACTCCTGATTTTAAGGATTTCTTAGATTTGGTTTTGTTATTCAAAATTATACTCCCTAAAGAATTACTAGTTTTGAATGTTATTTTATTGTTCTTTTTTATTAAATGTTTGGAAATTGTTCTAGTCATTTTCCCTGTGTATGTGAGTGTACTAAATTTTCCTTTTTTTGTCATTAATTGTGGGATAAATTAGAGAGATTGCTTGTTTAAAGGATTTTTTATTCAAGATATTATCTATAATGTTGGGGTCATATCCATTATTAACTGCTATTTGTTTGACTATGTGTGTCATAGGGATATGTAACAATCTATGTATGAAAGAGTTAAAAGCTGCCATTTTTTGAGGATAAGGGTGGGATGAACTATTGTGTATGACTGTGTCAGTATGTGAAGGTTTGTGAAAAATAAACACGATTTCTCGAATTTTCACAAACCTTCACATACTGACAGAGTCATACACAATAGTTCATCCCACCCTTATCCTCACAAAATGGCAGCTTTTAACCCTTTCATACATAGATTGTTACATATCTCTATGACTAAAACTAATTTTAACAAAGAATTCAACATAATCAAACAAATAGCAATTAATAATGGATATGACCCCAACATTATAAATAATATCTTGAATAAAAAATCTTTTAAACAAGCAATCTCTCTAATTTATTCCACAATTAATGACAAAAAAGGAAAATTTAGTACACTCACATACACAGGGAAAATAACTAGAACAATTTCCAAACATTTAATAAAAAAGAACAATAAAATAGCATTCAAAACCAGTAATTCCTTAGGGAATATAATTTTGAATAACAAAACCAAATCTAAGAAATCCTTAAAATCAGGAGTTTATTTATTAAATTGCGGATCTTGTACTAAAATCTACGTAGGACAAACTGGTAGATTTTTTGAAACTCGCATTAAAGAATATTATCATAGTTATTTAAAAAATAAGAACAATTCACATTACGCAACCCATATAATAAACGAATCCCATAATTTTGATGATACGTTAAAAATCCTACATGTAGAAAATAAATCTAAAAAATTAAATTTGCTTGAATGTCTTGAAATTAACAAACGGAAAAATTTCAATCTATTATTAAAGGGAGAGGTAGACTTAAACTATTCACCCTTACTTAATCTTTATTAGTTCTATGAAATAGTACCACAGATTTGCATTCTTAAAATAATTCTGTCTGTAAATAAAATAATAAAATGATTACAATAATCTTAGGTAATTAAGGATAGTTTTAAGCACTATAAAACCAGGATTACTACCAAATATTTTTCTTTCTTATTTACTTCTAAAGAAGCCATTGTATGGTGAAACAACTGTCAAGTGACTTTAAATATATTGGAAATTAAAACATAGTCTTGTTTTTTATATAATTTTAACTATGTATGTATTTGCAACCACTAATGAATTTTTTTTTGATCAGCACTTACTTTTGAAACGCGCTGCATATAGAAAATTTCCCCGCTTTTCAAATTCTTCCAGTAAATAATTGGTATCTATTGCCATTTTATTCCTATTAAATCATGTTCTTAGAAAAATATGCCCTATATAGCTCGTTAAGCTAATGCCTCTACCACATTATTTTAAAATATTTAAATAATAAAATAATAAATAAATGAAATATTAAGATATTTTAACCAATACAATTGGTTAAATTTGCTACAATAAAGATGGTCATGATTGTTTTCGTGAATAAACAAATCTCTTGGTAACTAACCCTACCCACCATGTAATGTGCAGCCAAACGCATCCGATCCTCGTCTGGTTCCAAGGCAAAGTCCTTCCGTATAATATGCTCGCACGTCTGTATTGCAATCTTGATCGACCGATCGACGACCGGAGCGATCCATTCTTGTATAGCCCTTTCGATCGAGGTTTTGACCAAAGGTTTCAACTGAGGTTGAGTTTGGAACAGCAATATGGTCGGAGATATGATCGTGTGAGTTTGTATCGCTTGCATACCATTAATTTGAACATCGGCGTAACTGAAACGTGGTTCTGGAGGAGCAGCCAGAGCCGAAGTTGGGGTGGTGCTAATGTTTTGCATAACCTGTAAAAAAAAGATTTTTGTTTTTTGAATTTTTGAAGTTCTTTGCGTCGGGACTAAGTGTAATTTTAGGGTAATTCTTTTAAAACTTTCACATAGGCTTCATATGGCCAACTTATTGATTTTAATGAGTGCTATTATCTATTAAAAAAAAGTTCTAACTTAAAGAACACTCTGTATACATACAAACGCGCAGATTTATACAAAAACCTCTCAAAATTGTAATTGGGCATTTTTAAAAGTAGCAGCAGTAAAAATATATTCAAAAGGGATCTGAAAGCAAATATAACCATTAAGTGATTTTATTTGCCTGCAATTTTTGAAAAAATCGACTGTTTCTTTTGCTTAAATGACGTATTATAGTCCTAAAAAACATATCAGTCTTATTTTAGATTGCAATTTTTTTTTAGCTTTTAGTACTTAATTTGTGAAAGAAGTCGTAGTGCACGAAAAGGTGTTTACTTTGCGCGCAGCCTGTTGGAGTGATTTAGCTTAGTTGGTATATTTAATCTATCACTAGCGGCTCATACTTTCTTAAATTAAGTATAGTTAGCATCATTACGTCTTTATTAATACGTTAACTACCATGCCTATTTTCTTCCACATTATGTTTACGACATACAGTACCATTCCGACAAATTTTAAACGAATTCTTCTCCAGACTACGTTTTTTAAATCGACCGGTAGCATAACTTCAACAATTTACATCCGATTCACTTGAGCTCTTAATTATAGCTTCTTAATAAGATTCTCCAGGGAAGTACTCACGATTATTAGGATTATTCAATTACTGTGCCGATTTTTATGACAAAAATGAAAATTTTTTTCAAACTTCCACAACTTTTTGAAAAACTGATGTTTTTCAATAATCATGAATACTTCTCTAGCAAAACTAATGTATATAATAAAAAAAAATATATTTGTTTGCTCTAGACGGAGAATTAAAGTTGTTCTACTGTCGGCAGCGGAAAACCTCCAAAAACAGATGCCTCTGTTCTGCGTGTTAGTGTGCCGCCATTTTGTCCAATACAATAAAATAAAAAATTATGTTGTACATTTTAATATGCAGATATTAAAACCTTAAAACAGATTTTTTTGTTGCTTGTATAGTAGAGTGTAAAGAAATTCTCAAAAAGAATCTATTTTTCCTAATGTAATGAAAGACTGATTTTGTCAATTTCCACTTTATTTAGTTTCACAGAAACTGTATGACGCGTTTCGCTATACTATAGCTTCGTCCGATACAAAATGATATTTGAATATTAATGTTACATTTATACAAATACCGTGAGGTAGATAGGTAATAAAATTAATACTATATGCTAATGAATATTGCTGGGAAATCCATTCTGAATATTAATTGTATGAGTCGAGTAAAGGTGAGTTACCATGGGTCAGACAGGTATCTTTTTGTTCGTTTAAGATGATGTCCGAATTTTTAATTCTATTTATTTCTAAATTTTCTAATAGGTTTAATTTGACGCCTTTGTTTTGTATGTGTAAAATTTTAAATTTATCGTCAAAAAGATGATTTGATTCTGTTAAATGATTACTGTAAGCCGAGTCGGTTTTGTTTTTTAAATAGCTTCTTTTATGTTCTGAAATCCAAGTTTCGAATGAGCGACCTGTCTCGCCTATGTAACTTTTATGACAAGAACCACAATTCAACTGATACGCTCCAGATTTTTTTGATCTATTTTGTTTTACCCTTGCGTTTTTAATGAATTTTCCTAACGAGTTGTTTGTTCTAAAAGCTATGTTGATATTATATTTGTTTAAGTAATTTTTAATTATCTCTGACGTGTTACCAAAATAGGTTAAAACATTATATTTTTTCCCCGCGTTTTCTTTCTTGGGGTATACTAAAAAAATAGCTTTATTTTTTTAATTTCTTGTTTAGAAGAAACACGGTGAGATTCGCAAAGAATTATATATTTTTCCTGCCTGTTAGGTAGATGTAATTCCTTAAACTCATAAACATTACTATAAAATCAAATTCTTACCGGCGAACTGGCCGCCTGCCCGGGCAAAATATTGGCCAACTCCGGTTCGGCCATGCTGCCGCTCTGATTTTCTTGCGAAGAAGATAAACTTTGTTCCTTTTTAGCCGGTTGTGAGAGCTGGTATTCGATTTTTCTAATCCTCTCGGGGTCTTTCAAGTAAACGGTCGGTTTGAGCTGGGCGACGTCAATTTCCAAATTCTTACATAAAACCTACAAAAAAATGGGAAAATAATCATTGAGATCGCAATTAATGAATCGCTATTTATTCCCATCGATTGAACTCCTAATTGGAGAAATTCGGAAATTGCAAGAAATTAAGATTTACCTCAATCTCAAACTTTAGGGTCAATTTCAAATCGGGTTCTGAGTGAAGTTCAGCAAGCACATTCATCAATGCCATTGTCCACGGGTTGGGGGGCTTAAATACCTTACTCTTGGCACACGACTCCAGCACCTGAAATAACATAAAAAGGTTTCAATTGATCATAATTGGGTTTCAATTCCATTATTTTTTCGTCTGAACAACTACTACATCTACAGATATCTCTCGCCTTTTAATATTTATATTCTGATATTGACTAAATAGATATTACATCCTACCCAGCAGTAATATCTGTAAATTGCATTCCTGCGCTTAGGTTCATCACGGGCCTACTGACGAGATCATTAGGTAGTCCCAACAGGTATGGAAGGAGATCCATAGACATGGTGAAATTTGCAAAGAATAATCTCTCTTCTTCAGTTAGAGCAGGGGAATACAATTCATAAATTGTAAACTTACCTTGGCTACAAAAGGCACCACATAGAGCAACTCTTGCTGACCCTTATGGTATGCCTCCACCAGTAACGACTTCAAATCGAGTTCAATCTGTAAAATCGGCTTGTTCCGGGTCAAAGTGAGCATCCCTAGCCAGTGCCCCAGATTTTTTAACAGCGACCTGTCCGAAAAGTTAGCTATTGCTTTGTCTGATCTAAGCAAGACTCTGATATTCCTGAAAAAAGTAGTAAATGTAAAAATATGGAGTTTTTTTATTTATTTATAAACAAAAACAGACATGCACTATTTATTTGATTAAGTGTACAAATTAATTCGTTGCCTTTAAAGCAAGGATCTCAAGACTCAAATTTAAAATCAAACTTTCTTGCCACTTTTACGTTTGGAACTACCAATCCTAAAGAGGCAACAGATGTTCGAGAAGCAGCATTTGGGGCGATGCATTTTAAACGCAATAAAATATGTCGTAGCTGGGCAAAAGATTTATTCCACTTTGGGAGAAGGTGCTGCGACGCATTAAATGAGAAAATATGGTACTGGCGATTTCAAAGCGGCAACTTTGATCTTTTGGATCGGCATAGATAACACCAGGTCATGCACACGGCAAAAACAACGAGGAATTTTATGTTTTCTTCGGAATGATAAAAAGTATTTCTTTGTTATCAAGTATTTCTAAATCGTTTGAGTTTATAATAACGAACGAAATGTTTAACATCTTCAAACATATAAGTCAAAAGAGCATAAATTCTTTACAAGTCAACTACAACTAATTTGGCCATATTTCAGCACATTATTAGTAAAAATATAGAAGGTGGACACCAGATTGACTACGTGAACACTGACTTCTTTAAGGCTTCTAATAGCATGTCACATATATTTTACTTCTCGAGAAGTTTCAGGCACATTTTGTGGTTCTTAGTTGGGCTGGATACCGTCATACCTGACTGACAGAGTTCAGGTGGTTAAGTTTCCTCACGAGATGTTAGTGTGACCACAACCGTGGATCATGGTTCTCATTTGGAACCGATGTTGTTTCTATTACATATTAATGAAATAGTGTTTATGTTGAAAACGTATCAATGATTTTCCTACGCCGATGACCCAAAATTGTTGTTGTGGTTGTGAAAAATCTGAAAAATTTTCAGTCAATTCAGCCAGATCATGTTGATCTTATTATTTGGTGCAAAGCTAATAATAATGGCTGAACCCGACATAGTTATGGTGGGGCACTCCATTCCGCTAACATCATCACTCAATTTGATGGGCGTTAATTTGGGAGCAAATATGTCCTGGCATGAGCATGTTGCAGGCATAGCAAGGAGAGCTTCTCAAAAATTGGGAATATTATTTTGAACCAGAAAGCTTTACACTCCACAACAACTATTAATTCTTTACAAAGCTCAAATTCGACCAACTATGAAATACTGCTCCCATGTTTGGGGCTCCGCTCCCAAACATACACTGCATTTGTTGGATTCTATTCAGAGAAGAGCTGTTCGTCTGATTAGAGACCCGGAACTTACCGGCGGCCTTGATTCGCTGGAACATCGAAGAACGGTTGGCGACTTGAACCTATTCTACAAGTATTTTCATGGAAAGTGTTCGGAGGATGTGGCCCGTTTGATTTCTTCCAGAGCGGTGCATGTTAGAAATACACGTCGCGCTGATACTTCACATCTGTATGAGATTCAGCTTATTACTCCTCGTACAACGCTTTTCAAGCAGTCTTTTATATGGAGAATATCATCCCTTTGGAATAATTTGCCCAGGACTGTGTTTCCCACCGAGTACAATTTACAGTAATTCAAGAACAACGTGAATCGCTTTTTCCGCACACGTGTCGCTCCTGTAGCGCTTTAGGGACCTCCCTGCAGCATGTGTGCTAGACCCATAAAAAAAAGTGTAAAGTAATGAAATTTCGTTGGGCCTATTGAGTTTATCAATGTAATTAATGGTTTCAACGTTTATGTATAATTGGTTTTACAGATTCAAAAATGTTAGGTTTTTTTGTCGCAACAACGCCCTAATAACATTTATTCTTCTCTTTGTTATATTGTCATATATACTCGATAAATCTCTTTATTACACTAAGAAGTATAGCAAAGCCCAAGACCCACATGTCCAAATATAAATTTAATGGAGTTTCTCGTTAATATACTGAACTTGATCCGAAAGGAATTCAAGACAAAATAAAGTCGATAGGGACGTTAAAGGGATCAGAATTAGAACTTGTGTGTTTAAATTATATTTCAGAGGATTTTGGGTTCAACCTCACAGCATCCATCAAAAACACAATAAAGCAAACAATAATACCTGAATGTTTCTTTTACTACCATCTTGCAAAGTTCTGGCATATTCAGTTGATCCAAACAGTTTGAATACAAATTATGAAAGTTGAACTCGATGGACGCTCGTTTCATAACAAGATATTGAGCCAACCATGGGTAGTAGTCTTCCGAAACGAGCTCCCTGAGCTCGTCACACTTCGTTTTCAGATTGAGCTGACTCAGATTATTAAAGATAAACGCTATCTTGTCTTGCAATGCTTCCGGCGGAGCAATGGCCTTTTCTTCCTTTTCGGTGGCCACTAGGAGAGTGTCAATGTTAGTGGCGTTCGCGATCGACGGTCTACTGCCCAAGGTACTGGCTGGAGTCGTACTCGTTTTGCTGGAAACGGTACTGCTTACTGTCGAGCTGCTCTTGTAAACTTGCGTTACTGGGACGTTGGGGGGTGCTAGCATAGCTGCAAGACTAGCCGGTAGGACGGGGCCTTCCGGTTTGGTGGGCGGTTCCATGCCCTGCAGTCCGTATTCGACGTATTCTTGTAAATGTTGAGGAAAATCGCTAAAAAAATATTATAATAAATTGTAAATTTCACAAATGAAAAATAACTGATGCAAAACCTTATTCTTGGTTTGCAATAGATAAATGTAGAAAACCTTCTTTAAAAAAATGATACATTTAGTCCCTCAAAAGTACAATTTGCTTGAATTTTAAAATTTATTATATATATATATATATATATATATATATATATATATATATATATATATATATATATATATATATATATATATATATATATCAATCGGTTTTATAACGTCTTCCGTCTTCCGATGCATAATTTCCACTCCTCCCGGTTTCTCCATCCCTCCTCCTCCAGATCTCTCTCTAGTACTTCCTTGTTGATTCCTCCTCTGCAGCTTTGGCGTGGTCTTCCTCGCTTTCTTTTTCCATGAGGGTTCCAATTTAAAATCTTTTTAGGTAATCGGTCTTGTGACATTCTCTGTACATGTCCGTACCATACCAACTGTTGGGTTCTGATTTCGTCCACTATATCGTGCTTTATTTCTAAAGCTCGTATTATCGTGTCATTTGGTATGCGGTCTTTTCTGGATTTTCCGGCTGCTCGTCTCCAGAAATCCATTTCTGTAGCTTTTAGTATTTTTTCTGTTCTTTCCTTCAATGGCCACACCTGGGAGCTGTAAGTTATTATATTTTTCACTATTGAGTTGTAAATTCTCTTCTTATTTTCAATGGTTATGTTTTTGTCCCATAGTATACTATTAAGCATTGCAATCGCTTTTCTTCCTTGGATATTCCTCTCGAATATTGCTTCTTCCAGTGTTCCGTCCCTAGATATTCTCGTTCCCAAATATCCCAAATACTTATAACTGGCACAGTGTTTCATGGTGTGTCCTGTGGCCAGTTTCAAGTCCTGCTGTTGTTCTCCGACGCACATGTACTCGGTCTTTTTAATATTGACTTCTAGGCCCCATTTTTCATATTCCTCCATAAGTTTTCGTGTCATGTATTCCATATCATCGATGTCCTGAGCGACTACTACCTGGTCGTCTGCGAATGACAGCGTGTACAATGTAGTATCGTCATCCAGTGGTAATCCCATACTGCTGAATTTCCTTTTCCAGTTCTTCAGTGCACTCTCCAAATAGATTTTAAATAGCGTTGGGGATATACAGCAGCCCTGTTTGAGACCCTTTGTGACCTGGAACCCTGTTGTTATACCATATTTGGTTTTCACACTACTTCTTGCGTCTTGGTATAAGGATTTTACGGCTTTAATTATTTCGGTGCTTACATTACTTTGTTGTAGTGTTTCCCACAATCTCATTAGGGGCACGCTGTCGTAGGCCTTTTTTAAATCAACAAACAAGACATGGACTTCCTGATCAAATGCGGTTTTCTTTTCTAGGATTTGTGTCAGTGAGAAGAGATGGTCTATTGTGGATCTTCCTGCTCTAAAGCCTGCCTGTTCTTCAGCTTCTACGTCCGCGTATTCCATTTCTATTCTATTTTTAAGTATTTTTCCGTATATTCTGCTTATAGATCCTGTAACCGTTATTCCCCTATAGTTATCGCAATTATTTTTGTCTTCTTTCTTATGAATTGTTGATATGTATGATTCCTCAGGTACTTCTGATGTGTTAATGCATCTTTGGAATAAGTTCCTCAAAGCGCTAAATAGCTTTTCAGTTCCGTATTTTACTATCTCTCCTGGGATGTTTCCTGGTCCTGGAGCTCTACCATTTTTTAGCGTTTTACATACTTGTTAAACTTCTGATGTTGTTATCCTTATTGGGGATCCTCGTATAACTATATTTGGGTTTTCATGTTGGGTACTTTTGAACTCTGGTCTATCTTCTGTTAGCATATTTGTAAAATATTGGTTCCAGTTTTCTGTTGTTATTGGTGAGAAGATTTCTCTTTTCCGTTCTGTTCTCATATTTTTAAGAAGTCTCCAGCTTTCTGTGCTTTTTCTTCCTCCTATGTAAGTGTTGAGTCTTGAGCATGTCTTTTCCCCCATTGGTTGTTCTTTTTGTCACTAATCATTTTGCGTAATCTAGCTTGGGATTCTTTGTATTTTACTTTGTCGTTTGTGCTCTTTGAACTTAAGTATTTGTGATAGCTTTTCCGTTTTTCTTCAATTTCGTATTTAATTTCTTCATCCCACCAATATGGTTTTTGCTGTTTTCCCCTTTTCTCTTGGTACCCTAATGCTTCCAGTGCGGCTGCGTGTAGGCATTCCTTTATATACTTTATATTCTTCTATATTAACAAATCCCGTCCGTTGTATCTTTTGGTCCAGTCTACTCTTGTATAGATTTCTGATACTTTCATTTTGTAAGCTGTCTGTATTACATCTTATTGTTGTGTGCTGTGTACTTGTATCTTCTTTATTAACCAAATCAAATAAATAAAATACTGAACAAATCTAGCTAAAGTACCATCTAACGCCAATGTTATCACAACTCTTGACGCAACGTTAACTCACCTGAAATGTGGAATAGCCCTGACGTGTTCACAATACTTGTGATACTCTTTCAAACGGCTCTTGAATCGATCTAGCGCAGCAATACCAAAATAATACATCTTCGATCCCTCTGGTTTCTTCAACGCCTCAAGTACGAATCGGAGAGCTAATCCCAACGTTACGTAAGATGTCACTATGCCGCGTTCGATTATACCGCCGAATAACTGGGCCGTTACGTGTAGTTCTTTGTCGGGATATTGGGGGAAAAACTTGTATTCTTCGAAGAGGCTTCGCAACATAGTATTAAATACCTAAAATGGAACAAAAATTTTACCGTGGCGGATACATTTGTATTACCATAAATATAATTAAATGTAACCGATCTAACCTGTTCTAAAATTGCATTTTGATCACAAAGTAACGAATTTGCCATAAAAAATCGGTGTTCAACATTAACGCTAATAATCTGTCGCAATTGCGGCACCTGTTCGTTCAGCTATCGTGAATTTAATAGCAAATTTAAACGTCTCGAACAAGTTAGTGATATGAAGACTCCAACTCGTACTTCTTGAGCAAAGTGAACTGAAGACATAACCGCTGCACAGTGTGTCTCGACTAGTACAAGCGAGCGGGACAATATTATTTCTTCACTTATTTCAATTGTTTATGTATATTCCAGGTATCTTAAGCCATTTTAAGAAAAAAAAAGTTGAAAAATGTGTACTGTATGTGTATTAATCGAAATATGTAGCTACAAGACGGAAGTGGTTTACTAATGTGTCTGATTTGTTCACTATTGTCGCTAACTGTTCTTTAATTAGCTACATACGTCTACCTACTCATTATGTGTGAAAAGCACAATCATGTTTGCTTACAAAGAAATTTCTAGGAAAAAAATAAAAATCATTGATAGTACCCACATTTATTAATTTACAAAATATTATTTCTTTTAAAATAAATTAGTACAATAACAGTATCTATATATCAATTATTTACAATAACAAGGTGTATAAGTAAAAGAAATATAATATTAAATAACTTATATACTAAGGCATGAATTATAAGCAACTACAACACACAATAAAATAAGAATAATAATTACAATAAAAAAATACTTAAACCTACTAATCACCATCAGATGAGCCGTCATCACCGCTCTCCCATTCAGTAGAATATTCAGAGAGTAAATAATCCTCCTCATTTAATTCGTGATGATGACTTACTGATGGTGTTTCGGATGGCAATGAAGGTGGGATAATCAACTGCAGAACCTCCGATGGCAAAGAAGTAAATTTTCTTCGCTGTAATTCTCTATACGAGTTGATAACAGGATCAGACGTAATTAAAAGCATTCTCAAAAGATCTGTATTTGTGGCAATACGTGACCGCTTCCTGGTGTGCCGTTCACGGAATCTACGACAGTCTTTATTTCTTGCCTCCTGGGCTTCTTCGGAGAGTTGTCCAATGGGAATAAGAAAAGACTTTATAACTTCCGCGCTGTGTACAAGAATTTTATGCACAGTAACGGGCATGGAATACCACGAATACAGATCAAGGTATAATTTTCTAGTATCAACACAAAACTTTTCGAATTCTATATAATTTATGTCATATCCCGATGACAAAGTTCTTAAAATTACATGAAATCTACGAATAAGGTTTACGTCTAATCCTGTAATTTCGGTGCTCAATTTAGCTTTGGAAAAAAATCTACGTGCTGTGTTTCCATCGTTTGTGTTACCATATCCAGGTTTTGGTTTATCTACAATGAGACCCATACGATCTTGTAAACACTTTTTGTATCTCTTGTGAGCGTTGCTTCACAATAGCTTTGTCGTTATCTTCCCTGACTTGCCACTTTTTTATTTCTAAACGATAGCTGATGTGAAGCAAACATTCAAACGTGCGGATCCATGCATGTAAAGTAGATAAACCAAATGCAAGGCGTTCTTCGTTGCTGGGATATTTCTTTGACTCCTCGTTCATAGTAGACGGGGTGGCACCGCAAAATATAACACTTTTGTGTTGAACTTGTCTCTGTTAAGGCATTGCACACTTTGCTATCAGTCATTGTCAACAACAAATCGTGTCTAACAGAGATTTGCGATCCAGCAACGTTACCTAATGTTGGAAGAAGCTGACTTACTTCATCTAAAATTTTAGAAGTTTCTTCTTTCGTAAACTCTTTTGTCTCGTTGGCAAAAATAAACTTAATAGGACGGCAATATAAAGTAGAGGAAGGTTTTGGATTTTGCCAGACACAGTTTCGCCATCAAGCAGTCTCAAAGGGACAAATGAGTATACGAACAAAAATTCGTTTGTAGCGTTAGTGTTCTCAAATTTCTGCTTATATGTGCTATGCCCCGAACTCCCATCACAGCCCCATTTGCTTACCAACGTATAATATGAACGAGGTAACACACTTCTAATGACTTCCGTCTGAGCTTTAACTAATCGTTCAGCCGTTTTATCCAAAATCGCGTGAAGTTTAATTTCAGCTCGAGATTCAGTCACAGAAATATATTCGTCAGTAGGACAACAAGAAGCTTTGGACTTACCTAAACTATAAAACGATGGATACACTTGATGTCCCGCTTTCATTGACCATTTTCTTGTTTGTTTATATGAGTGAGAAGTCGATTTCGAGTCCACATAATAAGCTAAAGCTTCGTCTGGTGTTAACTGCCGACTTTGTTCAGAACACTTATTCTTTTCTCTAGTTTCACTGACCGCGACGTTATGGATCTGTTTAGCAACACTTCGATGCCCTTCTTTTCGAGTAGCTAACTCAGCTGCTGTAATAAGCTCACTTGCACTTCGCGATTCCAAAAGATCTTCTACTCTCCGTCTCTTCGTTTTCGTTGATGAGTCTTCAAATGATTTTCTGGGTCGCCCTACGGAAAGAACCGCTGATGATGTTGAAGTGCACGGCTGGTTAACACACATCTTTATTTCGATTCCGGATCCCTCTAACTAATCTTTATGTTTGATTAGAAACATTTCTTTGTTACACTTTAAAGAAGTCCACTTTTGATTAAATTTTGCTGAAAGGCTTGATATTTTCATTTTGAGACGTTTTAGAGAATCGTCAGAAACATCAGACATATTGAATTTTTCACTTATATAATAAAAAATGCCACTGTCTCGTTCAGTTTTGTCATGTTTTAGCCATTCTTCAAAAAAACTCCATTTTCGTCAGTCACGACTCGTTCTGAAAAAAATAAAATAATTTTACTTTCGGGCCTTTTAGGGGTCTATAATATATATGAATCTGTGCCTGAATGTTGTAGGTATTACATATAGAAAAATCTAGGTGGATATATGTGGATAAAAAAAGTTGCTACTTTTAAAGTTTACAATTAATGTAAAATTTGCTGGATTTATCTATACATTTACAAATTGATATTACACCAAAAGTATACATATTTTTTATAAAAAATATAAGTCATAATAGAGTACATACCTTTAACAGAATATTCCATCACAAAAAACTCGTTTCACTTTGCTACCAATTTTAAAATATGTTATCATAAGTGTGCATAAAATGCAACTGATTTGCAAATGAAAATGACCTCTCTTATAAGGGTTACTTTGACCCCCTGATAAGATACCTTTATGAGGTGATAAACAAATTAATTCTTGGAATTCGTTAAATGGGGGGGGGGGGGGGGTTGTTTACAAGTCGTTATCAGTGGTTCCTGGAAATTACGTCATGAATATTGTCCCGCTAGCATGTTCTTGCCGAATCACTGTGCGCTGTAGCTACAAGTGTAGCAAAAAACTCTAGTTTGTCAATTCCAAGACGTTCGCAGCAATCAGGCATATTGCAAACAAGTTTGCACTATATTTTGCATAAAGATCTTGGCCTACACGTTTACAAAGTTCAGCTGACACAAGAGTTGAAACTGTCAGACCATTTATATACAACGTGGTAGATTCGTCTACTGGGTACTGACAAATGCAGATAACTCATTCCGATTTTCAAAAAAAACATTCTAAGCGACGAAGACCATTTTTACCTCGATGGCTATGTTAATAAGCAAAATTGTCACATTTAAGGGGCTTATGGCGTCACCGACCTGTATTTTTCTGAAAATGACACTGGAGCGACCATTTCAGTAAATGAATTGAGTGATCGAACGATGTTGACTAACTTTTTTGACCTGACGTGGATGCTCTCGACGTAGACGACATTTATGTTCAGCAGGATGACGTTACTTTCTTTGGGGCCACTTTAAGGATAAGGTATACGCTAACTGTCCTACCACAACTGAACAGCTAAAAGACAACAGCAGGGCGGAAATTTGTGACGTGAGCCCACAAATGTGTGCAATTGTGATGAAAAATTTCCTCAAAAGAATGACCATTTGCAAGAAAAGCCGAGGCGGCCATTTATCAAAAACTGTGTTCCACATTTACCTGTACAGTTTATACTTTACACTGAAATAAAAATAGTATAATCATTTTTCCGAAAAATGTTCCGTTTTTTAAATGATTTAAAATGACGGCTCTTAACAGAAAACTCTGTACTTGTGAATGTTGTAAATATTGGTTCTAAATATATTATCAAAACCAAACTGCTGTAACTGATTATTTTGAACTGATTTCTCTATTATGACTGTATTGTTACTTGGAATATCTAAATAAATAAAATACCTTTAACTCTACCGTTATTTTTAGTGTCTGTTTTCGGTGTCTGTCCGTCTGTCACACCCGATTTTCTCCGAAACTAATTGGCATAGAAAGTTGAAATTTGGCAAAATATAGAAATTGATGGCCCAATTAGACAGTGTAGTTAAGTTAAATTTGGACTTCAGGGGGGGGGGGTGAAATCGGAACTGAAAAGATTTTTTTTACGAAGTCATCGAATCGGTCAATGAAAGTTTGTAAAAACACGAGTCCAAAAATATATTCGCTTCGGGCAAAGAAGCAGCAAGACGTCAAAATGTCGCATTTTTTCTCCGACCAATGTTTACATTGATTCAAACGGCAAATTGACGTTTTTTCGGCTTAATTTATTAGGAAAGCTCAGCTGTTTTTCATTTTAAGCTAGTTCCCATAGTGCGAGGCCAAAATATCTCAGGTTAAAGCCAATATTTCCCATAATTTAGTTCTAAAAAAGCCGTTAAAATATGGAAGTCGTTTTAAAGACCGGCTTTTCACAAATTGCGAATAATTTTTTATTTTGGAAATGGAACTCAAAAAAGGGTAAAGCTGTGATTGCTGCTGAGCACGTGATAAATGTGAAAGAATATCAATTAGATGGAACATCCGTAATAGTCAGGTCATTCGGCAAACCTCGGTAATGGTGACTCCATACAATGTGAAATTTCACGTAAGTAAAAACAAAAAAAATCGAGAAAATAAGTATTTGAAAATAAATGAGTTGAAAAGGAAGCTAAAAAAATCCACCTAGAATTACCATCTGAAAATTCCACCTGGTATTTTGGATAAAAATTACACCTGGAATTTTCATCCAAAATACCAAGCCGTAGAACATTGTATTGGGCAAATTGCCTTTGCTATTTTGACAGCCAACCATACTACACTTCTCTTCGCGATTTTTTACTAATATTTTATAAAGAACTGTTAACACAATACAGCAAATACCAGAATCTTTAACACGTGAACATTCGGAGAAAGTGCGAGTTTCCGCCACCGCGCACGCTGCTAGTCTTCAGACAGTAAACTCCGCCTCTTTGCCCGAAGCGAATATGTAATATTTGTGCACACTTTTCTTCGTATTATTTTTAAAAAATGGCACAAACACCACTGACCACTGTCCGCCAACGTTATCTCGAAAAGTATTGATCAAAACATTTTTAGAAAATTCTGCAATAGTCTGATAATTTATCTGGTATAAAAAATATTAAAAAATACTGAGAACGTTTCCATACAAAATGGTGGAGGTGGATTATTTTCCGTATATTACCGCATGTCGCTCGTCTAGAGACAAAATAATTTTATTTTATTTGTTTATAATTAAACAAATATTGAGGTAGTAAATATTTGTTTTACACTTTTATTACTAGATTCTAGATTGAACTAGATTGATTTACTGGATATTAAGTAGCTAAAATGCTATAACTATTATACATTATTGACTAAGAAAAATGTGAAAATGCATATTGGATCTTTAGATTATATATAACACATGGGCTGAAAAGTCCCGGGCCTAACACATAGATGGCGCTAGTTTTATTGCAGTCACCTTTTTTTCAGTTAATACTAACCTTCAAAAGACAGCTGTTAAAATTTCATGATATTCTATTCATTAGTTTGTGAGTTATTGTGCTAAGAGTGACGCTACTTTTGTTATTTTCAAAACAATGGATCAAAAACAATTTCGTGTTTTAATTTTACACTGCTTCTTGATGGGAAAAAATACCGTTCAAGCGAAGCAATGGCTTGAAAAGTGTTATGGGGACTCCGCTCCATCAGAAACAACAATAAAACGTTGGTTTGCTGACTTCAAACGTGGTCGTAGAGACACCGATGATGCAGAACGCAGTGGACCTCCAAATGAGGCGGTAACACCAGAAAACATCCATAAAATCGTTTTGAATGATCGAAAAGTGAAGTTGCGTGAGTTAGCTGACATCGTAAAGATATCAAAAGAACGTGTTGGCTTTATATTGCATGAGCATTTGACTATGAGAAAGCTCTGTTCAAAGTGGGTGCCGCGTTTGCTCACTGTTTATCAAAAACAAGAACGTGTTGATGATTCTGAGCAGTGTTTGGCCATTGTTAGAGCGGCGCTGGAATGATTGCGTTGCTCTTGATGGAGATTACGTTGATGAATAAAGCTAATTTTGAACCAAAAAAACCGTGTTTTCTTTGTTAGGCCCGGGACTTTTCAGCCCATGTGTTATATATATATATATATATATATATATATATATATATATATATATATATATATATATATATATATATATATATATATATATATATATATATATATATATATATATATATATATATATATATATATACATATATACATATATACATATATACATATATACATATATACATATATATACATATATATACATATATATACATATATATACATATATATACATATATATACATATATATACATATATATACATATATATATATATATATATATATATATATATATATATATATATATATATAGTTGTGGTCAAAATAATAGCAGTGCTTGCTAAATTTTATCATAAATATGGTAACTTTGACGCCCACCTAAGATACATCAAAGTAATATAAGGCTAATTAATTAAATTCTTAAAAATCAAAGAAAAACGACAAATTTCTAAAAATTATGGTGGACAAAATAATAGCAGTGTTTTACTAAAATTACTGTTAAAAAAAACTGTACAACTAATTAACAATATTTTTCTTTTATGAGCATCAGACACACCTAATACTCAATTGTAAACCCTTTATTGGCTATGACAGCTTCACAACGTTGCGGCATAGAGTTAACCAAATCTTGACATCTAAAAACAGGAATGCTCTTCCAAGAATCTCTGATTACAGCCCAGAGCTCGTCTTGATTCTTAGGTTTTTCACGTGCTACGCTATCTTCAATATCGCCCCACAGATTTTCTATCGGGTTCAAATATGGGCTTTGAGCTGGCCAATTTAAGACATTAATTTTTTTCTTTTCTAAAAATTGTTTACATAATCGACTGCTATGTTTTGGGTCATTGTCATGCAGAAAAAACCCATTTAAGTGGCATTTCATATTCTACATAGGGCAAGATAACGTCCTGTAAAATTTCAACATAAACACTGGCGGTCATTATGTTTTTAATCCAAAATATAGGCCCTACTCCAAAATAGGAGAAACATGCCCATACCATTATTTTTTAACTTCCATGTTTAACTGTTCTAATAGTGTACTGAGGCTGATATGCGGTTCCTAAAGGGCGTCTAACGTATGTTCTGCGGCCTACATTTCCAAATAATACAATTTTGCTTTCGTCGGACCACAGTATATTACGCCATTTAAATAGAGGCCATTCAATGTGTTCCTTCGCGCACTCTAATCGCCTCTTTCTGTGTCTTTTATTTAACAAGGGTACCTTACGCGGACTTCTTGCTGGTAACTTTGCTTCTTTAAGTCGTCGTCGTATCATCCTAGGAGCTACATCCACTCCCACAATCTCCTGAATTTGTGTTGACGAAGCAAATGGGTTTGCTTTTGAAGCTCGAACTATAAGTGTGTCCTGTCTGGATGTAGTTTTGCGTTTACGACCACGAGTTTCAGGTGTAGGTTGCCATCTTAAAGCGTTTGCTACCATTTTAGCTGAGCATCCCAAAATATTTTGAATCTGCATGTAAGATTTTCCATCACGACGCAATTTTCTTATCAATTCACGTTTTTCTTGAGAACAGTACTTCTTCCTTCCCATAGTTGTATTGAAAACAGAAAAAGTGTTGATGGATTTGACACAAAACTATCCTAAATTTGACAATTTAACCGAACACAAAGAGCAAAAACCATTTAGGTTTGAAACACACCAGTGTTAAGTGAACACTGCTATTATTTTGACCAAGCAAAATTCATCTCCTGCTACAAAAAACGTAAATACTTTGTTTATATTTATTTTTATATACATATTTTTTGTTGAAACCTTAGCACAGTTGATAAATTTTTAAACGATAAAATATTTTTTGCCTTAATGGAATTTTGCAGTTACCTTTTAACAGTTTTAGTTATTTTTATTGAACCACTGCTATTATTTTGACCACAACTGTATATATATATATATATATATATATATATATATATATATATATATATACATGTCAGGGACCTAATTAACTTAGCCCAGGTAAGGATTTTGTTATTTTAAAACAAAATACGGTATGGAACACTAATTGCACTTGACCGGTTTTTAAATAAACTCTGACAAATATTACAAATTTAAGCATTTGATTTTATTTCAGTACTCTGGAACATCAAATATATAGGCAATGGATAATAAGTACTGTAAACGCGTACAAGCACACGTGAAACGTCATACGACCACTTGGTTTTACCATAACCTAAACTGTGATTTCTCATCTAACCAAGCTCGCATAGGCTTCACTTTCATGTAAGTTAAAAAATGTTTGCATTAAATTCATCATTTTCCATATAGTTGGTCAACTAAGAACATGTCGCCTATAACTTGTAGTCTGTAAAAGAAATTCCTTTTTTTTTAGGTTATTCTTCATCCCTGCAAACAATGCTTTGTAGAAACAGATTCATGTCTAACATTATTTGTGGTTAAATAGTACATTATTGAACATGAGTGCTGCATAAACCTCGCGTTTCGAGGCTGTGTTCCTATGTAATCATCCAAAAAGTCCGAAAATGACGCCTACAGCGGCTGTTAAATACATGGGCAGATTAAGGGCTTACATTAACAAATAGGGAAGCGATACTCTCAGTTAAAAAAATGTTGATGATCTACCAGAACTTGATTCAAGACGAAAAGTGTAGGACAAGGCTGAGAAAATGATTATTAACATGTTTTCCGGAAATCCTCAATTAACTTTGCGCCAAGAAGCGTAAAAACTAAAGCAGGAAGTTTTAGACATATCGTATGAAACAACTGGTACTAAAGCAATGTAATTTTTTTCAATGAAACTTCTCCATTTTGGGGTTCTGTTATCACCCCACGAGCTTGGTCAATTTCCACTAACCGATTGGTTTAACGCAACGCGAAAGACATGTGAAGATCCAGGTTTGGAGGTGCCATTTGGAAAAAGGTCTTGGGAAACTCTTCATCTTTAGCTGCAATTTAAACGCTGAAAAACGCTCCAGATTTACAAGAAGGCATTAGTACCGATTGCCAAACGGTCGTTTGTCGATAAAAATGAGGAGTAAATTCTTCAAGAGTTTAACAACCCCAAACGTCGCAGTAAAACATGTAGCCAGTGGAAAGGGGACTCTGGTATCATCACACTAGATTGGCCATCTCAGTCGCCCGATGCAAACTCAATCGAGAAGGTGTGGTCATACATCAGGCAGAAGCTTCGTAGTAAAAAGGTGTGAAGCAGCTGTCACGGCAAATTCGGACAATTTGGAAATCTTTGCCCCAAGATTACACAGAAAATCTCAGAAAGTATGCCCCGAAGATGCCAGGCGATTATCTCATTGAGGCTGATGGGGACTGGCCGAACTACTGAATCATAAGCATTTTAATGGCGATTTTCTACTGTTTTTTAATGAACAATGCTTGACACGTTTTTACTTAACCGACTGTACTATAATAAAGATAAATCTATTATATTTTTACTTATAGTAAATTCCGTAAAAACGTAAGACGGAACAAAATTACATATACAGTAGAATCTCGAGAAAGTTAACTCGCGTAAAAGTTAATCGCTCGGATAAGTTAACCGTATTTCAGCATCCACACGCCGCTCTAAAAAGTTAACTCTTCAGTTAACTTTTCAGAGCGTATGAATTTTTCAAAACAACGGTTTTTTTTTTTTCCGTTCATAAAAGTGGCAATTTGGCCACTTTTAAAAAATTCTCAGTGGCAGCACTGAGCTCTAATTTTGTTTGTTGGATTATGGTATTCCCCGAACTTCTTTTCTATTTTGAGCTGCGAAAACCTATGATCATCTTCATCGTCAAACAACATTGATTTAGTTAGTCGTTAGCGTTTGAGTTTCTGAGTTGTGTATTGTTTACTTAAAAAATGTCAAAGCAGAACAAATCATCACAAATCAGATTAGATTTGCAGCAGAAAGTGGAGATTTTAAAAAAGATTGATCAAGGTATTCACGTAACACGATTGGCGTTGAATTATGGTGTATCTAAAGTAGCCATCTCAAAAATAAAGAAAAAAGGCCATGAAATTTTAGAGGCTGTGGCGAACACATATGAAAAAGCACACAAGAAAACACTACATAAACCGGAATATGCTGATCTTGAGGCAAGGTTGTATAAATGGTTCTTGAACCAACGACAGCGTAATTGTGCAATGACTGGTCCAATTTTAAAATCAAGAGCTAAGCACGAATTCGCCATACTGCACCCTGGAAAAAAATTTAATGCCAGTGATGGATGGTTAGCAAATTTTAAGAGAAGACATGGTATTCGCCATCTCAAAATTTGTGGGAAAATTCTTTCAAGCGATACGTCGGATGTTACATCTTTCATTCATAATTTAAGAGCAAAATTAATGAAATTGACATCTCCGATTCGCAACTATATAACGCGGATGAATCTGGACTATTTTGTCGTTTTTTACCGGATAAAACGTTTGTCACAGCAAACGAAAAGACCGCACCGGGCCGAAAAATTGCAAAGGAAAGAATCACATTTTTGTTGTGTGCTAACGCAGATGGTTCGCACAAGTTAAAGCCGCTGGTCAGTGGTTAATCTGCAAATCCACGTTGCTTGAAGAGATTTGAAAACCCATTGGAATACGCCAATTCGAAGAAGTCGTGTTCAGAGTTATTCTTCAACTGGTTCCATCATTCATTTATAAAACAGGTAAACTTATTTTTTTAGTTTCATAAAAAATTTTGCAGGTTATTGCATTTTTGCAGGTTCGCCAATTTTCTGCTAAAAATAATTTACCACCAAAGGCATTGTTGCTGATTGATAACTGAACTGTCCATAAGCCAATTGACATGCTACAGTCTGATGATGGAAATATTGCTGCAATGCTTTTACCACCTAACGTAACAGCGGTTTTGCAGCCCACGGATCAAAATCCTATAAGATTGGTCAAGTTAAGATATCGAACTAAATTGTTATGCAACATTGTCGCACAAGAAAACGTTCCGATTGAAAATATTTTGAAGGCACATACAATTCGTGATGCTATTTTGCTACTTAAATCAGTGTGGGACGAATTGCCGCAAGCTGTTCTTATAAAAGCGTGGAATAAGATAAAAAAGTGGGATGATGATCAGTATGATAGTGAAGACGACATTCCGCTCTCTAAATTGATTACATGAAATAGTGCATACAACGATACACTTCGAGAAGTTCAATTGTTGATGTCAAAGGTGGGTGATAATGTTGACATCAGCATTGATGACATTGAAAATTGGAACAATAATCAAATTTCAGAAGATAACGATGATTTCGAAGTGTCCGATAATGATAACGACGGGTCAATTATCGAGCAAGATATTCAACAACCAAAAGTGAGCTTCTCGAAAGCAGTTGAAAGCATCAATACCTTGATAAAATGGTTTGAAAACAATAACGATGCAAATCAGGTGGCAGACCTTGTCAATATGCGCACGAAAATGGTCAAGAGCTATTACACAAAAGAAAAAAATAACCGGTCAAGTGCAAGTTAAACTTGCGCAATTAGTGTTCCGTACGTTGATTGCTTTTAAAAAAATAAAAAAATTTTGTTACAGAGGTATAAAATGATCAGTGACTTCACTAAATACACCCCAAATGAGTTTTTAACAAAGTTTGTTTCCAATCTTTACTGAAATCTGATGACCTTGAAATTTTTGTTTTTTTTTATATACCACATAAATTATTAAAGGTAATGCACTCGTGATAATTTTCGTTCAATCTCCACGGGGTGTGGAGAATATTCCAGAATTTTTTTGAAATTTTTTGATAAGTACTTTTGGAGATAATGCCCGGGACAGCGATTTTTCGCGAATTTTTAAAAATAATACAAAGAAAAGTGCGCGCAAGTATAATATTATATATATATTTTTTACTCGTGTTTTCACAAGCTTTCCTTTGTCACCACACTCGATGACCTAGTAAAAAATTTTTTTTTTCACTTCCGACTTCACCCCCCAAAACTAACCCCTTAAGTCAAAATTTAATTCTCAAAACTACATGGCTCTAATGAGGCCATCAATTCCTATATTATTACCAAATTTCACCTTTCTATGTCAAATAGTTTCGAAGAAAATCGGGGTGTGACAGACAGATAGACAGACAGACAGACACCGAAGTGATCTTATAAGTGTTCCGTACGGAACACTAAAAAAACAAGTCTCGACTGCTTCTTTAAACCACTCCGTACAAATTAATATAAAGTTACTGCGCACGAAAATATTCAAGAGTGACTGTGAACTTTAAACCAACCGGTACAAATTAAATCCAAGTTTCTCTTTTGTAGTGATGAAAACTAAGCCAATGAAATAAATTTAGCATGTCATTTCCAAAAAATCTAGGTTTACTATTTTATTTTTTTTCAATTTTGAAAACCGCTTAGAAAAGTTAATAGTTCGAAAATGTTAATTATCCTTGCAACATTTCGGTTAAATTTTTCGAGATTCTACTGTATTAAAAAAAAAATCAGCAATTATATTTACCTCTTTCTCCCTCTTGCTCGGAGAATCCTGGAACCTCTTTAACATGTTCAACACTTCATCGATAGACAAAGTAGGATGCGGCGGATGATTGTAAATTCTCTGAAAATAATTATTAGCTTCATCTTCGATTTCCTTCGTAACGTGAGGCGAACCCTCAGGGAACAAGTTGTAATCGGGTATTCTGGTCTTGTCCAAGTTGGTAGGAGCGCCTATTCGTGCTAAGTTTCCAATTTGATTAACGCCGAGTACTAACGACGAACCAGTTCCGACTGGACCTTGATGTTGCATCGGCATGATGGGAAACGGACTATTGGACGGCCCGCTGAGCAACCTCGAAGGAGACCCGGGAGATTGTACCAATGGTCCCAGTCCACCTTGCAGATTAAATGTATTGGTTGGTCCTGACGAATGAAAATGAAAAATTTCGTTTAATTAAAATATTTCGAGATAAAATAGGATTGGTAATAATAGACTTCAAACTTTATCGAAGATTACATGAGGTGTGGATAGAAGCTAATCGGAGTGGTGCTGTTGTCATATTTTACGAGGGTAATTTTATTATCTTCAATATACTTCCTTCCTCGATTCCTACACAACCCCATACGATTTTGCCACTGCTCAAAGGTTGTTTTCTGAAAGTCCCTTTATGATTTCCGTCGCTTTTCTCAATAATCCCATTTTTAGTGTTCCGTACGGAACACTTATAAGATCACTTCGGTGTCCATCTGTCTGTCCGTCTGTCACACCCGATTTTCTCCGAAAGTATTTGACATAGAAAGTTGAAATTTGGCACTAATATAAGAATTGATGGACTCATTAGAGCCGTGTATTTAAACATTAAATTTTGACTTAAGCGGTTAGTTTTGTTAGGTGATGTCGAAAGTGATAAAAAATTCTTTTTACCAGGTCCTCGAGTGGGGTGTCAAATAAAAGCTTGTAAAAACACGAGTTCAAAAATATATATAATGTAATACTTGCGCACACTTTACTTTATATTATTTTTAAAAAATTGCGAAAAATCGCTATCCCCCCCTTATCTCCAAAAGTACCGATCAAGAAATTTTGAAAAAATTCTGGAATATTCTCCACAGGGTGTAGATTGAACGAAAATTATCACGAGTGCATTACTTGTAATAACTTATCTGGTTTATAAAAAATATATATATTCAAGGTCATCAGTTTTCAGTCAAGATCGGAAAAAAAAAAAACCTTGAAAACTCATTTTGGGTGTGTTTCGTTAAGTCACTGATCATTTTATACCTCCGTAACAAAAAACAACAAAGCAATCCACGTACGGAACACTAATTGCGCAAGTTCAAGTTGCACTTGACCAGTTATTTTTTTTAAAGTAGACTTTTAGGAATGACAAGAAATTACAGGGAGCGAGATCAGGTCAATAGGGGAGTCCTCAATCACAGACTCGACAAACCTTGCATTCTGGGCAGGAGCGTTGTCCTGGTGAAGAATCTATGACCGGTTGTTCCACAAATAACAAATTAGAGCGTTTTCTTCTTATCCGCTCACGGATAATCACGATATTCTTGTAGTGTTCTTAGTTTACTATGTACATACTTTCAGACACTCAATACTCATGCACAATACCTCCGATATTAAAACAAAACAATAATCATTACTTTAAATTTGGATTTACTTATCCGTGCTTTCCTTCATCTTGATGAATTGACACCCTTCCAGTACATTGTTACCATTTACTTTCAGGATTCAGTATATGTTACAAAATTAGGGTCAGAATATCAGTACCAATTTTTATTAAAACTTCCGTTCTGTTCAGGTAGGAGGTTCCTTCCTCTACGGACACCTCTTGCTCGTGTTTAAACTTTCATGTAAAATTTCTTAAAACACTTTTTTGTCGATTCCCGTCAATTTAGTAATTGCTCGAATATTCAAGCGAAGATTTTCTCGAATATTTTTTAGCGTCAGCTTGTGATGTGCAAGCGCCGCCAGAACATATACAGTCTGAAATGGCTTCTCTTCCCTCTCTAAATCTTTTACACCACCTAAAAAAGTGTCCGCGTTAAACATCCATCACCGTACAGTTTTTCAACAAGGAATAGTCACTGTAGAAATTTTTCCAAATTTATTAACGCTAAAAACACACTGCTTAGCATTTTTCTGGAGGATCACAGATGCAGGGTCTACTCTGAACAAAGAGTACAGGAAACTAAAGGGCGTGCGGCCTTGAAAATTCAGGATTAGAACGCGGTGGGGGAAGGGTTGTTCTTGAGATTGCGCAGTAAAAACTGTTATTTTGTAAAAAGATAACTTGGGTAGTAAAGATCTAAAGTCTGCTTCTCTTGCAAATTTTTTAATTAAATAAGACTGCGTTGTGGGATGAAATCTTGATGTGAACATTTTATTTTTAATTAGTTTTGTTACTTTTTTAAGTAGTTAGCTAGGGTGCTTGAAGTTTGTGAATTATTAATATTAACCGCGAAATTAATCAAGAAATAACCGGCCAAGAACAAGTGGGACTTGCGCACTTAGTGTTCCGTACGTTACTTTTAAAATAAAAATTTTGGTTACGGAGGTATAAAATGATCAATGACTTCACAAAACACACCCCAAATGAGTTTTCAAAAAAAGTTTTTTTTCCGATCTTTAGTTAAAACTGATGACCTTGAAATTTTTGTTTTTATTTTTATATACCAGGTAAATTATTAAAGGGAACGTACTCGTGATAATTTTCGTTCAATCTACACCCTGTGGAGAATATTTCAAAGTTTTTTCAAAATTTTTTGATCAGTACTTTTCAAGATATGGGGTGAGGGGACAGCGAGTTTTCGCACTTTTTTAAAAATAGTACAAAGAGAAGAGTACCCAAGTATTGTAGTAGTTGTAGTAGTAGTAGTAGTAGTAAGAAGAGTGGGTGGTACTTTAAGTCCCTAATGTCAGCTAGATCTAAAAGTTCTTTCTGTGACTCCCCACTGTCGAATCAGGGTCGCAGTCCTAGTCCGGCATTTTTTGCCAAAAGACATAGGCTACTGACCGGGACCTCTTGTAGATCTTTGGGTTCACAGAATAGTTGACCCCAGTATCTGTATCTTTTAACCATTAGTGAAGGACATTCGAACAAAATGTGAATGCTGTCCTCGCTTTCTCCCTCGCACTGCCGACATGTTTTCCGCTCAGCCAGTTTGGGGTTATATAAATGGGCTTGTAATGCCACATGTCCCGTAAGGAGTCCTACACTTAGGCGTAGCCTTTGTTTTGACATCGACAGGAGTTCCTTTGTTCTGCCTGTCGTAGTTTGTTTCATAAGTAGTTTGGCTTGACGACACCCCGCTCCTGCAGTCCAAGAGTGTTGGTATTCCTTGCCCAACCATTCCCTGATCTTGTTTTTACCGAAAGCGAATGAAACTCCTACAGCCTGTTCAGATGGGTCCTCTAAGGCGCCTCTTTTGGCGAGTTCGTCCGCTATTTCATTTCCGGATATGCCTTGGTGGCCTAGTACCCACATTAGGGTAACCTCGTTGTTACCTCCTAACGTGTTAATTCTTGCACGCATTCCCCAATCAGCAAGCTGTCCGTGGTATATTTTGCAAGAGCTGTATAGCTGCCTTACTGTAACAGCAAATTAAAATTTTCTTGTTATTTGTCCCTTTCAAGATTTGTATTTTCGCACATCTGAGAATGACTACACGTAAGTATTACATTATATATATTTTCGAACTCGTGTTTTTACAAGCTTTTATTTCACACACCTCACTCGATGACCTGGTATTTTTTTTTTTTTCACTTCTGATTTCGACCCCCAAAATTAACCCCTTAAGTCAAAATTTAACTTTCAAAACTACACGGCTCTAATGAGGGTGTGACAGACAAACAGATAGACAGACACCGAAGTGATCTTATGAGTGTTCGGTAGGGAACACTAATAAAACGGTGAATATATAATTTTAGGATGCATACTTTATAAAAATGGTTTTACACGTCACATTTCCCTGATAAGTTTGAGAGTACCGTCCCATCTATATTACTAATAATAATAAAAATCTTACCAGCTAAACTGATGTTAGCCAAATTAGTCCCCAAGCTCTGTATTTGCTCGACCCCAGCATGATTATACAATTGTCCGGCAAACACTGACGGGTTGATCGACGTGTCGATGCTTCTACCCCTTAGGAGGGCGTTAGCATTCTGTTGCTGCCTCGACTTTAAGAACAAAGAACAATTGTTGATGACAGTAACTATCGCCTCTTGACACTCAGGACTGACATTATTCATGCACCTCTGAAGACATAGCATCATTGTCGTAAGGGTTTCTGTCGGTAAAGGCACTGGTTTTGTTAAGGTATCCTCCTAAAATAATATGAATTTAAAAAAAGGGTATGGGTGTAGATTTTACAGAAATTAAAAACTGGTGATTTTTTTCAAATTTTACGGAACTGACCAATGCTCTAAAAAGCTGTAATTCCCAACTTAAAAACGATATATACTCTACCTTGCCGATTTGCGGACATCTCCTGTGCAAAAACTTAACACAAGCAGATATAAAGGCTTCCCTGTGTTCGCCTATTTTGTCTGAGAGCCACTTTTCCAACTTAAGATATTCCCGCCGCGAGGCTAGGCAAGCCAGATCTATTATGAACGGGTATGACTGGGCAGACTGAGCATTTAACAGCATCGAGAGGGCCTTCAGATCCTGAGCAACGTCTAAGATGCGGGATAATCTATAACAAGAGTCAAGAAGTAAGAAACAAAAACACATAAGGAAATATAGCACCCGGTACTTTTTTTTTTAACGTTTAATCAAGATTCGTTACCGTGTTTGGTCGCATTCTCCACGGGCATACCATTCGGCCATTGCGTGCATAATAACCGGCTTGATGTTGATGTTCTGCGTGTGCCACGCGTGATGCAAGATAATGCCGGAATTCGGGTGATTCCCCAAAAATATCGGGATCAGGTTCGTCAATAATTCCTGTCTTAGGATAGTGACCGGGCCGGAAACTTGAAGGAGAGCCAATACCAGAACATCAGGACAGCTGAAATATGGATAGTATTTATATCTTTTTTATAACTATTATATCATTGGCTTACGCATTTTTTTTACAGAACTCGTATTCAATAAGGTAAGAACTTAACATTTAGGCAAGTGAAAATAAGTCAATTTTTATGATTTTTTTCACGTGAATGTTTTATGTATTAATGGAATTTTAGGTATGATTTGTTGTTACTTAAGATTAAAATTAGTACATAATTAGTATTCCGTACAGAACACTTATGTGATCACTTCGCTGTCCGGCTGCCCGTTCGCACCCGATTTTCTCTGAAATTATTTGACATAGAAAGTTGAAATTTGTCACAAATATGGCTCAATCAGCGCCGTAGAGTTTTGAAAGTTAAATTTTTACTTATTTATTTTATTGGTTTATAATTACAATACAAATATTTAGGTAGTAAATATTTGTTTTACACTTTTATTACTAGATTCTAGATTGAGCTAGATTGATTTATTGGCTATTAGGTAGCTAAGGTGCTATGACTATTCTACATTATTGACTAAGAAAAAAACGTGAAAATACATATTGGCTCTTAGGATATATACACGTCAGGGATCTAATTAACTTAGCCTCGGTAAGGATTTTATTTTATTTGAACAGCAATTACCGTACGGAACACTAATTGCACAAGTCCGACATGCACTTGCGGTTTTTTTTTTTTTTTTAAATATTAAAAAAAACGGCAGAGCTAAGCCACTGTCTTCCGACAAGGTTGTGTGGTGAGTGGTAAAATTGTGTAACCTCTATAGTTTCTGCTATATTGATCTAAAACAAACAATTTTTTTTTCAAATTTATTATTAACATTCATACGGTATGTGTAAATCTCAAAAAAATGAAAAATAGCGAAAATAATATGCGTTTAAAAAAAAAGTTTGAATTTTTTAAGGTTGTTTTACTATAAAAAAGTCTCTTAATGATTTTTAAAAATATTTAGGTTGAACTATCAGTATTACTGTTATTTAGATGTGTGCCAAATTTCAATGAAATCGATCAAATATAATAACTTAAAACGTGTTTTTCTCCAAACCGTATTTTCGAAATTGGAGTAATCAATAACTCAAAAAAATTTCATTAAAACATTCTTCTTCTTAAATTGCCATATTCGATATGGCCGTAGGCGACCCCCTCGTATTTGCCTGTAGTTAGGACCTTTTTTAATGTTTCTAGACAAAGGTGACCTACAGTTTAATGCCGGTCCCGAACGGCCAAAATGAGAGATACTACAGGTGGTTTGTCATCGCCTTCATTAAAATTTTACACACATCTACATTATTACCTTCAACCTGAACCTAAATATTTTTAAAAATCATTAAAAAAAGTATTTTTTATGGAAAAAAATTATGAAAAATTTAACCTTTTTTTTAAAAAAAAATACCTTTACTGCAATTTTAATTTTTTTTTTGAGGTTCACGCACATCATATGAATGTTAATAATGAATTTAAAAAAACTCGCTTGTTTTAGATCAATTCATCAGAAGCTAGAGGTTACGCAATTTTACCACTCGCCGCACAACCTTGTCGGAAGACAGGGGCTTAACTCTGTCATTGTCTAATATTTAAGGGGCTATACCAGTGTGATAATTTCAAAAAATCCATTTTTTTACATATTTCGATGCTTCTATATGTATAAAATAAGACGTCGAAGTATCAAAGTCGGCCTATGTTTATTTTTGAAAACACAGCTGTCGCCAGGCACAGCTGCTCGGAGTCCATACTCATTTTTGGAAGCGTAACGTGAACCGGAGCCGGTATTAAAATTCCAATGCCGTGACGTCATCACGTAAATGAAAGTTAAGCATGTAATACTTCAGTGAACTCAAAATAGTCATAAAGGTAGGTACGTGGCAAGAGATCATTATTTATGTGTTACCCGTTAGTAATTCTTTAAACGCATTTTTCTAAAAACTGTTTTTTTTGGAAATTTGCTGCCACCGTAACTCGAAAAACCATTTGTTGTATCGACATAATTTTTTTTTTGCATGTTAAAGGCATGTTTTCTCATACCATGAACCATGGATTTTTTAATTGGACCAAAAATGTCAATTAGGCAAGCAAAAAACGGACACTCTTTTGGCGAAAATTTTATACTTTTTAGTGTTCCGTACGGAACACTTATAAGATCACTTCGGTGTCTGTCCGTCTGTCTGTCTGTCTGTCCGTCTGTCACACCCGATTTTCTCCGAAACTGTTTGTCATAGAAAGTTGAAATTTGGTACTAATATAGGAATTGATGGCCTCATCAGAGCCATGTAGTTTTGAAAGTTAAATTTTGACTTAAGGGGTTAGTTTTGGGGGGTAAAATCGGAAGTGAAAAAAAATTTTTTTTACTAGGTAATCGAGTGTGGTGTCAAATGAAAGCTTATGAAAACACGAGTAAAAAATATATATATAATGTAATACTTGCGCGCACTTTTCTTTGTATTATTTTCAAAAAATCGCGAAAAATCGCTGTCCACCCGCCTTATCTCGGAAAATACTTATCAAAAAATTTTGAAAAAGTTCTGGAATATTCTCCACGGGGCGTAGATTGAACGAAAATTATCACGAGTGCATTACCTGTAATAATTTATCTGGTATATAAAAGAAACAGAAATTTCAAGGTCATTAATTTTCAGTAAAGATTGGAAATAAACTTTGTTGAAAACTTATTTGGGGTGTGTTTTGTGAAGTCACTGATCATTTTATATCACCGTAACATAAATTTTGACTTAAGGTATTCGTTTTGAGGGGTGAAATTGGAAGTGAAAAAAAAATTTTTTACTAGGTCATCGAGTGTGGTGTCAAATGAAAGCTTGTGAAAACACGAATAAAAAATATATATATAATGTAATACTTGCGCACACTTTTCTTCGTATTACTTTTAAAAAATCGTGAAAAATCGCTGTCTCCTACCTTATCTCGAAAAGTACTGATCAAAAAATTTTGAAAAAATCCTGGAATATTCTCCACGGGGTATAGATTGAACGAAAATTATCATTACCTTTAATAATTTAACTGGTATAGAAAAAAAAACCAAAATTTCAAGGTCACCAGTTTTCAGTAAAGATTGGAAACAAACTTTGTTGAAAACTCATTTGGGGTGTGTTTTGTGAAGTCACTGATCATTTTATACCACCCTAACAAATTTTTTATTTTAAAAACAATCAACGTACGGAACACTAATTGTGCAAGTTGAACTTGCACTTGACCGGTTATTTCTTTCTAAACACCATCATACTCAATATTTTTTAAAATCTATGGTAATAGTATGGAAAATTATATCTACAAAGGGTACTAGGAAAGTTTTGCAATACAGCTATGTTTATTTAATTTTTTCAAAGTAATTTCCTCTAGATTCAATACACCTCTCCATCCTCCGAAACCAATCTTTAAACCAGTTCTGCCAAGTTTCACTAGGGATTAAAGCACACTCGTTGTCCCAAGCCCGCAGAAGGTCCTCATCACTGGAAAACCGCCTCCCTTTTAGTTTCATTTTCACATGCGGGAACAGTGCAAAGTCGCAGGGAGCAAGGTCTGGACTGTAGGGAGGGTGCTCGAGAAGTTTCAGTCCTGTCGTGGTCAAATATTCGGTACAAACTTTGGCGCGGTGAGCTGAAGCATTATCGTGATGGAGGAACCAGGTGTCCATTCTTGACTTTGGTCGCAGGTTCTTCATAGATCCAATGACTTTAGGCAGGCACTGTTCAGTATACCACTTAGCTGTGAATGTCTTCTGTGTGTCCAAAATGACACGTTCCACAATTCCACTCGATTCGAAAAATACAGCTATATTTTCTTCTTTACAGATCGGGATTTTCTGACAACTACGGGTGTGTCCTCATCATCAAAGACCCAAACTTTGTTTTGAGCCTTGGTCGGCACATCGTAATAGTACAGCCAAGTCTCGTCACCTGTCACGATGTTGTTTACATACCATGATTGTCCCTTATCAAACTTTTTTAGCATCTCCCGGCACCAAGTCACAGGTCGTGTCATCTGCTCTTCAGTCAGTCGATGCGGCACCCAGAGAGAACAAAGTTTCTTCACGTGCAAATGATCATGCAGAATCGAACGAATTGCTGGTGCATTTAGGTCTAAAGTACCCTCTATCTGTTAGTAGGTCACTCGCCTGTCCTCGTCAAGCATTTTCCTCACAGCAGTAACGTTTTCCTCCGTAACTGACGTTCGTGGCCTTCCCGGCCTCTCAGCATCCTCCAGAGTGAAATTTCCCCTTTGGCATTCTCTATACCACCTGAATATCGTTGTACGATGTGGACAAACATCACCTAGTGCAAAAGTCATTTCTTCTAAGCACTGGTCTATGTTTAAACCACGCACGAAATTATAACGCAAAACTGCCCTTATCTCATTTCGTGACCACGATGTCATCGCAAGCACTTTACACTCTCACTGCTAATGAATAACTGAGGCCATCGACTTGGCGCGGCGGCTACTATGCACGTATGAATATGTCCCAACATACAGCAACAAGCAGTTTCCTGCAATTCCTTGTTGCGTTATATTGTAAAACTTTCCTAGTACCCTTTGTATTTTAATAAACGTTTTGGTTTTTTTAATGCCAGGCAATGTGGAAGCGCCAATAACGGCAGCAGTGGAACTACTTATTTTTTCACCTGTCTCGTTACTGGGGCATAAGTCCCGTAAATTTCAATATTTTGGTCGAAAAAAATTTGTGTGTATTTGTAAACAAATAATAAATATGTACCCAACATTGTAAAACATTTGATGAAGTAATTTTCTTTAAAGAAATTCTAGAAAAATATCCTTATATTTAGTTACGCTGATAAGCCCCTTAAAAAAAATTGGATTAAATTTTGTCTTAAGTAACAACAAATCATACCTAAAATTCCATTAATGTTACATAAAACGTTCACATAAAAAATATCATAAAAATCCACTAATTTTCACCTGCCTAAACGTATTTCTCTTCTTAACCCAATCGGTTTTACATTGATCAATAAACTCTGAAAAAAATCATACTCACCTGTGCATCGGTACTTTAAACAATTCCTGAACGTGATTGTATAAGCCGTATTCCGACATACTAAGTACCAATTCGATAAGCTTAAGGGCTCTCCAATTGGCCAGTTCCTTACTATCCTGTTCGGGAGGTGTTTTCAGCACATCTACGGCTACGGTAATGCACGGGTAGTCGGTGAAACAGAACACGTCCGGGTTTTTTCAAAATTTTTGTTGCACGAGGCTGAATTGTCCTTCGACGTTCGACCATCTTTTGTAGAAGTGATCTACAGGGAAGGTGTCTAAAAAGGCATACGAAAAAAAAATCAATAAGTATCACATTCGACAAATTGATTATTTTTTTATATATATATTAATTCTAGATAAAATAATTTATTACGTCTCATGTTGCGATAATTTATAGTAAAAGGAATCTGTGCTTAAATTTCTGGTGAGTTTATAGTATTGTGTAAATGTCTACGGAGAAAAATTAAAAATATTTTAGCTCTCTTATCTGCAAAGGAAAGTCTATTGAATATATTTAGTAAGATATTATAGTCATATCCCTATCTAGGATAATATCAATACTTTTAAGGAACATATATTTTAAGAATTTTCGCCGAATTTTTTCAATGGATTTACTCCAGATATAATGGGGTGACCAGATTATACAGCCATAGTCTAACTTAGGCACAACGAAACTATCAAATAACTGGAGACAGGTTTCAACCCATAATTTTTTGAGCATCATTAATTTTGGAAACCATCTGTTCTGTGAAAGAGACGAACAAATGATAGACACTGAGCGCTAAGTCAGGGAAGTTATCCCCAGCCATATGACGCCAACTTCGCCTCTCATCGTGCACGTTCGTAGCCAATAAATTTCAGCCGCTTTCATGTCTCAGGCATTTAAGGAACGAATTACAGCGTGTCACATGCGTCACACAATCCGCGGGATTTTCAATGATTTGAGGCATTTTAAACATGCAAAAACAAACGTAAACGCCGACGAATGCTTCCGTAATGCGCATCATATATACATATATATATATATATATATATATATATATATATATATATATATATATATATATATATATATATACCGGGTGTTATGGGATTCACTGCATATATTGGAAATGGCGCTTCTTTGTAGCAACACCAACTGTAGAAAATTCATCTTAAATAGCGGATCTCAATAATAAAGGAAAAAATCGACCCTAAAGAAATAACGCCATGAATACTGTTGTCACGCTGCCACTGATTTATCATACAACTGCACAATATCGGCAAGTTTTAACCAGAAGGTCAAGTTCAAATTTAAAAAAGCTTTATTAATACTCGATAAAATTTACAAGGTTGGTTTACAGTTTTTGAGTTTAGTGGATATAGTATGCTTTTTAGTACATTTAACCAATGTATGCCCTTGCGGGTGTTCTACATAGTTGGTATACCAGTCCTTATGTACCCGATAATCTTTCACTCATTTCTGGGTGCTTATCCTTTAATGAATATTATTATTTGGATTTTTTGTGAAGGCACTTTGGCTATTGTTATTAAAATTAGGATAATTTTTTAATTCAGTCTTCTGGGGAAAATTTTTAACCCAGTTTGTATCAGAATTTAAGGTTATATAGTTACTACAGTATTTTTCACATTTGAATAGGTTTTTTTTTTAACAAATTGAATAATAAAAACATATAAAAATTGTTACTCTTTTAAAATAATTACTTTTTGACCCTAAAAATTAATTTCACAAGTTTTCCATTTCAATATATTTTTTAATGTAACTGTAATTCACTAAACTTTTAACTGCTTCTTTTTAAAGAAGACATGCTAATTTATTAGACTGTCCTCTTTAAAATGTGAATTTATTTATAATTTATTCACTACAGTTTTTAAAGTCATTCCTATTGTTCGGCTTTCTTCTAACGCCGAACGCCGCTCAGTAGGCCAGGAATTTGATTATTTGTTCAAAATTGTCTACAGCCCTCCATTATTAACGAAATCAGACTGTTTCTTTTTAAATACTCGTAAGTGAATTCCGGACAAACGTAAGGAAGCCGATTTGCAAAACGAAACCTCAAAATTTTTTTAAAATTGCAAAAAGCGGCATGGAATTGGGGGATGAAATTTTGAATTTCACGTAATTTTAATTTTACGCGTTTAAAACTGGTTCGTCGGGGGGTAATCCCAGAAAAGTTCTGTACAGAACACTAAAAATAACAATAACAGAGGTTATTTCAACAAGAATAATAAATTCTATCATCACAATCTGCCAGAATTCTTACCTGGATGAAAGCCGAGCGACTGGAAACCCTGCCTGAGAGCTCCTATAAGAATGCAGAGGCCTTGCCTGTCTTTTATGATGAATTCCTGATGGTCCAATTCAGCTACCACATTGTTCCATTGCAGGGATGGAGATACTTCTTTCAGCGACTGTACAAATATTTCTATATTCCACCCGGATCTTGGGTTAGGGTCTTTGTTAAAATTACCTAAAAAAAAAAAAACATTTTCTAGTAAATATTATTAACGACGTCAGTCGATATAAGCGACCTAAGCTAAATGAAAGAAAAATAGCTTTGTCTACCTAAAGAATCATCCAATCCTGTATGAGTGCGACACATGATTGCCAACACACGGGCGACTGTAGATGGCGCGATGTCTCTTCCGCCCAATTTTACGATTGTGTTTCGACATTCTTCTAAGGATGATGTAAAACTGTAACCGATTTCTTTCACTAAATCAGCCAACGACGTATCTAGCATATTCCCAGATAATCTAGAAGTGTTAAGGAACATTTTAGAAAAAAAGGTTTTTAGATAATCTAAGTCTAAAATTATATACTACATGGGGCGAAAAGTTCCGAGACTTTCCGAGAGATGGCAGCACAAAACAAAAACTATACGATTTTTAGTTAGTGTTAACTGTCGGAAGATTCGCGTAAAATTTTCATGACATTTTGTCTATTAGGTTGCATTCTTAACTTTTGATTTTTGTAGAACGATGGAACAACAAGAATTTTGATGAGAAAAATACAGTCAGAATCCGAGAATGGCTTGAGCAGTGTTATGGCACATCTGCTTCGTCGAAAGCAACTATATGTCGATGGTTTAGTGAATTTGAATGCGGTCGTACAAGCACCCGCGATGCACCACGTTCCGGAAGTGTAGATGAGGCAGTCACTTCAAAAACACAAAAAACCCACTATATTGTTCTGAATGACCGCAAATAGAATAGAATAGAAATATGCTTTACTGTCCTAAAATACAACGTATCTGTTGACAAAGCAAGCTTAACTTAAATTATTATTATATTAATAAACACAAATTCAAAGAAAGAAAAAATAAGGAAACAGAACAAGATTAGTAGTCAATGCAGTAAATACAAAATAAAAGAAATAAAAATTACACATATGTCAACCCAAATGCCAACCACTCAACTACTGTTATATGCTTATTCCAGCTTATCATTGTAGAATTCCTCAAGTACATAGTACGCCTTTTTTATAAGTAGGGCCCTAGTCTTTCGTCTAAAGACTCTCTCACAATTCAATCCTCTCAATTTGAGAGGCAGATGATTATATATTTTTTTGCCGTTATAAACAATTGCAGATTTGATCAGCTCCGTTTTCGGGGCCGGCAATGGCAGGACGAACGCTCGCCTAGTGCCGTGCCGGCTGACTGGCATTGCCTCAAGACGATGTTTTTTTAAAGATGATGATAGCAGTTTCCAGGATAAATAGGGCACAAAGAGTAAGAATCCCTAACCTCGGAAACAATGGTCGACATGACTCTCGCAACCCAGCTCCCGAAATATATCTGATAGCTCTCTTTTGCAATACAAAAACAGAACTAAAGTGAACTCGGGAGCAGCAAGCCCAGAAACAGATCCCATACCTCAAATGAGCCTCAACCAGTGAAAAATAAGAGGTTCTAGCTATATTCAGCCCCAGGCTACTTGCAATAACCCTAAGGGCATAGCAGCCTGAAGAAATTTTGCTGCAGATGTTGCCAATGTAATCCTCAAACCGCAGCGATGAGTCAATTATTAGACCGAGAAATGAATTCTTATCAGCTGAAGAGATGATCTCATTCTCAATATTAACATTGAGAATGAGATATTGCATCTAAAGCTCAGAATCCTTGTCTTGGCCATATTGAAGGACAGTTTGTTATCATCACACCAAGCCTTCATCTCAGATAAATCTGCCTGAACATCGGCCCGAAGTCTCCCCACATCCTTATTGTGCCACAAAATTGTGGTGTCATCAGCAAAGATGGTAAATCTGCCAGCCACTGTCAAACGGGGCAGGTCATTAACATAGATCAAAAACAATAGTGGTCCAAGTACAGAGCCTTGAGGGATACCCACACTGATCCCAACCCCTTCCTAGCACTGACCCTTAAAAGTCACTGCCTGGACTCGGCCCGACAAATACGACCGAAACCAATCCCAAGCTAACCCCCTGAACCCATAAATGTCCAGCTTTGACAGCAAGATCCCATGATCAACACAATCGAAAGCTTTCGTCAAATCACAAAACCCCGCCGCAGCATGTTCACCAGAATTCAATTCGAGATAAAGTCGTTCGAGCAGATTAAAAATTGCATCGTTCGTGCTCCTCGAGGCTCGGAATCCGAATTGTTGCGCACAAAGTGCGCAAAGTGAAAGGTAGAGAGACAGCTGATGTCTGGAAGATACCAACAGAAGGCGCGAGGCATATTTTGTATGAATATTTGCATAGGAAAAAGCTATGTCTTCGATGGCTGCCGGTCGAAGATTCAGACCGCTGTTTGGTACTGTTTGGCATAATCAAAAGGAGTTTTTGCGACAATTTGTTACGATGGAGGAAACATGGATCCACCACTATACGCCCGAGTGCAACAGGCGGGTCCACAGAGTGGCTGGAACCGCATGAAAGCCGACTGAAACGTACAAAAACACAAACATCAGCTGCAAAGGTTTTAGCAAGTATTTTTTGGGATGCGCGTGGAATAATACTGATCGACTATATCGGGAAGGGGTTGAACAATTATCGAAGACTATTACATTGCTTTATTTGAATGGTGAAATCAAGAAAAAAAAGACAAAATAATGCACCAGTTCACATCAGCAAACTGAGCTATGAATTGCTTCCTCACTTGCCGTATTCACTAGATCTGGCCCCCAGTGATTATTACCTCCTTCCAAATTTGAAAAGGTAACTCCATGGATAAAGATTTAACTGAAATGAAGAAGTCGAACGGGAAACTGAAGCTTATTTTAGAGAACTTGACAAATTGTACTATATGAACGGTCTCTGGATGTTGGAAAATCACTGGAACAAAGTATCACTCATGAAGGAAATTATGTTGAAGCAAAAAATCGATTATTGGCAAAAACATTGTTTTTTCTTCAAAAGTCTTGGGAAGTTTCACCCCATGTAATGTTACTATATTCAAATACCAGTCGATTGTTTGAGAACAAAAGGTATTATGTTAAAAAACGCAGTAATATCAGTAAACACTACTACACAAGCGAAATACCAACCCGGGACCGTCCGACGTCATTTCCGGAGCTAATTCGCACTGTTCAGGATAAGCTAAAGGCGCTAAAACGACAGGAACTAATTCTTTGGGAAAGTCTTTTTGTAAAGTGTTTAAAAAGGTCGTGTGTATATCGTTCGTGAGGCCAACTTCCTTTGGAGTTTCTAAGATGGCCGATAAAATGAGGTGGAGAACTTCGGGGCTGGTTTCGTGAAGTCCGCCTTCGTGTTGCCTACTACTGCCCTCAGTATCTAGAGAAAAAAAAATAAAACATTATTAGAACAGATAGTAAAACTTAGTTAGTTAAAATGGTTGTGACAGCAGAAACTGACAGATTTCTATACAGATTATTAAAATATTACCACTATACCAAACACTATTTCTGCTCTTGACGCGCGTTTTGCTAAACATATTAGCTTCATTACAAGCGATGATTGATCTATTTATACTTAGCCTCACCTCTGAATTACTCAAGCGGAACCAATAGCATGGGCAGAGCCATTAGTTCTGGTCAAGTAACCAGTAGAGGGGACTATAAGAAATAGACCCTTTATCTTTATTTAAAATGAGATCTTGTAATGTTCTTTAAAATTTTAAATTCCATCGTAAATTGTCCAGAACTTTTATCTCAGGTTAATTTGTGTGCACCCTCTAGAGTCTAGATCTTGTCATGAAGGTATTAGCTCCATAGGTTGTCTTATGATAAGGTTTGAAGGACAACGTAGATCTAGTATGTCTAGAGTCTAGACATACTAAATCTGCATTGTCCTTCTTCAAACCTTATCATAAGACAACCTATGGAGCTAATACCTTCATGACAAGATCTATGAGCATTGTAAATAACTGCCCATCACTGGACTTGTTCTCCAGCTCCTTGTCTCTTTTTAAGAGGCAGATCGGGGTTCTTTTCTAAATTTTTTAGTTTTTTAAGTGTCATTTATAGATATAAACTTTTGTACTTTGTCTTTATGAGTTGATTGGGCATGTCCCATAAATAAATAACTAAATAAAATCAGTGGGGCTCAATTAAACGTTACTGGAACTTTTAGAATCATTTGAACAAATTATCAAATATTTCAGCACTTCACTTTGTATAATATCAGAAGCGATGCCAACAATTTTGTCATTAAATAAATATTTATTGGAAATCCGAGGTTTCTGGTTTTTTTTTTAATTAAAAATTCCTTTGTACTTTCAAACTTTGAACCGCAGTATAAATTAAGTGCATCTTATACTTATTATGTTATAAATTTGCCTATTTAAGGGATTACATACACCTGAAATTTAGAAAAATTCGATTTTTTTTATGGATTTTTATTCTTTAAATTATTCAAAAAATTTTTTAAGAAAATTCCAGTCCATTACAAAGTTATAGCATTAAATATGACCTGGCGTCGGATTCGGACCGCTACCTGTTTTCAAACACTATCTGCAATATTACTCAGTCAATTTTTAATATTTTTTCACTTGTTTTTTTTTAACTCTTAATAACTACTTTTTCTACAAAATATTTAGAGGTTTTTTTTAATTTTTTCTAATAGATAATTTTTTTATAAATAATTAAACATAAACTTTTTGGATGAAAATTGCATACTAATCTTTGAAACGTCGTAAATTTTTTATTTTTGAAAAAAAGACTCTAAAACAATTTTTAACTACTACATTATTCTATAAGATTAATTTTTAGTGTTCTGTACGAAACAGTTATAAGATCACTTCGGTGTCTGTCCGTCTGTCACACCCGATTTTCTCAGAAACTATTTGACGTAGAAAGTTGGTACTACTATAGAAAATGATGGCGTCATCAGAACCGTGTAGTTTTGAAAGTTCAAATTTGGCTTAAGAGGTTAGTTTCGGGGGGAAAAATCGGCCGTGAAAAAAAATTTTTTTACTAGGTGAACGAGTGGAGTGTCAAATAAAAGCTTGTAAAAACACGAGTTCAAAAATATATATAATTTTTTACATGTGCAAACTTTTCTTCGTATTATTTTTGAAAAAATCGCGAAAAAATCGCTGTCCCCCCCTCTATCTCGAAAAGTACCGATCCAAAAATTTTGAAAAAATTCTGGAATATTCTCCACGGGGTGTAGATTGAACGAAAATTATCACGAGTGCATTACCTTTAATAATTTATCTAGTATATGCAAAAAAACAAAAATTTCAAAGTCAGTTTTCAATAAAGATCAAAAACAAACTTTGTTAAAAACTCATTTGGGGTGTGTTTTATGAAGTCACTGATCATTTTATACCTCTGTACCATATTAAGTATCATTCCTAAGGTTTTCAAACACATAATAACTGAATTCTTGACTACTCAGCTAAGTCCCAATATTAGTACCCGTCAGTTTGGGTTTTCGGGTGGCAAAAGTGCGGATCTGAATCTGCTGTCATATGTCGACTTTGTGTCTGGCGCTTGGGAGAGGGGAACTCAGGTGCATTCGATCTATACTGACTTTTCCAAGGCGTTTGACAGGGTAAACCATGTTGTTCTTGTGTCCAGGTTAAGGAGGGCGGGTGTTGGAGGAGTGATGTTGGATTGGCTTGCCTGCTATTTGACTGGACGTGCACAGACTTTCCGCTTCAATAACTACTTATCAGATAGTATACATGTCCCCTCTGGAGTTCCTCAGGGATCGCACTCAGGTCCTCTTCTGTTGAACTTATTTATTAATGACTTGACTCATCATTTTGCACATAGTGAGGTCCTCTTTTTTGCCGATGATTTAAAGTTGTATATTGAGGTATCTGTATTTGATGATTGTTAGAAACTTCAGACAGATTTGAATCAGCTTGTATCTTGGTGCAAGGACAATGGTATGGAGCTAAATGCAACTAGGTGCCATTCTATCGTTTTCAGTAAGTCCCGGACTCAGTTGGATTATCCATACAAGATCGGGGATGCTGTTCTTGAACGAGTGTCTGAAGTCAAAGATCTAGGGCTTATTATTGACTAAAAATTAACTTTTATACCTCATATACAAAATATCGTTTCCCAGTCTCTCCAGCTTTTGGGATTTATTAAACGTATTTCACTGGGCTTTAATTGTATAGCTGCAATCGAGCAGCTGTACTGTTTACTGATTAGAGCTCGCTTAGAATATTCCTCCAGTGTATGGAGTCCTTGCTATAAGATTCATGTTCAATGCATTGAGAGAGTGCAGCACAAAATTCTGAGACACATTGCCTTTAAGATCAATAGACCTGAGCTTACCTACCCTCAGATAGAATCTGAGCTTCACATTCAAACTTTACAAGATCGCAGAGTTGCTATCGATCTCAAAATGCTTTGTAATATGTCCCTTTTGCTGGACAAAATTGGTGCATGTACCTTCCAGGGTGACCCGTTCGAGGCATACTTTTTTTTGTGCCATCCCACAGGACCAACTACGGATGCAATAATTTTGTATCTAGGTCATGTCACCTTGCCAATGAGCATCCCGGTCTGGACTTTTTCGTAGGAAGATCTGTTTTTTATAGACAGTTGTGTGGAGTATGATGTGCATTTTGTTACTTATTGTTACAGTCATTATTTCCTTTTCTATTTTTATTATTATAATTTTCTTTTTTTTCCATTTTCTCTTTCCCTCAATCTTATTCTAAAATTTTCTTTTTTACTTTATTGTCGTCTTAAGACATTTTATTGTATTGTTTTAAAATTGAGCATTGCTAGTTAATATAATTTTTTGTGACAAGGAGAAATCCGCCTTATGGATTCTGGAGCAGTCTGCATCACCATAAGGGTGGCCCAAAGTGCTCCAGGTATGTGGGGCTCTCCAACCTGAAGGGTTAGCATACCCACTAAAACTCCTTGTGAGCCGGGAAAACCCTTTACTCCTTTTACATGACTGATCTTGTTATATGTCTAGATTTGCCCGTTAATAATAATAATAAAAAAATATACTTAAAAAAGATTTTTTTATAATTTAAAATACAATAAAAATATATAATCGCCATTCTTTTGTACTGTTTACTTAATAACCTTTAAAATATTTTTTTAAATATACAGTCCCTGGCCAAATTATTACACGCACTGTATTTTTTTTAGTAATTTTATGTTTCTTAAGAGTTTTTATGCAATAATGGTATATTTAAACTACAATATTATTGATTTTTATTTAAAAGAATTGTTGTAGACTACATATTTGTATTTATTTTTAACATATGGCAACACTGTGTTGACAAAGTGATACATGAACGTAAACAACTACAAACCTGTATCAGTCGCGATCGGAATCGAGTCAGGTACGGGCGTGTTTCTGTGGCTTTATGGACTGTGATTGTTTGTTTAACAGTTTTATACTACTCAGTTATTAGTTTATTTTGTATGCAGTGTTTTAAAAAAGTAATTGGACTATTTTCATTATGGGTAGAAAAGGCGATCTTTCACCACGTAAAAAAGCTGAAGTGAAGGCCCTTGTGATTGCGAAAACATTTACAACCCGAGAAATATCACGAAGATTGGAGGTTTCTGAAGCTAGTGTACGACGCATAAAAAAAGAAAATTGACGTCAGGGAAGGAATTAAGCCCGAAAAGAAAGAAAAATGCGGTAGAAAACCAATTTTCACTCCACGGTCAGAGAGATGTTTGAAGAAAATTTGTGTAGAAAACAGATTTGCTACCACAAAGGTAATAAAATCACAACTCCAGGATGCTAGCGTAAATGCTTCTGAGCGCACTGTTCGAAAGAAAATTGAAAGAATTAGATTTTAAGGCCTGTCGCCCCGCCAGGAAGCCCAAGTTAACAGCTGCAATGAAAGCAAAGCGCCTGAAGTGGGCCAAACAATGGCAAGACAAAGATGTGGACTTCTGGAGATCGGTAAGATACAGCAATTTAATCAATAATTGATACATTATTATCATTTTCAGTTAAATAAAGCAAATAAACATGGAAGTTTATATATTTTTCCTATTTTTGACAGGTCTGCTTCAGTGACGGAAGCACATTCGAAATTTTGCAGAATAAAGCTCAGTATGTGCGTCGTCGTCATGGAGAAAAGTTTCATCCTGATTGTGTCGTCCCGACGGTTAAACATCCCACCAAACTGATGATTTGGTTAGTCATCAGCGGCAAGGGCACTGGACGTCTGTACGTCGTCAAAGGAATAATGAGGCAAGATCAGTACAAAGAAGTATTACAAAATCGGTTGATTCCGCAGCTCAGAGAATGGTTTCCAAATGGGGAACCATTCACTTTCATGCAAGATGGAGCTCCCTGCCACACTGCTCGGTCTGTTAAAGCTTTTTTTGGCAGAAAAAAATATCCCTCTGTTGGATTGGCCCTGATATGAACCCCATTGAAAATGTGTGGGAGCTGATGAAAAGAGAAGTGGCTAAAGATGTGTTTACCAACAAAACCCAGCTCCTAGAAAAGATTATTCATGTGTGGAATCATCATCCTCAAATGCAGGAGACAGTACAATCTTGCATTGATAGCATGCCGCGCAGAATTAAAGCTTTGATAGCGGCTAAAGGTGGCTCAACTAAATATTGATTTTTACTAACATTAATTTCACTTTTCTTTAAAACTTAATAAACTTATGCTTTTCTAAATTAATGCTGTTTTATTTATGTCAAATAAATAGGTAATTGATTGGATAATATAAAAATAAAAAACAAATCAATTTAAAATAATAAAACAGTACAATATCACTCGGTAATTAATATTTTACATGAAATCTTGCAGTGCATCTAATAATTTGGCCAGGGACTGTACATACTTTTTGCAGTACCCAGGTTCCCCTTTAAAAACTTTAATTTTTTACAGTTCAAAAGTAACATAAATGGAGTGTATAGATAACCTATTCTAGTCATGAGACTCTGCTAGATCTGTACATCGTAAATTTCCCTCATGGAATATTTTCATAGATCATAATGAATTATTTTTAGCTCCGCTGTATTCTGAATCAGATAGTGAGAACGGTAATCAAAATTATTTGTATGCTGAATGAAATAATTTTGCAGGCTCCATTTTAATAACTCATACCATATGACATTATTTTGATGCAATTAGTAAGTAGGTCACGAGAGAATCAGAGCATATGCGGATAGTGTTTAAATATTTAAATTTATCATTAGTTAACTTTATTCTCTAAGAAAATTTAATGAGCAAAACTTTCAGATCACTTACCTATATAACTTTGTACTAGTTGAGGGACAGTTGTTCGTAAATGGGTTTGGGCAAGACTTGCGACTTCGGCAATGGATGAGTGGCGTAGCGCAAGCGCAAATAACACTTCTTGTACAGCCGAAAGCCGTAAACACTTGCTTAACTGCTGGAAGAACTGGGGTTCAACTTTAAGATTCTAAAAAAAAATACTTTCTTGGGCATGTATTTGTTGACATCCCCGCCGATATCCTCAGGATATGAAAAAGGGTAAAAGCCCTTTCTCAAGCAGGGAGGAGAATGATTAAAAAAAAAAACTTATGTTCTGGGATGTCAAAATTCTCAAAGTGCTCTAAGCATTAAGTAGTAAATTAAATAGCAATATTTTTTCAATTTTAGAAGAAAAGATTTAAGAAACAACAGGGTTCAAATATGAAAAAATTGATTTTTTAACATAGCCTAAAAGTTCGAGAATATAGAATATTTTTAGTAAAATTTTGGTACGTGAGCTTCCTAAAAAATGGGTTTTTTCTTGAAATAGGTCTAAAGTGGCCTAATTTTGAAAGACGGACTTTTTTCTCGGGGCGATTAATAAACATTAACCTATATCAAATCAAATCAAATCAAATCAAATAAAGCTTTATTGTAAAAAAAAGATTGTTCTTTTGTCTACAAAGCTATCTATATTATATGTATATACATTATTTCTAAGGTTAAAATTTATTCATGAACAGTGACATGTACAAAAGTTCACATTTGCTTAATAAATAAAAGAAAAAAAAGAAAAAGACATACACCTACACGACATATACACACTTGGTAATCAAAGAGTGTCATCAAAAAACTCCTTAACTGAATAGTAGGCCCTCCCAATTAAGAGCTTCCGAACCTCCCGCCTAAATCGGTTATTATTTAAAATTTTCCTGACGTTCAAAGGCAAGTGGTTGAATATTTTCTTACTCATAAATATTATAGAGTCCCTTATTAAAGCTGAAGAGGGAATGGGTAGTGAGGCCACATAAGATGAACGCGTCGTGGACGCACAAGAAGCCCCTATCTCTTCCTCAAACTTACTATGTATAAGGCAGGCCGTTTCAATAATAAATATACAAGGCAATGTTAGAATTCTCTTAGTAATAAACACACTCCTGCAGGATTCCCGAGAACTCAATTTGAACATATAACGCAGTGCTCGCTTTTGTAGCATAAAGACCTTATTCAATAATTGGTTAGAGCAGGAACCCCAGAAACATACCCCATAACGGAGGTGCGATTCAATCAGAGCAAAGTATACATTTCTCGCGATAGAAACATCTAATTCCCGAGACACTACTCTCAAGGCAAAACATCCCTTGGCAATCCTCTTACAAAGCTGCAAAATGTGAGTAGAGAATCTCAATTTAGTGTCTATAAACAAACCCAAAAATTTGTTACAAGTCAAGCCTTCAATAATTTGCGAATCAAGTGAGATATCGTTCAATTGACATTTAAACGAAACAATGTTAGTTTTAGAAATATTCAGGGTTAGATAATTTGAATGACACCAATCTACGATTTTCACTATATCCCCACTGATGTCGCATTCCAACTGTACCACGTCTCTATTGTGCCACATCACAGTTGTGTCATCGGCAAACATCGTAAATACCCCTTTGACATTAAGTTTTGAAAGGTCATTAATATAAAGCAGAAATAACAGAGGCCCCAAAACAGAGCCTTGTGGAACTCCACAAGTGACACTCAATTCACGCGACTCATTACCGTTAAAAAAGACAGATTGACAGCGCGATGATAAGTAAGATGCCAACCAGGCCAACGCCACACCTCTGAATCCGTAGATTTCAAGCTTACCCAGCAATATCCTATGATTCACACAATCAAAAGCTTTTGCGAGGTCACAGAACACCGCCGCAGCAACCTCTCCATCATTTAACTTGCCATATAGGTTTTCTAGAAACGAAAAAATCGCGTCATTAGTGTTTCTGCCAGCCCGAAAGCCAAACTGAGAGGTGCTCAACAAGTTATACTTAAGGACGAAATTGAGAATACGACCACTCACGAGCCTCTCGACCACCTTAGCCAACGTAGGAAGCAATGATATTGGTCTGTAGTTAGAGGGTAAGCTAGTTTCGCCCCCTTTAAAGAGTGGAATAACTCGTGCTCGCTTCAAAGATGGAGGGAAATGTCCTACAAGAAATGATTGATTGATTGCCTCAACCAGCATATGCAATGCTGCGTCAGGCAAAGCAGAAATAACCTTCATTGAAATATTATCCCAACCTGAGGCATTCCTATTTTTCACTTCAGCAAATATGCTCTTCATTTCGCAAATATCCGTAGGATAAAAATAAAACGTGTCATCCACCCGTAGATCATCGAGATAGCGCAAAGCATCCGATTTAGGATTTAAGTCAGAGGTTAAGTCCGCCGCTATCGTGCAATAAAAAGAGTTTAAGATATCAGACGTTAAACCAGAACTATTGGACAGGGTGCTGTGCTTATTACTATTAAGTTCGTTCACAATTTTCCAACTCTCCTTCTGTCTGTTATTAGAGTCATGTAGTCGGTCATTATAGTACAGTTGCTTTGCGGATTTAATTGTCCTTCTATAAATGCCACGATATTTGTTAAAACAACGAACAAAATCAGAGTTGTCGGCAAAGTATTTTCTTAGCCAATGCATAGAACGCATGTTTCGCGAGGATATTATAATTCCTTTAGTAAGCCATGGTTTTTTCTTTTTTATTTTCAATGTTTTAACAGGAAAGGATCGGTTTGAAAGTATAATATAGCAATTCGTGAAAGTATGCTAGTGGGTCATCCGAGTGCATAATTATGCCCCACTCACACTCAGCACATAATTGAGAAAACCTACTATAATTCTTCCTTGTATAAAGCCTACCTCTGCGTTTTCCGTTATTATATTTTTTCATTAACAATTTAAAATTACATAAAATTGAATCATGGTCTGAAAGACCCACATTTATTACTGAACACTTCACAAGGTTCCCATCGCGATTTGTACAAACATAATCAATTAAGGACGAAGAATACTTCGTAACTCGCGTCGGCTCCTGAACAAGCATATTTAAATTTAAAGAGATATCACTCACAACTGCTGCTAGCCACTGATCGAAACTGTCAGTCCGTTCACACTGTTGGGTGAAAATGTAGAGGTCACTAGAGAATGAGGTTAAAAAATTCTTTCTGCGTATGTTCTTTTTAATTTCTTTTTTCATACGAAAAAAGAATAAGAGCAGCTCATCTCATTGGTTGATGCTTTCCTTTAGAAAAAAATATATATCAAGTTTTTGAATTCAGAGTGTCGAAATTAATGTAATTGTTTAATTTTTTTGATAATAACCAGTATTAATGTTTATATGCAAAAAAAGTGCAAAAAAAAACGGCCTCTCCCCGATTTTTTTTTCGTAAGTCTGTCAAATGAGACTATTTTAGGCCTGTTGAAAAAAAAACTCCCCTTTTTTTGAAAAGCCCGCCTACCGAAATTTTACCATATTTTCTATTGACGCGTCTGGGGCATGCAGCATCTGCTCAAAATACCTGATCAGATGATGCCTTTTCGACTGGCATAAACGGGTTTCTATGAAAGAACATTATTGAAAAGATTAAATAGAATTGTAAACTGGCTCTTTATTGTATTGGCAACCCTAAAGATGCAATTTTAGGAATCAATTGAATGTAGTGAGCTTTACATTTTTAAACTTAATATATAACGAAATTGGGTTTTAAATCTTAAACGTGTTTTTCTTGAAACCATGTTTCTCACAAACACGGTTTTTATTTAGTTATCGCTTAAGCAAATGCAAACTTACCTTTTCGTTTACTAATGGATTATCTGTGATGTAACAAATGGCCGTTAATAACGATGGTGTATTCAACAGCCGGGAACACTCGTCCAAGAGTACTTGGACGTGCGGTGAAGGAGCAGCAACTTTCGTAATCAATTGTTCAGAAAAGTCCACTGAGGAAAATAAACATTGGACCAAGTGACGGTCCGCCTCCAGACCATGCAAACTGACTACCTAAAGATCAAATATTAGGAATATACAAGTTGCTCCTAACATGATGCTAATACAACAGTGTTAAACAAATTTATAAGTCTTATTTCTAATTTTTTATGTACTCTGTTTACTCAAAGTTAAAGATACTGAGTTTTTGCACCTCATTTCTTCACTCAATATAAAGATGAAATGAATACTGATCTCATATATTTGGCTGTGGCAAAAAAAAATGATTCAGAGCTTCAATTTACTATAATGTATTTAAAATAATTATTATTTGCTTATAGTTACACTTAGATCATTTATGAGCCCCTTATGTGTACCATTGTTAAATCTTTTATTAAAATGTGCAACTTTTTTTTTTTGTTCTATCTAAGACTGTCAAAATCTTAATGAATAAAACAATAAAAAAATAATTAAAAACATGTTTTATTAAGTATCGCAGAAGAAGTACTCTTAATAACTTGTTTATTTAATATTATCAGAATTATCAAAATATTTAAAATAATTTATTTATATAATAATTGCACAAACAAATTTCTTTGACACATCTGTGAAAACTAAGATTAGGACCAGTCAATTCATAGAATTTTATTTCTTTCTGTAGTTAAGGGGCACCATTTTACAATACTGGAAACAAAAAAGCACAAAAAAGACGTTTATAGCAACCAGGTGGGACTAATATTCCATACTGGCAATACAACCAAATCCTCGTTGATATATAATCTCTATGTTCTTTTGTTTAGAGTGTTGTAAAATGGTGGCACCCCTTAATTAGAAATGGAGAGTCCTGCTGCTTGAGCACATCTACCAATTTTTTATTTGATTAACATTTTAAATAAATTATGTTATTTTCAAGAGCTGAAGCAATGAGGTCTGAATCTATATCTGCATCCCTAAAGGACATATAACTCTGAAATTAAAGATTTAGAAATTAAAAAAAAAAAAACACACCTATTTTTATTGTAATTTGTTATAACCCTTGGACTATGTCAAATTTTTAATCATTTTATCAACATCAATATTTTTTTCAGGAGTTTAAAGCTTACCAAAATCCTTAGTTTATTGTAATTAAAAACTAAGATTACTTAGTTTTTAATTTTGTAGATACAAAAAGGCTTAAACTATAAATTTTGTATAACTTATTGAAAATAAGAATTAATATAAACTTAATAAATTTCTACCTCTATCATAGGTTACAGGATTATATGTAAAAAGAAACCTATACAAAAGATATTTGACAAATTTGTTCTTGTTCAAATCTACAATATGACTTGTTAGGACAGGCAATTATAAAGCTCCTACAATAAATAACCAGACTTTCTAAAAACTTTCTAATGTTATTTCTAAAAGTCTAAAATTTGTAATGTTACTTAGTTATTAGTATTAATTAACGCGAATAAATGTGAACAAATCCGAAAAAAATTACTTTTTTACCAAGCCAATTCGCCCTTCATCCCCCTAAATTCTTTGTAGTGGTTTGAAACTAAATACAAATTTATGCCCGACTATAAACTAGAATTCCGATTTTATCAGTATTATAACTTTGCTTAAGTAAAAAAAAACAGAATTTTTTATTATAAATACCTTTGTTCATGCTTCTCGAGTCAAATAACGAAAAATGAAGGAAAATATCAAAATGGCGTCGCGCACTCAACCTGTCAAAATTGGACTGCCTGCGAGCCAAATTTTTTTTTTGAAAAAAACCTATTTACGTACCTTTGTTAATTCTCCTACTACTTGTTTGTAGTTCTTTTTTGTTAATGTAGCAATTAAATAACTGATTTGTGACAAAGTAAAAGACAACGAATCAAGGTTCATAGTTCCATGAACACGGCCTCGAAAGCTTCAAAAGTATTTGAAGCTTTCTTCGGTAAGCACTCGCACTTTAACCACAGAGTCTTATGAGTTTTTAAAAAGTAACTAAATTTCAAATGGTCCAAGACCATCATCGAGTCTTTAATTAACTTCCACTTTCTTAATTTATAAAAATCATCTTAAGAAATTACCGTCAGTCACACAATCACACTTCTCGCACCTCTTCGTTCGAGTGAGGTCGTTAGAGTTCGAGATTTGTGAATCTGATGCTGTCACTTGTCTTAAAATTAGTGAGATGCATTGATAGTCAATGTTGCCAATGATCAAAAATTATAAGCCCTAAAGCTAAAATTGCATGTGCCAAATTAGTGATTTCTGGCAAGAAGTTTATTAATTCACTACGATAGATTCCTATATAGTTTTAAACGTTTCTAACCTACATAATTTCTGATTACTACTTTCTAACCAGAGGTTGTTCACCATATTTCATAGGGTGCGCAACCAGTGACTGACACACATGACACAACTACACATTATACTAATATGCAAAATATTATGTTCACCGGGGAATCCTCCGTGTGTAAGCTATCTTTTTTTTAATTGCATTATCCAAATTGTTTCTAAAATTAAACGCGTCAACTTACTTCCTACAAAAAGTCAGTTGATTGGCTCTAAATGTTTTTATTTCATTGTAAACATGCTTAAAATAGGGTATTCCTATTTTTTTTTACAGAAAGAAATCCGCCTTATGGATTCGGGAGCAGTCTGCGTTACTATAAGGGTACCCCAAAGTGCTCCAGTTATGTGGAGCTCTCCAACCTGAAGGGTTGGCATACCCACTAAAACTCCTTGTGAGCTGGGAAAACCCTTTTACTCCTTTTGCATTTCTGAGATTTTAATGTCTAGATGTTTGAATGTTTTTTAACTCTAAGGTTAATTTTCTATGATTAGAACCATAGACATAGAGGATGGACCGAGTATTAACTTCATAAAATTGACCACTCTCTAGAAAGAGACAAAGCGATTGCGCGGGGCCAATACCTGTCATTTTCTGTAGGCCCGTAATAAACAAGGCGCTGTACCCCGAGACGGAATTCAAGGCGAGAAAAGCCCCATACCCGATTTTAGTTCAAATAGAACACTTGGAAATATTATTTTTAAGAGCGCCGTAGCACAGTAAACATACTACAGTAGCGAAACTGAGCTCCAATTTGGTGACAAAATTTTGACGGCGCATGTGTCGACGGGTCCTTTTTCAAAATGGCCGCTCAGTGTTTACATCCAATCTCGGTATGTCTTTGGAAATGTATTGTCCATCGTTTCTTGATGTGATTGCAGTTTATATGAATATAAAGACAGAAGGAAGAGAGAATTTGTAGAAAAAGAGAATTAAAAAACGTTTGTAACTGAAGAGAATCGAAAAGGTTGAGAAACAATTTATATAATCATGAGGAAAGGAGAGGTTATTGTTGTGCCGTTGAGAATTGCAATATTCCATATAATTATTTTCGCAAATTATTTGCTCAAGTCACACTTTTTTATGCTCTAAAATTTGGAAAAAAGAAATTTCTAACTCAATCAGGGCGCGCTAAGACTATTATTCTAAATCATAACTAAATTTAATTATGCTTTATTTGCATCACATGTAATCATCAATAGTATTATCCGTCAAAGTTTAAGTTGCTGCACTAATGATTTTTTTTGCAGTTCCTCTGTTTTTAGTTGAAACAATGATTTCATAGAAATCATGGTATGCGATTAAAGTTGTTGGAGTTGTTGATTATTTTAATAAACCTCTATTGCTTGCTTTCACAAGACAACTTTTCACTATCTTAAATGCATTTTTGAAAAAATACATATGCATAAAACAATATTATCATTACTAATGTATGTTTTGTTTAGACGTATTTGCTCAAGAGACGGCCTTCTCGGAACCTTGATTGATTTAATAAAACGTTCGTATTGGTAGAGTGGTTTGGTCATTAAAGCTTGAAATTTATTTCTAAACTTAGTTCGGCTGGTTATTTAAAAATCCTGACGTGATTGCTCAATTCTGACCTCAGATTCGGTTTCAGCGTCCAAAAATACATATAGGTATAGCGATCTGTTCGGTAGTGAAAAACTTTTTTTTGTGTGCCTGTGTCATTTTTTTATGATTAATAAATAATCCTCCAAATTCTGGTTTTTAGAAAGATTTATTTTTGTGTAAACTAATATTCAGTTATTTAAAACTATTTATATTTGTGTAAATTATAAATAAAACATTTTTTTTTTTTTCTTAAAGGTGTATTTTCAAGAGGTTTCTAGTTTTCAATAACTTCATCTGTATTAATTGTTTGACACACCTTTTCTAATAATAAACCTGATAAATTTAACACTGTTTAATTGCAAGTACAATTAATACTCTGAAAGTGATTTTTTTTTTCTATTTTTTCTCTATAAATTACATTGCTCCTTTTTCATGCCAATCTTTCAAAAGTTTCTATGAATATATTGTAAGGAATACAGAACCTATAACAACATATTTATTATTTTCAAATTTTAGACAGTATATTTTATTTTCTTATAAGCTGGGTTTGAAAGTTTAAATATTAAGTGTCATGTTGAGATCACAAAACCACTGGGGAATGGGATTATTGGAATAACTGATATAAATCGATTATTGAACCAAATATGCTATTAAAATAAGAAAAAATTTAATGTGATTCCAAAGAAATTTTTGTAATATGATTTTGTCAGACGATGTGTGCCAAAGGGTAAAATATTCTCAAAATAAGTTCGTTAAATGGACAGTACACTTAATCGAAGTCCATTTTGATGGTAATTATGCCTACTATTAAAATTCTGAAGATTTAGTTACCTGTTATTAATATTCCTCCTATAAAGAACTTATTTCTATTGTTGTATACCATACTATAAATTAAACATAGTTATTTTCCTTTTAAACTGTAATTGACAATACTCAGTATATATGAGTCGATCATTTCTCCTAATGAAGCTAATATGGTTAGCGAAACGCGCGTCGAATGCAAAAATAAAGTGTTTGGTGTAGTGGTGATATATACTGAGTAGTGTCATTGTGCCAAAGATTCCACATTCCCAACATAGTTGTAATTGACAAGTGAGCTTGGTCATAACTAAGTATTGTATGTAAATATAATTAGGAAATTACTGTATTGACTCTTTGATGTAAATATTAATTCATTGTACATAAAAGCAAGCGTTAATTACGTTATCAAAAGGCAATACGGATAACAGAACACAAAAAGATATGGAACCTCTAAGAATTATTCACATAGAAAATAGAGGTCTATACATATACGTTCATAATTCATTAATAATATTATATTAACCTTTCTCGAAGTTACACAATATAGTTTTGTAGTTTAAGAAAAAATAAGTACCAAAAAACTAGATACAGAGTTTTTTAATTAACAAGAGATCTATCACACCAAACAACACAAAACTGCTTAGAAAAAAATGCTCTTATTTTAGATGTTGACAATATGTTTTTATTTCAGGGTACAAGAAAAATAGCATTAAGTATTACGTATGTTAAAATTAAATTAATTTAGTCCTTAAAAAACATCTTTAATCACAAATTTACTTGAAAAATGATGTAAATAAAACTTTAACCTCAAACAGTGACATTTAACTTTGATAGACTTTTGAATTTTTGGATAAGGTTATTAAAAACTGAAGTTGAATATGAAGAATTCCATCAAATACCTTCCTATGAAGTTTTTCCCCTGTATTCATTTCTTTTCTAACAAAGTGCTCCTTTCTTTTTGTTTTTTTTTTATTACTCATGCTGCATTAACTTTTATATTATTCATGCTGTATTAAATAACAAATCAAAAATTTTCAAACATTTCTATATCTATGATTTTGAATGATAAAACTTTTCACAACTTTATTTGTATTTCAAATCTCGCGCTGGTCCACTTTTAACATGGCGGATTGCCACGTGACCTTCTGGAAACGAACCCGATTTTTCCTATGCGGTTATCCTTGAGTTTCGCTACTGTATAGTGTGTTTACTGTGGCCGTAGCTTAGCGGCATTCTAAAAAGAGACAGCTACTGGCCACTCATTCGCTTTGTCTGTCTCACACTTTTGCGTCCATATTTACTTCACAGCGGGATACGGAACACTCAGTCCATCCTCTATGTCTATGATTAGAACTAACCTACCTTATTCTAACTTAAAGCTAACTTAACCTAAATCGCCAAGTTCCGGGGAGTGTTGAGTTACAATTGTATTCCTAATAATTAATGGCATTAAAACAAATTTCCAAAATTCTACTATCAGACATCGATTTCTCGTCGTTCTAGGTAAGGTTGGAACCCAAAATAACCTGTTTTTCTGGTTTTTGTTCCTAACAGTGTTTAGCGAGTTCAAATGGTTTTGAGAATTAAATGTGCTAAGTTTTTCTATAAAAATTTTGAAACAATTTTGTTTCGCTTCAAACTCATTTAAAATAACATTTCTTCTTACTAGTATCATTTAAACCTTTTCTTTATTTTCAGGTTCCAAAAATCCTGTCTCTCGGCATCGAGTTTCAAAGTGTTCAATTAGTGTTTGGTGTCATCACTTTTTTCGTGGATATTACCGATGTGATGAACGTACCCTCAAAGAAAAACATGTTCATTTCAATTTCGTTTTTTTAATTCGATTGACGTATCCTTATGCACAGTGCGTTTGAATATTTGAATTTGACATTTCACATAAAAACCAACGGTCATTACATGTGCTAAACGGTTTGTCGTTCGCATTTGATAAGTTGTAGGTCTTTAAGCGTAAAATGCAAGATGTATCGGAACTCTTTAAAAGACATTTTAATGCACTACATAAGGGTACCTCTATAATTAAGTCCGTTCAAGATCGTAAGGAAGTTCATAACAATGCTAGGAAAGCAAGGAGAGATACGTTAACATTTGTAAGACGAAATATCGATAAAAATCTGAGCCCAGTTAACACCCCAACTCCCGGACGACACATTAATACAGGAAACCATAGAAGGAAAATTGAAATAACTAGCAATGTACTTGATAAAAGTACCCCTATTGATGTTGATGTCAGTGCGAAGTTAGAATTAGTAGGTAAAAGATTGGAGATGTTACAAAAATGGAAGGCGGATAAAGCTAAGCGCAAGGAATTGGAAAAAGCTAAAGCTAAACCAATATTTAAAGTATACCATGTATCTTCTTTAACTTCAAATATAGAAAATGCCAATAAACTTATAAAAGGTATATACATATCTATTTCTTCACTGTTAAGTTAGGAAAGAGTATAGAAAGTGATTAAAATGAATTGTTTTAAATTTATTTAAACACTCTAAGTCAATTTCAATACCTAAAGTTTATCTGATAATAGGCTTTAAACTCTTGGGTCTAGCTTAGAATGACTTATCAAAAAAACTTGGAAGTTCTAAGGCCATAACAAACTCGAAAAAAAAAAGTGTTGTTCTCACTAAGGCACACCCTGTTCCTTCTTTGGGAATTAGACCTCCTCCACTTTAAAAATTCTTAAAAGTATTTTTTTAATACCAAAAGCTTAATTTTAGCTTTTTAGATCTTTTATAGATAAGATACAGATCTCTGCCTTGTGTACTTTTGGCTCTTGAATCTAGCATGGAAGAAATTTTCAGAAAAAAAATCATATTTTTGGGCGGAACACACTTTGTAAATTGAAGCTCCATGACTTTGAAAACCAGTACGAGGCTAGTTTGAAAAGTTCGTGCAAAAATAAAAACTACTTAGGTGTTTGGGGTAAACCTTTTTTTATTTTTCGATATAGTCTCCTTTTAGGCTTATACACTTCGTCCAACGATGTTCTAGTTTGTTGATCCCTTCGGAATAATAGGATTTGTTCAAGTCTGCAAAATATCCATTAGTGTCTGCAATCACCTCCTCGTTTGAATAAAATCTTTGTCCCACCAGCCATTTCTTCAAATTGGGGAACAAATAGTAGTCCGAGGGAGCCAAGTCTGGAGAATAGGGGGATATGAAACGAGTTGGAATCCTATTTCCATTAATTTTGCGACCACAACTGCTGAGGTGTGTGCTGGTGCGTTGTCGTGATGGAAAAGGACTTTCTTGTGGCCAATCGCGGGCGTGTTTCTTGCAGCTCGGTTTTCAAACGGTCCAATAACGATGAATAATATTCACCTGTAATAGTTTTACCCTTTTCCAGATAGTCGATGAGGATTATCCCTTGCGAATCCCAAAAGACAGTCGCCATAACCTTTCCGACCGAAGGAACGGTCTTCGCCTTTTTTGGTGCAGATTCCCCCTTGGTAACCCATTGTTTAGATTGTTGTTTGGTCTCAAGAGTATAGTAATGTATCCATGTTTCATCCACAGTGATGAAACGACGCTTAAAGTCCTCCGGATTCTTCTGGAACAGCTGCAAACCATCCTTGCAACACTTCACACGATTCCGTTTTTGGTCAAGCGTGAGCAATCGCGGCACCCATCTTGCGGATAGCTTTCTCATGTCCAAATGTTTATGCAAAATATTATGTACCCGTTCAGTCGAGATGCCCACAGCACTAGCAATCTCACGCACCTTAACTCTTCTGTCATCCATCACCATATCATGGATTTGATCAATGATTTCTGGAGTCATAACCTCCACAGGCCGTCCAGAACGTTCAGCGTCACTTGTGTCCATATGGCCAGTCCGAAAATTTTGAAACCACTTATAAACTGTTCTAATCGAAGGTGCAGAGTCACCATAATGTTTATCAAGCTTCTCTTTAGTCTCCTGAGGGGTTTGCCTTTCATAAAGTAATGTTTAATCACCACACGAAATTCTTTTTGGTCCATTTCTTGAAAATCACTCGACTTCCTTGATTCACACGAATGCCAAACACAAAGAAATAGACCAATATGGCTGAAACTTGGTGTGCGTTCATTCAAGAGATGCTACTAAATAAACATGACCTCGATACGCGCCGGTGGTGCCATCTCTCGGACTTTACACGGACTTTTCAAACCAGCCTCGTATATTGCTTTACAGTTATTATTCTCATTTAAAGCAGTAGTGTGGGCCACTGTTTTATTTTTTTGGTGATTTGTTATTACCCCCAGAGCAGATATGTGAAATTATAAGTCTTTTTGATAATATCTTCTAACATATGCTAGACCCAAAAAACCAAAGTTTATCCATCCAGCCTTACGATAATTCATTATGAATAGATACTATAATTTTATCCTCACTTCATATTATAGCACATAAGCCATATTTGTCAGGTTAGAAGGAAAACTCCATAAGCCAAATTTATAATTTTTTGACTTGGTATTTTTTTTATGGACTTATTTTGATCAAGTAATTTTTACGTAAATGCCCAATATGATTTCCACATTCTACAAAAATGTCAAAAGACTAGAGAGTCTCTTTACAACTTAGTATCTCTCTCAGTTGTTAATTAAGTTAAGCAAGTTTTTGATTCTAAAGTAATTATATGACAGTGAAGGTAGAAGTGCAGTAGCATTAAACTATACCTTCTTAACTATTTGTGTTAGTAAGAGACAGAATCAACCAATTAACTTTGATTAACGAACAAACTGAATTCAGCAACAGATACTAAACCTACTCTTTGTCATTTTTGTTATATTTACAAAAAATAATCTTGTGCAAACATTCTTTTTTGGACAGTAAATATATGGCTGGGGGATAGTCACTTTAGTTCTGACTATCTAATTTTATTATATAACAACATTAAAGATAAATGCAATTTTTAATTATGGAGAATCTACTAATTTTATATGCCGTCATAATCACCACATCACTATTGACTAGAAAGTGCAAGTAGAAGGTTTTCAAGCCTAATCCAAAGTACTTAACTATTATTTATGATGCTAAGTGGTATGCTTTAAAATTTTCGCAAAAACCTGTATTATAATAATACATTAGGCAATATATTATAACTCAAGATACTCTAAAGAGTAGGTTTTTTGTAACTATATGTGGCATTTAAATTACAGTAAAAATTAAAAATAAAGATTAATCCTATTTTACAAATATGATTTTTAGTGTCCCATATAGAACACTTATAAGATCACTTTAGTGTCTGTCCCACGGTCTGACTGGGTGTCACACCCCATTTTCTCCAAAACTATTTGATATAGAAAGTTGTACTTTGATACTAATATAGGAATTGATGGCCTCATCAGAGCCACATAGTTTTGAAAATTAAATTTTGACTTGAGGGATTAGTTTTGGGGCTGAAATCGGAAGTGAAAAAAAAAATTTTTTACCAGGTCATCAAGTGGGGTGTCAAATGAAAGCTTGTAAAAACACGAGTTGTGCACACTTTTTTTTGTATCATTTTTAAAATATCGAGGGGAGCACTTATCTCGAAAAATATTGATCAAAAAATTCTGAAATATTCTCCACAAAGTGTAGATTTAATGAAAATTATAACGAGTCCATTACCTTTAATAATTTATCTGGTATATAAAAAAAAACAAAAATTCCAAAGTTATCAATTTTCAGTGAAGATTGGAGAAAAACTTTGTTGAAAACTTATTTGCAGTGTGATTTGTGAAGTCCTTGATCATTTTATACATCCATAACAAAAATTTTTGTTTTAGAAGCAATTGACATACCGAACACTAATTGCACAAGTCCAACTTGTACTTGATCGTTTTTTTATTTAGTGTATTAATCAGGGAGGTGTACAAGGTTCCAGTTTATTTGAAATAAATAAATTAAGTAATTTTTCAAATAAATTTTAGGCAAACCAATAGTTCTAGGCTCAGTAAGTAAACAGTCTCAGTTTGCGCCTCCAAATCACAAATTTAGGCCACCAAAAGGTATTAAACCACTGAATTTTGATACATCTGTAACTGAAACAGAAGCTTTTGGCTTATCTGGTACAAGTACATTAGGCGAGTTGAAAAGTACTTTACAACAAAAAACAAAGACTGAGCCTACAAGTACCTTGAATAAGTTGAAAATAATTCCACAGCATAAAACAAGGACTGAGTCTGAAAGTACTTTGAATAAATTGAAAAAACCTCCGCAGCAGAAAACAAAGACTGATCCTAAAACCACATTCAGTAGATTAAAAAGTACTCCACAGCTTAAAACTAGAACCGATGCTGTTATTACGAAAGTTTTGGCAGAATGTTCCAGCAGCAAATCAAAGAGTGAGTTTTACCATAAATAAATGATTAAAAATTTGATAAATTATATACCTCAGTAGTTCCCTAAAATATTTGGAAATAATAAGTTTATAAATAAAATACTTTGGTCTTATATTGGACAATACATTACATATGAAGCAAAAAATTAAAAAAAAATCAGTTTTTTAGTTCAAAAGTTATCTTCAGACTTCTGAGAGTAGTCAAAAAAAATCCAAGGCTGGCAGGTGGGTATGCAGGTAGGCATCTTTCTTTTTTGGCAGCACTCCTCAGAGATCTACCCATTTTCTGTAAACTACTGTTTTACATAAAAATAAAATACTAAGTACCTCACCATTATTAACACAAAATTTAAGAAAAAACTAATATTTAAAAAAAAATAATAATAATAAAGAGTACATAATATTCTTAATCTTAAAAAGTTAATACTAATGAATGTTGTCCCTCTAAACACAAAATGCAAGAGATGGAAGCAATATGTAATTAATATCTACTTAATACACAACATATAATACATAATCATATAAAATTAAACAAAATTTTTAAACATGTGTTGCACTTAAAACGAAGCTTATTAGGAGAGTACCTAACACAAAAAAGTTAAGTACTCTCTTTCAAAATTTAACTTAACACAAAAAAATCTGCAGATTAATGCAATCTGCAATTTGAAATTACAAGCAATAAATAAAAAACAGGAAACAGTGAATTTCCTCTAGCGAATCCGTAACAACCACAAAAAACACGTAATTCGTCAATGCCTTTTTTAAAACTAAAATTTGAAAATGAAATGTAATTTAATGCGGCTGCTCAAATAAACTTTTCCGCAGAGACGCGCGACCGATGAAGCGCACGTGCAACGTCGTGACAGTATGATTGGGTTTTTTTCCTCGTGACCTACGTGGAAGTCATGCGCTAATAAGAAAGCGCGACTTGCCCCAAATTTACAATAGTTTATTCATAATAGCTTACGATATCATAATAGTTTACAAGATTAATTTACAACATACTAGAGTAACTGAATATCAGAATTTTGTACTGCACCTAGGTGAGTATATACTAGATATGTATATACTAGATATAATCTAAAAAGAAAAAAAAATTACAAACTTAAAAATCACTTGAATTATATAAAAAATACAATAATTAAAGATTACCTACAATATGTACATAAACATCATTGCAATTTCACAAAATAATATTATTAACCAATGGAACCTCTCTTTGAATTTAGCTAAATTTTTACAAATAAAATACCCTACATGCACTGTTAAACGTATACAGTCTTGTTAAGGACCTAATTTCAAAAGGGAGCAGGTTATAAATAACACATTTTTCAAATTTCTCGCCTCCAAGAATGCTTAAAAGGATATGTAATGTGATATACAGGAAGCAACCTCAAATGTTTCCACAACTTTTACACCTATATGTTTAAATAGAAATAATTAATTTGTTCATTATTCAACCAATTGTTAAAATTATAAAAGAATATTATCTCTTAATCTTAAAAAGTTGTTACTTTATAAAAAAAACTAGCAAAAGAAATCTTCACTGTTGTCACTTTAAATGAAAAACACAAGAAAGGTAAGCAATATGTAAGTAATACTTAAATACACAAAGTTAGGCATTGCATGAATTTGAGTTGGAGGCCACTATTCAGTGTGTATGGGGTTCTTGTGGAGTCTCTGTTGAGACTTTTACCAGAATTCCATATATCCTTTGAAGGTGGTACAAAATTACCTTGTCAAGATAATATTTTGAAAAAATGAACGTTTTTTGACCGACCTGTTATACTCGTGAGGATATGTTGGATGTATATACTTTGTACTGTCTTACAACCTGCTCCTATATTCATAAAACTGACAAAACAATTCGTGAATCATGCTCATGGTACCAGATGTATGGTCGGTAGACACTTAGAAATGCCTAAAAGTTATTTGGCTCCCAGGATTACTTATACCATACCCACTTGCCTGCCTTGGATTCCTCATTTTACTGGTATTTGATTTAAGCCTATAAACTGCAAAATATCTTTTAGTGTTTGACCTACCAATTCACCTTTACAACCAACTCACCTAAGTTTATTCAAGAGTTACTCATTAAACCCATAAAAAAATTCGTCAAATCAACTTGAATGTCCATGGCAGCCTAACTTTACACAACTGTTTTGATACAATTTAAGCCTATTTTTCATTTTAGGGGGCTCAAGCCAACCGCCAGATAAGTTAAGGTTTCTTTCATCTTTAAAGAAGAGTGAAAAGACAATTTCTAAAACTGATACCAAACAGAATTTACAAGGAAAAGCCCAACTTGCAATTGAATTCACCAAAGATAAAGAAGATGGTCTGCTAGAGGAAGTTAAGAAATCTAGAGTTGTTGATTCAAAGCATCCAAAAATCATTACTAATCCTAAAACTATATTTAATACTGAAAAACCAGATAACATTAATAAGACTTTACTCAAGAAATCAACCTCTTCATCAGCATCTCGATCTGTAACTAGAATTACTAAAAAGTATTCTGCTGAAAAACCAAAGAGTGCAGCAGTACACAAAATGTCTAAGATGACAATAGGCTTTAACGTGGAAGAAAATAAATTAAATAAAAGGCAGACCGGTGAGGATTCAAAAAATAGGGCAACATATAAAAAAACTCCTAAGAAACCAGAAGTTGAGCTCGCTAATGATGAAACAGATTCAGAGATATTTAAACTGAGTTTTTCTATAGATACAATAACATTAGATAGTTCAAATGAAGGCAGTCCGAATGTAAATAAAAATAATACTAATAGTGAACCACTAGAAAACGAAAAATCTAAGCAGTACAAAAATGATTCAACTGTTAAATCACGCGAAAAATATAGTTCTTCAAGTTCAGATTCTTTCCTACACCTAGTAAAATCTGAATCGGTAAGAAATGTTGAATCAGGATCATCAACTTCTACAGATTATTCTATTAACCAGAATAGTACAGTACAATCTCCAGGTTCTGTATTTCCTAACGAATCGCCACCTTCTGTTTGTATGAGTCCATTTGTGACAATTTCGCATGGAAAATACTCGGCTAGAAAAGAGTGTCAGATCAGGACGTCACAAGGCAACAGTGGTATGCATTAAGTTTTTCTTAAATCTTTTTTCTATCATTTTTAGTGTTCTATATGGAACACTTTAAGATCACTTCGATGTCTGTCACACCCGATTTTCTCCGAAACTATTTGACATAGAAATTTGAACTTTGGCACTGATATAGGAATTGATGGCCTTATAAGAGCCGTGTAGTTTTGAAAGTTAAATTTTGACTTGAGGGGTTCGTTTTGGAAGGTTAAATCAGGGCGAGAAAAAAATTTTTACCAGGTCATTGAGTGAGGTGTCAAATGAAAGCTTGTAAAAAAGCTTGTTCAAAAATATATCAGAAGTGAGAAAAAAATTTTTACCAGGTCATTGAGTAGGGTGTCAAATGAAAGCTTGTAAACAAGCTTGTTCAAAAATATATATAATGTAATACTTGTGCACACTTTTGTTTGTATTATTTTTAACAAATTTCGAAAAGTCGCTGTCCCCCCCCTAACTCGGAAAGTACTGATAAAAAGATTTTGAAAAAATTCTGGAATATTCTCCACAGGGTGTAGATTTAAGGAGAATTATCACGATTGCATTACCTTTAATAATTTATCTAGCATATAAAAAAAATAAAGATTTCAAAGTCATTAGTTTTCTGTAAAGATCGGAAAAAAACTTTGTTGAAAACTCCTCCGCCAGTTTGACGCGCTGTAATCCCAAGAACCTCAATATCTTGCGAGTAAGTTTTTGGTTGATAAAAAAGTACTAATAAATTAAAATAACTGGTCAAGTGCAAGTTGGACTCG